>OV656848.1:20763562-21435348 GCA_927399475.2 Acleris emargana | reverse complement strand
TAACAAACTTTGACAACAGTTACCCTTTGAGAAGTCAGCTTAACGGGAAAAGGTGGCGACATTTTTCCGTTAAGTTGATAACTCGAAGGTAAATTGTTATTAAACTATAAGTTATCCTATAAATTGTGTTTTCATTTGTAGTACAGTCAGCTGCAGAGAAAAGGATACCCCCCTCCTGGTAAGTATCGTTTTTTTTCAGAAACCTGTGGTTAAATTTATATGATTTTTCGGTGAATTGAAGATTTTATTATTGTCTACACATAAACTCAATATCATTTAAATCTAACCACAGGTTTTCGAAAAAAAACAATCCTTACCTGGAGGGGGGGTATCCTTTTCTCTGCACCGTCCGATTACAAAAAAATACTTTAGTTTATTAGAAAACTCAATAATAGCAATGAGGGGGCGCCACTGTACATCCGGCGTACGCTCGGCGCAGTCTTCAGTACCACAAGGTAGCATGAGTGCTCTTATCCTTTCTCCAAGTTATAAAAAAATGCCTGGGAATGTTCTTCTCTGGTGTGACTAACGAAGAGACCAGACGAATTTGGCGTTCGTTATCGTGTAAGGGCCAGTACACACGGACAGCATTTCAACTGCAACCCAGCTGCAAAGTGGCAGTTCCAGGGCTGTTCTGATGCAACTGCATCGAAACTGCAAACCAACTGCACGACACCTGCAAGCGGACTGCACAATTGTGCAGGTGTCGTGCAGTTGGTTTGCAATGGGTTTGCAGTTTCGATGCAGTTGCACCAACTGCATCAGAACAGCCCTGGAACTGCCACTTTGCAGCTGGGTTGCAGTTGAAATGCTGTCCGTGTGTACTGGCCCTAAGCTGTCAGACGGTCGCGTCGAGCGCCTGTCCTACGTCAATCCCATACATTTTATCCGTTTTCGAAAGTCGTTTACGCTAGCGTTAAGCAACCTGTCTAGCCCCACTGCCTCCATCGGGTGGCCCGCCAGTATCTGCCTCTTACTTTCTATAACCACAAATATTTAATAATCATAAATGAATAGATAAATATAACTTACTATAATCAATAGCGGTACATTTTAACATCACATATTAAATACACAAAGTTGACAACATCAGTTTAAATTATTGGCAACCCTGAACATGTTTACAAAGAATGTTTACACTTAATTACATATGTACTGTCGGTTCTGATATTTGCAGCGCTGCTCTGGGGTTTATTACACATCGTATTGAAATTAACTGATGAAAAGTCGGAAACCAAATGTGTAATGACCGAGGTAAACCTGGATTCTATGATAATTAAAAATTAAAAAAAAATTGTCGTGAGCCAGAAAGCATGATGCAAGTAGCGAAGATGAAAGTGTGATTAGTATGAGTGAAATAATGAAGGCTTTAAAAAGTATGAAAGCGGGAAAGTCAGCAGGTTGTGATAGAGTGTCGATAGAAATGCTGAGGAGAGGAGATGGCGTGGTGGGTAGTTTGTTGTACCGTCTTTCCAATGCATGTTGGAGTAGCGGCCGAGTCCCGGAAGATTGGGTCAAGGCCGTTATCGTCCCTCTGTATAAAGGAAAGGGGTCACAGCAAGACTGTAAAAACAACCGCGGTATCAGCCTCCTTAGTGTTGTCGGCAAAGTATATGCGAAGATTTTAATTGAAAGAGTATTGAATGTTACGAATGACAAAATCTGGGATGTACAAGCGGGATTTCGAAAGGGAATGGGATGTACGGATCAGGTCTTTTCACTACGGTCCATCACAGAAAAGTTCTTGGCGGTGAACCAAAAGGTTTTCTGTGCTTTTGTGGACCTGGAAAAGGCCTATGATAGGGTAGATAGAAAGGAGTTGTGGACGGTGCTGTCTATGTATGGAGTGAGCAGCAACCTGGTGCAGGCTTTGAGGTCCCTTTATGAGGGTTCCAAAGCCTGTGTCAGAATCAATGGCGCATACTCGGCCTGGTTTAACATCTCTAAAGGTGTTAGACAGGGCTGTGTTGCCTAACCATGGCTGTTCAATCTATTCATGGACAGTTGTATGTGGGATTTGAAAGGGTATGATAAGGGTTTGCGTGAGCAAGAGTTGCTAATCAAATGCCTCTTATATGCCGATGATCAAGTTATACTTGCCCCATCGGTACTTGAGTTGCAGGAGATGGTGACAGTGATGAATGAGGGATTTAAGCAAAAGGGGATGAAAGTAAATGTTACCAAGACCAAGGTCATGGTGATAGAGAAGGATGAGGAGATGACTGAGTGCGTGATAAATATAAATGGTGAATTAGTAGAACAAGTGAGCGAATTTGTGTACCTGGGAAGTATGTTAACAAGAGATGGTAAGTGTGAGAAGGATATCGAGAGGAGGGTGAATGCGGGCAATCAAATTAATGGGGCCCTGTACTCCTTTGTAAGCAGACAGGGCGTTTCACAAAAAGCCCGGCTGGCTGTTCACAATGGAGTGCTGGCACCTACCCTGATGTATGGTAGTGAATGTTGGGTATGGCAGGACAAGCATGTAAGTCGTGTAAATGCAGTTGAAATGCGCTCTTTGCGTAGTATGTGTGGTGTGAAACTGATTGATAGAGTAAGAAATGAAAAAATCAGAGAGAAATGTG
Organism: Acleris emargana; assembly: GCA_927399475.2. Lineage (NCBI taxonomy): Eukaryota > Metazoa > Arthropoda > Insecta > Lepidoptera > Tortricidae > Acleris > Acleris emargana. The sequence goes on along the minus strand of OV656848.1, from coordinate 21,432,763 downwards.
GAATAAAAGAAGATGTAGTGACTAAGATTGAAACGGGCATGCTTCGATGGTTCGGTCATTTGGAAAGGATGGATGAAAGAAGATTGACGAAAGAGATATACAGATCAAAAGTGAGTGGAAGGGTCGGAAGGGGCCGCCCTAGGCGTACTTTTTCGAATCAAATCGGAGAAATACTGGAAAAGGGCAGAATCTTAAGTACCCGAAACCGACGTGCGTGCATGACTCGATGTATGAATGTTGAAGAAGCGAAAGAAAAGTGTTTGTACTCAAACCTTAAAATATTACATATGTTAGATAGGCTTATTAAATAACTTAGGTTAGGTTAGACTTTTGAGCACATTTTTTTTAATGATGCGGCGGTAAGTATCTCTTTGCGAAATGAAAGTTTTTAAAATTATATAGTTTTTAAATATCGAGGTAAGTTGCGACTAAGTTTTCTGGAGAAAGAGTTGGTTTCTTAAATCTATTAGAGTTATTTTGCGTGGGTCTTCTGGTTTATTCCGTTTCTGCAGCCCAGGTTGTTTGTATTACACTACATTGTATTATTTACTTTTGTATAAGACGCACAAAACCCTAAAAAAATAACTTAAAATAAATTTAAATAACTTTTAGAGTCTTTACTGAATCAGAAGATCGTCACCGTTTAGTGACTACCACCTACTCTCCCGTCAGCTACCTGCGCCAGTACTGGCGCCACCAACTTCCTGCGGCCCAACGAGCCAGGCAGCGAAACGGAGAAAACTTGTTGTTGAATTATTACGAGTCCGCTTTGGAATTCCTTCAAGGGGCGAGCACAAAATTAAATTCTCAAATGGAGTTTCCACTCTCGACGGCGGCCGGAAAAAACCGCCCGACTTGTTCCAAGTCCAACACGGACGCGGTGATAAGTGTTCCGTTATAGATCGAAGAAAGCAAAATCTAAAAGGCAGACTTTAAGTAGCGGAATATCCTCTTAACGTTATCATATTTGCTGTCAGCAACTGACGACGCAGTTAGTCTACCTAGGACGTTATTATGACATAACTATGCAGTTCATTTTACGGCGAGTGAAAAGGACAAAGCTATAGCAGTTATATAGCTCTGTCCCTTTCTCTCAGCGTAAACTGACCTGCATTGCTATGTCATAATAACCCTGCTGATATTGCATTTGAAACTACCGCTCCCGTATTCGATTTCCGGTAAGGGCAATATTTGCGTATTGAGCACGAGTTTGTTGTTCCTGAGGCTTGGACCTTAATATTTTTAAGTAAACCGGTCCGAGTGGAGAGCCTTGGGGGATGCCTATGCCCATGACATGATGATGATGATGATGATGATATATTTCTCCTTGTAGGTATAGAACAAGCCTAGAGATGAGTTTAAGACTACTTTAATTTGCCTTAGCCACTGGCGCATGCATGACATTAAAGTCAATGTTACACTTGATTTCAACAATTTAAACAAAGAACGCTTTGAGTTCCTTTATTGGAGAAATCATGCGTTTTACCTTCACACGCGGTTCGAACTGCGTGTTTAAAATTTGGCTAATGAATACTCCAAAGTAAATATTTAAATGAGAGAATATTGAGAATTTTGATTTTGACGTTTTAACTTTTATAACTATTGTTTTCCATGTAAATATCAGAAGATTTAATATAATTTACTACTACCGGGTTTACCAAATTAGTCGTTCCGGGAATGCTCGCAAAAACCAATCAAAATTTAGGCTACCTATTATTTTATCGAAATATAAATACGCAGAATTTCCATTTCATCGGAAGACATTTTTCGCCGCATGAGTAAATTTTTGCTGTCGTCATTTTTTTTTATTCATTGCATTGGAATGCAAACGAGCACACAGGCCACCCTGATGGTAAGTGGAAACTGTGACCCATAGACATTCGCATTCACAAGACTGCAAATGCGTTGCCAACCCTGAGGACTAAGATGGAATGCCTCTATGCTAATCATTTCACCGGCTGTCTTATCCCCAAACCAGAACACAACGATGCGAACACTGCTGCTTGGCGGTAGGTTAATGGAAAGGATAGTGGTACCAACCCGGACGGACCCTGCACAAGGTCCTCCCACAAGTAAACCTCCCACAATTGTTTTACTTAACCTAAAATATGTAATAAATGTTAAATATATCCTGAAAATATCATGGTTTCAACAGTTAATAGCGTTCGACAAAATGAATTTCGATAAAATGACGGGTTACCCAAAATGTAAACTTAGTAACTACAAATTGAAAGTTTTAATGTACCCCGCGTTAATTATAAACTGTCTGTTTCGTGCGCAAACTGTGCAACAGTGATTATGGCGCCGCCGTCGGTTATTCCATCGTTCAATTAAAACCCACGGAAGTTGTGATAGTTTATGTCAACAAGTGATACTATTACGGAACGGGTTACGTTCCACTTTTCAACTGGAAAAGGTTTGTTCATATAATTATCTAGACGTATATCTAATCGATGTTTACCTTGGAAATTTATTTGTGTGGGATATTTTAAGTACTCTGTAACAGTCAGCTTATAAACAATGTTACTAAGTAATTGTAATAAGTTTAAGATGCCAACATACTTTTTTTTTAAACTTAATTCTTAAATCTAGATGAATTCAAATATGTAGCGATAATGATACAACATCTTATACTTACTGAAACACTGTCGCTGTTTTTGCTATTTTTGTACATTATTATTATTATTTGTATGTCTTTACCATTCACGGGACTATGGGAGTCCCGGACCTTTGGAAGGCGTACATGGAGCCGAAGCCAACACGCAGAGGCCCTTTAGACAAGTTTAATTTAGTAAAGTGATGGGACACCAACCGGCGATTGTCCCTGAGTTCAAACTATAAAAGTATGCTCCCACGGACAACCAACGGTTAGTGTAGGACTATTTAAGAAGGATGGAAGTATTAACAATAGGCTCTATGAATGAACAGATATGGATTGGTGAACTAGGCTATTGATGAAACTACGGCGCCTGCCTGGCCAATGCTAATTACTTTGGTTGAAATGGCAGGCGGTGACTCGCCAACTCAAGAATGGGCCTCCCGAAATAGCCGCATATATATAGCAGCAGGGAGGTAACAGTTCCAGAGGGGCTAAGGGTGGAGAGGTGCTTCTGGACTTTAAACGACCATAAGGTGCCCACTCACCACTTATGCAACACATCCACCCTTCGAGCATATAGCTCTTGCGACTCCACTCTGACCGGCCAATAAAGGCAAGCCAGAGGTGAGGGTCTGTTCCTCGTCATTATACACTCCAGCCGGCCGGTGAAGGCAAGCGTGAGGTGAGGAACAGGACCTACCCTCGGGAGCATTCAGGTCCGTGGTGTCGCCACTCACCAACAGCTCGCCACTAGCCATTATTATTATTATTATTTACTTATTGATTAAACCGAATAGAAAAGAGTGCGGTGCGGAGGTCCAAACCACCACATAATTCAGGAATGCCCTGTTTCGGGTTACACCGATGGGCCCCCCGAAGACGTGCTCACCCTGAACGACGTAGCCACGCAGTGGCTTAAATCTCTTAAATTTAATTTGTAGCCTCATAATGGTCTGTATATTACAATTTACAACATGCAATCCAACGTAAAAAAAAAAAAAAAGCCCTGCAAAACTGTTTTAGGACAGTTTGACCGTAGGAAGACTTTAAAACAATAGGGGGGATATTGGGACATGGCTATGTAGGTAGTTCATTTTACAGCGAGCGTAAAGTACAGCCTATAGGTAGCAGTTGTATAGCTCTGTCCTATTCTCTCAGCGTAAACTGAACTGCATAGTGACGTCATTGTAACCCCCCAGTACTGCATAGTCCTGTGCATCATAATAGGTTATAAGCAACTAGTCTTGACGTAGAGACCTCGTCATGTTGGTCTCCTAGTCATTATTTTTAACTTTTTTATTGACCTCACATTTGTAATAATTTTATTGGTATTAGTTTTAAAAATAATTATTTATTACTTTATTACCTTGTAATGTAACTTACTTTTAAGTATTATTGTACTATATAATTGAAAAAATGACCTTCTGCTGGAGTTTCTTGCGGCGCTTCTTCTCCGCAATGATGGTCTTGTTCGAAGCGCTAGTAGATAAAAGAGTAAAAGAGCCCTCATGTGGCCAATTTACTGAATAAATATTTTGAATTTTGAATTTTGAGTCTAGTTAGCAACTGGTCAGTGGAGAGACCGGTCTAAAACACAGTTGGTATAAATAGCAACAAGTTACTCCGAGCTGGTCCAAGTAGCAACTGGCCTACAACGTACTTAGCTGGTTTAATCAGCAGTGACCACAACTAGGGCATGCTCCCGGGAATTCCCGGTACTAAAAGGACCGGGAAATCTAGGGAATTATCATTTCAACTGGTACCGGTACTGGCAAAAAAAATCCCGGTTCTTCGGTTCCTTCGGTACTGAGTTTGTGACTAGACTAATTGTCAGTTTTTCTTTTCAAAACTACGTGGTGGCCTGGTGACGCTTTCCCCCGGCGATTCGCACAAGCTCGGTTTTATTCGGATGCGATATGAGATCGGCATCGCTCGGCCCGCCCCAGTCGCCCCACCCTTCGACCCGACGCCTCGACCCAATCCAAGGCCAACCGGTCGGGCCGACCGACAGGTAGTCAGGTAGTCAGAAAGATAGCTGTTCTGATTTGGTAAACTCGTGTTCTGGATTAAATAATTAATACCTAATTATCACTTAACTGGTGTCTTATTTAAAAAAATAACCATTAAACAAAAAAAAAATACAAATAATTTACTCAGTACCGAAAAGTACCGAAATCCCGGGAATTCCCGGTTCTGACTTAGTACCGGAAATCTTAGTCCCGGTTCCGGGAATGGTACCGGTACCGCATGCCCTAACCACAACGTAGCTGGTGTAAGTAGCAAGCGGTCTAAAATGGAGCTGGTCTTGCTGAGCCTCATGTAAAAATATACAGTCAAGTGCGAATCAAACTCGAGCATCGAGTGTTTGGGTACGTACGTGTTATTTGATTGAAATATAAGAAATCTAGGTCTTTTACCCCACTAAGGTTGAATTTCTTTTGCACGTCATACAAAAACTGGGAGATGAGACGTGTGTCTATCTACCTTAATGACATTTTTATTGCATAGGTACTTATGCCAAAAGTGACAGACAACTTTTTTGCGAACCAACCTGGATTTTAGGATATAAATTAAATTTGCTGACGTTTTTGCCCTCCCCATTTTGCGGCATCTCATATGAAGTCGGTAATAAATCAGAACAACCTGAAAAACACAATATTTTACCAGAAATATTATGCCAATGAAAATATGCCATTGAAAAAATTCGGTGAATTGAAGTTGTTAAAACAAAATACCCGTGTAACGCGATTTATTAAATAATATTTTGCCTGAAGCGCCGTTATTAATGCAGCTGTTCTGAAAACCTGTTAAAAATCGTGGGTGTAAACAAAAATATAAAATACCTGCCTTTGTTCACTTGTCGAGTAGTGGTCCGAAAAAGAAGTAGGAAGTAGGAAGAATAGCTAAACTTAAGTGGCAGTGAGCGAGGCACATCGCTCGCAGGACTGATGGCCGATGGGTTCAGGTTTTTGAGTGGCGTCCACGGACCGGGAGACGAGCTGTGGGTAGGCCTCCAACAAGATGGAGTGACGACCTTGTAAGGATCGAGGCAACGCGGTGGATGCTAAAAGCACAAGAGTAGGAGGCCTATGTCCAGCAGTGGACGTCGAACGAGGAATAAACCACCTATCCGGACTTATACGTACCATTTACACTGATAAAATAAATTAAGCTAACATAACTAATACGCCAAATTAACACAAATGTACGTTAGACTTTGATACGGCATGTTAGCTGCCAAAGATGAGCCACAGCCAATACGCATTCCTATTCCAATAAAGATCCCTCGGGCGTTGCTCCCGCCGGCCCAGTTTCATAGCTCATTTGTAGAATCCGGTTTTACGGCGTACGCACCTCTTACGCGTAATCTTTATGTGCGAATAAAACGCAATACTAAATGCGCGTCTTAAATAAATTGAGAACATTCCGGATCCGACAACGGCCGCCATTAAGTTAAAAACGGGCAAATACCCTAAACTAAAACGACCAAAATGTTATGGTGGGAAATACGAATCTCCCCATAAATTAATGCGGCTATCACTTAAATGGCGCACTTTGTATGGGCTTAGGTTTGACAAAAACGGAAACAATGATAATATTTTCCACGTGAATTTCAGGTGAGTTATGTCGCGTATTATTCAGTGGAGTTGTTTAATGTGTGGGCGTTTGGAATGGGCTTTAAAAAGTGGCTTGTCGAGTCTTTTCGTGCTCTAGGGATTTTTTTGTAATCCGAAAGTGTCAAAATATAACTGATGTCTTTTTATTTTATAAAATAATTATTTATTTCTTTGGAAGTGTAATTAAATTATCGGAATAAGAGTATTTGTGTGGACTTGCAGTTTACTAAATTGTATTAAACCATATTGTTATTTTATTTAGTTTTTGTTGTTGTGGTTGTTGTTTTGTTTTGTTTTATAAAATGCTAAGTTCAGAGGATTGTGAAGCTTAAAAAAATCCATACAAAGTACGATAAAGTTTCTCTCCCCTTAAATCTAGTTCAAAAACCGTGGAAATCGGAGGGATTAAAAAAAAAATGTCGCTCAGCGAGTTATGAAGAGGGCTATGTTTGGAGTTTCTCTGAAGGATCGGATCCGGAATGAGGTGATCCGTCAGAGAACTAAGGTTATCGACGTAGCCCATCGAATTAGCAGCTTGAAGTGGCAGTGGGCCGGTCATTTGTGCCGCAGAACCGATCATCGCTGGAGTTGTCGTATACTTGAGCGGAGACCGCGAATCGGCAAACGTAGTGTAGGATGCTCTCAGACTAGGTGGAGCGACGATCTTCGCAAGATGGCTTGCAAGAGCTGGATAAGAGTGCCCACGAATCGTGCTAGTCGGCGTGCAATGGGAGAGGCCTATGTCCAGCAGTGGACTGATATAGGCTGATGATGATGGTGATGATGAAACATTATCGCCCGGAACTAAATTAGTATTAAAAAAGATTGTCAGCTAGGGGATTTAAGAGCCGCCTCAGTCCTCTTAAGTATTGTCATTGTATAATAATTATAAGCAATATTAAAAAAAACAACGACTCTTGAGTTTGAGACATGCACTCGCAAAAGTCTCCGTGCGGCCTACTTACTGAATATATTATTATTATCTTTGTTATAAAAGATTTATAATAAAGTTCAATTTAAGAATTAATACCGGAGGCAGCCACAAACAGACGAAGACTAACCCTTTTATCTACTCGGTAAAGCCATATTCTAACATTTTGTCGTATTGTTCAGCTCTTAATTACTTGACAAAAATAGCGCCTGAAATAAAAACAAAATGGAAACATGTCAAATCAAAGGTACCAATTAGAATAGAGACCTGCTATGCCTGTATATACTTTAATTAATGCGATTGATATAATATGTTCGCTCTTATTCGGTCGACAGTAAGAGTTACTCTTAATATTACCACAATATAGTTTACAAGGCATTCCAGAATGCAGACAAAGCCAACTCGTGAGCTACGTCAAGACCGCCACGGCCACAAGTATGCAGCCACAAAGGGCATTGCAAGAAGCTCTCCACAAAGCATGTGCAGGCGCGATAACGTTACTACAGAACGTTACGAAAATACTGTACGTAACTACAGTTAGGCCATTCTAGGTAGGGCTTCGTAAGTAATTTCCCACGTTTTTTTATGACAATGACAAGGCAGTTAAGCAAGCTAATCCTAAGACTCCAAATGCGTTGCCAACCCTGAGGACCAAGGTGGAATGCAATGTTAGTAATTTCACCAGTTGTCTTATCCCCATTCCAAATCACAACAATGCGAACACTGCTGCTTGGCGTCAGTTAAAAGGATGATATAGTGGTAGCTAACAGATGGACCCTGCGCAAGGTCTTACCACCAGTAAATCTCTCTTAACCGTTTAAGTTGTATGCAGTGCATTCTCAATTAATATACCAGTGAGCTTCAAAACTCTACTCCCTGGATAGATTACCATTTGTCCCAACACTAGTTTAGGCAGATAATATAGTGGGGGAAAAAGCATTACAAGTAAAGGAACTTCCTAAATAAAAATGAACAATATAATATAACGCACTATAATTGATTTGACAAATATAAAAATAGGTATATGACATATACACGGAATGCACGGTTCCAACTCAGCATAATGCTGAAGTCTGGGATCGCAGCGCTGGTTTTCGGTTGGTACCTTTTGTTGGCACGTTTTATATGATTTTTGGGTGAATAACAATAATTCTAAATTTGTAAAAACTCACTTTCACTTTCCTCAACCTCTCAAGGATAGTTGGAAGAGGTCCCTTGCACATTGTTCATACATTCTGTTTGTCTTCATTTGTTTTCTGTTTATTTTAAACAGACTTCCTCATGCTCCATACGAACACATGCTCGACTGATCGAATTGCCTGCAATAATAATAATGCACAAAGCCCATCCAAAATTCTGCGAAAACTGCTTAACTACGTAAATCCTTTACCGCTCGGCGGTAGTTCCTGGAACGTAAGTCTGCCAGATGTGGAAGTTTATTAAGACCTTAATCTAGTTAACAACAACGTGAATATTGATCAGCGGGGGGATAAAGGGGATAAAATATTTTCAGGTCAGATTAAAAAACCGGGCTTTTTTCTTTACCGTAAGTGTTCGAGCTTCAGCGGAAAATTCTGAGTGTGACTTGACAGGTGTATGTCAAATCACCCAGGCCCGCATTTTCTTAGTTTCCGTGGTAAACATTGAGAATGTAAGGCAACCCCGCATCTTCAATGCAGGGATTGTCATAAATTGGTTTGTAGGGTTAGGCAGGTAGAATGCTTTTTCGTGCCAGCCGCCCCACGTTTAGCGGGGTTTTTGGTGGGCGGAAGCTCGCTGTGAGTTCACCGATAATTGAGTAATAATTAAATTTAAACAAATGAATCTCACGGCAAGCTACTCCTAACAAAGGGGCTGGCAAATGTCCTGTAACTTTTCCCCGCTTAGGTAGGCAGTAGGGATAGGTAGGATTCATTCCTTGTTCCCAGAGGGACGAGGGATGTAATACAATAAGGTTGTAACCCTTAAAATAAACCTTATTGTATTGTTCATTGTATGCAATGTCTCATTTGCTTTTAATTATTCAATTTGAAAAGCAAATGGTTCGATAGAACAGCGACTGTTTATTTTGTATAATTTTTGGGAGTCGCATGTTACCTGGCGCCGAGTGCGCACGGCTATGTATTATTAAAGATAACGGAAAACAGAATAAACGTATACCTATAACTAGCTAAGCAAGATCTTTTTATTTACAGATACAACCCCCAAACTTTGTATCTGTTACAGTACCATACGATCACGAGTCGATCGCCTAAGCCACTAGGCGATCGACGCTCTATTACTGTAACTTGTTCATGTTTTATGATGGTGCCTCCTGTCAATTTTTTTTTTTTTAAAGTTGATAATATGTTTAGGTGAGACCCGATTGATTGTGTACCACAAGTGGCTGCACTTCGTATTGCCCTACCATGTCGCATTAACGCCTTGGAAACAATCTTAGAAAGATTATTGCAGCAGTCCAGACTCGACATTATCGTGACAAAGCATTGAAATTTGCAGCTACTTGTAAGGCACCATGCAATCATTAAAAATAATCCTTCAGTGACTGGAACTGAGCTGGTTTTAACCGGTCATAATGCGGTCTGATGTGGGACTAGTCATTATGCACTCTGGCCTCTGAGGTTCATTTTATTTTCGTCCTTACCCTGCAAATACTAAGTGGCGATAAATAATAATTGGCACTCTAAAATGCTCAGTGCAGAGCGCTAACTTAGTTTGGCAATTGTTAGCACTTAGAAGCTTTCTTGTATTTATGAACGATTTATGCGTATATTTGTTTCACTTGAAATTAAATTACTGAAATGGTTTATAAATGTCAAAAGTATTTTTTTTGTTGACACTATAAATTAATTTGCATGCGTACACGCATGTTACGATAATTAGAAACGTCAATTATGACTTCAATAACGTTTGAATAATCAAAGATCAAATCTAAACCAAAATTATCTGGTCATAAAAAAACATCCTTATTATATTTTAAATCTTTGTCAAACTAGCGAGACAAGTATTATTTATTTACATACATACATACATAAACTCACGCCTTCGCTCCCAGAGAGGGGTAGGCAGAGCTACAGAATTACCTACAACCCTAAAAACTTGTTGATAATTCTGTAACCACATTTTTCACAATTAGGCTAAGATGTTTACCAGCGCATTAGTGACAGGTTGCAAGCCCATCGCCTAACAGTACTACAAGCCTTTATTTCCTTAATTGCCTCTTACGACATCCACAGGAAGACATGGAGTGGCACTATTCTAACCCGGCAACCACACGGGAAATATATTATATTGAACAGTATTATTTATTTATTTATTTTATTATGTATTAGGAGCACCATCAGTGCAAATTGTATATTTTTAAAATCCAAGCATTAGGTGAGCGCAGCATGCTTTGACAGTATTTTTATACTTATTACAAATATTTGCCAAACATTCGCACTGAAACAAAAAAGTTAATCACGAGGTTAATGAATATGAATATGAATATTAAAGGATCAAAGAACACTTATACAATAATAGTAACTGTAACTAATTCCTAACTAAGATCTAAATAAGATCATCAAAAGAGATTATTTTACGCTAGACGGCAGACACACTGTCATGAAATACATCCAACTAGCTAAGTTGGCTAAATTATACAGTGTGTCTCTGACCTTGGGGCTTTAAATTCAACGATCGATTCTACTCGCTAAACTGAACTACTTTTGTTTTGCAACATGAAAAAATAACTTAAATTTAGATAGCTAATTGATGTTAAAGTCTAATTGTAAAATCAGTGTATTACATACTGGCCATGTAATCACTATCTCATGGTACGGGGGCGGCATTATCTTGGTACGGGGGCTAAAGGAAAATGGAGAATTGGATCGCGTACATTGAAAATTAGATTTAACTTGTATGATAAAAAATAAATTTAAACTGAACATATTTTTAACAACTTACAGAACAAAAGAAGTTTAGTTTCAGGAGTAGAAATGCATTTAAAGCCCCAAGGTCAGAGGCACCCTGTATATGTATGTAGGTATACCTATATGCCGAGGAGTGGTATCTTTAATAGGTAATACTCCCAGGTATCGAGTTAGGGATCCGTTCGATTGGTCTAATTAACGTTTAACCACTCCGGGGCATCGGTGTCACCAGGGGTTCGGAGTCTAGGCGAGTAACTTGAACGAGTGCTGTCTTATTTGAGCCTAAAAGCATATTCTCCTCTTGTTTATGATCATTCTTATAATTTTTAGAAAATTGTATATAATTGACAAGATTTCATATTTTCAAGACTTTAATTTTATTCGTTTTATAGATACCTACTGTTTGGAAGGAGGAAGACACTAATAGTTTTATTTTTTCCCTAGGATGTATAATTATTTTATTATTAATTTATTAGGATGTTCTTATTCTAAAAGGGCGTAACTTCATTTCTACGACACAATGGACATATTACGTTAGTCCAATCTGTATAAAAAAAAAAGTTTTTCTTTTTAATAATGGCGGTCAACCGATCTCAAGTATCTATCCATCTGTCAATAGTGTCAATGTCAAACTTGAAGTATAACAGCTTTTTTTCTCGTGAAAAAGGCAATGGTATTTATTATATCTATTCAGGCATAGTATTGGTAAAACTCGTTTTTTTTTTAACTTACTTGTAATTTTGTCAATAAAGAAAAATAAATCTAAATAAATATTTTGCCGTGTTCAGGAGGCAAAACCCTTTCGATTCGTATAGTAATTTGCATGTGTCACCAAAATGAAATGTTGTCAATTGTACAAAACAAAAATGCGATACGATACGAAAATTTATACGAAATATAATGACTACACTATGGTGGAGCTATTTTAGAATAGCCCCCCAGATGGGTTACTATGACATAACTATGCAGTTCAATTTACGCTCAGAGAAAAGGACAGCTATATAACTGCTATAGCTCTGTCCTTTACACTCGCCTTAAAATTAACTGCATAGCTATGCCACAGAACACCTTAAAATTCCGATTATTGTATTTGTCCGAATTTTCATTTGAAAGCTGTGTTATGGTGGAGCTAGTTTAGATTAAATGCGTAATTAAAGTTCTATGTACACACAATATCACACCTAACTAACCATTAAAGACAGAGCAGAGAGAAAAAGAAAGAGATGTATATATGTGTATTATGTCAACTTCTATGCATTCTAGTGCGACTCTCTTTCATGCAATATTTCAGATTTCTGAAGTGTAAAGCTAGATGTGTTGCTGTGTGTACGTTAGGTAAGGTTTGATTTATAAGCGAGATCAATTCGGAATTTTGAATGTGGAAGAAGCGAAAGAAATTGGTCAAGATCGTAGCAAGTGGAAAGGAGTGGTCTCTGCCTACCCCTCTGGGAAACAGCCGTGATTTAATGTATGTATGTATGTTATTCGTAATTTTGACTCCTCGGAATTATGTAGTGTGCCTAACGTTGACAATGCAATAACAGGTTAAAGACGTCAGCTGGAGTCGGACCTTCGTCTTCCTGGAACAACAGATTGTAATAGTTCTCATACGGGCTCATTCATTAATCGTAACAGTTCAGAACAAAGTGTAGAATCTGTAGTATACTATGGCAGGCTGTGTAAACGTAAAACGTCAAAAGACTTAAGTCAAGTTGACAGCTCCGCTGTCACCTTCTCTTACACTTGGACTGCCATAGCGACAACACGTAATATTAAGATTAACAAGAAGTAATATAAAACACTTATGAAGAATATATAAATAAACCTTCGTTGACCTCAATAACCATCTTTCATTGAAGAACCTTACATGGCGCAGTCGAAAAGGAATTAAATCCAGGAAGATTTGAACGGATTTAAATAAGGTAACCTACAAAACCGGCAGATTGCACATGGCCGGTGTTTTCTTAAAGAACAAACTATATGAATAGTTAGATATGTTTTAGCAAATATGAGCAAAGAAGATAAGTGCTGTTCTGAAATGGAGAAAATGGGCGCGGTCGAGTACAAAATGCCCGAAGGACTAAATCTTGATGATTTAGAAAATTCTTGGCCACAATGGCAACGATTCAAATTGTCGTTTCAAAATTTTATATTGGCAGCAGGATTGGATAGGATTTCAGAGAAAAGAAAAGCAGCAATATTATTAAATTGCGTAGGGCAGCAGTCGCAAGACTTGTACTTCAATGTGCTCAAGATTGAAGATCAAGACAAATTAGATAAAGTAATTAAAATTTTTGATGACTACTTCAAGCCTCAACAAAATGAGGTTATTAATAGTTATAACCTGAATAAGCGGAAACAAGAAGATGGCGAATCTTTTGATGCATTTTATTCTGCAATAAGAAAATTAGCGGAGAACTGCAACTTTCAAGATAAATACAGGATGCTACGGGACAAGATAGTCATTGGAATTCGCGAACAAAGGATGCAGCAGAGGCTCTTGGAGACCATGGACTTAACATTGGACAAGGCAGTGGACATCTGCCGATCTGCTGAGTTATCCAGGGAACACGTAAAGGTGCTGAACAACCCGGAGGTGCATGCAGTACACGCTGGGAGAACATCACAGCAGCAGCAACATTTCAGCAAAGCTAAGTATTCTTATAACAATAAAAATAACGTGCCGCAGACACAAAGTAAAAGTAAGAATAATAACAATGTAAATTATAGCAATTTTTTTTACCAGTGTAAAAAGTACAACACTGAGCATGGACCAAGGCAATGTCCAGCTTATGGCACAATGTGTTCAAGGTGTCACAGAATGAACCATTACAGTACTGGCTGTACTTTCACGAAAAGACGGGTTGATCATATTAATGATAAAAGTGACAGTGATGTTTAACTAAATTTTGTAAAAGAAGGAAAGGTGGATTTAAGTGACAATAATGTAATGTAAATTTGTTATGTAAATTCTGTTTGAAAAGGGGATGATGTAGTATACTATGGCAGGCTGTGTAAACGTAAAACGTCAAAAGACTTGAGTCAAGTTGACAGCTCCGCTGTCACCTTCTCTTACACTTAGACTGCCATAGCGACAACACGTAATATTAAGATTAACAAGAAGTAGGTAATATAAAACACTTATGAAGAATTTATAAATAAACCTTCGTTGACCTCAATAACCATCTTTCATTGAAGAACCTTACAGAATCTTCTTATTATTATTAGGTTATTTACTCAACAAAACACTTGTATCTAACAATTGGTATTTAATTATCTCTTTTACATACGTTTGTTTTTTTTTTTTTTTTTGCCCCCGCGGCGACTTGAACAGCTACTACCGCAGGGATATGGCTTCCACGTGAAGTGATTTCGCCAGTGTCAAGGTTTATATGAGTATAAAACACAATCCAATCTTCTCTAGGAAGATTGGGGGCAACGTTGTACGGTGATTTGTAGGTCAGAGGTCAAGATAGTTTTAACCTCTGCACTACTGCGAGTCCACTTGAAACGAGAAGAAAGATGCCAGATACACGAAATAAGTCCAAGTCTTCAATCACTGTGCGACACTAAGGCATAAAAAGTACAAATCACTATCAGAAAAGAACTTTGAACACCTAATTACCCAAAAATTAAAGTCTAAAACAAATTACACGTCCGCCATCTTTTAACGTTGCAAATGGCCCCCACCATACGTTTGTTCCCACCGTTACATATAAAAATCTGACAGCCTCCAATAGTGTTTTCAGACATTAAAAATATAATCCATCTCAATAACAGTGTTACCAGTTATGAATATATTCGACTACTTATATAAAGGAGTATTTACGTCATGTCATTGCTAAGACCATGACATCTATAGTGATGAGCCTAACAAAAGCGACTATCGTAAACCGTTAGTACTGAGCCATTTCAATTATAACGTCTTCCTTCCGCTAACGAACTATCACCGGCGTGACTTCGTTAGTCCGTAACGTTATATCCGCACTTATCCTGGCAACGGTTGCAGTACAACGGTAAAGCTCAGTATCAAGGCAATTCTAGTGGTACCATTCTGAAGAGAAAATAGAAGGGATTCGGATCAAATTGACGCGTATTTGTCACTTAAAATTTTAATGTGTTTGCTCTAGTAACATTTTGGACTAGCTACTGTAATATTTTGTGAATTTCTTGAGGCAAGTAATATACTTTTCACTTCTCATGCTCAAAAAGTTTGTCAAATTAGACTTATAAAGCGAGACTCAAGTGATACATGTACAACCGAGGGAAAATATAATATATATATTTTCACTAGGGAAAATATGAAATTGAAAATAGAATGATTTACATTTACAAAACATCTTAATTTGACCAATCAAAATACTTCACCAAATTAAATCCACCAATCACAATACACATCGACTGTCAGTCGGAACGTTAGGTTCTTTTTGGTACGTAGACTCGTTAACTAATTCAAATCTTTTAAAAAAAAATGTATTTGATATCAACCAACCATAATAAAGCTATATTAAAACCGACCAATCAGGTAACAGAATTCATTTCTCAAAACATTAGGTGTTTTTTAGTACCTATTTTACAATTGCTAAAATGTCATAAATCGTTTGAGCTACGCTTTAAAGCGCTAAATACTCACTCGGTCAGCGCCGTTTAGTCTATATTTTGTATCTGTGTCAAAGTAGTTTAAAAAAAAACACGCCGCCAAATTAAAACAATATTTTGCCGCGGAATACATTGTGGGTGGATAATCATTGTTATTTTTTTTACTTTTGTATAATTCTTTTATTTTCTAACAATCGAAGTGAAAAGTAGAGTGTATAATTCGGGTCTAAAAGCCATATTAGGTACCCCTCGCACAATTTTCCCTCGCTTTGCTCGGGAAAATAACCATCTCGGGGTACTATGGCTTATTTTTGACCCTAGTTATACAATCTACTATACATGAAGATTAAAGTCAAAGTCATTTATTTTGCTTAAAACGTGGTACAGAAGATGGTTTACGTAGATTATCACAGAAACACACATTTTACAATGGCATGCAAAATTGATACTTGAAGGTTAAGGATATACAAAAGTTATTGCAATGTCGAAATGTACAATGTTATTTATTACTCATAAATGGTCGGTATTAGTTTAGAGGAATAGAAAATAAAACAGGCTACAGAATTTAGTTCGTTCGCTCCGTTCCTTTTTCTAAACTGAACGTAAAACCAATGCCCATGGAATAAAACTCAGCTCATGTGCTTATATATACTTTAAAAAAAAACCAGTTCATTCACCATACAATACAATACAATACAATACAAATACTCTTTATTGAACACCAAAAAAAACAAAACACGGAACAGTACATTTTAACTATAGGTATACAACAGGCGGTCTTACCGCTAAATAGCGATCTCTTCCATACGTACCATGACTAGGCGTAAAAATCTCTAAAGTAAAAGCTTTAGGAAAAAAATATATACAAAAATACACTCTTATTTACAAGTATTTACGAACATCTACGCAGCTATAATGTCTTACTTAATCATCCAAACCACGAAGCAAAGGCTAGACAAAGTATGTAAAAGGAACAAATTGCACCCAACCATGTTTCGTGGCGAAATGCTAAGTGGATGGGCTAAGAGCTGGGTTATGTCAACCTGGATTACCTTTACTTAGGGCGTGTTTTACTTTTACGTGTCATGTAATTTTGTCTTTTACGCAAATGAAAGAGGCAGAATTTTGGATAGGCGTCTTGAAACACGTTTTTCTCTTGAGAATTACTTTTGATACTTTGATACTTCTTTTTGTGAAAATGCGTCTGAAAATATTAACATTCTAACGGAAAACTGTCTAGGTTTTAGAACAAGGTTGTAGATATGTAAAGGAAGGTTATCAGTGTAATGGTCCATCAAATTATGAAGGACATGAGTTTTAAAGTGACAGCGTATGTTTGGAAAAGAAAGCGATCTAGTTATACATTACTTGGTTGGTAGTAAAATCTGGGTTATTTTCTTAACCAAATTGCTTTAAATCTCGATGGGCAAATTATTAAACAGCGTGTTGAAGTTGTCCGTTTATTTTATCAGTACGTATAAACAACATTTTAGGTCGTGAATTATCAAGTAGGTTAAAACTCGCTCGTATGACTTCACTCGACCGTTCGACAAAAAAACGTTATCAAAATAATACCTCTGAAAATTAATCATTGGCTAAAGCAAAAGACCCAACGGCTGTACTTTCCTCATCGACTCAAATTTGAAAAAAGAATGATACGTTTGAAAATCGAATCTGTGTCGAGTCAAAGGGTCATTACACGGGCGAGCGACTCGAACGGTTAGTTTAATCGTTAGCGGTATGACTGGCCGAAACGAAATTCGAATTACAATAATAAAAACGTTAGTGAAATGGAGTAAAAAGTGGAACGTGCTGAACTGAAATGAGCTCTGTGCGTTGGTAACATGGAGCCATCCATTTCACATTAGCAAGTACAGGCCTTTTTTGGAGTTCCGCTGAATTTGAGTGTTGGTTTCGTTTTGCTGTGGCTCTTTAATTTCGTCGCCATTGAACACGTGGCAGGCAATTATGGAAAAAGAAACAATATTTTTTCGGTCGGATTGAACGGTGTTGTATTTTTTATTAATAAAACTCGAGGAGTGACTATAGACGGTCAATTATTATGATGTTTATGTACTTATTTATTTAATTAACGAATTTTTAAATAATTTGATTACTTGCATTTTTTTGTGATTTTTATTTTCACTGCTTTATCTTCTGAAACTACTAATTATGTTTAATTTTAATAATTATTAAGAAGAGTAATTCAAGACTGTTTTCAAATAATAGGACCTTTCCTCTACGATTTTTTTGATTGGCAAAAGTCTATGATAATGATAACATTGATAACACAATGATAAATCACTATCATTAAAGAAGGTAAGACTTCCTCTTGCACATTTTACATCCTGGTTTTTAAGTGTTACTGATAGGTTAATATTAACGTCAACGTTATCATTTTGTAATTTATGGGGACGCTATTTTTATAGCAATTAACTTACACTGCCTGCCATGTATTTTAGTCTCGAGCCATTTTTATGTCTAATGCCGTCCCTAGACCTACAATAAGTTCTGACTATATTTTTTTGCGCAATATATTTAAATCGCCCCTTATACAATTGAAAACGATCAATATTGGCAGGCGAATTGACCCTACATGGTGCAATCAAAAAAACTCATTCAAATTTTCCTAAATAAATGCGCAAATTTAAATACTGATCCTAGACAGTATTTAAATTTGCGCATTACGACATGTTAAGGGCTGGCCTAAGGTAAATTGGAAGAAATCGCTATTAAACAGTAAGAGTTACTTGTATATTTATCGTTAAATTGTACTGGAAAAAATATTTGTTCTTATGGTTGTCAAAGATCAACTTTCAACCGGAAACAAATATTCAATTATTTATCTTTTTGCAACGCGTTCCTTCCGGTTCCAACTTCACCTTTTTCCATATTAATTACGAATGCGATTACCAGCGCGGGTCCGTGCGCGAGCGGCTGCGACGGCGATACCCTCTGAATCACTTATCCACAATACCCTTCTAAGCCTCAAAGGCCGTATGCGCCACTAAAAAGCCCATAAAAATGTACCTTTAAGTAGTAAAAATAAGACTGTTCTTGCTATAGGCGATTTACAACAGTAGCGCTCTTGTTTTCTAAGGAGGGTACAATAATGCTCCAGTGAATTTGGTGTTTTAGATCCGGCTATTGGGATGTAAACTTAAGGATTTACGGCGCTTGGTTGAAATTGCATTGTTTTTGGCATTTGTTTTTCTGAAATTTGAATATCGTTTTATTTACATCGATATAATTAAGCTGAGTTTAAATCTACATAATGTGCAAACGTTTCCTTATACCCAGTAAGATTTGAAAATGGATTAATTTCAAAGTTCATTTTGTGCTTTAAATATGTTACTGTGAAGTATCTTACCAAATATAAAAAAAAACATTTCAATAACATGAAGAAACAGCCAGTGTCATAGGGACCATGCCACGAGCGGACCTGCTAGAAGGGGTGTTCTTTTTATAGTGGTGATTATTATTTGCATCTTTAATATTTGAGTAGCTTAGTTTTATTTTATTTCAAATAACTTTAATTGTAGTACCTATATTATATTAAATAAAAAGATAATTTAGTCATCTGAAGAAACATAATTTTGACCAAAATATAATCGAATGAAACACTTAATTCAGAAAACTTTTATTTTGTTTTTTATTATAGTAACAGCATTTATTAAGCTGGGCTAACTAAACAGAGAGGTAATGCAGCCAGTGTAATGGGAATCTGCTATACTCGAAAATCTAATTAGATTCCAAAATCTGACAGTTCCCATCTTGATTATTTCTTTATTAAAATATTATTTCATAAACATATCAATGAGAACTCGTGTAACCAGTAATATTAGGGTCAGTTTAATTGATAAAAATACCTACACTTAAACCAAAATGCAGTAATCACAGCGGATGTGCGTCGGTTGAGGTTGGGATTTTGGAATCTAATTACAGTTTCGAGTATAGAGAATGGTGATTATTATTTACATCTTTAATATTTGAGGAGCTTAATTTTATTTTAATTTAAATAAGTTTAGTTTTAACATTTAATTGTTAACAGGAAATTAATATCTAATTCTTGAAATACTTATATCATTTGTATAAACAGCCACGATGATATTCAACCTTTCTACATTTCAATTTTGGAGATAAACTCGTTGTTTCCTTTGTGTGACATCTTTTATTTCATCATTTATTGTTTAACTCAATCGCACAATGCTCGTTCACAAAAAATTACGTACTTAATGCCTGAATGCACTATCAACAAAACAAAATGGAACAAGTTTAAGTGAATGGTATATGGATATATTGACGATAATAATAGTGACCCTCTCTATAAACTACCAGTTCCGAATTAGATATCAGAAAAGGGTAAATACATACTTGTATGATGAGCTGTGTATTTGTTCTGTGGTATTGGATATTTTCTTTAAGTAGGTATGTATTTCTCTTACGCCAATCTTTATTTACTAGTAACCATAATAAAAGCTTGGGGCTTAGTTTTAGGACTAGACCAGTTGAGTCCCCTAATTATATTTATTTTGTTGCTTAATGTAAAGATAAAATTAATACAATGAAAACTAAAGGTGGTGTATTCTATCAAACACCATGAATCATCATCACAATCCGCCAGACGTCCACTGCTGGACAAAGGCCTTCCCCAAGGTTTTCCACCACGATCGGTCCTTTGCTGCTGGCTCGGTCCACCTATTGAAAGGCCTGCCGACACTTAGTCTCCCGGTTCGCCACTCTAGAACCTTCCCGCTCCAACGGCCATCGGTTCCACAAAGTCATAAACATCTAACGGGATATCGCACTTTATATCAACAGAAGACTGATCTCTGACAGAAGCGCGGGCGCGGAACGAGACGAGGAAAGGCGTTTATATTTATAGCCGCCATATTTCAGCAATCTTTCAGGTTTTCCCTGTAACAGCGCCATTACTCTTTAAAGCTGTATTTTATTTTACGATATATAATTGCTGGCCTCTAATTAACGGCACTTGCGCCGTTGTTAAGTTGATAATTGCTGCGATAACACGGCGGGCAAGGATTCAGGGCAAAGAAAAATGAAGCTATTAAACGTGTTTAGAGATAAGGGAGTTAGGAGTTGGTAGGTAGGTAGGATTGTTTTATCACTATCCTGGGCTTATGGAAGTTTCTATTGTGTTATTTTACTTTAAAAAGTCTTTGTTTAGTTACACTGATTAACAGGTTTTAAGTTTTTTCTTCAGTTGTTTATACAATTTGGCATTAACTGTTCAAATGTTGGCATCTTCTAATCCATATTGGCAGAACCTTTGTCAGAGGTTGCTAAATTTGTTTATGGTTTTTTTTTGGAAATAAGAGTTTCAATAACATTATTTTTTTTCAAGCGTTTTTTATGTGTGATGTTTGTCAGTGTACTTGTATTTAGGCCAGCCGGAGCTGACATGTTCAAGGTTGAACAAAACTTCAAAATAAATTAAGATTAAAAAATAAAAAAGTTTTTTCTATTTATGTCAATATTTAGTTTAATCTTAGAAAAGTGTTTATAAATTTTCTTAGTAGAGTCGCGCAGTGAGGGTTCCGTACCGCCGCATAGTAGGTATTATAATATCCCAATTTGAATTAGATTTCGAAATCACACTTGACAATTTTTTTGTACGTATTTGTTGTTTTTCTTGAGGGTTTGGACTGCTAATATAATACCAAATTTGACGAGAACGACAACAACAACATAAAAAGTATCTTGTATGGGAACCCTTTATTGTTTCAGTTTTTTTTTGGTAGTAAATCTACTGTAATAATTGTTTCAACAATTTAAGAAAAACCGCTATCTATTACAGTTGAAAAAAATTAATCTCTTTAAAATTAGGACGGACAGACAAACGGACAGACAGCGTAGGCTAGTAATAGCATCCTGTTGGGTGCCTTAGGGTAAGAAATTCTAAAAATGAGAAAAAAAAGATAATTCTGGGAGTTCCTACGCTTTAATAATGAATGACACACATGGACACACATCCAAACCTGACAAATTTATATACGATGTAAAAGTCGACTCTTGTATAAAGCTTAGTAGACTTTTTTGACAAAAGATTGGCAATAAGCAAAATCTCCGGCAATCCAACAATATTCTCAAACAAATCAAACAATGTAAAAGAAGGAAATCGTTACCCAATTTTCGCGTCGGATCTCCCAATAACCGTAACGGCGACAAACTCTACCTTTGTTTATTTAGAAAGATTTATTCCCTCCAACGTTTACTTATTGGTTCAAGTGGCTTGCGCTTTATTACGATTATTACTCCGTCCGCCGATCCGGAAATTATACAAAAAACACAAACATCGCTACCGACACGTAAACACTTCGTTGTCTGTTTTAACAATAAGTCAACTACCTTACAATTTTAGAACAAAACAAATGCAAGCTTATGTTTAAGAGTATAAAGTTCACTTTCAATTGAGCGGTTCACAGAAGATATGTCGTTACGATTTTAGGATGTGCTGTATTTAAGGGTAGGTGGCTCAGCATTATTTGCATAAGGTTGTTTATAAAATTCGCCTGCTCTTTGTCAGTCGACGCCGCGCCGGCGCTGCCACTTAACTAGATATCTGTTTATTCAGTGAAATTGAAAGCAAACAGGGAACGGTACTTCGGTACTTTTGTATAGTTCGTATTACATTTGTATATATTTGGTGTTATAGTTAGTATATATTTGGTGTTAATTTTACTGGGCGCGGGTGATTAGGGACGATTCTATGAAAGAGAGTATTTTGGTTGTATGCGTTTTACAAGTTTTTGATGGTGGTTCTTTTGTTCTGTTTATTTATAGACATGTAACCTTGAATTCTGGAAATTCAAGGCAACCTATTACTTGAGTGATAAATTGTTTTTTTACAGGTAATTATAATAATTCAGTAGCCAAGTATGTTACTTATTCCTGGAAACAAGTAAATTTCACGTGGTTTTTCTACTGAGTAATATAAAAACACAAAGGGACATTCAATGTTCTCTAATGTTTAGTAGTTTGTTAATATGAAGCGTAAACTTTAGTTCAGTTTCATCGTATTTTTAAAGGTGAGGCTTCGTAGATCCCGCAGTAAGTAATCACTATATTTAATTTAGCAGAAATATCTTCATTACATTATCATTCAAAATACAAGAGATGCTGCCTTTATGGTCAATCAAATTAAATAATGCAATTCTAACATCTCCCATTCAATTGCCCTCCCACATTTGGCTGTGACAGACAGTACAATATTCGCATCTGCTAATAAACTACCAAAATCCAGCGCTATAATCATCTCTGTTCATAAAGTCACCCCCTATTACCCCCTACCACCCCAACACCCCCCACACTGGGCACTTAGGAGCATCGCCATATGCGGTAAAAACTAACGGTGGGGCTTATTAATTCTGAGCATTGTCCACGCTTCGGAGGCTGTTCCCGGGAAATATGGTGCGGCGTAAAATTGGAGTTTGGGTCAGTTGTGATGACGTTGGTCAGTACTTTCCTGAATTTAAAAGATATAGATTTACATTTGACTCCCTATGATATGAGAAAGATGAGAATTTATACTGAGATGACGGCGAATAGCATTTTTTTTTAATTTGCTTTGCTTATTGGTGGCTAGGGAATACAAATAACCGGCTATAACCGGTTATAACCGGCTATAACCGGTTTTAACCGGCTATAACCGGCTATAACCGGTTTTAACAGGTTATTTTCATATAAAAACTGCCAATAACCGGTTAAATCGCATTCCCTATTTGTGGCTGATACAACGTAACAACTTCGCATAGCTTTGGCCGCGCGAGCCATCAGTAGCAGATGGAATGGAATGTGTCAAGATCGGTATAAAAAACCGGCCACGTGCGATTTGGACTCGCGCATGATGGGTTCTGCAGAAATATCTATAAAAAATCACGTTTTTTGTATGCCCTTAGATATTTTTTTATTCTGTTTTTAGTATTTGTTATTATAGCGGCAACTGATATACATCATCTGTGAAAATTTTAACTGTCTAGCTATCACAGTTCGTGAGATACAGCCTGGTGACAGGCAGACGGACAGACGGACAGACGGACAGACGGTACCCCTTTGGGTACGGAACCCTAAAAAGCATGAATGCTGTTTAGAAGAAATAGACTTGGCCCTCAATTATTGGAGTAAGGGCAAGAAGATGCTGCTGATGGTGTCGATTAGTATTAATGTTTTGAAACCTGATCATTTCGGATCTTGCGGTGTTTGATCGGCTTCTCTTTATTTTCAAAGTGGAAGCGGTGGTGGCGGTGGATATTGTGTAGGAGACTTGATTGTCTTTAGTTCCAAATATTGGTTCCAAATGTCCAACAAACTAGGGAAACAGTATCTATTTTTAGTTATATTAAAGGACTTTTCTTTGCCTCTTCATGCTAAACAATCCAGGTCGTTGCAAGTAAGTTAAAAAAAGGAATTTAATGGCCATCTAATTAGTCCCTAAGGCGGATATTAGGAAATTTAAATTTTCAAATTAATTAGCCAACTCTGATGACATTATTATATAAAATAAAATTCCGCTGTGCCAGTAATTTCAGGTTTTTGTTACTATAAATATTACATCTCGTAAATTTTACTTAAAATTTTCCAATTAGCCTTCAAGTATACTGTCATCAATATGGAAATAAGCCCTTTTGAAAACTTAATTTGCGAATGTCGACCGAATCACCTTGATCGGCGCGGACAAGTAAGTACTTACCACATTTAATTGGTTTTGGACCACTTGCGCACTGGCACTTGGAGATAATTAATTTTATGCTAAAACTGTGATTGGAATAAGAACTGATTGGATAAATGCGACCGAGGGTTAAAAATCACATCTTACCATTAAAGTTTGTGCTTTGAGAGCAGAATGTAAGGTTCAGGTTGAAATGTAAAGTTATTTTGAGTTATTTTATTTTAATAAATGAATTGTACGTCTGCGTTTCATTATCGTAATTGAGATGTAGAGGCAGCAGCTTTTTCGATCGCTGGTACTACAAACCAGAAAGGCACATGTATTCATTAATTATAAGTGACTTATGACAAAGTTTTATAAATATTACATACATACATACATACCATCACGCCTCCATCCCAGAGTGGGGTAGGCAGAGCTACAGAATTACCAACAACTCTAGCAATTTGTTGTTAATTCTATAACCACATTTTTCTTAAACAAGCTAAGATGTTTACGATGTGTATATTAGTGACAAGTTGCAAGCCCATCGCCTAACAATACTACAAGCCTTTAATCCCATAGTCGCCTCTTACGACTTCCACAGGAAGATATGGAGTGGCACTATTCTAGGCGGCCGGCAACCACACAGCAAAATTTATAAATATTGAATATCCTTAATAACATTTCCAGATCGTAACAACTTAGAGACCTTCAAGAAAAAGCATATTATTTTCTTAAAGTTTCGCACAGCCTTAATCTACAATTCCTATCCTGTCAGCCTATCCACCTAGCCTAGACAAGAACTATAACTAAAATACGTTTATAGTGCGTTTATGAATAAAGGTATGGCATTGCTACCAAAGCTAATGAAATTCTAGACACGTCATTCCGTTCGCTTGACCAACTGTAACAGCACAATCGTCATTCAGCGAACAATATCGTAATTCCAGACCCCAGGGCATCTGGTCACTAGGGACTTGACGATCCTGAGCAACAAAGGCATATCTGCAATCTAATAGCCGAAGCACATGAAATCCTTTAGAGATATATCATAAGGTCATTTATGCAAAACGGTTTCAATGACAATTGCGTCCTTAAGTGAAGGAGCCGAGATTTGTCCAAAGGTCCACAAAGAGGATAAATTGAAATGAAAAGGGCTAATGTTACGATTCGAGGAATTCTGGAAGATATTAAGGATTTAAAGATTGCTTGGTTGAAGATGATATGGAATTGAGACATGGTGATAAAGTTAGTATTAGTTTGAAAGGGCTTGAAGTTGGAATGAAATTAATAAATGGGAAAAGTGTATTGCTACAGCATGAACTTTATTAGCTAAGCAAGCTTTAAAAAACAAGACATGTCGCTAATCAACTTTAAGTCGTTTTAAATCCTAAATTATCGTTAAAATGAAATGGTGGTGTGGAGTTTCTTGCGGCGCTTCTTCTCCGCAATGATGGTCTTGTCCAAAGCGCTGGTAGATTCACTGTACATTTCCGACGTGTAAAAGAGCCCGCATGTGGCCAATTTACTGAATAAATATTTTGTTTTTTTTTTTTTTTTAATTTTGAATGAAAATGAAATGAAATGTTTAAAGAAACATAAAGATCCTTTTTAAATACCTATTCTTGATAGGTTACACTGTCCCTTAGTTCGCCATTTGGACTCCATGTGGAGTCCATAGGGGACATTTTAACTTAAATATGTGGTAGTTTACTAAATTAGTTTTAAGAATATTGTTAATCATCTATGAACTGTTAATTATTATTCGAAATAAATGCTTATTATTTTAAAAATAATTAGTAAAAAAAGCCTGAAATAATAAACTTAAAAGATATTTTTTAGTTGAACTTGAACTCTAAATTAATGTTCTTTCATTTTAATGATGTTTTTTATATCAGCAATTTGATCACAATGTGTTTTCGCAGTAACGATTTCTATACAAGTTTATCAATTGTAATTACTTTACTTGAGAGTGTAATTGTTTGATACATACAAAATAAAAATAAAATATAACGTGAATATCAAAGACGTTGCGATGAAAGAAAAACTTAGATAATTATACGTTTAACTTCGTCAAAGTTGAAAGAATTTAATATTAATAAGTTTAGGACACCTTTGAAGTTCTTTTACTAACATAATTTTGACTTGAAATATCAACTTAAAATTAGCACAAATCATCAACCCTCATGTTAAAACGAACTGTGTTTCTATCAACCTTTCCCCTGTTATTTAAATATAATCTAATATAATTAGGTTGGCGTCTATAAATAAAAGTATACGAGGTAATATACGAGTAAATAGAAGTATACGAGGCGCCGTATGCTCATCCAGCGGAAGTAACGTCGTTACCATCTGAAAGGCGGCTCTCTGCTTCATGACAGCAGACTAGCTTTAAAGAGGCTGACAGCTCGAGCCAGGCAGACGGAGATTAAGTATATATTTGTGTAAGGCTACCTTTTGTCGCATGCCAATAAAAAAAATACAAGAGGCAACAATAACGGATCAGAGTGCATGTTTCATACAAATGAGGTTATTTCAAAGCCTTGGTTCCTTGCCAGGGGTTGTTTTGAGTGAGGTTTAATGGTGGATAATCCGAGGTTCAATAGGGAAGGTCAAAATTTCTTAAGATAAAAGTTCCTAACATCGATCGCACAATGAGTTAACACCACGGCGAGAGGGTTTGGTACAGCATTTGGATTTCCTTATATTTTATTGCTATTTAAGATGTTTTTGCAATTCTGGCGTAAACCGCAGATTAAATCAGTTGGGTATCCTGGGCACTCTGGAAGTCCTGTATCAATGGGTGGGGTATCCATCGTCATCATCATCATCATCATCCGTTTCTTTTGCCCCTGAGTGTATTTTGTGCGAATGCAAGGTAATCAGTTGAAACACATACACAATTGTAAAGTTTTAGGGTTCCGTAGTCAAACTAGGAACTCTTATAGTTTCGCCTTGTCCGTCCGTCCGTCCACAGCCTAGCTCAGAGATTCGTCGTTCTAGAAAGTGGTAATTTGGCATAAACATACATATTAGTCTCATGGCGTGGTGTGTCGTTGGATAGGTCTTTCGAAAATATTGCGGATTTTTGCGTATTTTTCGATTAAAGGATCTGTTCATGAAATATTAAGATATAAAGAGCAATTTTTTGTTAGAGTCAAGTGTCCCCCTACCATTACTACAATTACTACAAATCTTGAAAATTATCTTACACAAAAGCACATATTATCCAAGAACTATCGACTAAAGTGTTTATACCTACGAAAATCACCTAAGACAGCACTAAATACCTTTAAATAAAGAATTAGTTCATACTCGTTGCTTTTTGAAATAGTTTTTGTGTAGTTAACGCCCTTGGAACCCCACACTGAGGATGATCAGGGAAGCTCTTGCCCAGTTTTTTTACTGCTTCTTGTCTATCGTTAGTGAGGAATAGCTTAAAGTGATCAAGTGTCGTTAAAAACTCTAGTTATGAAGCAAACTTAATAATAAGGCACCCAATTTAACTGCAAATTTATTTATCAAAACGTAATAATGCTAGCTGATATAGCTGGAAAGTGCTTCAGGATAAATTTTGATTCGGATACTATAATAAGGGTGCTAAAATCATTGAACCACGGTGGAACGTTTAATGACCGGGAGCTGTAACTAGGTAGGTACGGTTTAGGTACTACTTGTCATCTCTTTTCCTTTTTAGGGTTCCGTAGTCAAACTAGGTACCCTTATAGTTTCGCCATGTCCGTCCGTCCGTCCGACCGCAGCCTAGCTCAGAGACTCTTAGTACTAGAAAGCTGTAATTTGGCATTAATATACATATTAGTCACGCCAACAAAGTGGTAAAATAAAATCATGTTTTTTTTTAATAGTGTGCCTCACCTACACGTTTTTTTTTTTTTTTTTATGTCACAGGAAGGCAAACGAGCACACAGGCCACCTGATGGTAAGTGGAAACTGTGATCCATAGACATTCGCATTCACAAGACCGCAATCCTAAGACTGCAAATGCATTGCCAACCCTGAGGCCGAAGATGGAATGCCTCTATGCTAGTCATTTCACCGGCTGTCTTATCCCCAAACCGGAACACAACAATGCGAACACTGCTGCTTGGCGGTAGTTTAATGGGCAGTTAACGCTGAGAGAAAAGGACAGATATATAATGGATAAGATGGTGGTTTTTTTTTTCTCGTCTACCTCGTAAGTGTTCCCCCCCCTACAGCCAAAACTACAAATATTCAAAATCTGAAAAACATCTTCAACGAAAGCGCGTATAACGAATTTTAAAGGAACACTATCAAGGCTTCGTAGACATGATTGGTTCCTGAGATCCAGGCGAGTAAAGTGTCTATACCTACTAAGATACTCGTAGCACCAAGTTGTTTTTAAGATGAGGGATATAAGATGATGAGAGAGGTTTCGGAACCCTACACTGAGCATGGTCAGACATGCTCTTGCCCGGTTTTATTGTTACGTGTTTGTCTGTCTGTTGTTGTTAAATGTTTTTCTTTCATTCTATTCTTTTTTCAAGCGCCGGCATTCCAACTTCATCATGTCAGCCGAAAGACGTCCACTGCTGGACATAGGCCTCCCCCAAGGCTCTCCACTCAGACCGGTCTTGTGCTTTTCGCATTCACCGCTTTCCCGCGATCCTTACAAGTTCGTCACTCCATCTTGTTGGAGGCCTACCCACAGCTCGTGTCCCCCATCGGCCATCAGTCCTGCGTGCGATGTGCCCCGCCCACTGCCACTTCAGTTTAGCTATTCTTCGGGCTATGTCGGTAACCTTAGTTCTCCTGCGGATATCATCATTTCTGATTCTATCGCGCAGAGAAACCCCGAGCATAGCCCCGAGCATTCCAACTTACTACAAGTAAATCATAGGATTTAAAGGTTAACGGTTCCTTGTCTAAGCTCTTGGCGATTAAGTGACATGCAAAACTCACAGTGATTAATGAACCATTGTTGGTTAAAGATTTAACGTATCACGATGACCACTTTAAGTTCTCTACGATGGAAAGGCGGCGAAGGATCCTTTTCCTAATATCTAATTTCGTTAGTGTTTTTTGCTATCTCTTGAATTTTATTTTATCTATTATATTTATTGAAAGTACAAAATTCTAATTATCAAGAAGTTTTAAGACTTGTTGGTAATTCTTTAGCTCTGCCTACCCCACTCTGGGAATGAAGGCGTGAGTTTATGTATGTATGTATGTAAATTCTATAAAAATAGTTCGTTTTGTGATAAACTTTTGCTGACTGTACTTTTATTGTAAAGTCCCAAAGCTGCTGTTGGTCTTGAGAATATTCGTCGGTGATACTGCAAAACTACGTAACTAACAAATTTACGATAGAGCAATACAGACCTTACTGTCTTATTAAAAAGGTGCATTTTGCCCCTTATTAAAAATGTTACTTACGCGATTTTGCAGTTTCACCTACGTGTTGCATTATCTCTCGGGTTTACTTTTGTATCCTAAAATTCAACTAGTAGTAAATATTCATTACTTTTTTCACAGTTTCAATAAAAGCTGATTCTTCATTTTCGAATTTAATAAACACGAATTTCAGCATTCCGATTTTGAAATCTCCGAACCATCCATATTCGGAATGGCAGTTTCACGAAGCATGACAATCACGATTTTCGACGATTTATTTAAATTCTGAATAATATTTTTCCGAATATCACAATTCCGACAAAAAGGAAAAACGACTTTTGTCATTCCGAACATTAATTATTCCAATAGCAGCCAAACAAAATATTTTATAATAACTTGTATAGTGTTTTATGCTCAAAAACTGTAAGAAATGACCGGCAAAGTCGAGGGAGCTCCTGTAGCTAAGGCCCTGCGCGCCTTGATGCAACTCTAACCTAACCTATCCAGGGGAGATCTTCTCACCTAACTTTTATTTCAAGTATAATACTTCAATTAAATTCAAGTGGATAGTTTCACATACGATTTTTAAATTCTCAATCTGGTTTGTGATTTTAAGTAATTCTAAATTCGGAATTATAATTTTCCTAAAAAAGAAAATTTGGAATTGTCAACATTAGTAAATATAATTTAACATTCGAAATTTTGATAATTCGGCCTTATATTTATTTGGTATTGTAAAAAACGGATTTATGAAATTCGGTATTTTCAAATTCGGAATTTAATAATTCGAGATTTTAGGGTGTTCTCATAAAAAGAACCAAGATATAAGACAACATTGTTCATTGTTTTTGTTTCTAGCAAAACAGAGAATTTAACATGGAGTCTATTATGGCTGACGAGTTACATGACGTCACACGGCGTATCGGATCTCTCTGTCTAATCACTATCTAATGAGCAGTTTAAAATGCTCGTATCGTCCATATTTCTTGGCCGATTTTAATTTTAATTTCATTTTTGGTGATCTCTCTTATTAGTACTTTTTTTTTTGTTGAGAAATGCGATATAAAAAACCATTTAATACAATATGGATATAACGATAACGGGAAACGGTTGAAGATTGACTTGCAACAAAATGACAGCTTGTGATAATTATAAAAAGATCCATTCGAAAAATGTTGTTTTCAAATATTACGTTTTTAATTTGGAGCTTGTGTTTTATTTTACACAAATGCAACAACATTTTATTCCCACATCCACTTATTGAGCAAACTTTGTCACTTACTACACTCGTATACGTCAAATCCACACTTGCGCCTCTCCACCTAACATCCATTCCAACGCCATTCAAAAATAAATACACTAAAAACATTCAATATTTCCGCCCGTATATATTTTCAATTGAGTGACATATTCCAATCACCAGATTCACAAAACAATAGTGCAATTTCATAAACCCGGGCTGATACTTTTTCGAACAATTGGTGGATGATACGGTGCGAGGTATAGGTTATATTGTGATACGGCCATAATGGAATTGATATGGATTGTTATTTTGTAAATTGATACAGTGAGAGGAAATTTAATATTTGGTGACAAAATGGATGGGTAAAATAAAATTGGTACTAAAGTGAAAAGTCTCATCACTAAGTAAATAAGTTTTGATTTTTACAGATTTGTAAATTCTCTCTCTTTGACAAACTAATCTTAAGTTAACAGGTTATTTTGTCAAAATGGTCAATTCTTATATGAATCCAACATTCTTTAATAATTTAGCTGAGTGTTAGACGCGAGTTAGAAATCTTTTTGTCGTAATACTCATAACGATATAAAATAATTGGAAAGCCATCGTCGAGCTCAAAGCAATTTTAAGTTAATTCTGGCTTTGAGTTCTGTTTTCACTCTTAAATTTAAAGTAAGAACTTTATAATGTTGTTCAATTCTAGTTCCATTTTCATCAGCGATAAAGTGTTATTATTTCACGAAAACTCTGCGCGACACTTAATATTTTGAACGCAGACAAAAAAAAATTTTTTTTAACAGTAATAAATAATCACCACTATAAAAAGAACACCCCCCATAGCAGGTCCGCTCGCGGCATGATCCCTATGACACTGGCTGCATTACCTCTCTGGATAGCTAGCCCAATCCTTTGGGAGAGGTAAGCACCAGCTCTAGGATCTCCGGAGCTGTCTATGAGCCGGAATGACACAGCCTTAATAAAGCTTTTCATATCGGCTGACCAAGGTCCCATGGTCTCCACACCAAGTTAAATAAATTAACCATGTCTTTAAATAACCCTTTATCGCTTAGAATTGGAATGTGGACGCCGAGCAATGCCTAGGACGAAATCGTTCTAATACCAAATAAGAGGCATACTGATTCTAATGACTAAAGCTGTAGACTACTTCAAATATTCTGGTCTTAGCCACTACCTAAGGAATGGATAGTGCTAAATTTGATTAGTTCATGACAAACTTTAGTAATTTATAGTATTTTATGAAACTGGTACATAAAGAGGGTCCTTAAAACACGAGTGTGGTTTTGTGAAACGAGCCGAAGGCGAGTTTCATAATAACATCACACGAGTTTTTTAAGGCCTAATTATGTACAGTTGCATACATTACTTTATCTACACACATTTATAAGTACTCTTTCCGGATTTTAAAAACAGGCGGCAGAACAAACAAATGGCAGCAAAGCTAACATGTGTCACGAATATGAATGTTTTTTTTTTAAATCATATACAAACTAACAAAGTCCCTATTCTAATGTCATTCGACATCAAAACGGCTATACGAAATATACCGAGTCGACGTTTAATAGATACTAGAATTGACCCCCCGTTTGAATTGTGTTGGTTTTCGAAGATGTTCCAAATTTAAACAACATTACTTTATCAAAAGTTGTATCGTAATTTTAACTTTTCATTACAGCTACAGATAAGAAAAGATATCATAGTAAAATTGTATCTTGTAATGATGGTCATTGTCTACGGATTCCGAACGCATTATAGAGGACTTATGATATGAGTGTAGATAAAGACATAATCGATTCAATTTCCTACAATTGATCGTATTGATACCATTATAGCGCCGGTTGTTCGTGTCATCACAGTTTTTATTTCTTTACGGACGAAAGATAATTAGATGGCCCTAACATCCTGATAGTAATACCTTTAATTAACCATATATTATAACTACCGATGGATGCCCGTCGATTAAGACTCAAAGAACTTAAGTTATGTAGCCGGCTACTTATATTTTGGGTGTCTACCGTTTGAGACATTTATTTTGGTTGATTGTACCTATAATTACCCAAATTTTTTGTCACGAAAAAGGTATTTTCCGCCATAGAATTGTGTTTTGTATTCTAAATTACAAGTCTATTTCTATCTTATCTGTGTCAATACCGCGTTTAGTATTCTTAATATAAAACAAAAATTATCCAAACGGCATGCACCGCATTTTTTATTAATAAACTAAGTTCTTAGATGCCGGTCGAAAAAATGTTTTTCCAAGGTAGAACAACCAAATAACAATAACCACAAACTAAAGGAAAGACAAAAGTTCCCTTCGTGTAATTTAATCAGCCATGACTCAGTGTTTGCGCGCGGCAATCAACTAATTGCGACCCTTATAAATCAGGAAGGATCACTTACTCCGGAAAGTAATCCGTGTACTACACTTGTGAATTACCTGTGAACAAAAACACTCTGATTAATGACAGGAAAATACATGGTTTTGGGCTTGACGAGGACCTAATATTTATGAAACGACTGATCCAGTGTCCATGGTAATGCGATGTAGATGACGTGTTGACAGGAAAATACATGGTTTTGGGCTTGACGAGGACCTAATATTTATGAAACAACTGATCCAGTGTTCACGGTAATGCGATGTAGATGGAGTTTTTTTAGAACAATTACATTTTTGGGATTATTAAATCTGTAATGTTATTGAGAAGGATAAGTTTTTTAAGTCAAACCGGATACTAATGATAGATAAGGCGTCATAAAAATACACAAGCTACAGGGGAATTGCAAATAAGTGGCTGGTTATTAGAAGGTATAATTTTACTGACGGCGCTTAAGACTGCGCTGAGTATACGCCGGTAGTAGTGCCTTCATTTTGTATTTTATAGTGACATGTCAGCCGAAAGACGTCCACTGCTGGACATAGACCTCCCCCAAGGTTCTCCACTCAGACCAGTCTTGTGCTTTTTGCATCCACCGCGTTCCCGCGACCTTCACAAGGTCCTCACTCCATCTTGTTGGAGGCCTCGCTACAGCTCGTCTCCCGTTTTATAGTTTTTTTTTTATATATTTATAACAAAAGCCGTGCCGATGCCTCTTTTTAAGTATACCAGTATTAAGCTACCACTTGTCTTGAAATCGCAGTGATTTATTGTATTATTTAAAACAGAATTTCTAAGATAAATGACATGTCATAGTTTAACCAAACTTAAAGGGCAATTGTTAAGTTCATACAAAATTAATGGGATAGACGGCATTGTTTACCGTAACTCAAAAAGCCAATTGTTATGAAGTGTTGACAAACGCCACTGGTCGACGTTTATTTGGTGATGATAATAAATACAGTTGTTAAAGAAAGTAGTTGTGTTGTTCGTCTTTAACACTTGAACTTAATGGTCTTGTTGATGAAGATAACGTCGGTGAAACTGCAAAATCTCGTAAGTAACATTTTTAAGAAGGAGTAAAATGCACCTTTTTAATTAAGTGGTAAGGTTTATTTTGCTCTATCATAAATTTGTTAGATACGCGGTTTAGCAGAATCACCGACGATAAGGCAATTTAACTTAAAATGTACGCAACCGAAAAACATAAAGACAAACTTAACACTGCATTGCAAACAGAAATCACTCGGCAAACTCATTAAGATCTTTAACCACCAAATTACGCCCCGACAGATGTCTGATACCAAAGCGTTGGAAACAAAACCACGTGCCTCCATTTGCCACATCATTGGAACTGTCCGTCGACACTTGGCTTCAACTAAAATAAACTGTTGAATAAATTAAACCTTAATTGGTTTGCCGTTAAACAAAGAACTTGGGACTAACTGGGCGCTGTGATTATTTTCAGCTTAACGCCAGTTTGGATTAGTTTTGAATGTGATGGGTGTTGTTTAGTTAACTTTGCATTTAGTAGGTACTATGTCATCATTAAATCATTTCTTACATTTTTGCCTTGCATTTTGGGATCATTTTTTAAATATTCACACTTTTCTGTATTGTTCTTAAGAATAACAGTTCAAACTTAATAGGAAAATTTGGTCTTTAAATGACTAGAACTGCCCTTATAAGTAAAAAGGAATAATCTTCATTTTGATAGTGAAAGCAAATTGAACCCTCCATCTTTAGAAACAATGTCACTAATGCACACGTGGTTCTATGAGACATACGCCCATTTTTAAGGAGGGCATAGAACCAAACCAGTGCAGACAGGTTTAATCGGGGCTTGCTTCGCTAGTTATTTAGATGACATGTTCTAGTGAAGCGTATAATGGGGCTGGACGGCGTCATGGGTTGCCTCGGCAGACAGTCACGCGATACAAAAAAATGATTTTAAATGTACCATTTTCTGCGTACTTATTAGCTGAAAAGAACACGTACCTACCCATTATAACTAAGTATACCGGGTGACTCATACATAAGTCGTGAACCCAAATATGTTTTTCTGGCTCTTTACCGTTAGTGAAAGTACTCGTACTATGCAAAAATCTGTACATGTATTTTGTAATAATTAATAAAATTATTAATTCCATATTTACTGAGTTTCATGGTTACCCTACTATTTACGTTGAGCGGTCTTAGACTCTTGAGTATTTTAATCTACATAACTCTACTCCAAATTAGCGACGATGCCTCTAGTTTGTTTCTCACCAAAGCATTTAAGATAAGCTTAATGGCCCCAAGATCGTGGAAGTCTTTGACATTGCGGGTATAGTATGAATCTTCCCAGGTGAATTTTTGCTTCGAGACGTAATATTTCAAACAAAGGCTATTGTCTCTTTTATCCCAAAGCCGCTAGCTATCGAGTTAGCACGTGCCACTACAACATTCATATTGAAAAACAAACGAACGTCGTCGTCCTATACTACCAAAACGTAATATCTAGAATATCAGTGACATAAAATTGGAACCTTAATGCTATGATACCGTTTGTTTTTCAATATGAATGTTGTAGTGGCACTTGCTAACTCGGTAACTAGCGGCTTTGGGATAAAAGAGACAATAGCCTTTGTTTGAAATATTACGTCTCGAAGCAAAAATTCACCTGGGAATTAAGTGGAAACTGTGACCCATAGACATTCGCATTCACAAGACTGCAATGCAATCCTAAGACTGCAAATGCGTTGCCAACCCTGAGGACCAAGACGGAATGCCTCTATGCTAGTAATTTCACCGGCTGTCTTATCCCCAAACCGGAACACAACAATGCGAACACTGCTGTTTGGCAATAGGTTAATGGATAAGATGGTGGTAGCGATCCGGA
The DNA here is from genome assembly GCA_927399475.2 of Acleris emargana. NCBI lineage: Eukaryota > Metazoa > Arthropoda > Insecta > Lepidoptera > Tortricidae > Acleris > Acleris emargana. The sequence goes on along the minus strand of OV656848.1, from coordinate 21,396,548 downwards.
CGGACCCTGCACAAGGTCCTACCACCCTTAAAATATTACTTAATACCATTCATACTATAACAAAACCTAATCTCCGAAACAATTACTACAATTAGAACGCTGGTGGTTCTAACGTTATTTTAACACGACGCATATACTTTACCGCGTTGTCTTCACACACAGTAATATATTCTGCGATAAAACTCTTTGCTAGAAACAGGATAAAAGTGTTTTTCGGCGGTCGCCCCGCAAATTGGATACGGAAGTTGTTAACGGCGTTTCTGTCTCGCCTGGGGTGCGCAAGCGAGACGCATTGACAGGACATGGTACATAATTTCAAACAAAGTCGTGGTGTTGGTTGTTCTTTGTAAAGAAGTTTAGGCTTATCACATAAGCATGAATCTTCCACAATGTTAACTATCTGAATAAAAATAAAGACATTTTTTTCGCGTAGATGTTGTTCAGAAATGATGTTATTCGCAGTAGAACTAAGGTTACCGATATAGTCCGAAGAATAGCTAATCTTAAGTGGCAGTGAGCGGGGCACATCACTCGCAGAACTGATGGCCGATGGGGTCAGAAGGTTCTTGAGTGGCGTCCGCGGACCTGGAGACGAGCTGTAGGTAGGCCTCCAACAGGATGGAGTGACGACCTTGTAAGGATCGCGGAGCTGGAGTTTCTTGCGGCGCTTCTTCTCCGCAATGATGGTCTTGTCCGAAGCGCTAGTAGATTCACTCCATGTTACCGACGTGTAAAAGAGCCCTCATGTGGCCAATTTACTGAATAAATATTTTAATCATTTTGGGGTAATTCTTTAACTCTGCCTACCCCACTCTGGGAATGAAGGCGTGAGTTTATGTATGTATGTATGTAAATATTTTGAATTTTGAATTTTTTTGAATTTGCAGGAACGCGGTGGATGCGAAAAGCACAAGACCGGTCTGAGTGGAGAACCTTGGGGAAGGCCTATGTCCAGCAGATGACGTCTTTCGGCTGACATGATGAGATGTGGTTTATCGCTGCTCCCTCGAAAACTGGCCAACTTTATTTTAGGACTTAACCAAGTGTGCCAAGTTTAACTCGATCCGTTGGTTGAAGCGTGAAAGGCGGACAAACATACACACTTTCACATTTATAATATTAGTATGGAAGTTTTACACGTTAAAGATCTACCAGCGTTTCCCAAGCTAAGGAAAAACGCCGCATTTTTTAAACATTGCTTGTGGCAATTATAATTCTAACGTAGCATTCTAGATAACAATGAATTAAAAATGAAAATACCATGCTTAGTTGAGCAGGAAAATTATTGTCATGTCATGGTCACTAATTGTTTTCCTTGTTTAGACAAAAATACCGCTGATTTTGAAACTTCCTGCTCTCTTTTTAAGAGGAGCCAATTAAAACCGGTATAGCCACCACTGCACCGTAGCTTAAGAGTGACCAGAAATGAGGGCATTGGAAGCCTCAATGTTATGTTAAGCGACGTTCCATGCTAATGAGTAAACCACAATTTGTGCAGAGCTACAGTGCATCTCGTTTATCGCTTAGTCTCTCTCGCTCTATTCTCGTAACGAAAGCCAATATTTTTAATTTAGAACCTGTTACAATGTAATGAGTATGTTTTTAATTTACCAAAAATGCTGTGTGTGTGTGTGTAGGAAACATGAACGACCACTAAGGTATCCCTTTAGTTTCCAGCATAGAAAATAAATGTTTTAAACAATAAAAAACCGCCTTCCATACCGCAATAAATACACTTCTTTTGAAATGACCACTCAAAATATTTTTAACCAAAAGCTGACTTCAGTTGGAGTGACCTAAATATTACCTTCCATTTCAAAAGAAGTTGTTTTTGCTTTTTTGAAGATTTTTTTTTGTGATCATAAGCTGTTATGTTCCCACTTATTAGTTGATATGGAACTTTAAGACATTTCAAGCTCGCCGCAAGCAAACCCGTAGGGAACTCATAGTCATATTTTAACAATTAAATGTTCTTCATTGTAGTCGTTCAACTAACTGAATCGAGATAATCTTATCGTCACTCTTGAAATAAGTACCGTTGAGGAGTTCCGTTGGCCATCTGAGGTCTATGTCACCGGTTCCACTTCACCAAATGATTACTACTGATGCAAATTTGTTACTAAAAATACTAAAATAACTATAATTATGTATGCCTTTAATATTTGAGGAGTTCCCTTCATTCCTCATAGATCCCCTCATCAGACTTAGATTTGGTGACAATGACCACCTCGGAAGCATACTCATACATTGACAAAAATATGGGTTACCTTTGTTTCGGCGAAATATGTTTGCCAAATGTATAATTTCCCAACTTTTAATTTGCCAACCCGCTTTGTTTTCTGTAACCGTAAATATTTCAGGATTTTATAAAAACTAACCTTACCTAACCTATAGGGTTTGACACGGTGGTATTGAAATAAATTTTGAAAAAAATATGTAACATTGGGTATGCAAATGAAAAATTGGTAAATGATACATTTGGCAAACATATTTTTGCCAAACGGCTGGCTTCCCAAAAATGTATACATACAGTGGAACATAGAACCTCCTCGTTTTTTGAAGTCGGTTTAAAATACTTTTTTGTATTTTATCTCCTCAAAGTAAAAAGCCCCACTCCGCCCCGCGTTCATCAACAGTGCAATAAAATAAAATATGGCGCCTTATAGGTATTACTTGTCGTCCGACGCCGTCCATTGCCCCAAGGGTAAGGGTTAACACAAGCCCGAGACACGCTATCTGGACATGTAAAACAGCTGTCGCCTGTTTCGGTGTTTGTGAACGTGCACTTACTATGCAGATTAAGCGTCTGGTGCACTGACCGCTGCATATTCTACGGCTGAATGAAGATGCAGCGAGAAAGGCTTGCATTTAACGGCGTACTTACCAAATTTGTGTGGAGAATTTATACGAAAGCGATTGACGTGTGGAGATCTTAATAATTTTACTATTCTTACTAATATTACAAATGAGAAAGCTCAATCACGCTTCATTGACGTAAAGGATCTGGATGACTCTTATCACACAATATAAAGGATAGATACTGGAATAGGACATATACGTTACAGTCAGTTAGAGAGACAGCTATTATAGGAGTCATATATCTCTGAACCTTTTACTGCCTGGAACATGCCAGGTTTTGACAGTTTATGAAGCGATCTCCGATGCGTATCAGTATCAAACTATCATTTATTGCCTGAATTGGTCACTTGGCTAATCATAGTCATAGTCTAGTTGATTTTAATGTATCTATAGCGATTCGATAGATCTATAGCGAGCACCCCAAGTCTTCGCTTTCATAATTATATTTATTGAACAATCGCTAGCCTTTTCTATATTTTTCAAAGACATTTTTTTTTATGGCATGGGAAGGCAAACGATCGCACAGGCCACCTGATGGTAAGTGGAAACTGTGACCCATAGACATTCGCATTCACAAGAGTGCAAATGCGTTGCCAACCCTGAGGACTAAGATGGAATACCTCTATGCTAGTCATTTCACCGGCTGTCTTATCCCCAAACCGAAACACAACAATGCGAATACTGCTAATTGGCGGTAGGTTAATGGATACGATGGTGGTACCAACCCACAAGTAAGTTTTCAACCTATCGTGAGTAGTATACAGGGTTACTTGTAACTCGACGTATATCTGGTAGGTGGTGATAGAGGAGCTAAAATGCAATAAATTTAATTCAGATATGTATGGTCGGAAATCAATAGTTCTTGAGATATTGATTTATTTAAGTAAATTTGAAGAAATTCCCAGAATAATGCATTTTAAACAGTTATTTAGCATTTTTTATTTATTTAAATTACAAACTATTATTTAATTATACCAAGTATAAAAATAGATGCGTTTACATTAAAGATAGTGACTTTAATATGGATCATGATAGGTACCTTTTCAGAAAGCTGATGAACCGAAGATGTTTTTCTAGTAATTTGTACGCTTGATGTGATATTGTTTTTTTGGACTAGAGCATAAGTTTTCTAGTAATAAGCAATAAGGTAAAAAATAAAAATTACGTTTCCGCTGATTTTAATAAGTTTGCTTGTTTCATTTGGGGTTTTTATACTTGGTATAATTAAATAATAGTTTGTAATTTAAATTAAAAAAATAAATAATGCTAAATAACTGGTTTTTTTATAATTTTTTTAATGCATTATTCTGGGAATTTCTTCAAAATACTTAAATAAATCAATATCTCAAGAACTATTGATTTCCGACCATACATATGTGGATTAAATTTATTATATACGGCGAGTTACAAGTAACCCTGTATAGTAACTAATATCGAAGTACTGAATAATAAAAAAAGTGAATCTTCTACAGAATCAATTTTGCGATGTCTTCCTAATTTTGGTAAAGAAAGCATTGTGCCGTTTGAACCTTAGCACAGAGTCTATATCGGTGTCGCGGCGGCGCCGTGAATATTTGATGCCGGAGCTCCGGGCTCCTTGCGGCCTCCAAATACTATCGGTCCGACCGACGAATTGTTATTAACTTACAATTTGAGATCGATTGATATTCGACCTTATTGAAAATAGGGTTTGAGATGGTTATGAGTAAATGTTTGATTATCATACCACCTTTATATCTGCTTCCATTATCGGATCAGATTTGAAATGCGTAATTTTGGAAGGTGTAGCCATATGTTATACAGGGTTATTGGTCAGTCGACCTATTCCTCTTTAGGGTTTATGGGGGAGATCATTTGCAATCATTTTGGTCCCTACGCAAAAGTTTATAAAATTTTCTGTTTTTGTGTCATTTATGTTGGATAAACTGATAAAAAAACATGTTAAAGGCAATTTTTTTTAGTCCTAATTATTTTTTTGTACATTTTTGAACCTGAGTTTTTAACCGAAAAACTTAAAATTAAATTATCTCAGAAATGGTTCACTTTTGCATAGGGTATTATGGGACCAAAATGATTGCAAACGACCTCTCCCATAACCCCTAGAGGGGAACAGGTCGACTTGCCAATAACCCTGTATATCACTCTTTCTCACAAAAAAACATTCCAAAAATCTTTGTCAGAAGGCATATTCAACTATTTTTTCTGGAAGGAAAATGTCAGAAGGAAGGATAGAAACATGTCGTAGCGAGTTCAAAAATGTTTGCAACTGCAATATTGCCATCGTTTACCCTGATTGCTAACGCATTGTTCCAAATGTATTTTTCCAGACTGTCGAACATTATAGAATAATGTTTTCTTATGAATTATATACATTATTTCACACTGAACATTTTAATGTCAAGCGAACGGGTTCGCAAAAGCAATAACTTGAGTCATTTGTTTAATATTGCAGGAGTCCAGTGTGGTGGCAAATTGGCTCAGCTTTATAGTACCACCGCAGGACGTGGTCGACGTGACTGCGCCGTTTACAGGCATCTGTTACAGCTTCGATTGGAGATCTATTGCCTTCGATATTGAGTCGTATTGTCATTGGGATTAAATTCGATTTGTCTTCTAATTCATCAGGTCGTGTCCTGGGGGATAGACAGGAGATTTATTTGGTGAGATTATTTCCTGCTGGATTTAGAGTTAATTATTTCATGTTAAAGTAACAATGTTTTTAAATACTTTGTTGCTCTTCAGCTTTGTCTAATTGAATTGGTTCGAGAGAATGAAACTTTTTAGGAATAAAATGCTTAACTCAGCTTGTAAGAAATCTTGACTGTTTGAGGGTTTAGCTCTGATCAATAAAGTACAGATGTAAACTAATTGAGATAGCATGCCAAATACAAACTAATTCAAGAGCAGTACGTTGTCGTATGATTACGCACTACGTTTAGATTATACAATAGCTTTATCTATTCTTCTTTGTTTTGTTCTTTAATATCAAGTAAATAAGAGCCATCATAATGCTAACAATACGATAAAGACATGTGTGAATACAAAGTAGACGAAGCCTTCTGTAATTAATAAGCAAAAAAAAAAGTTTCGGAAATATATTTTTTAAATTATAAGACTAATAAGCTTAGGTCAATATTTTATCAAATCAATCAATTAGCCAGTCGTCATTCAGTGCCGGTACATCTTCGCCAAGTGGCGCTGAATAACTAAAAATGCAATAAAGGGAAAACCGGCCAAGTCCGAATCTGACTCGCGCACGAAGGGTTCCGTACCATTATCTGTTATATGGGAGCCCCCTTAAATATTTATTTTATTCTGCTTTTAGTATATGTTGTTATAGTGGTAACAGAAATACATCATCTGTGAAATTTTCAACTGTCTAGCTATCACGGTTCGTGAGATACAGCCTTATGACGGACAGACGGACAGACGGACAGACAGACGGACAGACGGACAGCGGTTTACCCTTTGAGTATGTAACCCCCCCAACATCCCCATATAGCAATACTAGCAGGTAAATTAAGTTCGGCAGCTTATGCTGTTAGGAAAATCAGGCAACTTACTAATGTTGAGACAGCTCGCTTAGTTTATTATTGTTATTTTCATAGTGTTATGTCGTACGGTATTCTGGTTTGGGGAAAAGCTGCTGACATACAGACTATATTCGTGTTGCAAAAAAGAGCCATTCGTTCTATATATAATCTAAACTCCCGTGATTCCTTAAGAGTACTATTTAAAGAAATTAATATTTTGACAGTAGCATCACAATTTATTTATGAGAATATTATTTATGTCATTAAAAATCAAGACTCTTTTGTTAAGAATTGTGATATACATAATTTGAATACAAGAAATAAAAATAAAATTGCTATTAAAAAATTTCGTGTCCGTAAGGTTTATAAATCATTTGTAGGTCAATGCATCCTTTTCTTTAATAAATTACCTGACGTTGTTTTAAAGTTACCATTTCCAGTACTTAAAACTTACTTGAAAAAGTCGTTGATGTCTAAAGCTTACTATAGGGTCGAAGACTATCTAACAGATAAAAATGCTTGGCCAACACCTAAATAATTTAATAATAACTTAGTCATAAAAATATGTAAACATTTGTATATTGTCTAGGGGACACGGTTTCTGTAGGAGAATGTATCGAAACTTTTATGCAGGTTGTTTTGCACCGTCACAGGTAAGTATAACTTGTATACTTTCAATTTTTTTTATTACTGTTGCTTATTAGTTTTGTGACAATTCTGAGTTTTGACACATTTTCCTGCTCAACTACGCATGAATATATTAATTTTTGGTTTTATATGAGATTCATTGTTTTATATAATGCTAGGTTAAGTTTATTATTGTTTAATATCATTAGCAATATTTAAAAAACGACTTACTGTTGAGTTTCTTGCGGCGCTTCTTCTCAGCAATGGTCTCTTGTGAAGCGCTGGTAGATTTTTTTGACGTGTAAAAGTGCCCGTGCGGCCTACTTACTGAATAAACATCTTTTATCTTTTATCTTTTTTTAACCCTAAAAATGACAATAATAACGAAAATGGTTTTTGTGCTGTAAGCTCGAACGCAGTTGTTTACTTTAATAACATCATTATGTCATCAAATAAACAAAATAATATTTCTAAGGTTCATGTAAAACCAAATCTGCACCACCTATGATTTTTACGTGTGAAAATGATTCATTCGCCCCATTTGTTCCACGGAACGACTTCCGATTAGATCTACATGACATGCTTTATACCTAATTGGCCCATCCCTCCCTGAGGTAATGTACATGACATCTGAGTTATGGCCTCATTGATCGAGGCCTCTGACCCCGTGCTGTTGTTCTTTAACAACAGCACGTTGTTGTTGTTTTACTTGTGGGAGGACCTTGTGCAGGGTCCGTCCGGGTTGGTACCACCATCTTATCCATTAACCAACCGCCAAGCAGCAGTGTTCGCATTGTTGTGTTCCGGTTTGGGGATAAGACAGCCGGTGAAATGACTAGCATAGAGGCATTCCATCTTAGTCCTCAGGGTTGGCAACGCATTTGCAGTCTTGTGAATGCGAATGTCTATGGGTCACAGTTTCCACTTACCATCAGGTGGCCTGTGTGCTCGTTTGCCTTCAAATGCTATAAAAAAAAAAAAAAATGACGTTGGAATATACGACAAATAGACCAAGAAATTAATCATGACGTTGAGAAAAAAAACCGTCAAGTGCGAGTCTGACTTGCGCACCGAGGGTTACGGATTTAAGATAATAATGATAGGTAACCGCAAAATAAAATACTCAATTTGATTATGAACTTTATTTTCTTTGCCATAAGGTCCATTTCGAGTAGCAAAAATATTTAAAACCGATTTTCAGTTTTTTGTGGTTTCTCAAAAACTTAAATTGTTACCACTTCATTTTATTTTTCCCATAAAATATAAATCATTACTTATACGCCAGGTATTTATTTATTTATTTTTATTTATAAACTTCAGAGATAACAATAAAATTGTTGGACAAATAATTGTTACGAAATGTGCAAAATGAGCCCTTTCATATGACACCCCATTTGCTATAAACAAACCGCTTTCATTTTTTGAACTGCCATTCTAGACCCCTTCTCAATTATTTATAAAATGATTTTTTTTTTTTACTTAAGACAGATTTGGCAAGCAATTTGATAGCATTTATAATTGCTGAGAAAACCTCTTGAGACATACAGACCACAATCTTAACTCTAGAACAGTAGGCCTGCAAATGCATTGCCAATCCCAAGAACTAAAATGGAAAACATCTATGGTAGTCATTAGATCAGTTGTTTTATTTCCACACCCACTAAACAATGTGAACACTTCTGTTTTAGACCCTCGCACCACAAAAACCCTAGGTAACGTAGAATTCGAAACAAAGATCCAGATATTCTTTTAGTAATTGCTGAACCAACTTGATAGAGTCTCCAATCCCGCAGCGCTGTTTCACATTTAGGGGTCGACACAAAATGGTCTGTCAGTAAAGTCCACATCGAGGTCAACTGTGTTGAATTTGAGAATAATACTAACTTCTGTACATATCTACAGTACTCCACGCCAATTTTCCGCCTAGCCCAACTAGTTTGCAGGTAGTTGGAAGCTGGATTGAAATTTGAATTTGTTGGCTTTGTGTTTGCAGGTTAACTTTGAGTTAACTTCATGATACCTGTGCTTGCTAACAATGATGATACTCTTAACTAAAGGTCGGGAATTAATATTCCTGGAATACTCCGCGTCGCCCAATTGCGTTTTGCAATTGGAGAGCTATTCGGTTATTGTATGTTCTTGTATTTATTTTGTACCCCTGCTCTACTAAATTAGTAAACTTAGATTTAGCGATCTTGTTCCGATGACCTGTACACCGATAGTACCGATACTACCAAAAAAACTGTCTTAATCTTGTAAAATAAAGATGAGGTGAAAATATCGGTTTTAGGAAAACATATTATTAATCCTATGTGGTCGTCTTGCACCGTCTTACATATATCACATAAGTAGGTGTTCTTTTTTTCCTTTTCTCTCTCTATCTCTCTCGCAAGCTTTTGGTGTGTTTTCCTGCGGAAAGTACGCAGGTTATTTGATATATTTTTTAATATAATATTTATAGATTTATATAATGCTAGACTAAGTATACCATTTTGTACACCAAAATGACTGAATGTTGAGTTTCTTGCGGCGTTTCTTCTCAGCAGTGGTCTCCTCTTGTAAAGCGCTGGTAGATTCTTGACGTGTAAAAGTGCCCGTGCGGCCTACTTACTGAATAAATGTCTTTATCTTTATCTTGTAAAAAAATAAAGGTTTTTAAGTTGATAAAAGTAGGAAATAAATTTACTTATATAATTAAGTAAACTGTTTTGATTCGCAAGAAAAACAGTCGGCTTTCTCTTTTCTCCAAATTTTAATCACAACTTCTGTCAACTTTATGTTCCCAAAAGTTTGAATTTCAAGCTCTTACCAGTGTTAATAAAACCTGAAACTATATAAATTCTTAAATAATAATTTGATAAAATTATATTAATTACTTTGTTTTATGTTACTTTAAATGTCCGTGTGAACTCTTTTGTGATTGTGATTTCTCTGTGTAAAGTCAACCGACTCCATGGCTTTCAAGGTACAGGCTCAGCCTAGTTTGAAATCCACCGGATACTGCTTTATTTGTGAAAATAAAAAATATTCTATTCTATTCTATTCTATTCTTGACATTTGAAGTAAATAACGTATACTCTGATTTTGAGATTTACAGCCATAAAGTACTGCAATAATTTATCCTTTTCCTCAAAAACGTTATTGTCAACAACCTCATACTTTCTTTCCGCAGCGCTGAGCGCCGGAGGCTAAACTTCCTCCATTTACAAGTTTCGAGCAGTTTCGCGCTGTTAAAATATTGTCTATGGCCCCTTGAGTTAACAAACGGACTAACCGTCTTCCTTAAACGTTATTTTGCAAATGATTTAATTTAAGGTTAAAACTTTCGTTTCATTACTCAACTTGTGAAGTTTGATTTAAAACTTGGTTTGCTTAGTCTAGTATAATGACTGAACTATGTCAATATTATGAAATTTAGTAGTACAATCTGATTCCAAATTCAAAACTCAAAATTCAAAATTTTTATTCAGTAAATTGGCCACATGAGGGCTTTACACGTCGGTAATATGGAGTGAATCTACTAGCGCTTCGGAAAAGACCATCATTGCGAAGAAGAAGCGACGCAAGAAACTCCAGCAGAAGGTCATTTTTTCAATTATTAAATACAATAATACTTAAAAGTAAGTTACATTACAAGGTATTAAAGTAATAAATAATTATTTTTAAAACTAACACACACGTGTGTTAGTGATTGATCCACTTTACGGAAAATCAAAACTCGGAAGCCTTAACAAGGCTTAAACAAAAGCAAGTCAAGGTTTCAACCAATTAATCCAGTAATTAAATTAGAGATAGAGAGATAGATAGAGATAAGAACGAAGAGAAATAACACTGACTTTATATGCAACCATTTAGTGCCAGTTAGATTTACAAAATAAACCTCGGCACAGTCGGCACCCATAAATTGTCAAAATTGAATCGTAACTTTAAAAAATCTCAAACTGCGGAATTCAAATGGAATATTCCCATTTGGTTGTTTGCAGAGTTTTTGTATGCGCGGTCACGCGTCATGCTTCGCATTTAATTTTGCAAGTTTTGTGTTTTGTTCAGATGACCTTTGTTAGGTCAGAGAGGTCGGAGAGAGGGATAGCGGTAGGAAGGTAAGAGTCAGGCAATTCCTGTTTCGAGGCATATAATATTATGATTGTTTGCTCAGAAAATTACAGAAAATTATACAAATGACATTAAAAAAAAGATGTTTATTCAGTAAGTAGGCAGCACGGGCACTTTTACACGTCAAAAATCTACCAACATACATTTATACATTTTGTAATAAGTGATGTAGTTCATTTGACGTAAAATATTCAAATTTTACCGCCTTTTGTCAGCAAAGTGATAAAAAAGTAGTTACCCTGGCTGTTTGAGTTTTTTCTTGGCCTTTGGATGCTTCCAAAAAGAAGAAGATCCCCTTCGCATACTTACCTATCCTATTTTAATTACCTATATAAGAATAAATTCATTTTTCCAATCATGTTTGACCAAATAACATTATTGCGCTAGACGGATTGTTTAAATATTTTTAAAGCGTTGCACTGAGGTAGTTTAATGGATTCAAAAGGATTCCCACTTTGCTTGTTTTTTATTCGACTGCCTCAGAAAGAGTTTATGTTTCTCGATTTGATGACTCTATGTATGTATATGTATATGTCTATTTATTTGGTGAGTTCTACAACCAAGACAGCTTGATGGATTATTATTATTGTTTGTGGGAATGACCAGTGAGGCTAGGCTATATTAATCAAAGGTTAGCAATGAGAAGGGGCGTTATTTTATTTATAATATTTTGACAACAATATCAATAAATGCAGTCGGGATTTTATTCCATGCTTTTCTCACGTTTGATTTAAGTTTTTGTAGGTTATTTTTTGTTACCAAATCTTCTAATATTATTAAGGTACATGTGGGTTAGGGTTAATAAATTGTAACAAAAACTTGAAACCGCTTATCACCTAGATATTTGCATTTGACTTCTTAAGATTTAAAAACAAGTTACATTTCATACGTTAAATTAAAATCTACCTTGTTTTTTCTTACTTCACTTTCATATCTCCTTATTGTTCTGTCAACATCTGTAGTCTGACCGTCTACTAGATATAAATAAAGAGGCTTTTCTTAAAGGGTGCCGCTGACCTTGGCACTCTCTACAAAGCCTCGCTCTCAACGGTTTGAGCCCTGCATTTACATAAAAGCCTTGCCCAGGCTTATTCCGGGCAGGGGACGCTTCGTTTACATCACCCTGCCAATGTTTTAAGAAGGTCCTTTTGATATGGCTAGGTACTGTAATACAATAAGGTTGTAACCCTTAAAATAAACCTTATTGTATTGTTCATTGTATGCAATGTCTCATTTGCTTTTAATTATTCAATTTGAAAAGCAAATGGTTCGATAGAACAGCGACTGTTTATTTTGTATAATTTTTGGGAGTCGCATGTTACCTGGCGCCGAGTGCGCACGGCTATGTATTATTAAAGATAACGGAAAACAGAATAAAATATATACTTAAAACTAGCCATAAGAGTTCTTATTATTTACAGATACAACCCCAAACGTTGTATCTATTATATGGTGGAGTAAGCGGGGGTTCCGCTAATTTATATCGCAAGCTAGCGAGTGCTCGAACACGAGGGACAGGGATAAGCCTAGCGTAAGGCAGATCCTAAGGAAGAAAGAATATGCTCTACCAGCAAAAATGAGGGAATGAAGATTAAGGAGGATGAGTCGACGACGCAGTGCCTCATGCCTCATCATTTTCAAGACCCGCCCCGGGAATGAAAGTTACGTACCAGTTGCGAGTATAATTAAAAATAATAACGCAATGACCTTTTATAAATTTGTTATATTTCATCGCCGATAGCGCTATTGTATACGTCATATGAACGAAATGGAAGTGATTCTGGAGTCTACGCCATGTTCAACATCGACGCTTGTTCTATCCACTTCACTGCATCGGGAAAAAAAATGGACTAAAGTCGCACTATTTTAATTTAGACCCATAGCACGGGTCAGTAATATTTCAGCACCGCTCTACGTCGCGGCAAGACGAAGCGCAGCCAGCAGCAGGTTCAAGTTCGGCAGCGTTCGTTGAAGATGGATCCATGCTTAAGAAGTAAACCACGACGCAATCACGCAAGGAGGGGACACCAGAAGACACCGCCAGGAGGATTCCTATCATGAAGTCGGATCTTTTATATTTATTTCTTCGTGGGAATTCATAGCGAAATTAGGCATAGGCGGGCGTGAAAATGTTAGGCGTGATAGGTTTTATAGTCCGGGATTGTTAGGAATTATTTTTTCTATTATGTGTAATAAATCTTGTAGCATTTCTATTTTGGATGAATAAATATTTTCTACTTAGATTGAAATACGACGTATTTCATTTGTTGTGTCATATTGTGACGTGACGTTGAATATGACATAAATATTTAATGGCATTTAGCGTTACATTACCAATATCTATGGTGTGAACGAAGCCAAAATAGCTTTTTGATTTTTCGTTACCTTAGCTGTGGGCTGTCAGAAAATTCGTGACTTTTGCGTGTCAATCATTGGAAATGTTTTGTAAACAATATAAATAATGTTGAAAGGCATATTTATACAATGATGTAATTTGTTATTCATCCAGGATGTGTTGTCGCGAGAAGTTAGTGAGCAGGATTAGGAATAGGAGAAGTATTGGTTTATAGAATGTTAGTATGATATGAACGACCTGACCGGGATTTATTTATGAAAGTGTAAATTGGGTGTTAACTGTAAATGGAAACCCTAAATATTACATAGTGATTCAGGGGAAAGATGCATTGTCTTTCATCATTAACAACGACAAACGGTTTACACAGGGTTAGTTTGGATTTTTTATAGTGTAGGTGGGCCCATATGAGTTCATAGTAAACTCGGGTTATAACAATGGTTTGATGCCTTGTTCACTTATAGCTGTACGAATCGTTGGGGATTATGTTTTATATGTATAGGGTCGTTCGGCGTTAGGATCGAAGGCTTTACGAATGATAAATGGTTAGGCAGACATGAAGGAAATATGGATGAGTAACTTAGTTAAATACATACATACATACATACCTTCACGCCTTTATTCCCAGAGTGGGGTAGGCAGAGCTACAGAATTACCAACAACTCCAAAAACTTGTTGATGTATTGGGAATATTATTCCTTGCTCTATTGGAAAAAGTGTGAAAAGTAATAAAGTTGTTATTTGGTGTATGAGTTACAATTGTCCTAATAAAGTTGTCATTTGGTGTATAAGTTACAATAGTCCTTGCTAGGTAATGCAAATAACAGATGTGATGATAATTTGTTTTCTGTTATAGAAAGTTGTCGACAAGCATGAACAACCATGGAAAGAAAGTTGGCAAAAGAACATGATGTGGTCATATCTCTATGGGTCCAGGGTGCCTGGGGTTGTGAGATTTCCTTTAAGCCTGTAAGGTTGGAAGAAACTTGTTTGGTTTCACCTCACATATCCCATGGCGCACGGGTACCTTCATGGCAGATGTGTCATGCATTCCATGTTAAGGCGTGATAGTTGGGATAGTTGGATGCTTGTTCATGCTTATTAATTGCAGGATTTATAGACTGTCTGTAACTTGTTTTATTGTGTGATCTTCTTATATTTCATGAACGATGCTGAGCTGAGAAGTCAGAAGTCTGCGCAATCTAAGATTGTGCCAGGCAATTCGATGATGCTGCGATCACCTGATGGATGATCAGGAAGAAATGCAGTTCATCATCATTCAGCGAAGACGATGGGTCCATATCTCAGGCCGAGATATGTGACAGTCTTGACTGAAGCAAATTTATTTAAATGCAATGTAAATAAATTTAAGTAGCCTAAGCTTAAACAGAAAAAAAATTAGGTAGGAATTAGGGATAGGTAGGATTCATTCCTTGTTCCCAGAGGGACGAGGGATGTAATACAATAAGGTTGTAACCCTTAAAATAAACCTTATTGTATTGTTCATTGTATGCAATGTCTCATTTGCTTTTAACTATTCAATTTGAAAAGCAAATGGTTCGATAGAACAGCGACTGTTTATTTTGTATAATTTTTGGGAGTCGCATGTTACCTGGCGCCGAGTGCGCACGGCTATGTATTATTAAAGATAACGGAAAACAGAATAAAATATGTACTTAAAACTAGCCATAAGAGTTCTTATTATTTACAGATACAACCCCAAACGTTGTATCTATTACAGTACTTCCAAATAATTTTGAAACTTCAGTAGCTATCCTTTACGCTCTTCAGTGGTTTTGAAATCGGGAGAATGTGACAGGGCTAACGTGTTGATGTTTATTTTTGGAAGTGGAGCCCCAGGTGGATGCCGTGTTTATTGTTTGATAATAAAAAAAGATTACTCTGCTGGTGATTGCGATCTTTATTTTTACGACGATCGATTGAATAATGATTATAATGAAAGCGCTGAGAGAAGACATTTTTTTGATTTTGAAGGGGAGCTTAATAAGTGTATTTTGATGTTGGGAACATTGTATTTGAAGAGAATATTGAATGGAGGAAGTGAAGAGACTCTGCTGAGAGTTTTTTTATTAAACAGCGTGCCTTTGTCCCATATTGTTCTCTGATTTTTGTAAACACTTAATGTATTTCAACTGTCGAAAGAAGCAAATCGACAAAGTGTTTTTAAAGGGTCAGTAACAGCAAAACTCCTCTTTATAACGCAATTAATTTATAGAGCAATAATTTATAGTTGTTATTCAGATCACAAACTTATTAGCTATACTCGTGGTTTCGAAAAAAAAATCCTAGGAGATTCAAGATATCCATACCCTATTTATGTTCTCCATCTTTTGAACATCAATTATTTGACTATTTAGTAACGATCATAGTTTCTACGAACTGACTCATTGAAATCATACGTCTGACCAAACATTAAAGAGCACTTTTTAATAGAAATATTTTTTCGCGGAGCTTTTACTACTAGGTTAATTAACAGAGCACACGAAGAGCAAAGCTAAAATGTTTTAAAACATTGACCAAGCACAAAGAAACCCTGGGGTTTCTTAATGTATGCACATGTTACAAAATATGCAAAGGGTATTACTATTAAATCCTTTACTTAGGGCAAATCCTGTGCAAAATCCACCGAAATTATGGGAAGCGAGTTTGGGTCCGCTCTCTAAATATTATCAAACTTAAACAAACGATGTTGTTAGGTATTATACACCGTAGCAGATTATACAATATGGTTCCCACAAGTTCTGGCAATTTGAGAGATTTCGGGTCATCCATTTAACCTTTATAAACCGTCATCAAAATACGTTTAATTTTTACAACGATTTCATTTTCTAAAATTGTTTCGTGTTACAGATAAAGAATTATTATTGTTTATTGTATTATATTAATATGAATCTCCCTTAATTTCAACTTTCCCCGGGAGCAGGTAAACAAAGCATATATTTGTAACTAATCCGGGAATGACCATTGGCCAATCACAGCCCGTCATTTGAATGTGGAACACGCTAATAACGCCCCCTGATCACGCGCAGCGATTAAAATAATGAAGTACCAATCACCAATTAACCTAAAACCCGATAATTCTCTAGATTCAATGAGTCCGATTAGTGAGAGTGCCTTGAAAGCGGGTAATTAATATGATTATCGTGTATGATTCGATTATTATAACCTTCATGCGTAGAAGACTACGTTAGTTAGTAAGTCTATACCTACAAGTAATGCCACCAAACACAAAATGATAAGGCAAACAAGATAAGATAAAGAAAAGATAAAGACATTTATTCAGTAAGTAGGCCGCATGGGCACTTTTACACGTCAAGAATCTACCAGCGCTTTACAAGAGGAGACCACTGCTGAGAAGAAACGCCAATTTTTTTAATATATTTAATATTACAATGGCACTACTTAGTCTAGCATTATATAAATCTATAAATATTAAATAAAAAATAAAAATAAAAAAACAACACCTACTTATGACGGTGTAAGACGACCACATAATATTGATGTTTTCCTACAGCAACGGTGTCCCCTAGACAAGATAAAGTTTTTGCATTTGTAAGCTAAGTTTCGGGTTTAGGCCAAGCATTTTTGTCTGTTAGATGATCCTCGAAAGTCCACCAAGCACACAGAACCCCATATAATTATAAAACAAATATGGTTACAGAAAACAAATTTATATTCTTTATTGCTTCCATAAGTTATACAAAATATACAGGTGTTAGATACCTTATAACTACTTATAAGGTATGAGATCTTTATGGACCCAGGTAGGGCACAGCAACTTACAAACTAGTGAGGGGCTTATTTATCACCAATATAACAATATTTAAAATAATAACGCTTGTACAAATGAACACATTAAATAAATGTGTTTAAAAGGCTATCTTAACTACTAAATATGTATGTATGTATGTATGTAAACACTTTATTGTACAAAAGAACAAACAGAACAATACAATTAATATAAAAATATGTACAAAGGCGAACTTATCTTTTTAAGGGATCTCTTCCAGCTAACCCTTGAGAGATTGAGGAGTGAAAGGTTGTGCAACGAGTAAACAAGTGTACAAGAAGAAGAATATAACACATTAAGTAACCAATAAAACTTATATAAATAAAATTAAAATAAAACTACATTCAAATACCTACATAAATAGATACAGAAATATATATTAATAGTTAAATGTACATACATAAACTACATTTTACGTACCTAGAGGATAATTGATATAATATAATATTATTTGATGGTGTAGTAACATTTTACACTCAGTAGTTTTTTTTACTGTTTATTAAATAAATGATCTGCTGTTATTGTTGTTACAGACTTGGGTAATTTATTGAATACTTTAATTTAATTTTCCTACTCCTGTACTTTTATCTGTCATTTATATAGTCACGAACACTAATAAAAGAATACTTCACCAAATTAAACCACCAATCACAATACACATTGACAGTCAATCGGAACGTTAGGTTCTTTTTGGTATGTAAACTCTTTTACTAATTTAACTCTTTAAAAAAAACATTTTATTTGGTATCAACCAACCAGAACGCAGCTATATTAAAATCGACCAATCAGGTAAAAGAATTCATTTCTCAAATCATTAGGTGTTTTTTAGTCCCTATTTCACAAGTTAAATCGATTGTGCAACTTTTTTTAAAAATATGAAACCTGGCAAGTGCACATCAATTTAAAAACAAAGTTAACCATAGACACATATTTTGTTGTTTTCGAATGTTTCTCGCTCGTTTGTTGTTCTGTTCTTCGTTCGTTCGTATTCTAACCTAGGTATATTAATTTAATTTTGCATTTTATTTGAAACCTAGTCGTAGAAAAAGTATTGTATGCAACGGTGTATAACTAAGTCAAAAAATACTCGTGGCGTCTTGCTTTACGATGTTCGCCTGCGGCTCACATCGTAACCACACCACTCGTCTTTTTTGACCTCTCTTATACAACTGTTGCATAAACTACTATTTCCTACTCCTGTACTTTTATCTGTCATTTATATAGTCACGAACACTAATATAAGAATATAGATAATATGTCCGCAGAACATTCCGTAGAAAAGTCTATCTAGTCTATTCCCCTTAACAGCACGTGTGCTTTTTTGAGCCAAAACGATATGCCTAGCTGCCGAAGCTTACACCTAGGTTAATTTGACCAATCAAAATACTTCACCAAATTAAACCACCAATCACAATACACATTGACTGTCAATCGGAACGTTAGGTTCTTTTTGGTATGTAAACTCTTTTACTAATTTAACTCTTTAAAAAAAACATTTAATTTGGTATCAACCAACCAGAACGCAGCTATATTAAAATCGACCAATCAGGTAAAAGAATTCATTTCTCAAATCATTAGGTGTTTTTTAGTCCCTATTTCACAAGTTAAATCGATTGCGCAACTTTAAAAAAAAATATGAAACCTGGCAAGTGCACATCAATTTAAAAACAAAGTTAACCATAGACACATATTTTGTTGTTTTCGAATGTTTCTCGCTCGTTTGTTGTTCTGTGCTTCGTTCGTTCGTATTCTAACCTAGGTATATTAATTTAATTTTGCATTTTATTTGAAACCTAGTCGTAGAAAGAGTATTGTATGCAACGGTGTATAACTAAGTCAAAAAATACTCGTGGCGCCTTGCTTTACGATGTTCGCCTGCGGCTCACATCGTAACCACACCACTCATCTTTTTTGACCTCTCTTATACAACTGTTGCATAAACTACTATTAATTGCCAAAACAAAGCGGGTTCGCAAATGAAACGGTTGGGACACGATACAATTTGGCAAACATATTTAACATATTATTTACTATTATTATTTTCATATTTTAACTTGGGTGTCACGATAGACCAGACGTTGTCCTGGACAGCCCATGTTAATGATGTTAGCCGTAAACTCTTTGCTTCCCTGCATTCCTTGAGACGTCTGCAAAACTTTCTGCCATTTAACACTAAGCTTACCCTTGCTCGCTCCTTATTACTTCCTCTTCTTGACTATGGAGACATAGCGTTTCTAGACCTCAGGGAGGAACTGCTTGACAAGCTTGAGCGTCTGCAAAACATTTGTATAAGGTACGAGTATATTTTTGGTTTGCGGAAGTTTGATCATATATCCCAGTACCGTGTGCAACTCAAATGGTTGCCCATCCGCCGTCGCAGGGATGTGCATATTCTTTCACTCCTTTTCAATGTACTTTTCACTCCTTCTTCTCCTTTGTACCTTTCCGAAAGGTTTAGTTTTTTGGCCGATGGTAGTGGACACCGCCTTCGGTCTAGTGCTAACCTTTCCCTTGCCGTTCCATCCAACATGACTCGTACCTATGCTAAATCTTTCACGGTACACTCTGTCCAATTGTGGAATGAGCTTCCATCGTGCTTGAGGCAATCTAAATCTGTCGGTTCATTGAAGGAAAGATTAAAGAAGTGGTGGCTAAATAAACAGGATGAGCCTGAGTGTTGATCCTTCTGTTGTAGGTTTTAACTGTTGTTTACGTATGTGTGGTAGTATTATATTGTAAATTATATTATTTCTATGTTTAGGTATGTATCTTATTAAGGAAGATATTTTATTTACTTCCAATTTCTCTGTTGTATGTACTATTTGTTATTTCCTGAAATTTTGTTAATTTGTCTATCCTTCAGCATTGTCCTTGCTCTTTCTACTCCAAGGTTAACTGGAAGAGATCCCATATGGGATAAGTTTGCCTATGTACATTATTTATATTATGCAAACATGTCTTGTAATTGTTTATGTGCAATAAAGAGTTTACATACATACATACATATTTCGCCGAAACTAAGGTAACCTTAAAGAATAAGATGTTGGTAGCTGTTCAATGTATATCTTGTTATTAAGTTATTGCGTTCTAAAATGCGCATCATCCAGAACGCAGCCATATACACTTGCGGTGAAATAATACGGGTCAGAGTGCGTTTTTCATACTAAAGAGGCTATTTCGAAGCGTTGGTTCCTCGCCAGGGGATGCTTTTAATGAAATCTGATGATGGACACCCCGAGCATCGATACAAGACTTTCAGAGTAGCTAGGATACCCAACTGATTGAATCTGCGGTTAACGCCGGAATTGTGTATGTTCAGAAAAACATCTAAAATGGCAATATAATATAAAGAAATCCGAATGCTGAGCCAAACTCTCTCGCTGGCACCTGATTGTGCGATCAGTTAGGTATCTTAAGCACTTTTGACCTCCTCTATTGAACCTCAGAGTATCCACTATTAAATCTCACTCAAAACAACCAATGCCCTAGAACCAAGGCTTCAAAATAGCCTCGTTTGTATGAAAAACGCACCGTGACCCGTATTATTTGACCGAGAGTGTATAAGAACGTTCTTGTTTAATACCTATGTCAAAACTATGTCAACCTCAGTTGCAATGTAAAAATGGAAGAGATTGTGTGATGTCTGAAGATTATATCTTGAAAATTCTGAGCAATTCATGGTTGATTCACACAGGAAAAGAAGGGTTGACCTGACGCTCGGTGGGTGGCGAATGGAGCTGGCGGTGCGGATGAAGATGAGCGTTTTGGTTCATAATCCTTAATTGCAAGGCAACCATTTCTATGATATAATAATAAAGTCCACATATCATTGACGACGCGCTGGCCTAGTTGGTAGTGACCCTGCCTACGAAGCTAGCGGTCCTGGGTTGAAATCCCGGTAAGGGCAGATATTTGTGTGATGAGCGCGAATATTTGTTTCCTAGTCATGGATGTTTTCTATGTATTTAAGTATAATTATACATACTTACATACATTAGATCACGCCTGTTTCCCAGAGAGGTAGGCAGAGACCACTTCTTTCCACTATGATAAGTATAATTATATTTCGCTATATAAGTATTTAGACTAGGTCAATTGGTGTGACATTGTCCCCTGATATTTATTTATTATTTATTTTATTATTAAGAATTATCAATTTACTGGTTACAGAATTATCAAGAAGTTTTAAGACTTGTTGGTAATTCTTTAGCTCTGCCTACCCCACTCTGGGAATGAAGGCGTGAGTTTATGTATGTATGTATGTATTTTATTATTTGTGGTTGCCGGCTTAGAATTGTGCCACTCCATGTCTTCCCGTGGAAGTCGTAAGAGGTGACTAAGGGAATACAGGCTTGTAGT
Source organism: Acleris emargana (assembly GCA_927399475.2). Classification (NCBI taxonomy): domain Eukaryota; kingdom Metazoa; phylum Arthropoda; class Insecta; order Lepidoptera; family Tortricidae; genus Acleris; species Acleris emargana. The sequence goes on along the minus strand of OV656848.1, from coordinate 21,374,893 downwards.
ACTGTTAGGCGATGGGCTTGCTACCTGTCACTAATATACACTGTTAAATATCTTAGCCTAGTTGTGCAAATTGTGGTTACAGAGTTATCAACAAGTTTTTAGAGTTGTTGGTAATTCTGTAGCCCTGCCTACCCCGAGGGTATGTATGTATGTATGTATTTTATTATTTATATTATCATTGGGATCATCGATTATACCAAAGTAGCTCCAGACGAACGCCTACCACCACTAAATCATGCGTATTCTAAAGGAACATAACAGCTGTTAAGTTATTGTTGTTAATAATAGAAAAATATCTCGCAAAGCTGCCACAAAGAGGCACGAAGTTATCAAATTCATTTTCTTTACATTCAAAAGCAAACCAACTAAAGCTTAATACTTTGTACAAATCCTTAAGCTCTGAGATCGCTAAGTTAGTCTTTGGCACAAAAGAACTGGACGGATAAAGACTGGATCTCATTTAACATGGACCTGAATAAACAGTCGTGCTAGCACGGCGCGTGATTCCTACGCGTCAAGCGTTGTTTGGATAACAGTTATGCAGTTTATGGTTTATTGATACAGTTAAAGAAGATGCGTTAATACTGAATAATAATCAAGAGGGTTTGATAGTTTATCGTGGAAAATTGGGCGGTCCATGTGTTCAACTAAATACTGGGCTAATTCTAACTACATAAATGGATTAAGCGCTAATACAATTAATAATTTATAATTATTTTACTAAATATTTATCGATTACTATCACTCGTATAAGACCTGAGCTAACTCGGACACGTTCTAGGGACATGATATCGATATATATTTATACATGTGCTTATTGATTTTTTTTACTGTTATAAAGAGGCTCGATATCATATCGTCGGTGAAAGTGCAAAACCGCGTAAGTAACATTTTTAATAAGCAGCAAAATGCGCCGTTTTAATAAGAGTGTAAGGTTTATTTTAGGGCAGAATGAACGGCTGACCGAATCGACTGCCCGCCTGCTTCGGCTGGGCGTCCCCACCTATCATCAAGGTTTATTTTGCTCTATCATAAAAAAAAATATTACGCGATTTTGCAGTATCACCGACAATATGTATCTGAAGGTAATTAATATAAGTACTTACTTAAGATATGATTTTAAACAAAATAATACAACTTACTGTCGGTATCAGTCAATGTTAGAGACAACTATATTTTTAATATGAAAACCTTTTCAAAATAGAAAAATTATCATTTTTTTATCGTTTTTATTAAAAAAATTAGAGAGAATAAAAAAAAATTATTAACGTTAAATAACATATTGATCTTGGCAGTAACATCGATATAATTTTTAGTCGCAAAAAATTATATCGATATGAATAGTAAAGTGATGTTCGCTACATCACTTTACTATTCATACCCCAAGTTAAACACTGCTCATTGTCTTTATCGCAATATGGCTCAATTCCCATACAGCTAAACATTTTTTCCTGATTTAAAAACTTGAATTGGACTTTACCAAAGGCTATTTTCCTAAAGCCCCCACTGTCCGTTCGTCTAGGTCTGTCTGTCGCTGAACAATAAAAGGTAGACAGTTGAAATTTTCACAGAGTGTGTATTTCTCTTGCCGCTAAAAACCTTTTTTATTGACAATATCCATAGAGTTTGAGCAAAATAATTTCTAATAACACGTCAATGGGTTAAAACAGAGAGTAATATTAAAAATACATAACGTATTTTGATGTATATTGTGTTTGGTTGCTTATTAACTTAAATCCAAAATGGCTATCAAATATTCTATTTAAAAGTCGTAACTCTTTCTAAAGGAACCCAAAAGATCCCTAAGATTACTTGTTCGTAGTTAATTATTGTGTCTTGTATGGCTTTCCATTAATCTTTTGGATGGAAAACACGACACTTAAAAAACATCGTTGGCCATTCTGGACCTGGGTTCATTACAATAATTTGACTACTGAATTATCAACAAGTTCTTAAAGTTGTAGATAATGAAGGTATGTATGTGTGTGTATGTACATTAGCAATAAAACATTACTAGCTACATCAAAATTCGTTCAGTACTTTTTAACAGGTTAAACTTGTTATGCTTGCTAACAATTGTATGAACAAAGATGGGTGTATTTTCGCCGGTGAGTGTAGTTTTAAAGTAATTACAAACCGAAGTAAGACACAACTAAATTCCAGGCGAAATCCGGCGCTCTCCGCGCTAACGGCTGCGAGGAACAATGCCCCTGTATCATTGGCTCCACAATCCCCAACTTCTAGGTATTCCGAATTCACAATAACATTCCAGTTATTCTGAAATTTATTGTTCGACTTCTTGGATAAACCGGCCTTTTGTTCGCTTCTGTTTCTACAAAATTCTTCACGAGTTAGTTCTCTTACTGTATGTAGTAAGATTAAGTGATTAAAGTAGGGACACCGAGTGATGGCACTTGACACATCTGACAATAATAGTGTTGTGAAACACTCCATTTAACTAAATGGAGTGTTTTCGTGCGTCGATTGTGTGACTGGCAGAAGGGTCTGCAGAGGTACTGTTAGCGTGGACCGCATTTAACTAAATGGAGTGTTTCACAACACTATTGTCAGATGTGTCAAGTGCCATCACTCGGTGTCCCTACTGTAGTGGTAAATTTACTAAAAAAATTGAAACATAATAAGCAAAAAAAATAATCAATTCAAGCTTTTGTTGCCATCTGTACCTTTTTGTACAGCCATCATAAGGCTATGAAGAACGACGTTAATGGCAACAGAGATCTTGTCGCCCTCCTCCCACTGCATCATCAGTTAAATTTAAATTTCTTCGCATACTGTCATTTGGCACAATTGTCTTTGGCAGAATAGTACATTGGCATAACGTTGATTAGAATAATAGTCCTATGGTAGAATAATTGTTTCGCCGAATTTTGTATGGCATACTATGTAGTTGGCATAAAGTTATAAAGCAGAATAATATTTTACTAGGTACTTCATCCTTGATCGTACGCCTACTTTTGTTGTAGTAATTATGTACAATAAAGTATCATTCGGCTAAAAATGTTTCTGCGATAACTGTTATGCGAAATGTATTATTTCTGTTTTTATTTTTTGTGTATTTCGGACAATCTATATTATGTAAGATGAAGGGAACCCCTTATTTATCCCACTGCTCCAATTGCAATGCGGTCATGGCGCTTCGCCGGCCGCTACCACGGCACGCTCGCTACGCTCGCTCGGCTCGCGCGCTGGTATTGTAGAAATTCTAACCTAACCCAACCTATTTTACTGGTAGCAGTTCGTTACTAATTATTATGCTATGGTACAATTATGCCATAATAAATTCGGCGGAAGGTGTATCTGCTACATAAAATTCTGCGAAATGAAAGTCGGCGATATTAGTATTCTGCTATTCAAAATTCTGCCAAATGATTGTTATACGTTATGACAGTTATGCTAAGTATACTATTATGCTAAAGTATCATTCGGCTAAAAATGTTTCTGCGATAACTGTTATGCGAAATGTATTTCGGACAATCGATATTGTGCCAGATGAAGGGAACCCTTAATATTTGTATGCTGGATTACTATCAACTACGCTAACTGCTTCGTGTACTCAAATATCAGTCGATAATATCTTCTTGGATAAGCTAATCCCATCAGTAGCTCATATATATAGAATAGGATTTCATTGACTCCTCTGTTGGATTCAACGAAACACCTGATTAAAATGAATCCCCTATTCAAACTAAAACACAAACTAGTTGCATTGCGGTTTCCATTTTAACAAACATCCGTGCAACAGCAACGTGCATATGCAACTGAAAGCATTGAAGCTTTAGTATTGGATCTTTGAGCACTATGTGACGGTGCAGATTAATTATGTCGTTGATACTGCGAAATGGTGGCTGGCTTGCCGCAAATATGCCTTATTTATGCCATATAATTACAAGCGACTCGTCCTTGCTTTGCTTCAGTTTATGTGAGTTTTCTGTCACACCCGTAGATAATCCAGAATTTATTATACAGGGTGCGGGGTTTCTTGTGGTCCAAATGAAACATTTAAATAGGTCATCTTGAGGGCTACCAAAAACTCCCCCATGTGTGTTCAGCTATTTTTAGTACTTTCAGAGATATTGATCCTTTTAATCGGAATTTTTGTAATTTTCCTTGTGTCCATCGTACGAAAAACCCTTAAGCTCTAAGTGAACCCCATGTTTGTTTTTCATCTAGTATGAAAAAACTAACTTTGTGTGATTACACAAAAAGTTGTCATGAAGTAAAAACTGGAATGTAGCTTTAAAAACATCTCAAGTTCATAATGATTCTAACAATGTAAGAAAAGACTGAACAAACATTGAAATAATAAAAGAGCTTAAGGGTTTTACGTACGATGGACACAAGGAAAAATTACAAAAAATCCGATTAAAATGATCAATATCCTCTGAAACTACTAAAAATAGCTGAACCTACATGGGGGTGTTTTTGGTAGCCCTCAAGATCTCAAGATGACCTATTAAAATTTTTGATTTGGATTACAAGATACCCGACACCTTGTATATACTATTGCTCGAATCACTCTATCTATTGATGATACGCATTAAAATCCGTTGCGTAGATTCAAGGCTTCATTTCCTCTTACACTGACATCGGTCGAGCGCACCGTCGGTCGAGCGCACCGTCGGTCGAGCGCACCGTCGGTCGAGCGTACCGTCGGTCGCGTATGACAAAGAGCCCCGCAGTGCGAAACCGATCGCTGTACGGAACAGTTTCTGGGGACCGATTTTTGACTTACAGCAGCGCTCGATTTCAAAACCGAGCGGTAGAAAATATTCGAATGCGAAAATCTTTCACGATTTATTTTCGAATGGTCCCAAATTCCATATTATTGAGATTTTCACTCGAAAGTGAGGGGATTGACTAAATAGTATTGTTAAGCTGGAACTTGTTTCATTATACGGAGATAATCGATGTTTTACCGGTTTTTTTTATTCATATTTTAATTGCGAATCAGTGTGTGAAGCTAACGAAAGATGAAATCATAGCAAACAATGTTATATTTCAGTGCCAAAAAGATTTATTAACGCTTATTTTACAAATTCTTGACTGGTTAAAAATATAGGAAAAATAAAACGCTTTCTCGTCTGTGGATGTCTATGGCATTGTGCTAGGTTTGTTTATTCTTTGTGTACTTGCCGGCATACAATGACATACCCAAGTTGGGTAACCCAACAGGTTTGAAAGATGTCAAATGATACTTTCTATTGATAGAATTCAAAACGAATGCCACGGACCACTCGTGTTCTTATTTTCAATCGCTCGCAAGTCAAAAATACCATTTCACTTGTTTTTTGTCACTTACGAGTGAAACTTTCGAGTGCTCGAAAGTAACAAATCATACAGCCGAGACCGGTCAACTTTGCACACAGCGCGATGGTGGTGTATAGCGACGTACGCGGCGCCGACGAGCGAGACCGACGCGGGCCATCAGCGGCGGATAAATCCCGGTCCTTTAGAACGTGGTGTATATTCGTACGGTCGACCGACATCAGCGTAGGAGGATATCGAGCCTAAGCGTACAGTTAAGGAAATTGATTCGTAGACCATTTTGGACTATGTCATTGTGACGTAATCAATCAAAACGTAAGAGACTTCTAATGAGTTTATTTACAGTGTCACTTTGACATAGTCCAAAATGGTCGCTCAATCAATTTCCTTGACTGTACATGCGCAAACGGCGGAAATCGACTTTGTTTTATAGACATTCATTTCATTTATTAATTTACCGTGTCTGGTAACGGCAAATCCTGCAATAGGTCTAGTCTGGGCGATTGTGATGAGGCTAACAAAAGCGAATTTCGCTTTAATAGTACATTACTGCAGAGTCCGTGAAGTCAGGGATTTAAGGACGAGTTTGGGGTAGACGGTCAAGTCATAGACGAGGCTGGATAGAACGAGTCCTTCAATCCCAGTTCCGGCTTGTACAACAGGCTTGTAAAACAATGTGAGGAAATATTTAAAGTACATTACTGCAATGTTATCTCAAGACTGCAATCGTAAGATGGCAACCTCAAGATTGCAATTTTACGATGGCAATCTTAGAAATGCAATCTCACGACGGCATTCTCAGGCTTGCAATCTTACGATGGCAATCTCAAAATTGCAGATAAATATAGTACCATAGATATTATTATTTTTTATCGCAATATACATAGATACAGTAACCATACTGTATCTAGTGGTAGTTGGCAGTATGTAATTATTCCTTTGTCAGTTTAATGTTAGTAAGCAAATTTAAAAAGTTAGAGCAGCGGCCAATATATTTTTTTCTTAGGGTTTTCATATATTACTTCTTGGCCTAGGCCCGGAAGTAATATAGGGTGCCATAAACAAGAAACTTCGATCTGGTTGTGTTCAGAAACCTTACCCTAATAATTAGCTAAATAAGCCTAATATTACCCACGTTATGTACACCATAATTCTTCCTTATTTTCGATGTCAGGTAAAAGAACATCAACACCTCACCTGCTTTCCAAATATTAAATTTACCCCCCCTCCCCCCCCATTTGCCCCCTTGTTCAAAAGGATTTCCTATCCCGCCGAATTTTCCGCGAAATGCGCAAACTTCGAATACGTGCTTTCTTGGAGGAAAAAGTCCAAATTATCATGAAGAAAGTGTATGGAAATGTGTCTGAAATTTTTATTTGCTCAGTAATATTGGTAAGAGGGAAAAAGTGAAGGAAATGGATGACGGCTAGGGACGCTTATTGAAAAATATATCACGCAGCTAGTTTTCTGTTTATTTCCTTAGTATTAATTCACAGAACTATTAGCAACATAATGTAGTCATAGTCATAATTCATTATTGCTTTTTGTTGTAAGTGAGGACAAAAAAATATAGTTAGTAGGTAGCTTCAACATACATTTAAAAAAACATATATACAACATAGGTAATGCAGCCAGTGTCATAGGTACCTACCATGCCGCGAGCGGACCTGCTAGAGGGGGTGTTATTTTTTATAGTGGTGATTATTATTTACATCATTAATATTTGAGTAGCTCAGTTTTATTTTAATTTGAGTACCTTAGTTTAATTTTAATTTAAATAAGTTTAGTTTTAACTTTAAATTGTAGTCCCTATGTTGTAATTGGGAATAAAAATGTATTAATGTAATTAAGATAAGCATATTTTTTTTTTTCAACTTCCTATCTTACCACAAAATACAGACTCTTTTACTACCTATATTTCTGACTGTAGGTGGTGTTCCACTGTTTTTACATTTCACTGTAACATGTTTTTGAAAATAGAAAACATAACCAGCAAACTAAACCTACATTGTATGATTCAAACCCAAACAATAATATTTACACTACAGATTAACATATGCCGGCTTACTCCTCAACTCAAAAGATCACCTTATAAATGTAGTTAAACTAACAAATGCTTTACCAACCAGAAGTTTACCAGGAGAGGTGTGAACAATGAATAACATGAGTGCGAGTGAGCACGTGGGGGCTGACGGTGATGGATGGGCTCCAGGGCTTGCCACTGCACTTGGAGTTATTTATGAAGGCGGGGAAAATAATGCCGACGTATGGAAACACGCTAAGAAGCGTTTAACATAGTCCTGAACGCGTTATTTTTAATTCGTGAAGTTGTTGATAATTGTCACAACATCTTAAACATCTGTGTTAAACATCTTATTGTGTAAATTGTGGTTACAGAGTTATCAACAAGATTTTATAGTTGTTGGTAATTCTGTAGCTCTGCCTACCTAGCAATGTACAAGTTGCAGAACATTCTCAGAAGATAAGAAATCTTCTCAAGAAATTACTGAGAATATTATCGGAAACATTGGAGAGCATTGAGAATGTTCTCTTTCCATGCAAAATTTAAGATTAGTTTTAGAATTTTTCGAGAACTTTTCATAAGAAACTTTCACAATTTGAGAAGTTACTTTTGGGTACAATGCTATGCCTACCCCACTCTGGAAATGAAAGCGTGAAGCTATGTATGTATGTATAATTGTCAATAACACAAAAAGCAAGCCTTAGAAACCCGACTGCTGGTTGCTAAGCAACTTTAATTCGATATAAATCCTAAATGATCGTTCAAAATTTAAAAACGATTAAACAAACATATATATATGATTTTTCAATGCCTATTCAATGTTACCCCATTTGTCATAGACGACTTATTTTTTTTATTTTTGATAATGTGGCGTCTAGTTTCCACCATATTGAATTTTAACTACTTCTATTCATACTGAATCTTTAGTGAAATTAACAAGATTGAGACAAATCGATTGACCTAACAATCATCAAAAACGGTCTACGCGTTTAGGCGCCACAAAGGAACAAACATACATATATAGGCTGATAAACACAATACCATCCTCCTTCGGTAGTCGGGTAAAAATACATAATTATTAGGTACTTGATGTTTCAAGGAAAAATAACGCGTTTTCTGATTGATGAGTCTTTTTGTGAATACACTGAATTATTTTGTGTAAATATGAAAACAAAGGTTAGCAGTCTTCGCAATTTCATGCAACTTATTTTTTATCAATTTCTGATATAAATGGAGGTGAAAGTAAATAATGAAGTGGTAGATTTGAATGAATTGTTATTTTTTAAATACCTACTTATTCATATTTCAAATATATTGAAATTTTCTAAGATTTCACAATAACTGCCAAATATTAAGTGAAAACCGCTTTTTATACGATGCCTAATCATAAATGACTGTTATTTAAATATTTGTCTTTCTGTGTTTCTGAAAGATTTTGATTACTCGGATGATTTCAATGAAAATTTCGGGGTTTAAGTAAATTAAGAATTTTCACTTCCATTTTTGTGTACAATCTATTTCGATATTGTTTTGAACTTAAAAAGCTATTGCCCGAAACAATACGAGGAAGGTAACTAGTATTGTAATAAAACCTCGCCAAACTGTCAAAGATAACACAAAGATTAATACGGTTGGTAGGAAGGCAAAGGCTTTTATTTAAAAAATAAAAAAACACCCGCATACGAGAACTGTCACCCCATTTCCAAGACGTCCAAACAATTACGACGCGCCGACAAAAAAGGGACCGCTGGTCATCTGTCGTTATTTTATTAGTCATATTACAATAAAAGCATGTCCGATGCGACACTCGCTGAGTCCCTTTTCCGATGCGTCATAAAAATAACCTTCTCATAAAACTGGCTTATGTAAATCATTTAAGAGATACGGTCTTTGGGAGTAGTGGTGAAGGTATTACAACAACGACTCAAAAGAAAATTGACGCTCACACGTCCCTGTGGATGTGTGAGATGTCAACCCTGCAACCCCGTGTTATCTTAAGGAGCGTTTCAATTATTTTAATTCAGTTAGAACTTCCCAAAACCTTCTTTTGTCAGTCCCCTTTTCTTCCACTAAGTTTTACTCCAATTCCTTCACGATCCAGGCTATAAGGCTATGGAACGCTTTGCCTACAGAAGTAAGGCGTGCTCAGTCTATTTTTATTTCTAAAAGCAAGCTAAAGGACTATTATCTATCGCTTCCGTAGTTTTTCTAAGATTTCCTTTACTTTTATTTTTACCATCCTATGACCTCGTGTGTTATCTTTGTTTGGCTGATTTTTAGAATTTATGTATATTTATATATATTATAGTTGTATAATAATATGTATTTAGCGTGTATTTAGTATGTATTTATTAACTCATTTACTTTGTGTATGTGTATATTTATATGTAGTTTATATATGTGTAAGTAGTTTCTACAATAACAGAAGTGTTTCTTGTAGTTTAGTTTGAGTTCTGAAGAATTTAGTTTACACCGCCTGCCATGTATTTTTGTCATTATTATTTCTCTGTCCAAGGTTGTCTGTATAAAGAATTACTCCGCGATAAAAAATGTACGATTGTGGGCCGACTTTATAATAATTTACGATGTAATTCGTAATTCCATCTGGGCAGCGTCCGTGAAATCCCGCGGGAGCCGTTGGCTCCGGAAGGGTACACACATAACATATTCAATTAGCCGGTGCCTCGTAAAGTGAAGAAAACATGCAAAATCCATGTCTTCAAATATGTGACCGAACGGAGGTGGGCGTGAATATTTAAAATAGGTAAGAAAGCGGCGGAAAAAGGTTGAGATAAAGTAGGAAATGCTATGTTTTTGTTAGATGGTCTTGAAATTTGGGAATTGTTATCGGGTCCCCATCCATGGTGAGTAGGTTTTGACCTTTATCTACATAATATATGAGTTACGTCAAACAAATTTTGATTTGCAATTTGGTAAGTGTTTCGGCATTGACTGATATCTGATCTAAAGTCCAAACCAAAGATGTAACTTTTATTGATCGCATTACTTACAACGAATAATGAAAGTACGGGCCTGTATTGGAAATCGTACTGGTCATTAATTTGTTTTAATGCAACGTTAGTCCGTATTATAATTTTTACAATGGGTATAAAAGTTTAAAAAAATAAAATACTTTTAAGTTTTTTTTTAATAATATAAACCAAACCTAACCGAACTTTACATAAACGCAAACGCAGGTATAAAAAAAAACTTTTAATGTGTTCTGACTTTTGACTTAGCTATAAACCAGTTTAGGACCAAACGATAATTAAAACTGGAGATACACACACATTCAAACAATCCCCTGTGTGAAATACGAAGACAAGATTTTTGCCGAGATATAAATTTATGCGCAATGCGAGAGTGGATTTCAAAAAAATCATTTGTCCTGAAAATTCAAATTGCGAACGATGTATATTCACATGTTTTTCCATTTAAATCTGCCTCTGACATGTAATAATTCATAAAACGTTGACACTAGTAACCACATATCGAACGATTGATGCTTCGACAACGTTTAATGTACCTAGCGCTTTGTTTCACAAACCACCAAATGTAAAAATATTTTTTATTCATATGCTGGTTTGCGTAAAATTTCTTCATCAATTTACTACATTTGGAAGAGTTAGGAATTTAAGTGACATTCATTTCATAAAGTTTCGGTTTTCATACCTGTTCAATGATAATGTTGAATACAACCAAGATAATATTATCTTCAATAATATCTGATGTTCAGTCTCCCGTTGAGTGTTTAGCAAATGCCAACTTGCCGGATAAACTTTACTGTAATTTTCATAAAATTATTTCCAACTTTACGGAAACGAAATGCTGCATCGCAGAAAGTAACTGTTAAAAGACAGTCTGAAGTTGTCACGGTCCAACAAATTGTTTCCAGGACTTTGTTTATTAAGGAACCCCGTCACTTGCACCGAGGGAGGATCATTACGGGTTTCTGTAGTATTTCGTAGGCAGTTTTAATTTGGAATTCCAACTGCGGTGTTTTTTAATGGAACAGCGTTGAGTTTGGGTTTTTGTGAATTCTATTTTGACTTTTTAATTTAGCGACCTACAAAATACAGGTAATGGTAAATGACATGTAAAATTCGCTTTATTCGTTCTAAGGTGTTTTCTCAGTGTAAATCAAAAGACATAAGAAGTATCTAAGTAATATCTGTTACCAATTCCCATACAACTCCAGTGTGAATCTGTAGATTCAAACGTTTTGAAAAAAAATACACACAAATGCTATACGTATGCAGGTTTCGAACGACAATGGACCTTATCCCTATCAGGATTTAACAATGTTAAAGACTGCGGTCTCAATTCTCTTACACTCTTACAGACATAACAAACTTCCAGCAGAATTCAAAGTGGCGTAAAGATATCACGGATCCTTGAGAATGGATTCCAACAATTACATTACACGAACGCCTCCTCCATCAAGCCAGCGAAAACTCAGCAAAATATTAGCATAGACGGCAAATTTCACGAGCTCTTAGAATCCGCATAATTTTTAAAGTCCTGATTTCAAAAGATAATCTGGGGATCCTGGACTAATTAACTCCTGGGCCTGCACAAAGACCGTGCGCCGGGTCCGAGGGGACGAACGTTTTCATTAAGTCAAATTCTATAGGGACCGTTGTAAACAAATACATTAATTATGCTGGGGAAATGTTACGGGATGTATTGAAATTTAAAAATGGACGGGATTTTGGTGGCGCGGCGTGATTTGGGGCTATGAATGACCTTTTCGCAGCTGCTATGGTAGGAAATGAACCAGGACTTAAAGAGTAAAAATGTATGATCTTGATAATTTATTAAATATAATTACGAGTATGTAATTTATTTATCAGTAGTTTTTGGTCAGTAGACTAGATGCATTATGCTAACGTAATTCATTTTTAAAAAGATTAAATGTGTGGAATTACGTAGTAAGCGCTATTTTTTTTCTAGCGCTAAAGGTATTCAATAAAGATCAAAAGTGTCTAAATATAAATATATGCTTTTGAATCCATACTATTTAATACAAGTACAAATATGAAAGTGTGTATATTTGTACGTTTGTCCGTCTTACACGTCGAAACGGAGCGACGGATTGACGCGTTTTTTTATTTGGAGATAGTTGATGTTCTAGAGAGTGTCATGGGAAACTTTTTGTCTCTTTCTAACCCCCCAGCCCCTTAATATAGAGGGTTGAAGTTTGTATGGAGCTTTCCGCAGTGTTTTATGTAGAAATCCACACATTGGTATGCGGACTCTTTGATACTACGAAACATACGTGCATACGGGTGAACTTACAAAAACCGTTCTTCTCCCATGGTCAATTGTATGTAGCATATTTGCGTGTGTCTAATGCCCAAAATCTTTACATTCTATCCGCAAATAGAAATATATAAAATATTGTCTACAGTAACGTAATTTACAATAGTGTTCTGTTTTAAGCCGCGGTCAAAATCCAGTAAAAAATAAATAAATATCAGTGGGGCCAAAATTTCATATAAATTGACCTACTTCCAAACTAAGCTCTAGGCTTGTACTAAGGGACAGACAACGATAAACTTACTTTTATAGAGTAATGCATACTTAAATATAAAGAAATCATCCAAGACTATTGAAAAAATACTTAGGTACTCTCATCACACAAAATATTATCTGCCCTTACCAGGATTTGAACCCACGACCGCTAGCTTCGTAGGCAGGGTCACTACCAACTAGGCCAACGAATCGTCGAAAACTTCACAAATTTTGCATTATATTTTTATTTTTATGATATACTTAAGGAATTAATAACCTTAAGGTTGTAAACTGTTCCAGCGGTAATATACGTAATGAAACCGCACATCCGTGAATGGAGTGCCTATCGCGTATGGAATCAGTTTTAATTAGGGCCTTTAAGACTGGCTTTACGACTGGCTTTGTTCATTATTAGGATTATGCTAATCCGCGTTCCCTATTGAGAGCAATAACAGCAACTATAATTAAACTAGTAGTTATTTCAGTCTTTATGGTGACGTTACTAGCCGGGTGGTTAGCGTATAAAGCAAAACTGCACTTTTATAACTTGTATAATATCTAAATTACATACATACCTTCACGCCTGTAATCCCAGAGTGGGCTAGGCAGAGCTACAGAATTACAACTTAAAAAGTTGTTGATAATTCAGTAACCAATGTAATATCTAAATTACTTGTATAATATCTTAATATCAGGGCACAATCTCACATAACGCGGGAACGCGGTGGATGCGAAAAGCACAAGACCGGTCTGAGTGGAGAGCCTTGCCGGCCTATGTCCAGCAGTGGACGTCTTTCGGCTGACATGATGATAACGATGATGAAAAAAATGACCTTCTACTGGAGTTTCTTGCGGCGCTTCTTCTTCGCAATGATGGTCTTGTCCGAAGCGCTGGTAGATTCACTGTACATTTCCGACGTGAAAAAGAGCCCGCATGTGGAAAATTTACTGAATAAATATTTTGAATTTTTTGAATTTTGAGTCTCACATAGATTGACCTAGCCCCAAACTAAGCTCTAGGGTTGTACTATGGGTATAGACAACGATAAACCTACTTATATAGTTACTACTTATACATACTTAAATATATGTATAGAAAATCTAATACCTATGTCAAATCATTTTTTGTATGACACGTTAGCTTAGTAGGTAGTAATCCTGCTTACGAAGCTGACGGTACCAGGATCAAATGCCTGTGAGGGGGTAAGGGCAGATATTTGTATGATGAGCTTGCAACCTGTCACTAATGCGCTGTTAAACATCTTAGCCTAATTGTGCAAATTGTGGTTACAAAGTTATCAACAAGTTTTTAGAGTTGTTGGTAATTCTGTAGCTCTGCCTACCCCACTCTGGGAATGAAGGCGTGAAGGTATGTATGTATGTATGAGCGTGTATTTGTTCCTGAGTCTTGAATGTTTTCTATGAATTTTAGTAAGTTTCACGTTGTCTAGTACTCATAGTATTAGCCTAGAGCTTAGTTTGGAACTAGGTCAATTTGTGTGAGTGTTCTCTGTTTTTTTATGTAGGTATCTGTTTCATAATACACTCTTAATTCCTAAGCTTAATCTTAAGCTTAAGAAATAAGATCTGTCATCAATGATACAAGCGATATTTGAATCGCGTACTGCCAAAATTGGCGAATCAAGAGTTACAAAAGTTCAATAAAATTCACAATAAAATATTGATTTGATTGAAACGAGTAAAAATAAATAAGGAAAACTAATACATATAAGTCGAATTTAATCATTTGCGTGCAAAACCACCCTCAACTGAATACATTATAAGTAGCTCCTTTTAAACTACCCTTAACTTTATTGCAGTCGCTCAAAGCACAAAAGTTTTTTTAATTCAAACAAACCAATTTCTGAGAACGACGTACGACGTCAGATAGGATGCGCGCACGACACATCGCATGCTACTTCGGCGTTACTGGGGCATTACAGCTGAACAAAAAATTATAAACATCTGATGTCCTGTCTCTTTTCCGCAAAGCGGTTAGAACTGTAGATAGATAAAGAACTGAAGTGTTGGAGCTAAACCCTGTTATGCATGCGATGGCTCTAAACGTGTTGAACACTTTTGACAATAAAAGCATTTATATCGTCACGCTACTGAGGAATAATTTAAATAAAAACCTTAGATTGTTTATGTTAATAGGATTCTAAAAGAAGCTACAAACTATAAAGCGGGGACTTTACAACCCTAACCGGGTTGTAATTAGGGTATGCAAATAACCGGTTATAACCGGTTTTAACCGGTTTTAACCGGTTATTTTCATACAAAATGCATTCCCTAGTTGTAATAAATAAAAGACCTTCTTGACTTTTCACTTAGCTATAGGTACAAAAAGCCCCTAACTTCATCGTAAACGAATACAACTACAGAATATTTAAGTATCTTCGCTTCAATTGAGGTATAAGAAACCTACGCATGAATATGACCTAAACTTCTGAAAGTCGTTGAAGAGTTTAGAAGTCACGCAAACACTCAAGATAAAGCGAGACAACAGGGTATTTGATCTTGCGTCTAAAACAACTCGCACCGAATTTACATAAGTAGCTGTTTTGCTGCCCTATATGTTATCATTCTCTATGTAACCTTTCTCTAGCTTGTCCAGAATCTGTCCCTAGTGTGGCATCTCATTTCGCGCAGTGATTGCCCCATATGCACGGAGGGCCGATTCACCGGGCAAATTAACCGTACATGCCGTTTCGTCGACTGCTGTGACAAATTCGACCACTTACTCGAGAACTTTCGTAATGTCTGTTGTTTGTTCCGACCTTCAATTATGGTGTGCAAGGTCAGGAGTCTTGAGGAATTGGTTTTACCTAAATCACTGACTCGCTTTAATTTCACTAATATGAAGCATTTTGAAATTGTTATAAGGTACAAACAAATACAAATATATGGCTATTAACAGGAAAGAACAGTTAATGCAGGTTTTGCAGGATAGCATTGATCCCCACACTATAGTTCATTTATTTTAGGATGAGAAACCACAATAACATTATATTGCGTTTGGTCAACTATTTATTACCTAGCAAATAGTACAGTACAATAGTCTGGGAGCCGCAAAATAAAATTGTTTTATTCTCACTTTATTTGCGTGTCGTCAATTGTTACTCTAGTACAAATTGTAAAGAGATTACAGTTCACGAGCCGCAATATAATGTTGTTGTGGTTTCTCATTCTAAATTAAATGAAGTATAGGTGTGGCCTGTGTTGTGATGATGGGTTTTTTAAATCAATAATAACTAAGAACGATGTTGGCGCTGTAAAAAAGTTTGATTAGATGATTTGGCTGATAAATATAAAATTACGTAACAAAGAAGCCCAACCGTTCCTGGACTAATGGTGAGAAGACCTGGGGAGTTATTGTGACGTAACTATGCAGTTAATTTTACGGCGAGCGTAAAGGACAGAGCTTCATACCTTCATACCTTCACGCCTGTAATCCCAGAGTGGGGTAGGCAGAGCTACAGAATTACCTACAACTTTAAAAATATAACGGTAATTCTGTAACCACATTTTGCACAAATAGGCTAAGATGGAGCTAATAAGCTATAGGAGTTATATAGCTTTGTCCCTTTCTCTCTGCGTAAACTAAACTGCATACCTATGTCATAATGACCCCACTGATCTGTGTATATCGCCCTTATGTGGTATATTCACAAGAAAAAAATTGAGTTCACTGTCTTAGGCTGAACCCAGAAGAGCGTATTTTTTAAGTTGTGAGTCGCGTAATTTCTGCTCCTCCATTCAGTTTCATAGTACAGGGCGAACGATATGAAGTGTTACCAAATTCAAAAGGCTACGATTTTTTTTTGTTGTCTTAAATTATTCATTATTAAGAAAAAAATGAGAAAAAGATATCAAATTTTTAAGATTACTTTATTTTAACTCGATATGACCACCTTCTGCTGTCTATGGCCTTCAGACGGTAGAAAAATGAGTTGCACGCTGCACGAATGTGATCCTGCGGTATGCAATGGCAATTACGTACGATCGCTTTCTTCAATGCATCCATACTGGCATGTTTTCTTCTCCTCACCTTGCTCTCCACAATGGACCAGATAATAGAAGTCCATCGGGTTCGCGTTTGGGGAATTCGAAAGACATTGTGTGGACGAAATAAATTGTGGCACGCGTTGTTCAGCCATTCTTGGTTCACACGAGCTTTATGAGCCGGGGCCGAGTCTTGTTGTAATGTCCACGGTCTACTACCGAAATGTTTGCGTGCCCAAGGCTCCATCGCAGCTTCCAAAACATTTTCCCGATAGTAAGTCGCATTTACTTTGACACCAGGCTCGATTTTGTGAATTTGGTAACACTTCATGTCGTTCGCCCTGTAGTAGTAGTAGTATGATGAATGGAGGAGCAGAAATTACGCAACTCACAACTCAAAAAATACGCTCGTCTGGTTTCAGCCTTAGTCCTACCGAATATCGGGTAAACTTGGATTTATGCCCGTAACAAAATATCCAACAGCCAATATAAATTCTTATAAAGAAAGTTTTTCTTCTTCTTCTCTAAGTCTTACAATATGAAGCCACTTAAAAAAAATTTTTTTTACTGAAGTTATAATATTGGCAGACTTTCTATTAGACCTTTTATTATTTTACAAGACTGACTGATTATTTTATCCATGTATATTATAGTATATTCATAAAAATCTTATTTAATGTCATGAGCAAACGTGTTTTTACCAACGTTGAGAAATAAAATAAACAAGAACAAATTTGACGCACACGTGGCGTTGGTACTAACATTAGAAAAAGTGTCTTTGGAAATTGTCTTCCAAATAAACGGAAATTAAAACGAGTCACATTTTGTACGCACAAACCATAATCGATTTAATTGATGGTAAAACATTCATACTCATTACACAAAATTTTCCCTAAACAAGTATGACCAACAACTCTAGACACCTGGCACAGCCATACGTAAGTTAACCAACAGGTCAATCAAACGTGGACACATTCGGCAATGCGGATAATTTTTAATGGAATCATTTCCCAATTCCTAACATTCTTCCGCGACTTTCCTCATAATTTAGGAGTACCTTTCAACAAAGTATTAACAGTATTTGCCGATTTCGGCATAAATATATTCTCCGGCATATTCGGAATTCCCTTGCCATATTAGGGGAAAAAATGTAACGTGGAGAAATGAGATTCATCTTCATTAAGCCCAAGGTTGCCCTAAACGTACATTCCCCGAGATTTCAGGGATCCTTTGATAGGTCTATATTAAAGTCTAGCTTTGATGTTGTAGGGATTATTTCACCGTCTTCCCACTTACTGGTTATTTCATGCAGAAGTACTTAATGCTGCCGTTTGGGGGGTTATACTCATTAATTTTGTTCTCGCCTGAAAACGCAGCGATTGGGATAGACCAACAAAAAATAATTCACAGTTTTTACGTTCTAATTCGAAAGAAAAGGTAATTTTAAGAGACCAATTTCATTAATTTTATATTGTCCCAATAGTTTTGTTTTCATTACTTTATTTATTTAGCAGACATTTTATGGATGACATGATTATTTTAAATTAAGGTTGGCATTTTGTAATAGTATTAAAACATACTATTTCAAACGGTTTTCGCCTAACCCGTAAGGTACACCTAAGAGGGCTTCAAGCCGAAAACGAAAGTCAAACAAAGGTCAAATATACTTTTGTCGAAACATGCGAAATAGATAAATATTTCAAAAACGTAATAATGTATAACGACTTTAAACCCCTATTCCTCGAAATGGTTTTCGAATTAGAGTACTTAATTGTAATAATATGAACAAGCCCAGTTGACATAATCGTCCGGCAGTTGCGTCCAAGGACCTGACCTTGGATGCACATTAACGCATACACCGCTGTTATTTTGTGCAATATCTTTAGCCAGGTGATAAAACATTTAGTTTTATAGGTGCACCAAGTTTGTGTTCAAGGCAGGGTAAGTAAAATACGTCCGAATGAAAATCTCTCTATAGTCTCGAATTTATTACCCCTTGCAAATAAAAAAAAACGTTTTCAAATGTAGTCGTGCTGTATCTAAATGAGATTTTATGTTAAAAAATTAATAAAGCCAAATTTACAAAGAAAAATAATAATAAAGTGTAATATTAAAACATAAATCTGTAGCACACATTTCATTTTCATACACTGTAATAAAACATACATACATACCTTCACGCCTGTAATCCCGGAGTGGGGTGGGCAGAGCTACAGAATTACCTACAACTTTAAAAACTTGTTGATAATTCAATTAAATAAAATTAAATTATTCCGTAATAAAACAACTCGAAATAATCGAAAAAAACAATCAAAAAGTGCCCGTTTTGTATGCAAAACTTTTTTTTTTTCAAAAAATTCCTAGTTTCAAAGTTATTTACTAAAATTGACTATTCACCCTATATTATTATATCCAAAACAACCGAGCCTAACATTTTAGAACAAAAACAGAAAATATAGACTATAGTCTACACCCATAAATTACATTAACGGAAGCGATAATTTCACAGGAATCGTACGGAATCTTCTTCTAGCCAATTTACCAAAAACAGAGCTGGTCATTTTCAATCATTTAAATTACCTACTAGAAAAACATCTGTTCTTGTCTGGTTCTTAAAATAACTCTTCGAAATCTACCGCCTAACACTAATCTACCACAGCAATCAAACACCAGAAAACTATGCAGAACCTCACTAAATTGTATCCCCCCACTTTCCCCTCGGCATTAGTTACCTAGCGCCTCCCTTGCTCGTTAGCCTGTCACCTCGCCGCCATATTGTCCGGGATCTCTCACAACTTTCCATATTTTTTCACCCGTCGGCCGAGTTCCGAACGTTATCGGGGATTTATTCCCGTTTTTGCGGCTATTGTAGTTTGTGATGAGTTTTACTTGGACAATAATTAAACTTTTTTCGTCTGAGGGTCTCACTCCCCGTGGAACTTAGAAAGTGGACCTTTGTCACGTGGTTAGTACAGTATCGACGCGTTTAACCTAGTCGATAGTAACTCTGCCAACGAAACTAAGGGGCGCATTAATAAAATCATCTTGGCTGAGATGCCCGTCACAAGATACGTCAAAGTAAACGTCAAACCATAGAAAACTGTCATTTTTGACGCAACTTGAGACGAGTTTTACAGTCGAGATCAGAGTTTATTAATACAAGCCTAAGTGTTAAATTCCCGGTATTCCAGTATAAACAGTCTTAAAAAGAAATAAACAGTCAATTAATTAGTTATCTTCGTCTTGTTCCCATAGTACAGTCAGCATCATAAATATAGTGGCAGTCAATCGTTCCAAATATACCGCACCATCCAAAATATTCATAAATACGTACTCATTCCAAGTGATCAAATTGTTCAGGCCATCCACTGTATACAAATATACCGGAGCATCCACAACGCCATATACTTGGTAACATTCAACCCGCCGTTAGTACAGCAACGTCCAGAACGCCGAAGGTTTCTAAGCATCCAAAGTAGCCAAAAATACGGGACACATAAGAAAATTGAACCTTATTTACCAGTAAGAACGGTTGAATATTCAGTCAAATCATTTTAATAGGTTAGCCAGTAAGCAATTTGACAAACCACGAAAACAGTAACATACTGTCATGGCATATATCTGTCTCACGTTTTAATTGGACACATTATTGCGTGGACTGCGTGGTTTTAAAAGGTTTTGCAATATTGAAGCAGCCAACTTAAACGCATCAATACGTTTCAATATTTCGCCTAGTTAGCCGTTAGTTACGATGGACCAGTGGTTTAGTAGTAACGCTATGGAGTCATGTGTTCTGAGTTCTAATCCCCGTATTAGGTGCTATTTGCATTTTTATTTTATATTTTTGAAAATTGAATCATATTTTGAATGCAATAGAGCTCAAACAAAATGTACAACTACTCATTTTCAAAGCTTTTGAGTAGATACCCATTAAAACCAAAGAGGTTAATGCCCATTTTGCTTAAATTAAAAAATATAAATTCAATGTAATTTATTTGTTTTGTAGTGAGTTTCGTCTATGTAAACAAGTAATAAAGGAATACGGCCTTTTATGTATAAGTAGTTATTACAAATTAAAATAAAACAACGACTTTAAAAATATAAAATAAAAATGCAAATATCACCTAATACGGGGATTAGAACCCAGAACACAATGACTCGATAGCGTTACTACTAATCCACTGGTCCATCGTAACTAACGGCTAACTAGGCGAAATATTGAAACGTATTGATGCGTTTAAGTTGGCTGCTTCAATATTGCAAAACCTTTTAAAACCACGCAGTCCACGCAATAATGTGTCCAATTAAAACGTGAGACAGATATATGCCATGACAGTATGTTACTGTTTTCGTGGTTTGTCAAATTGCTTACTGGCTAACCTATTAAAATGATTTGACTGAATATTCAACCGTACTTACTGGTAAATAAGGTTCAATTTTCTTATGTGTCCCGTATTTTTGGCTACTTTGGATGCTTAGAAACCTTCGGCGTTCTGGACGTTGCTGTACTAACGGCGGGTTGAATGTTACCAAGTATATGGCGTTGTGGATGCTCCGGTATATTTTAGTGGATGGCCTGAACAATTTGATCACTTGGAATGAGTACGTATTTATGGATATTTTGGATGGTGCGGTATATTTGGAACTATTGACTGCCACTATATTTATGATGCTGACTGTACAAGCCTAGAGCTTAGTTTGGGATAACGTCAATTACTTAGTGTAAAAAGAGCGTCGTTGGCTTAGGAGGTCGACTCGTGATCGTAAGGTACCGAGTTCGAGCCCCCGCGGTCACCATGTACCAATGAGTTTTTATAACTTAAGTGCATCACCCGATGCTCTTACGGTGAAGGAAAAACATCGTGAGGAAACCTGCACATTCGGACAGCTGAGTGTATAAACGGGTAATTGCACGAAAGATCTTAAAGGGTCGAAGTGTATCCGAAAGGACCCATCTGTGAGATGAGATAGGAAATCAATTTATAAAAAAAATGTGTCTTCAAAAATTGGCGGGCGTGGTACAATAATAACACAGAGGGATCTCATAGCTTAATTATAATTATTTTGTGACAGTAATAAGAAGGCTGTTTAAAAAACCTTCAAGGTATTAAAAACTGTCATTATGTGATAAATCTTGATACTTATCTGACTCAAGTTCAATGCGGCCGTCAAAAATATCACGTCGCGATATAATCGATGAGACTAATTTGACTCCTGCGGGCCGATTATGGTGACACTTATCCACGCGATAAAACGTTTTTATCACAAGCTCATCGACATAATATCATTGTCGACGTAGGCTAACATGGTGGCATCGGTTACATTGTCTTATCCACTTTTGACAACGATAAATGACAATCGTCACATTTTATCGATTTTGCTTAACATGGTCGCCACTTTGTATCCACTTTTGACATATTATTTAGATAATCTTATACAAGTGCCGTCTTGGTGACGACAAGACATTTAATTTGGAAAATTTACTCAAATTCATCTAAAATTGAAGCGTAAGTATCGGTTTTATAATATTTTTACTTATTAAAAACGTCTTAGTTACTTATAACAAAGGCGTTTTACATTATAATTGTTATAATTGGTAAACATTTTTTGTAGAATGTCTCGATACTACTACTTTAGTCTCACGTCACAAACGGAGAAAGAAAGACGGAAATTACAGTGCAGGACAATCAGAGACGCACCGAACCCTTTCGAGCTTCCGGAGGAAGAGTTCCGGCACGTCTATAGAGTGTGTAAGGAGATGGCTCTCCATTTATGTACCGAGCTCGAAGTCGACCTCCAGCCGCACAATAGTGACGGATTACCCGTCTATATTAAGGTAATATTTATTATTTATCATACAGATACCTACCGAAATACATAATGTTACTTTAGACACTGGACCCTTTCACAGGTTCTAACTTCGTTGCATTTTTTGGCCGATGGCAATTACCAACACGGAACAGGGCAGGACCACGGCTTGTGCATTGCACAACGCACCGTGAGCAACTACTTGACTCAGTTTACGGACGCAGTTAACAGAAGGTAGGCAAGTTTTTTTTTTAATCGCATAGGAAGGCAAACGAGCACACAGGCCTCCTGATGGTGAGTGGAAACTGTGACCCATAGGCATTCACAAGAACGCAATCCTAAGACTGCAAATGCGTTGCCAACCCTGAGGGCTAAGTTGGAATGCCTCTATGCTAGTCATTTCACCGGCTGTCTTATCCCCAAACCGGTACACAACAATGAAAACTGCTGCTTGGCGGTAGGTTAATGGATAAGATGGTGGTACCAACCCGGACCCAATGGGCCAATAGTTTGAAGTTTATTTACTTACTAACATTTTTATGTGGTACTTGCTTTAATTTTCTCAGTTAAAAAGTCCATCAGTTTTAAGTCTTCCTCTGAGATGTAGGTAAACTATCTCTGTTCCTATCAAATTTCAATATGTTAAGGCTTTGAACAGTAGACCAAACAACGAAAGAAACCAACACAATAACACATTTATAATATTTGATTTAACCAGTGTTATTAACACACCATCCCGTGGGAAAAGTGCTTTTAATTAATTTGTTTTAGTGTACCTACCTAATAGTACTAACTTTATTATATTACATTTCCAAAGTCAGAGCGACCAGAGTACACTATTAAACTTGTATAAGTGTGATGATGCCTCCATATAGTCTAGTAATATGGATTGAAAAAATGGAAAATTATTGTAACAAAGTAGTCGAGGTCAAAGATAAGTATACACTTTTGCACCTCCATTTCAATGGAATAAGGTGCAAAAGTGTATAAATATCATTTTACTCGACTATACCATCAGAACATTCAGAACTCATGTCTTTAAATTATTAAAAAATATTTTTTCTACCATACATTAAGTACCTACAGCACAGTAACATAACTTGTGTGGGAACTAATAAAGGTGTTATTATTGGAATTAAAAGATCTTATTGTAATTGGGTTTTTAATATAATTAAATGTTGATAATTAACATAGTAATAATAAAAAAAAACAAAAAAAGATTCAAGACTCTTCCTCAGTAATAATTTGCATGTCCTCCAGCCTGAAAAGAAAAATGATACTATTATATATTTCCATACAATTAATTGCCTAAGTACATATATGTATATACATATATTATATATAACCTGTGATAGTTCAGAATTTAATTTCTTATTTACATATTATTTTTCAGAACACTTGATATGGATCAGGATACTGCTACAGACAGCAACGGAGTCATTGCCACCCAGCAGCTACCAGCAAATGGGCTTTTTATTAAGAACGGCCCAGGAAAAGAGGCCCGCCATAATAAATAATTATTTTGCTTACTATTGTGTTTTATTCCATTTTCATACTAGAAGTAAACACATTGCTTTTTTTACCAGTTAAAGTAGAAAACTATTATTTAACAGTATAAAAAATAGGCTCAAGCTACCTGTACCAAAATTAATCTTGAATTAAGATTAAGGTTCGGTTCAGCAGTTTAGCAGCAAGAACGTAAAAGACAGATTGAGTTCTATATACAGACAGATTCTATACAGATTGATTATAAATGATCTACCATAACATAATATTGAGTATGGATACCATTAAAACTTACTGGTTTCTAGCTAAAATCCTATTCTGCTCCCTCAGAATATTATTATGTTCCAGCTTGAGCTGGTTGAGTTTTCCAAGTTCTTCTATTATACTCTGTAACATAAAATACAATTGCATTACTTTTATTTAAAAAAAGTCATGAAACAAAGGGTATTGGGTAAGTTTGTATGGACAATACGGTCATATTTTTCTTCAGCGGCCATGGATAATTTTCTTAAAATCGGTCTGAGGACCTCTTAATACACATAAATATATAAAATTTACGACGACTTACGACTTTCCATGCTGCGACGGATTTGTCCGGGCCAAACTCTTGCAACATAGTGGCTAGATTTGCCACTCGGACTCGTGTCTTTGAGACCCGAGTGGCCCACTGATCACTGAACTCCCCGTTCGCGAACAGAGTGGCTGGCCATATATTCAATGTTTTTTTTTTGTAATGCTGTACAGCGACTGCAACACAACATGATTGATTTAATCATTAACAATAAATAAAGAAATCTATAATGCACTTAAAAACTCATATTAGTTCACAATATTAAACTTACACTTTTGATGTATGGCTCATATTAGTTTCTTCAAGAACAATTTTTGGACCGGACAAAACTGAACTTTCGTAAGTTAAGTACGAAACTACTAACCATAAACTAATAACCATAGATCATCGAACTACCGAAACAAGTTGTCAAGATAACCCATATGTTTTAAAAAGCATGTCGTCCGCTTCTTTCAATGACTAATTTATAACTTCCCATTTCAGAAGCATTATATAAAGCCCGCCACCCAACATCCAACATGTGCAAAAATGTATTGATTTCGTGACGCTGGCAACTTTTTTGCAAAATGGTAGTAATCTCGCGTAATTCTTGCCACACTGGGCTTAAACATATTAGTTGTCGCTATATCGGCGCAATAACTTTATCGACGCTGTCAACCATATTAGGGATTTCGATAAAATAAACGACTTCGTTAAAAATTTAAACATATCCACTCGATAAAAAGATGTCACGCATAATCGGCCCGCAGTGCGTGTAAACTGCATGTTTGTCGATGTTGATTGATTTAGATGCAGCCCTGCCAGTCTTATTTAGTTAAGTTATGAAAGATTGTGTTAGGACTGTCGAATTAAGGGTAACTTAAGCATTTTATTATTATGTGTAATAGTCTGTATTTGATAAGGCTCGTCGGCAGAAATACGAGAAAGGTTTATTTATTATTTTTTACAAAATGATAATGAAAATACGTGTTTGTTATTTGTTACGCAAAAGAGCGATAAAATATTACCATTATTTGAAGGCAATAAATCATACTTACAAATAGAAGGTCAACAATTTACAAAACCGACGCGTATTCTTACCTGAAACAAAAAACATTTATTAGTATTTCACGATACTAGAATTAATTGTTCGCCTTTGTACATATTTATATTGTAATACTAGCGGCCCGCCAGCGGCTTCGCCCCGCTGCAAATTTCTGACTTTCAATTCATTTGTTACAAAAAATGTGATAAATGAAAAACTGCTCGACCGATTTTGTGCAAACTTCACATAAACCATCTACTAAATAGTCCAAACAAAGACTAAACTTTTGGTTTGGATAGGTGAGCCCGTTCTTGAGTTATAAAATTACAACGAAAAATGGCATTGATTTTTATATAGGTATATAGATATAGATATAGATATAGATATAGATTTATATTTTCGTGCAATAAAGAGTTTACATACATACATACATACAATTGTGTTTCTTACTCAATACTTTGAAATAACCTGAAGTATAATTTTGTTTTTGTTATGGTATAGGGTGTGGGCAAACTCTTCAGTAGTTTTACGAGTATAAAGTAAGCGACCGTTCATAAAAGTGATATATACTCGTAGATCTATAGAAAATATACATTAAGTGCAAGTGCATTGGAACCTATATATTAAAATATTGATACCAGAGACCTATTGCATAAACAAAATATTTGCTTAGGTATACTTACTAAAAGCCAAAATCGGCTCCTATATAACTAAATGCATAAAATTAAATGAATATGTATATTTATGGGACCTCAGTAAAAAAGGATATAAGTCACTTGGAGATTAACTGATAAAAGGCACAAGTTGACAAGACTTCTGAAGATTACAAAATGTATAAGTTGACAAGTCGACTTATTCACCTGGTCCCCAGATTTAAAGGTAGGTACGCTAAACCATTAATAGAAAATCATCCATGGCCGCTTAAATATAAATGAAAGTTATGTTCGGTCATTTGGAAAGGATGGATGAAAGAAGATTAGCGAACGAGATATACAGATCGAAAGTGAGACTTTTTCAAATCAAATCGGAGAAATACTGGAAAAGGGCCGGATCTTAAGTACCCGAAACCGACGTGCGTGCATGACTCGATGTATGAATGTTGAAGAAGCGAAAGATGTTTGTCAAGATCGTAGCAAGTGGAAAGAAGTGGTCTCTGCCTACCTCTCTGGGAAACAGGCGTGATTTAATGTATGTATGTAGTTATGTTCTTACAAACTTACCCAATGCCCTTTACCCTCAAACATTTACTTTGACCCCTATTGTAGTTTCGTCGCGTCGGTTTGAAATCAAAGATCAATACACCGGCATTCCGCTTCCCGGATTCGTCAATTTCACAACCGAATATGCAGATGTGATTCAATTGACGGTTGCCAAAAATAACAGAAAATGTTGGAACACAACCTTGGTATTTACCATTTGGCTTTTCCAGATTGCCTAGAGCATACACAAGACTTTAAATAACCGAACAGCCTTATAGAAGTGCATTGTGCATTGTGGGGTGCGGTTCCGTAGTCAAACTAGGAACCCTTATAGTTTCGCCTTGTCCGTCCGTCCGCAGCTTAGCTCAGAGACTCTTAGTACTAGAAAGCTGTAATTAGGCATGAATATATTAGTTACGCCAACAAAGTGGTAAAATAATAGCTTGTTCTCTTTTTTGTGTACCTTCCTTCGATCAACAATACAACTAGATAACGGGTCAGAGAACAAAACACGGCCCAGCGAATATATACCCACTTCAAATTGGGAGCTTACTTCAATTTAGTTCGTTGTCAACTACGCCAACAGTGACACGAGTCACAATGCCTCAATAATAAAAAATAAAATAAAAATAAAATGTTTTTATTCTCAGACAACTTTAGGTCCATAGAGTGTTAGTAACAAAGGTAACTTAAGAACTATATTAGTACAGAGCTATGTAAACTAAAATATAAAATTTGGCTGTCACCGAGACGCAGGAACTGCGTGCAGCGTATTGAACCTGCCTAGCACCGCGCTGTCCTGCCTCTCCGCGACCACCCGTAGGAGACTGTTGGAGCTTGCTCTCACTCTGCATATCAGTGAGGCGACTTTCTTGCGCATAAGCGCATAAAAGTCGCCGGTGCGTGCGTCAGCAAACATGCCTGACGCACTGCAGTAACGAGGCAGCCCCACCATCGTCCGGAACAAATTATTATACAATATCCGCAGGGTATTGTAAGATTTTTGGGTGTAGTTAGTCCAAAGACTGCTGGTGTAAAAAGTTTGGCAGAATGCCTTAAAAAGTGTGATTTTGACTTCAAGTGTACTACCAGCAAATCTACGAGCCAACATGTTCCCTTTTACAGCCAATGCCCTGCGTTCCCTTTCTATATCGCTATCATCCTTCAAATCTTCATTTACGACATGCCCTAGGTATCTAAACTGTGTGGCTCTCTGCAAGGGCTCTCCATTGAGATAGACTGAAGGAACAGAAGCCGGTGGCTTATTTTTGCCTTTAAATACCAGAAGCTCACTTTTTTTTGAGTTGTACTTCAGCCCATGCTCCCTGGCAAACGCCTCACAAATCGCCACCAGTTTACGCAAACCACCGATTGTGGGTCCCAGAAGCACCATGTCGTCTGCGTAGCTTATATTATTAAAACATACACCATCTACGTGACAGCCAACATATGTGCCGCTGAGCTCCACAATCAGCTGGTTTACATAAATGTTGAAAAGTCTAGGAGAAGTTAAGCCCCCCTGCCTTACCCCGCACTCAAGTCTATACTGATCAGATAACGTATTGGCCCATTTAACATAATTCGTCTGATTTTGATACCAGTATGTCAATATATTTACAATGTCGACTGGGATCCCCGCTCTCTCAAGCTTCTCCCACAGGACATCATACGACACAAGGTCGAAAGCCTTAGAGAGGTCCAAAAAGCAAGCGTACACGGGCGTTTTCCTATCCAGATAATATTTAACAGTGTGCTTTAAAGCCAGTATGGCACTCTCCGTAGACAACCCAGCCCGGAAGCCAAACTGGGCATCGTGTAACCTGGTGTGTTTACTGAGATGGCGATCCAGCACACTGTCAAACACTTTGGCGATCACCGTTGCTAGCGAGATAGGTCTATAATTGCTCTTGTCCGTCAAATCTCCTGTCCTATTCTTCACAATGGGCACAACTAAGGTTTGCATTAATTCTTGAGGTAGGTACGCATGTCCCAGACATAAATTGAACAGCAGAGTGAGAACTCGCGCGAGGTGCACGCCGGCATGCTGCAGGTGCTCGACGCTGAGCCCGTCATGGCCCGGCGACTTGCCCCTTTTCATGTCTTTGATTGCATTCTTTACTTCTTTGCACGTGAAAAAGAGACCAGCACCCCGCCCCACGGGCCCCGCATCGCGCACCCGCCCCGCCGGCCCTAGCGGCGATGTCACTCTAAAATGATCTTTAAAAAGATTTGCTATTTCTGATGGCTCTGCTGCTCCATCTATGCTGGTTGGTATACCTGTCTTTTTATTTAGGTTTCTCGTACTTTTCCAAAACCTTGAAAATTGTTTATCGGAGTGATATGCAGCCAATTTGTCCATTTCAAACTGATCCTGATGCTTACTACACCATTTTAATTTTGATTTGAAAATTTTACGGTTTTCTCTCATACTTTCAAAAACTGGCCCGCTTTCCGGTTTACCACAAGCAATCCACATTTGAAATGTACACCTAGCCTGCGCGTGAGCGTCCTTCACAAACCCGTTCCATCCCCTCACACCCCTAGCCTTACTGTTATTGCGCGACACAGTATTTTTGCTATGAATGGCCCCCTCGCGCAGTATACCTACAATCTTAGTATACAACTCTTTAATCAGCGACTGGTGTGACGGATCTCGACACGATTTATCTGCACAACATGTAAACTCCGGTAAAAAATCAATACATTTTAAATTATTATTACAGTACTCAGAGTAGGTATATATTTGTTCAGACTTTCTCTCTCCCCATAGAACATCGTTTTGCACTGATTTAATAGATTTCGATTTAACATGAATAGCGTCAATGCGTTTTCAGAAACTGCAAAAATAATCACCGTTACAAAAATCTTTCAGACGGAATGTCATACTTTCGGCATGTAAATGTCGATTCGTAATATTAATTGATAAATAGCTAAGTCTTTCTAATAAAAAAATATATTTTAGTTTCGGACCAACAATTGTCAATATTTGGATGTTGGGGAACAGTATGTCAATGGAGTAGTTTTATACTTTATATTATTGCAGTAATAAATTAAATATTAGTTTGTGGATTCCTCGTGATCCATTTTATTGTGCGATATAGAGTTATATTGTCGCGAGTGAACGGCAGGAGTTTTTTAACTGATGAAGACCAAAGATGAACACCGGAAATCATTAATCATAATTGTTTAACGGGCAGTGATGAGATTTCTCTATTAAGAATATGAAATTACTCTTATTCACGTAATGCATGTAGTGAAGTGCAATTGATGGTGAAGTACCGGGAGAACTCTTTAATAATTAACGGCCCTGCATATTGGATAGCGAAATATTGTTAAGGCTGATTGGAAATTGTTATTAGACTATAAGGTTTTTAATGTAATGAACGAGTATAATTATGTGCTGTAGAAAATCTCAATGATATGAGAAATATCACTAAAAAGCGATTTTTCTTTTTAAAAATAAAACCGTTTTCAAAAATCCACTAAACATACCTATACATCGCTTCACATTTGTTCCCCTGTGGTGTAGGCAGAGACTACGGAATGCCAGGTGCACCGGTCTAAGCATACAAGTATAACTTTCGCTTCCTCTACATTCATAATTTTGACCCACTGAACAAGGTGAAATAAATGACCGGTCTCCTAGAAATTCCCTATCGTTGCCTAACAGGTATATCAAATATATGATATTTTATAATTATATCCAAGACAGTGTCAAGTAGGTATACTTACACAAATAGCAATGCCACATGATTTTTGCCACCGACATAATAAGTCAGTCGTATAAGTTTTTCAAGTAGCTATTAGGGTTTTTGAAGACGCTTTTACTTTTTGTTGCTAAAAAATATATGATGGGTTACGAGCCCACAATATTATTTATATTATCTTAAATAATAAAAATAGCGTTGAGTTTTGGTTTAAATGAAACCCACCTGAGACGTCAAAACAGAAATAATATTAAGTATAAAGCTACTCCATTTGTACTCTGTTCGCGGTGACATTGGCACTCTGCTAGTAGAAGCTGCATAAGGTAAAAAAACGAGCCTCTAGTCGAAGCGACATAAGATGATAAATTGTTTCATGCAAAATTAAGCATTGCGTTAATGATATACCATTTAAATTAGGATGTTTTATTTTGACAATGATTTTATACAAGTATGAAGTTTGTTTAGGTCGCCCTAGGTCACTTTTGGGAGAGAATTCTGTATGGAACCCGGTGTCTATCTAGTGTGGGGTGTCGGTGGAAAGGACTTTCAAAAACATTGCGGGTTTGTGGAAATAATTTTTCGATTAAGGTATCTGTTTATGAAATAGTAAGCTTTAAAGCGCTAATTTTTGTTAGAGTTATTTGCCCCCCCCCCCCCCCCCCCCTACATCCGAAACTACAAATGCTAAATATCTGACAAATATCTTAAATGAAAGCACATACAATGAATTTAATAGAAAAACTATCACTATTAAGAAGACTTCAGTGATTCAATCGGTTTAAATGTTTCTTTAAACCAAAAACTTATTTGCGGTGTTGGTGAACTGACCGCGACCTGTGTCGATGTATGGGAATAACAGTTTTCCAACGGCAAAGTTAAGTTTGTCGCGAGGTCTAATTTGTTTGTAGTAACGGCTTCGAAACCCTACACTGAGCATGGTCCAACATGCTCTTGCCCGGTTTGTAACGTAAATATAGGTAAGTAGTAATGCTTCTAATTATTTTTAAAAGATTTTGTTTAAGTAGCACCAATGTTAGACACTTTTAGGTGAAGGCACCAATAATGGACACTTGACTCTTAATTCAAAGATAATGGATTGTCTCAAAATACATGAATAACCCTTATCTTCGGTTACATAAGAATCAAATTTCCATCATTGGTTCATTCGCCCTATATCAATCACTCTTTTACAGACACTTTAAAATCCTTCTTAAATAACAACATATAAAAATCACTTCGTTTCTCATTACAATTATGTTAAGTTATACAACTTTTATCCACCACATTGCCTGATAACCATTATCTAATGCCGTGAACCATCTCCCCAAAATCTGACCCAAATTAATCAAATCCTGGGTACTTTATACTTTAGGGGCCCGCAAGGCGAGTGTAAGTGTCGCCACTTGGGTTCCGTACGTCTTTATTAGGGCCGGGGCTGTGCGCGCGCTGCATGCTAAGCAGCCTGGTCCGAGGGCCACAGGTATTCTATAACGAGTAACTGCGGGGTTATTATGACATAACTATAAAGTTTTTTAATTTATTGCATAGGTAGGCAAACGAGCACACAGGCCACCTGATGGTAAGTGGAAACTGTGACCCATAGACATTCGCACTCACAAGACTGCAAATGCACTGCCAACCCTGAGGACTAAGATGGAATGCCTCTATGCTAGTCATTTCACCGGCTGTCTTATCCCCAAACCGGAACACAACAATGCGAACACTGCTGCTTGGCGGTAGTTTAATGGGCAGTTTACGCTGAGAGAAAAGGACAGATATATATAACTGCTATAGCTGTGTCCTTTACGCTCGCCGTAAAATGAACTGAATCATCATCATCATGTCAGCCGAAAGACGTCCACTGCTGGACATAGGCCTCCCCCAAGGCTCTCCACTCAGACCGATCTTGTGCTTTTCGCATCCACCGCGTGCAATGAACTGCATAGTCATGTCATAATAACCCCCCTGGACGTCGAAATCCTTGGTAAGTCTATTACTATGACTAGATATAAAGGGTCACAAAATGTCATTCTTTCCGGGATGCAAGATAGCTTATGTGTAAACACATACTATTTTTGTTCTCAAAGGGTACTAATGAAGACTAATTGAAGATATGGGGTGTGAGGGGTGCGAGGTGTGTGCCCAGTGGGTCGTTTTCAACCCATTCAAAACGGGTGTTTTTTGAATGGGTTGAAAACGACCCACTGGGCACACATGGGTTAATCCGGTGTATAACTATTATCCATGACGACGCGCTGGCCTAGTTGGTAGTGACCCTGCCTACGAAGCTAGCGGTCCTGGGTTCAAATCCCGGTAAGGGCAGACATTTGTGTGATTAGCGCGCTTATTTGTTCCTGAGTCATGGATGTTTTCTATGTATTTAAGTGTATATTTCTCTATATAAGTACTTATATCGTTGTCTAGTACCCATAGTACAAGCCTAGAGCTTAGTTTGGGACTAGGTCAATAATAATTGGTGTGACATTGTCCCCTGATATTTATTTTATTTTATTTATTTTTTATTTATATCAAATTTCTCGGAATCCATCTAGACGTTGCTGCGTGAAGGTGTAACAAATTAACACACGCTTTCGTATTTACAATAGTATTAGTAGGATCCCGTAACTGGTGTTTTGGAGTCTTATAAGTGGGAGCTCTATCCTATAATACCACCCCTCATAGCATCACTGCAGGGATCGAGAAGACCGAAGAAACCGAAGAAATCGAACATATTCAAGAAACCGAAGAATCCGAACACTGAAGAAACCGAAGAAAACGAAGTCCTTCAAGATACTCAGCCGGCCGAGCTGCGCTCGACCGGCCTGAAACCCGACGGAGGCACCCCTCCAGAGGTGCGACCACCACCGCACCTCTAACTTAGGGTTCAGCATGCCCCCCGTAGGGGCATCGCTACCCGTGCCCGGGTGAAGTAGTAACGGTAAAGATACCAACTACATTGTCAACCATATAAAAGTAAAAATATAATACCACCACCAGATAAAGAACCACAAGTAATAATCAAAAGACATTGCATTTGTTCTTTAGTTCCCACCGATAAGCTTATTGAAAAAACATTATGAATATGATTTTATCTTGATAACGCACTACATCTGTATTCTTCTGTCTCATGATTATCACATTATTGTACTTATTGTGAAGCCAAAGTGAGCTCGATCGAGGCTGAGAATAACATCCAATGATTGTATGTTTCAAGAGGAAATTGGATGGTGTAAGTCTGAGGAATATGTCGTTAAATTGAAAATGTTAAAACATTGATAGTACTGAACAATGATCAAACATCGTACAAGCCCTGTTAATAAGTCCTGAAAATATCAATTTGCGTCTTTAGACAAAGGCATTTTTATTGCTGCTGGCCACTTAAATCAGGACTAGATTCGAAATTCAAATTCATCATTCTAGTTCTTGAAACTCTTGATTTTATCTTTAGTTATAAGCTCCTTATTATAAAAAGTTACAATAAAATCGGTCCAACTCTGGCATAATTCCGGAACAAAAGTTTTATAATAGTAAAGATGAAGGATTTTTATTTCACGATCTTTTAACTTATGCCTTACTTGTCAACCAAACTTAGAACTGTTCAGAAATAGCCCATATTATCGATCTGTTATAATAAGTTATTTAAAAACAATTACAATGGAACTAACGTTAAAAGCATTCTATACCAAACTTAAAAAAAAACTTCTTATCCGAATAAGCTACTATACTATAGAGGAATTCCTGATATATAAAAAAATGTGATATAAGCTGTTAGGTGCGTAGAAATATAAATAAACAGATGTACCATAATCACAAATATTATTTTATGTAACGTACTTCTGAAATTGTGTTATTCTAATGTTATGAATAAGTATTACAGAATAGATTATATTATTCATAAGTCATGTTTAGTAGATTGCCACGCCCTTACAGGGTAGTATTTATGTATAGCAATAAATAAATAAATAAACAATCTCTGTAAAATTGCCAATAAAAATAAAATTTGTGAACTTAATTTGTATGTGTTTCTTGCCGTGTGGTTGCCGGGTTAGAATAGTGCCACTCCATGTCTTCCTGTGGATGTCGTAAGAGGCGACTAAGGGAATAAAAGCTTGTAGTACTGTTAGGCAATGGGCTGGCCACCTGTCACTAATACACTGGGAAACATCTTAGCCTACTTGTGTAAAATGTGGTTACAGAATTGTCCAGAAGTTTTAAGACTTGTTGGTAATTCTTTAGCTCTGCCTACCCCACTCTGGGAATGAAGGCGTGAGTTTATGTATGTATGTATGTAATTTGTATGTCTTTTTCAGGAATCAATAAGTGATTTTAAATTTTTAGCATTAATATTTTAATTGTATTCTACATTACCATTACACACGAACAGAAAATAAAACTGACTTTATTTAATTCTGATAAAAACAAAAGAGCTTAATGTATCTTACTTCTTAAGACTTCATCCTTAATCCAATATCACACAAACTATATTATTGTCAGTTTTTATTATGCAGTAACTTTTTTAGTTCCCACTCAACTTAGTGGCACAGCCCCTGTCCCTTGAGTACTTGGTTCTAGCCAGGTAATTTGCCGCGACGTGTGATGCTTAAACATACTCACGCGATATACCAATCTTTGCCGTCGTACAAAATAAGCAAACCCATCTGTAACCGCATTGATTCTGCATTCAATGCCTTAAGAGCTTGACAGAGAGGAGAGAAAAATGTAACAAGATGAATTCTTTCCTTCCTTCACGCAAGAGTTAGAAGGTGAGAAGGCCTAGTTAGAAAATCCAATTTCAAAGCCACATTAGCTACAGATAGGGCATAATGAAATTTGTATTTTAGTGCTTCATAGTATTCATCCTGTCTACTTTCCTGGATAAAAGTAACTTGTGTTCATTTCCGGGCTCTAAATTAATGCTCTGCTAGATTAAAACAGCAGCAACTCAGAATACAACTGTACTTTAAAATCAACTTTATTACAAATTCTATGAACTTGAAACTAAACTAGCAAGTTTTGGAGTTGAGACTGTTTTCATCAAGCAGTGCGATATTACTACACCGGCGGGTTGAAGTGTCGTACAAAGACGGAACAAACAATTGTATACAGTTTCGTATTTATACTATTAAGAAGGATTTATCATGACATGATAGGCAAACTAACCAGACCTGTGCTCGTCACGTGGAGATCGTTTGTTGCTTTTACCTGTCCGGCTCTATTTTCTTATTTATATTTAGGTATAGGTTACTGAGAAACCAAATTTTGCGACTCATATATTATTTTTATGAATATAATTTAAGTAAACAAAATTCAAAGCTTTTTGCTTGCTTATATAAATGTTTTGAAATAATCCTTACCCATAAAAACATCCTGCGTCCTGTCTTTTTAATTGATGTAAGTACAATGTTACGTCCACATTTTAAGGAAAAATACTTTTGAAGTCATTATTAAATCCCAGGTAAGCCATTACCCCCCATTACCCGTAATTATCATCATGGAGCTCGTTACAAACAATGGGGAGTTTTTCTAATGATCCGCCATGTTGTTTATGCAGAACAATGGACTTAGCAAAAATGTTTTTTTACGTAACGGGCGCAAATAACAAAGGTAAATAAAGGACTTTTTAAGATATTGAATTTCGAAAAACAACTCCGCATTCTTGCACAGTTTAGTCATACCTGCATTACGTATAAAAATCAGGGGGCATGGCAGTACAAGTCGATTACAAAGAGATGTATCTTATAGACCTTTAGTACTTTTGGACCTTCATCATGATCATCATCAACCGCAAGACGTCCCTGCATTTTTTTTTATTCATAATGGGTTTGCGTTTGACCTCAGTCTCACCTGATGTTAAGTGACGACGAGGTCGAAGGTAATACAGGCTTACCCAGAAAATGCCTATTCACTCTTGCCTTGAAAATACCAAGGTTATATGATTCCGGGAATACAGACGCAGGGAGAGCGTTCCACTCTCTAGCAGTGCGAATAAGAAACGACGCAGCAAAAGGCTGCGTGCGAACCATTGGGTATTCTACTACTCCCGGCGTCTAGAAGACCGATGTGAGAAAATAGAGGGTGGGATGAGGTCATGCAGTTCTTGGGCTCACTCTCCATGATACACCCTGTAAAATACCGAGAGACAAGCGACTGTACGCCTATGCTCCAAACTCTGAAGCTTGATATGGGCAAGTGGGTCGATACCGATGAGTCTTCTAGCTCGTCGATCCACCGAGTTCAGTGAGACCAGCTGATACTTGGCAGAGCCATCCCACAGGTGGCAGCAGTGCTGGACAAAGGCCTTCCCGAGGCTTTCCACAGCAATTGGTCCTCTGTTACTGTGATCCAGCGGTTTCCCGCGACCTTTATCAGATCGTAAGTCCACCTTGTGGAAGGTCTGCACTCTTCCCTTCTAACGACCATCGGTTCTATCAGCAATGTTATCTTTGTTATGCATGTCACGAATAAATAATTTTCTTTCTTTCTTTCTTTCTTTCTTTCAATGTGCTCTGACCATTGCAACTTAAGGTTTGCATTTCGATGAGCTATGTCAGTTACTTTAGTTCTCCTGCGGATCTCCTCATTCCTCATTCGATCCTTTTTGGATCTTATTACAATACAATAAGGTGAAGTAGTGGATACATTTCTTTGTAGATTACAAGTACCACATTTTAGACTTGTACGAGTACGTTTCAGTACATGATTGTAAACAAGCAAATGTAATTCTCATATTTATCATTGAGAGACGGACACAAGAGGAAATAAACTATATTATCCTAACAATGTTGACGTTCTTGAAAAAAATTACACTAATTCAAAACTAGTTGGAAGGTATGGAAGAACTTTTTAATAGGAATTTGAAGGTTTGAAGTGCTATACAAATATCCTTGAAGATATCAGAGCGTCGAGACTTCGCTGGCTTGGACACGTGGTCAGAGTAGAGAAGAATCTATAGTATGTTTGGGTTGACTAAACGGACGCAACCTGTCAGTCACCTAAGAGCTAAGATGATATACCTGTGAGTACAGATGCTAGTAATTTCACCAACTGTTCCACACTCATACAATAATGCGAACACTACTGCTTGGCTTTTTTATACTAACAAAGATGATACACATTTTATGTGCTCGTATGTACAAAATAGCCATGGCTCTGGTACGTTTTGTTGTTAGCGAACCTCCGTAACCGCAGGCTGTACGCATCACCGAACATTTCGTTTCAAATACTTCACTCGTGATTTAGAATCCGTACTTTTGTCGATGGATTGAGCACTATTTCCACTAAACGGATCGGAACGGAAAGAATTTGATGGTCTTTAAATGATAATGAATCTACATGTACTGTTTTTGTCTACATTACCAATCGCTTTCGATCACATGTCGCGGAAGACGCCCGCGGTCAAGCCGCTGTGCGCAGCTTGGTAATGTAGACTTCAAAACGTACATATATGATTCAGTATCGTTTAAAGACCATACAATTCTTTCCGTTCCGATCCGTTGCGGGCCGTTTGGTGGAAATAGTGCTTTAAGTGCCATTTCTCATTACTGCCAAGCATTTATACTCTACGCCATGACATTACAACCTCGTTGCTCAATCTTACCCTTTATAATTTTATTGTAATAACAACAACGAACAAGTTCTTTCTTCAGTGAGCTACATACGCTCATGCCCTAGGATCAATTTAAATCCTTTTGGTTAAGTAGGCGTCAAATTCATTGCAAAAACTGTTGTTTTTTTTGAAATAACATCACTTTATGTAAAGTAGTCATTTATCAGAAATGAAAACAAATTATAGAAGAATAAACAAGTCGCATGTAATTTGATTTGCGTTATTTATTTACGCTGCGAAATCAAAATGGCGCCTCCGCGACATAACGTGTTTATATTTAATCTGAGAGAGAAGTGGAAAATAAGCTGGTAACAGTATAAGTTTGTTTATTTTAAGTTGCCGTCTAGATATTATAGTTCTCGCTAATAAAAAATAAATATATCTATCACAGTTATTTTAATGCTATTTGCTTCTAACGGGAACCTATCGAGATGTTTCGAAAAACTTTTGTCCGCTGTTAAGTTTTTCCAAAAATTTTATTTGTTCAAAAATCATTTTTTTCTGAACCAATTCCCTTTTCAAAATTTTCAGAACCTGTAGGTTAGGTTAGGTTAGTTTTATAACAACACAGGAAAGTTAAACGGTTTAAGAGAAAAATGATTTTAATTTTGATTTTTGGACAAATGAAAATGTTGAACAAACAAAACAGCGGACAAAAGTTTTCCGAACTTAAGATGGATAACCTATTAGTACATTTTAATTATAATTATATTGGCCAACTTCTGGTTTCTTCTGGAACTCGAGGGAAAAATATTTATATATTTTGCACCTACTACAATGGGACTAGGAGCAAAAGTGTATTTTTTATTGTTTCTGCTTTGTGTGTTTCCTTTCTTTGACCTGGGGTTGAGTTCTCGATTCTGATGATTAGTAAATAATTTTTCAAATAAGTTCCGTGTTGATTTTATTTACGAATAGGTATCGTGGTACGGTAGGCTCGTATTGTATATCATGGGCGTGAAAGTTACCAGTTTGAAATCAGTATAAATCGGTCATTTTGGTGATACTTTGTAACTGGATGAAATTAAAAAATCGACCACCTGATGTATCTTGATTTTAATGCTACGAGAAATATAACCATAGATATACACAATACTAAAAGAAAGCAAGAAAACCTCATATTTGCACATAAAAGAACAAATTAGGACAGAACACCAACAAGCAAAAAAATTATGTGAGAGGAATGAAGCCAACATGCTTCAATGACCTAAATTTGCAATAGGGACTGAAATGGTAATGATAGGTTAAACCAGTACGTCAATGCTATTGCTTTCAAGCTACGTTAGCTCTGACCAATGGCCGGCGACGGACAGACAGATTGCCCTCGGTGCACTCCATTTGTTAATGTAGTTGAAGATATATAGTTCAACTAGTTCTACACTGCACTTTTTTTTGGCAGTTTGAATTGTTTAATAGATAAAATCTATCAATAACGTCATTTCGCACTCACGTTCCATTTTTAAGATTATGAAGACGATAGAGTCATAAAGAAGCATGTTTAAAACAATATCTAAATAAATAGTGCTTTTTATCTTTTCACTGAGAATTCAGGTTTTAATTTAATTCCTGGGTAATGGGCTGGAAAGCTCAAAGTCACTCAGAGGGCTATGGAGAGGGCTATGCTTGGGGTTTCTCTGCGTGATAGAATCAGAAATGATGATATCCGCAGTAGAACTAAGGTTACCGACATAGCCCGAAGAATAGCTAAACTTAAGTGGCCGTGGGCGGGGCACATCGCTCGCAAGACTGATGGCCGATAGGGTCAGAAGGTTCTTGAGTGGCGTCCGCGGACCGAGAGACGAGCTGTAGGTAGGCCTCCAAGAAGATGGAGTGACGACCTTGTAAGGATTTCGGGAACGCGGCGGATGCGAAAAGCACAAGACCGGGCCGAGTGGAGAGCCTTGGGGGAGGCCTATGTCCAGCAGTGGACGTCTTTCGGCTGACATAATGACTGAGCTAGGCGGAAAGAAGATCAGTTGACTAGAGCAATATCATAGTGATGGCCGACTTCCATAACGGAATCGGTCAGCTGGCAGAGCAGCTGTTTGGTGGTTGAATACCAACGGGCCGAGACACGATGCATTCTTCAAACGTCATCAACCACCTGAAGTCAAAGATATAACATTGACGTGACGTGACTGCTGGACAATCACGGTTTTC
The DNA here is from genome assembly GCA_927399475.2 of Acleris emargana. Lineage (NCBI taxonomy): Eukaryota > Metazoa > Arthropoda > Insecta > Lepidoptera > Tortricidae > Acleris > Acleris emargana. The sequence continues at coordinate 21,334,484 of OV656848.1, read as the reverse complement.
GAAAGGCGTTAGCTATCATAAAAAGCAACTCTCCTAGGCTGGAGAGCTCCGCTGGGAGCATGAGAGAGGAAGCCTAGGAAGGCTTGGTTAAAATGGATGTATGGTTGGACAGTTTTTCATCTAATTTGGCAATTTTTATGAGAATTGAAACGCGGTCCTGACTTTTTTCCAAACCACGAAATAACATCCAAACCTTTAATAAATTTGGTTAACTTTGCCCAAACTAAATCTGAGAAACTTGTTTCAATCCAGTGTTCGTGGTAAACAAGAAAACAACCGGATCACAACTCGTAAGTTTCCTTAAGCCTTGAGAATGCTTCGTTAGACCATTCAAACTGAGCTTCGGGGGTGTTCGGGCGCCGTCGGCCATCTCCGGCGATTCTCGGCTCCAGTCGGCTACGCTCGGGTGCGCGAATAAACACAATTTGCGAGTCCAAAGTGAATTTGTAGACGCAGTGCTCTGTATTATGCTAGTAATGGTGCATTCAGTTCGCGACTTTTTGAACTTAATTATTAATTCGCTTCAGGGAACCAGATTGCGAGTTGACAAGTTGAAGAAAATGTTTTTCCAGGTTTGTGTGACGCTAACAAGATTTGCAGGTGTTCCTGTTTTTACTTTAATTTTCCTCACACAATAGTGCTGCTTAGAAATTCTGCTTTCTTGCTTAATTTTATATCAGCTTGTTTGTTTCTCTTTTGTTATATTATATTATAACTTGTTGTTATTTAAGTGATTCAAAGCTTGTTAAATTTTAGGTGGCTTTACGCTATATTTTCAGTTTTTAGCTATATTCTTTATAAGTTTTGTTTCTATCTAGGTCATTGGGAAGTTAATTTAAAACAGATGACTAATCCAAAAAGCTTTCACAGCGATCAGGGGGGTTATAATGACCTAGCTTAGCAGTTCAGTTTATGCTGAGAGAAAAGGACAGAGCTATATAACTACTATAGCTCTGTCCTTTACGCTCGCCATAAAATGTATTGCATAAACATGTCATAATATCCCAGGACTAGCTCACTTTACTCCCAGAAGATCGAGATCATAGCTTAGTTCCATGAGTTCGATCCTAAAAGATGATGACCTTGTTATGACATAGGAAGAGACACGTCGAGCACACAGGCCCATTGATGGTAAGTGGATCAATTTGCAATCTTACGTTGACACACACAAGACTGCAAATGCGTTGCCGATTTTGAGGACTTAGATGTAACGCTTCTGTGCTAGTCTTTCACCGGTTCTCTACCCTCGCATCCAAGCACAACAAAAGCTGCTGTTTGGCGGCACTTATTGAGATCTAGATTTTGTTCACTTGGAATTCATTCATACCGTCACTAGGTTTTGCCTGCGACTACCCCATTCGCGAAGAATTTGTATATTAGTTAGTTCAGTATTTTTATCAGTTATACAGTATCAAAATAATCATAAAATATTAAAGGAAAAATGTCACATAAATTGACTTAGACCCAAACTAAGCTTTAGGCTTGTACAGTCAAGGTCAAAGATATGTATACACCACATAGTGACAAAAAGCATAGTCATCTAAATGGACATAAATTTGGCTACATAAAAATATACATAAATTAGTAAACATAGTTTGTGACATAACTATGTATACAACAGTTGCAATAATATGTCCTCATCTATTAAACCATAGACTTAGAAACAACATAAAGTTCAAAAATATGTATACACTATTAACCATACGTAAACACGACTCTATTGTCAGCGGCGTATGAACGTATTTGCGTTATATCGAACTCCATAATCTTGATGTAATCAGCCAGCCACTTGACGCTTTAGAAGCCGACTCCATATTTCCTTAACTTTTTCCGGGATTTGCCAAGTTTACGTAAATATGTCTCCGAATTTCCGAACCCTAGATATGGAAAATAATAATCATCGTAATAAAGCCGTGGGAGTATTTAAAAATATCTATTTTATAAGTAGCTATTGTAATATAATATAACATCATGATTCATGATCTGTAATCAATATAAAATCAAAATACGAAAAAAACATCTAGCTGCAGGATTGGAACGCGGGGCAGCACGTAACTCGACAGTTACACATATTGCTGAGCCACAGGACCACGGTAACTGACGTCTGCATGGACGAAATATTGAAACTTATTAAGTACCTACTTTAAGTTGGCAGCTTCAATATTGCAAAATCTGTTAAACACGTAATTCCAATAACGACGTGACAGGTCAAAACATGAGACAAACGTATACAATGACAAGTCTGCACTGTTTTCGTGAATTGTCAAAACATTTTATTCAAATTTGTTTCGTGTTAACAAGACCGTAAAGTTGATTTTAGCACGTTTATATTTTGTATACATATTTCTGTAGCAGTTACTGAATCTATATTTAATTACATAAATATAAGTATAATATATTGCATCATTTGCTGGATACTAATTATGTAACTTTCATGGTATACAAGTTTTTGAACTTGCCTTATACATATTTACGTGGCCTTTGAAATTTACATATTTATTAGGATTTGTATGAGTACATATCTTTTGAACTTTTTATGATTACCTGTTGCATATATATCTTTGACCTTGACTGTACTATGGGTATCCGACAACGAGAAACTGAGTTACTTGGTATGGAATTAAGGATTATCTCGGAATAACCTATAATTATACCAATTTAAAGATTTTTCCAATTTCGCACCTCTTTTGACATTGTAAGTGATGAGGTGAAAAATTAGAAAAATCTTTAAATTGGTATAACTCGGAAACGGTGCAACTTTTACTGAGGTCATTTTAGGCTGGTTTGGTTTATCTGAGGCTGGGGAATCTCCGGTGTCACTGTGACGTGCTATTTTTGGGACAATATCCTGTATACATATACTTACTTCTCCTTCAACAGGGTATTGAATTGAAGGTAGGGAACTGACACACGTAGGTACTCAATTATTTCCTGCTTCTAAAATGTGTTACTTAACTTATTTAGGCAGTGAGCTGTCGATGTAATCATCGTTAACATTTTATAAATATTTACTAAGTGCTTCACACCCGTTTTAAGTGAAGGTACGTACAGAAAGATACACATAACGTTTTACTTTAAGTAAATGGCCTTGCTAACTCGTTGAAAACTAAATTATCACGAAATCGGCCGGCCGGGCGCTAACTCGATCGAATTAGCGCCGAGAACGGGAAATTGTTTAATGAAAACATTGCGAACGGCTTACAAACGGGACCGGAAAGAACTATTATCACAACGAATATCGAATCGGGATTGTTCATATTTTTTAAATTACTCTAATTTGAAACCATTTCGGGGAATAGCGTAAGTTTTTGAAATATTTATCTATTTCGGACAATCCGACAAAAGTATATTTGACCTTTCTTTGACTTTCGTTTTTGGCTTAAATCCCTCTTAGGTGTATCACTTTTTATCATTAGATAATTATCATTTACACACACACACACACACACACATAAACTCACGCCTTCATTCCCAGAGTGGGGTAGGCAGAGCTAAAGAATTACCAACAAGTCCTAAAACTTCTTGATAATTCTGTAACCAAATTTTGCACAAGTAGGCTAAGATGTTTCCCAGTGTATTAGTGACAGGTGGCAAGCCCATCGCCTAACAGTACTACAAGCCTTTATTCCCTTAGTCGCCTCTTACGACAGCCACGGGAAGACATGGAGTGGTACTATTCTAACCCGGCAACCACACGGGTAAAAATAAACGGGTAAATCATTTAATTGTTGAAATTTATTAGAAAATACCAACCCAAATTTAAAATATTCATGTCATCCATAAAATATCTGCTGAATAAATAAACAAATTAAAACAAAACTATTGGGTCAAATTCAAAATTAATGAAATTGGTCGCTTAAAATTACCTATTCTTTCAAATTATAATGTAAAAACCGTGAGTTATTTTTTTTGGTCTATCCCAATTGTTTGTTTTTAACTTTCGCGACGTGCACACATACTGTTATAAATATACGGGACTTAATCCCGTAACAACTTTATATTTACCTCGGTCGTGTTGCAACGGTCGGATTGGTTTCGGCCGTTTTGGGCTGTAAGTACGCATCGTCGAACACTATCGCCTCTGCGATCCAAATCTCAATCACTAATAATATCTTGGTGTCTGTTCCTTGGATATAATATTCACATAATATATATTTTTTAAACTGTTTTACGTGAAAACCCGATTAGAAACACAACCCGCTATGCTTTAACTTTTGTCACATGAAAAAAATATCGTGTAGGTTGTATAACTTCTCAATTCTGGCAGATAAACCATTTTTTATAAAATTTGTGTTTTCATTTTATAGTATTTATCTCCATCTCGTTTTTGCACGGAAGCACATAAAGCCATCGCTTTTGAGTTTTGTTTATAGGTGTGGCAGGATAATACCTATGCTTTTATGATTAGGACTCATTTTTCTTCATAAAATTTCCTCCAAAGCACACTCGATTCAAAATTCAAATATTCAAATTCAAAATTCTTTTTTTCCTTAACAAACCAGTACAAATCTTACTATGACGGGCGTCTCCTTGTAAGTTATTTCAAAATAACTTGTGCCAGGAGGCACCGCTCTTCCATATCTACATTTTATTTGTATAGTACCATTCTTAAAACTATTTTACCAAAATTTTATTTATGTGTTTCTATGTGCGTGTGTGTGTGTGTGTCTAGACTATATTTCTTAGCAGATCTACTTGATCATAGTTCTTGTCTTCCATCCAACTTGTTATTCTAGTTTTAAGGACATGTTTTGCTTTGGGTATATATCTAGTTCTTTGTTTACAGTATATTGTTTGTATATTATAATATTATAATTGCCGTGTGGTTGCTGGCTTAGAATTGTGCCACTCCATGTCTTCCCGTGGAAGTCGTAAGAGGCGACTAAGGGTATAAAGGCTTGTAGTACTGTTTGGCGATCGGCTTGCTACCTGTCACTAATATACACTGTTAAACATCTTAGCCTAATTGTTCAAATTGTGGTTACAGAGTTATCAACAAGTTTTTAGAGTTGTTGGTAATTCTGTAGCTCTGCCTACCCCACTCTGGGAATGAAGGCGTGAAGGTATGTATGTATGTATGATTGTGTACTTACATTCGATTACTCTCTGTTTAACTTTTGTAACGTACGGAATTATAAAAGTGTCTCAAACTAGACTTATAACTACAGCACTTTGAGACTTTTCCCGAGCGTCACCCCTAATCCCGCAATTCCCGAAAGTTTGATGCTAATGTTTTGTAAATAATTCAGCCGCCGTATGAATATGAAATGAACGGTTCCACTTTCAGTTGTAATCTATTTACTGCTAACGGTTGTCTTTGAAAGTGGAACCATCTCTATTAATTTGCTACAGACTCAGTGGTACAGTCAGAGTAATATTATTTAACGAACACTGGGTTAAAAAAAAACAATATTTGGTGGTGGCAGGATCTTGTGCAAGGTCTGACCTGATCGCTACCACCATCTTATCCTTCAACCTTTAACCGCCAAGCAGCAGTGTTCGCTTTGTGGTGTTCCGGTGTGAAAATAAAGCAACCGCTGAAATTACCAGCACAGAGGCATTCTATCTTAGTCCTCAGGGTTGGCAGCGCATTTGCAGTCTTAGGATCGTAGTGTTCAGATTGTAATCTTGAGGTGCTACTTATCATCTAGTGGCCTGTGTGCTCGTTTTAATTTTCCATGCCATGAAAAAAGTGTTGGAAAGAGTAAAAAACTAACATGACGCACTGCTAGACCAATACAGTATCAACTCAAAATCCTTGCTTGTTTTGTTTCAAGTTCATAGAAATTGTAATAAAGTTGATTTTAAAATGCAGTTGTATTTTGAGTTACTGCTGTTTTGATATAGCAGTGCGATATACACGCACACACAAACTTTTTCATTGATAATATTAATGGAATTGTACATCGATTAGTTGATGCCTTGAGCCGTAACGATGGCAGAAACAAACACTTTCTCATTTATGGTATTAGTAAGTATAGGGGTTATTTCTAATAACTGTAGAGGAGCTTCGACTTTCCGACCCGGGAGGGAAGTTGGCTAGTTAATCCTTTGCAAATAATTTAGCTGGCGTGTATGAATATTAATACAACCCGCCGCTCCCCACTCTAATCTATTCACGACTGTTAGTTCGGCATCCATCGGGGAAGTTTGTTAAAAACACAATAATTATTCAATACATGCCTTTTGGGCGAAATGTATCGTTTCTCAACCCGCATTTATTTCTGTAACCATCAATATTGCAGGATTCTGATAAAAACTAACCTAACCATACAGAGATGATAATGAAATAAAACCTGAAATATTTACCGTTACAGAAATAAAAGCGGGTCAAGAAATACATTAAGCTTATATCTAATCAACGGCTTTACTTATGTATATGTAATGTATATATGTATGTGAACACTTTATTGTACAAAGAACATAAACTTACATACATACCTTCACGCCTGTAATCCCAGAGGGGGTAGGCAGAGCTACAGAATTACAACTTCAAAAAATTGTTGACAATTCAGTAACCACAATTTGCACAAAGAACATAAACTTAAATACAATATTTACTGAATTGGAATGTACAAAGGCGAACTGATCCCTTTAAGGGATCTCTTCCAGCTAATCATTAGGTGATTGAAACAAAACAAAAGTTTACAGAAATTGCGAGAACTAATAGACGTTATGAAAAAATACTAACAGAGACATAAAAATACCAAAAGTAATAAAAAGAAATATGAAAAAAATTAAATACACAAACCGAATTAAATATTCATAAACCCTATCTAAGATCCCTCACTATTGAACTTGTTTTCAATAAAAATAAACACGTCCAAATCAGTCCACCCGGTTGGGAGCTACGATGGCACAGACAAGCACACACACACATACACAAGTTTAACTAATAACACCCCTTTTTATGTCTGGGGTAAAAAGTACCTACATTGATGCATATTAGCATCATTCGGTAAAGTTTTTAAAGAAACAACTAAAAAAAAACCAATGTCGTGATAATTGTGTGTATGAATGTATGTATGGCTTTTACGAAAAACATATGTAAGTATGTATATTCACCTATTGGAAGAATTTCACTTGTAAAAATATTCAAGCGGCTTAATTAATATTACAACAATAATAATCAAAAACAAAGTGTAATAAAAACCCTGAACTATTAACAAATGTGTGAATATCAACTAGAATCCCACTTAATCCTTAATCTGCCCGGCCGGAACTAATCGGTCGCGTAAACCTGAATAACAATAACAATTATAATCACAATAAGGGCTTCAGCCCTCCGGGGCTGGGCGAGAGCTTGATCATAACTTATTTGTACTTGTAAGCCAGGCTTTGACTAAAGGCAGTGGCTAAAACGTTTTAGATTTTAGTCACTAATAAATAGATAAAAACACGAACCCTATTTTCAGAGCTGATAGCTCTTAAATTCGATTTTCTCTAATTTAGCTAAAGCTAATGAAATCTAGCTCAAGATCATCCCGATTAAACGAGTTACATACATACATTAAATCACGCCTGTTTCCCAGAGGGGTAGGCAGAGACCACTTATTTCCACCTGCTTCGATCCCGACAAATCTCTTTCGCTTCTTCCACATTCATACATCGAGTCATGCACGCCCGTCGGCTTCGGGTACTTAAGATCGGCCCTTTTCCAGTATTTCTCCGATGTGATTCGAAAAAGTACGCCTAGGGCGGCCCCTTCTGACCCTTCCACTCACTTTCGATCTGTATAATCTCTTTAGTCAGTCTTCTTTCATCCATCCTTTCCAAATGACCGAACCATCTTAAGTACTAACAACATAGCATTCTGAATTGTGGAAATTCGAGATTATGTAGTACCCTAATTGGTTAAAAAATACTCACATACTCACTCAAAATGGATTGTTATTTATCCAAGTTCGTTATTTTCATCTGTTTTAATCTCAGAAATATTTATCCATTCAATAAATACAGTGAGTATATTATTATTTTCAATCCTATCAAAACTAACTCTTACCAAGAAAATCCAAAACACCGCAGGCAAATAACTTGAACCAATAACACTCGCTATCCAATATTAGGTTTTGCAATTTACAACGTTAAAGCCCCTCTGGACCTAAACCTCACAATAACGCCTGGATCCAGGTCGACTGGAGGTCATCTCTCCCGAGACCTGCGAACGCCTTTGTTTTGGAGAACAAACTTGGGTAATCTTGGTTTACACCTGGGTAAAAGATGTAAGTGTCTAGATAATATCGAAGAAAAGTAAAAGATTTTACACGTTTATGACCATTTTTCAAATTTCATTTCTGTTAAGCACACCCTTATGTCAAAATGTGAAAATTAGTAAACACTTTTGTCACTCGTCACATAAATTTATCGTGAACGTCTTGAACTAGATTTCCTAATGCCCTAAGAAGCCAAATAAATGTCTAGATACTCGTATATCTCATTGATCCATTCAAAGAAATAAGAGAGCAAAGAAAGTTGACAGATTTCTTTAAAGTTGTAGTGTAATTATAGTTTATTAGTAATTTCCCGCGGCTTCCTAGAAGTTGGTTAACACTATTCACTTGAGAAATTCAGTTCTGATGAAAATAATAAAGCTAAGATTGAAAAGAGTATGCGTTGATGGTTTGTTCATTTGGAAAAGATGGATGAAAGAAGACTGACGAAAGAGATATACAGAGGGAAAGTGAGTGGAAGGGTCGGAAGGAACCGCCCCAGGCGTACTTTTTCGAATCAAATCGGAGAAATACTGGATAATCTTTAGTACCTACTAGAAACTGAAGTGCCGTGCATGACTCGATGCATGAATGTGGAAAAAGCGAAAGAGATTTATCAGGATCGTAGCACGTGGAAAGTAGTGGCCTCTGCCTACCTGTCTGGGAAACAGGGAGTAATGTAATGTAATGTAATAAAAAGCTATACAAAATGTCGGGATCAAAAGTACCCTATGTCCCAGGACTCAAACTGTCTCCATACCAAATTTCATTTAAATCTGTTTAGCGGTTTACCCGTGAAAACGTCAGAGTTACTGTCACATTTATAATGTTAGTATCGGTGGATTGTAGTAGTGTAGACTTTTTCTTTTTTGATTACCATATTTTTCTTTTCTCGTTTGAATGCATTTATTAACATTTAACGAAATTTAAGTATCATTTTTATCTCAACCCTGTTGGCAAAGTTCACTCGCAAACTCTGTCAAAATTTGAGCACCCGACGGCTACACGGTGTGCACGCAGATTTGCAGATCATACAGGGGCTACAGAGCTATCGGGCGCGCAAACATGTGCGGCCGACGGACCGCCGGCGCCGGCGATCCTATGTACAGTAAACATTCTGTCTGGTATGCCTAGGTAAGCCGTGTTGAATTTTGACTGGAGAAATCATAAACATACACGTATATCGGATTGACGTAAGCCTAAGTAAATTTCATACATTTTAACAATTTCATATAGTCCTGAACTATCACACAGATCAGAACGCATAGACAAGTTGACTTTATGAACGTTGATCGCTTAATTCAATTCTATTATATTTAGACGGTTTTCGAAAGACTTATTAGCTGCCTTAAGTTGTACCTGGAGTTACACGGGCTTCTCATTCTATAACACCAAATACTAGATTAAAGTAAAACCGCTATTGTTGACCAGCTCAAGATATTGCTCAAAAAATTGCTCGTGTAGGTGCACCATTGAATGAATCACAAATGGACCTTAAGTGTCCTGCGTGCGCTTCTAGCTTTATCCATCGGTGAAGCGATTTAACCTTAAAAACGTAACAGGCCGACGAACCGTCGTATATACAGGGTGTCCCAGAAACCGACGTCAACCCGCCTAGGGCTGATAGAGCAGCTCATAAGCTATCGATTTAACCCCCATGTATATTCAGCAATTGCTATTAGTTTCCGAGATATTGATCATTTTAATCGGAATTTTTGTCATTTTTCCTTATTTCCGTGCTACGAAAAAACCCTAAATTCATGTATTAATTCACTTTTTTTTCAGTGTTTTCTTGCATGATTAGAATCACTGTAAGATAAGGAAGTTTTTAAAGCTACATGCCAATTTTTTTTTCATTACAACTTTTGGAGAAAACACACAAAGTTTGTTTTTCCATACTAGGTTAAAAACAAACGCGGGGTTCTCTTAGTATGGAGAAAGTAACTCTATGCGTTTACTCAAACATTTGTAATAAAAAAGGAGTTGGCATGTAGCTTTAAAAACTTCCTTATTTCACAGTGATTCTAATCATGCAAGAAAACACAAAAAAAAATATGAGTTCATACATGAATTGAGGTTTTTTTCGTACCACGGACATAAGGAAAAATGGCAAAAACTCTGTTTTAAATGATCAATATCTCGGAAACTAATAACAATTGCTGAACATACATAGGGGTTTAATCGATAGCTTATGAGCTGCTCTATCAGCCCTAGGCGGGTTGACGCCGGTTTCTGGGACACCCTGTATAGTAATTGTTATGAATTAGTACCTATGGGTTGGTAAGATAATTATGTTAGGCTAATATTCGTTTCCCATTTTTTAATTGAGGATAGGTAAAGTTTTACCCTTTCTTCGTGGCAAATGCTTAATTTTGACGCAGTGTAACTCAATTTACTCTATCCGTGGATTGTAAATTGGAAGTGGGCATACATAAATCAAGTATTGTAAGGAGCTTGCGAGTGAGCAAGTTCTAAAGTAAATCATACACTTTTCTTCTTTTAAAAAGCAAAAAGTAAACTGCGCTGAACGACACATCGCCGAGCGAATTTTATACTAACAATAAAACTCACAGCAACCGAGCTCGCGTTCATTAAAGATGAATTCCCGACTGCAAACGTCCTGGATAACCTCGATGCGTGGTTTCCGTTGGCCCCGTAGGCCCCGTGGGCCCCGGCGGGCCCGGCAGGCCCCGCGGGTACCGCGAGGCCCGGGCACACGCTTATCGCTCGCGCTCGTTACTGCTACCCCGGTTTATGCTCTCATAAACATCGCTCTTGGAAATAATAAAAATAACTCCTGAGATTAAGGCACGAGCGATGAGCGGAGAGCGTTTATCTATACTTACTCATATGATGACGTAATAATGATTGTTTTGGCCGCATCAAGTTTATAGTTATTGTAGTTGTACAAAAACAAAAAGAGACGTTCTGTTCCTTTTTACCTTGACCAATAAGAAAGTGAATTAGTATGAAACTAAAGTAGCGGCGGTTTGCTCGCTTATGAATTCCCCTAAATATTGACAGCAGGAATAGATTTATGTCAAACTTCATTGTTGCAGGTATCGGAATAGTTGCTAGGGCTGTTATTTCCCGAACCGCATTTCGTAACTAACTTAACCTTGAGATATTTTTTATTTGCTCGCTTTCATCGTTTTAATCGTAACTAAAAAAAAATACTACTTCCACCACGGAAAATGGCTTTTTATTTTTATGCGTTATTTCTTTAATAAACTTTTTTTAAATATACTTCTCGCACTTGCCTTATTTTAATATGTTAAATGGAGTTTTCACAACACTATTTGTCGGATGTCAAGAGCGCCATCGCTCGGTGCCGCTACTTTAGGTGTTAGTCATGTGAGCCGTCTGCGTAACGTTTGCCTACAAAGCCTATTGCAGTGAGATTATTGCCTGATGTTTATTTATGTACTAGCGACCCGCCCTCGACTCGTTTTGTTTTATGTGAGTTTTCTATGACACTCTTTTCAATCACTATCTATTGGAGAAAACTGCATTAAAAACTATTGAGTGGTTTAATAGATCTAAGTGAACAGACAGCGGCAGCGATTTCATTTTATACTATGTTAAGATTTATTATAACGAAAATTGAGCGAATGGAGCCTCGTTATAAGGTGCATTTTTAGTTGCTGTGATAATAGTACCGACCAAAGTTCAATCAACCTTTTTAAAGACATGGCCAAGAGGTATTATTTCGGCGATCCCGTAGTCACTGTGGCTTTCTTTAAGATAAGATAAGTTAAGATAGTTTTATTTGCTAAACATGAGTTAGATTTACATAGTTAATTATAAGGTCCTTCATTCACCATCATTCTAATAGAGTAGCGAAATAGGAAGAAGTGAATAGAAATTATAATACATGCTCGATTTTATAACTTTTTTCACTCGCACTAATGTTTGGTGGTGTAATCTTTAGTGAACTGCTTAGACTTAGCATCGTCTACGTAGAACACGTCATAGCCTTTCCTGCATTAAATATTGACTGGATTTTGTAAGTTGGATTTTCATTTGGAAGCTCTATTAACACATTCCAAGGCGTTAATAAAGCATGGCATGGCATTTATGATACGGCATAAAATACATACATACATACATTAAATCACGCCTGTGTCCCAAAGGGGTAGGCAGAGACCACTTCTTTCCACTTGCTACGATCCTGACTAATTTATTTCGCTTCTTCGACATTCATACATCGTGTCATGCACGCACGTCGGTTTCGGGTACTTAAAATTCGGCCCTTTTCCAGTATTTCTCCGATTTGATTCGAAAAAGTACGCCTAAGGAGGCCCCCTCCGATCCTTCCACTCACTTTCGATCTGTATATCTCTTTCGTCAATCTTCTTTCATCCATCCTTTCCAAATGACCGAACCATAGAAGCATGCCCTTTTCAACCTTAGTCACTACATCTTATTTTATTCCACATTTCTCTCCTAACCTAACCTACCCTACTTTTACATTTCTTACTCTATCAATCAGTGTTTATGTATATTGGAGGTTGATATTTATCAACTCAATTATACTTGATATTGGAGATTAAGAAATTAAAAGTCAATTGGAAATGCGGCCAATAAACTAAAATATATAGTAGCCTATTTGAATACAGTTATTTGTTTTGCGGGCTAGGACTGTGTTGTGTGACTTAGTAGTGTAAATACATTGGCGTGTAGCACATACGCAGTAATTTTTTAATTAAAAAAAATGCGTGGAACACTATTTATAAATAACAAAATAAAGATATAAGTATAAGGAGACAATCTCACACAAACTAAGCTCTAAGCTTGAACTATGGGTAAACATAATATAGAGACATACATACTTATATACATAGAAAAACTCCAAGACTCAAGATCAAATGCGCTCATCATACAAGTATATTCACATATTGGGATTCAAACCCGGGACCGCTAGCTTCGCATGCAGGGTCACTACCAACGAGGCCAAATGCAACTATGTTATGTAAATTAATTCTTTTTCATGGAATTCCAGCTGTAAGTTTTTAACTAAATATTAACTTTAACTTAATCAAAATTCAATTTTACATCAACTTTTTTTTCAATGTTTATTAATGCATGAGCTAAAATGCCAACAGGAATGGTAACGTTTTTAAATATTGCTGCAGTTTTTCGACCGCGAATGATAAAATAAAATCAAGTTATAGTGCTGCGCTTTTAAAATAATTATTTATTACATTTGCGTGGTATCACAGCCATAATTTTATACGGCACGGGCAGTATAATACTCTAGGCGGTGAAAACGATATAGTCTTTGATCCGTCGTATTGTCACCGTTTTGACAGCTCTTATTTTCTTGACAGTAGTGGCGGCTGACGTCAAAACAATACGATAACAGATCAAAGACGATATCGTTACAACCGCAGGGAATAGAGACACAGTTTTATTTATTCGGGTTATTACCACAGGTAGTTGTCATTTTAAATCTTTTACTTTTACTGACGGCTGTTATAATAATGTAACCTTTTTGAGTTTACATAATGCAAAACTATAATTGTAGCTCTCCCTCAGGATCTCCACAAGCACCTATCCTGTTGCGTATTATGCGTGACGGAAAAATATTTTATAAAATATGAGAACCTATCTTGCCTTAATTATTATTTTATTACATTTAATAACGATTATTATTATTATTATTTGGCGGGTTAGAATAGTACCACTCCATTTCTGCCCGTGGATGTCGTAAGAGGCGACTAAGGGAATAAAGGCTTGTAGTACTGTCTGGCGATGGGCTTGCCACCTGTCACTAATACACTGGGAAACATCTTAGCCTACTTGCGTAAAATGTGGTTACAGAATTATCAAGAAGTTTTAAGACTTGTTGGTAATTTTTTAGCTCTGCCACTTTGGGAATGAAGGCGTGAGTTTATGTATGTATGTATGTAGCACGAACATAGGTTAAAACCAAATTTTAACCAGAAATGACCAATAGGGAATAGCTAGCATTTTTAAATCGCATTTCTCAACAAAATATGAAATACCGTAAACTAGATCAGCAAAAGTGAAATTAAAATTAAAAGCCAGTCAATATACGGATGATACAAGCATTTTATAATGCTAATTAGGCAGCAATTAGACAGAGAGATCCGATATGCACTGTTACGTCATGTAACAGGTCGACCATAATAAATTCTGTTTTGCTAGAAAGAGATAGGAACAAATGTTTGTTGGCTTATATTTTGGTTATTTTTATAGCTATTAAAAAAAACTCAACTGTTTGTTACATTAATTAACTTTTAATGAAACTGTGAAAAAACGTCATGAATATTACTAACTGGCACATTGATTTATTGTCCCAAAAAAACTGCTATTCCGCTATGAAAGGACTCCCAGTTTCTCCATCTATCCTCTCTTAACTTGGCCCGGCCAGTGAAACAGAAGGACCTCCCATTTTGTATTTTTACCAGCATTTGTCGTTTATTATTGGCGGTGCGTCAGACGCACTGAATCATTATTACGAGTACGTTAGTGTGAGTGGACGTTACGTCGTGTTTAGGACGGTTGTCGCAGATTACTTAAGTATGCGTTTTTTTCGTATTATGAATTGTTTTTAAGTGAGATTCGTGAAATTTGGTTGAATTTGGACAGTGCTAAATGACATCTGAAATAGCTGGTGGACCCGCTCGCTCTTACATATTTCTGGTAAGAGTGACTGAAATGCTGATCTTAACCATTTGTTTCTTAAGTGATGCAGTTGGTGAAATAACGATATATACAGGGTGTAAGGGACGGCTCACCGAAAACTGAAACCATAGCTTCAGACCATTGTACTGAACTGAAATCCAGTGGAAATTTTCCCGGGAAAACGAAAATTTAGTTCAGTACAATGGTCTGAAGCTATGGTTTCAGTTTTCGGTGAGCCGTCCCTTACACCCTGTAGTAGTATCGGTACATAGTTCAATAATTTCTAATTACACTCATTACGGCATTACTTTGCGAGCTCAACTGTCAAGTGATAGATAATATCTAAGATGGCGCTTGCGAATATTGATTTACGACAAATATTATTAAGATAAAATAAAATAAATATAAAAAATAAACTGAATGACATATCAACACACAGCCCAAACCTCTGGGTCTAGAGATTCTAAATTTGGCACGTAGGTTCCTCATGAGGTCTAGGGCTGCACTAAGAAAGGATTCTAAGGGGTGCAAAGTCACGGGCGTCTTCTAATAAAATAAATATATTAGCTACTTGTTAAAAATAAACTTTAAATTATGTCATAGTATATAAGTAAGTATAAGTATATTGATTAAGGAAACGAAAATATGAGGTAGTTCGTCAGCAAAGCTGTCTCTATCGCCCACAGGTGAATAAACGTAAATTAAGATCGGCGTTTAAACCGTTACTTGGCGTGCAATTTCTTGATACTGGGCAGCCAGTTCAGTGTACATAGAATTCTTTGGGATACACGTCAAACCAGACAGAATTTTACTAAAAAATATCTCTAATCACCATAGACGTCAACAGCTGGACAAAGCCAGATTCGCCACGAAAGTTAGTTTTGTACTACTCGCAACCTTCAACTTCCCGCGATCGTAATCAATCTCTCTTATATATACTAATAAGTACTCGTAATATGATGAAAATATGCCAGTCAATCCACCAAAGTGCAGAAATGAGCTAATATTTTTACTTCTTTGTATATCTCATAAACTGTGACCAAACTGTTTGCGCGGGTCCCACATTTGCTTCTGTGTAAAAAAATAATGGCCAAAAGCATAATATAAGCGCAAAAGGCCATGAAAGTTACGTACATGTAGGGTTTACGAGGGGCGACCGCGGGAATTTCCCGTTTTTATTCCCCTTTACTTTATACCGGGAATTTATGTGGCTGACGTATTATTACGTCATTTTTTATGTGCCCATGTGTGCGTGGTAATTACGTCGCCGTACGACGTATTACGGTAGAATATGCTGGCAACGTCTAAGTCAGTTTTAATAAACGTCGTGAAGAGGGTTTATACGGTTGGAAGGGCCAAGTTTATCCGGTTTGAAGGACCATGTGCTAAGAGTGTGTGATATAACCGTGATATTACCAAAATGCGACCGTTCGATGGGTTTTCTGTCTATTATCATTAATATTTCTAAAGAGAGACGGATAACTTGACACCTGTCTTTTTTTTTATAAAATAAATGGTAGAACGCTCAAGTTTCTTTCTCTGGAAAAAAATGTTTACGTAACTTCAAAACTAAACAACTTGGCGCGTGAGGGAGAGAAAGCATGTGCCTTGCAGTGAACTGATTGGATGGGTGATTTACAGGATGACAAACGAGCAATAGAGGAATAACCGGTGCGTTCTCTACTTTCACACAATTGGGAAAGACTCACGGTTTTTAAGTTCTAATTCGAAATAATAGGTCATTTTAAGAGACCTATTTCATTAATTTTGTATTTGACCCAATAGTTTCGTTTTAATATCTTTATTTATTTAGCATACATTTTATGGATGACATGATTATTTTAAATTTGGGATGGCATATTCAAATAAATTACAACAATTAAATGATATCTAATGATAAAAAGTGATTGTAATAGTGTATTATAACATACTATTTCAAGCGGTTTTTGCCTAACTCCTAAGATACACCTACGAGGGCAAACGAATGTCAAATATTCTTTTGTCAAAATATCCGAAATAAATAAATATTTAAAAAAACTTATTAATGCAGAGCGGCTTTAAAACCTTATTCCTCGAAACGGTTTTCGAATTAGAGTAACTGTAAAAGTAATTGTACTTACTCTTAACTGCATCAGAGCCGAGATATTTAAATATTCATACCTGGGCGTACTTTTAGCACCAAAAACTGAATTCTTGAATCTTTAATATCTCCGCTCCGATATTATATAATACCTAAAATTATATATTATCTGTGTATTTAGAGGTCCTCTAAATACACATAGATAAAATAATCCGAGGCCGCCGTAAAAAAAAAACAATGTTCTTCGTACTAACTTACCCAATGACCTTTACTTAGAAAAATCTAGAATAATATTAAGCTCTCTATTTTGCGCTAGACCAAACTCAGCCTTACCTGACCCAGCCTTCTTGAGCACATCGTCGCAATATATCTTAAAATATGAAAACAAAGCAAGAGTTTTGGGAAATGCCTCAGTTGGATAAATCCATAGCGCTAGGGTCCGCAATATTGGAATACGGGCAATATTTGTAGACTTCTGTTTTGTATTCAGTCTGCAATATCAATATGCAAAGTTTCTCCACCACTTGTACGAGTGACGAGAGTGTTAGGTTCTTTATATGTTTAATAAATAATAACGTATATAGGCAACACACACACACACGTGTCTTATTATATTATGTTGGAGCATCTATACAGGGTGTTTGGTAGAGCGTTGTCTAAAAAAAGCAGGCGAATAGAAGAGGCCATTAGCTATCCATTTTAGGTACTTTAAGCCTTTATTTGTCTAGGGGCTATTTAATACCGATTTATTTTTTATTTTATTAAAAGTTACCAAAATTCGACCTTGAAACCCCGAAAAAAAAGGAACTATTCCGTGTATCCACAAAATTATCATTTTGGCAGAAAGTTAAATGTTGTTGTGTTCGAATAAAAGTGTTATTAGAAGAGAATAGCAACATTTTAAAAAAATGGGGCCTCTCAAAGTTTCAGAAATCAGTAAATAAATTTTTCAAAATTAACTTCACAGTGAAATTACAAAAAAAACTGAAGTGATTACAACTCTTCAAATTTCCTAAAAACATCTTCAGTTCATGCCAATTGTAATGGTGTGCCACATGCATTACAAAACTCTTAATAATTTGAGTTATTCGCTAATAACTTCCACCCGGCCGTGAAGGTGGCGATTTTTGGGAGAATTAACTTCTCTATTCAGTTACCACGTCATACGCAGTGTTTTCTCGTTGTAATTCACATATCTAAGATGAGAATTAATTCATTAGAATTTTTTAAGTAAAAATCTGAGGCTATTGAATTAAAATCCCCAAAATGGTACCTAAAAAATGGTAAATGGTAATGGTTGGTGCTGAAATGCTTGACTTGAGCATATGGAAAGTGTGGTCAGTACTTCGGGCTGATGGAAGACACGCTTTTTATTACACTCCTGTGCAAGGTATTTACAAGCTGTTTAAGATTAAGTGATTTGCTGTTTTTTTCATTATTATTCTCTGTTGTGTTAAATTTTTGCCACTATTCTGTATAATTTGAAACATTTTTGCATTTTTAAATGTTTTACGAGTGCCCGCGGCCAGCCTACCTTACCTCGATCAGCTAGCAGGCCTATGTAGCTTTTACAACACCAAGTGTCCAATCATTCATTCTAATCCTTACTTTATTTGTTTTAGGCCTGGAGGATTATAACAGACGTTTCGAGGTTGGCCATTTGTTATTGCACACGGACGTTTTACTTATAAAATTCTAATGAATTAAGTCTCATCTTGGATATGTGAATTACAACGAGAAAACAACTGCGTAAGACGTGGTAACTGAGTAGAGAAGTTAATTCTCCCAAAAATCGCCATCTTCACGGCCGGGTGGAAGTTATTAGGGTGAATTTCAACAAGTTCGAAATTTATCAAATTTTGGTGGCATTTTTTATTTTTGATTTCTGAGTCAAAATTTCATATAAATAATACGTAACTAGTCATAATCAATAAAGCGTAGTAGTGGCCTTTCATCATACATTATAGTTTTAGAGATATTATGTTTTTTGTAATTTGGCTTCCACCAAAATTGCACATTTACACCAAAATTAGGTACTTGTGCTAATTCATGATAAAAATTACAATTTGGTTATTAAATTATCTGCTGGAAATGAAAAGAAAGCAAGAATGTTATTAATCGTTTTAATCATACGAAAATACAATGTAATCTTTAAGATCTTCGACTCTTCGAGTCAAATAGTAAGTAACTATAAAATTTTACTCGTAATCAACAATACTTAATCCTACGGACATAATAAGTCCAATTCCTAACTCAAGGAATTATATAACTCACATTAACATTAATCGTGGGCATCAACCAGAACCCTATAATAATTGCACATAAAGTCATAGAAGTACAATCACTTTTTATGTTTGTACTTCAATGATTTTTATTTAAATCTGGCAACAGTTGAGATCTTCGACTCTTCGAGTCAGACAGTAAGTAATTATAAAATTTTACAGTAATCAACATTACTTAATCCTACGGATATAATAAGTTCAATTCCTAACTCAAGGAATTACATAACTGACATTAACATTAAAAATCGTGAACATCAGTCAGAAACCTATAATAATTGCACATAAAGTCATAGAAGTATACTTAATCGAAGTATAATTATGTCCGTAGAATAAAGTACTTATTGTTGATTACGAGTAATTTTTTTAATTACTTACTGTTTAAATAAAAGTAATTGAAGTACAAATATAAAAAGCATTTGTACTTCTATGACTTTATGTGCAATTATTATAGGTTTCTGGCTGATGTCCACGATTATGAGTATTATGATTATTATTAACCCATATTAATATGAGCTATTATAATTCCTTGAGGTAAAACATTATCTAATTATATCCTAGGATTAGGTATTATTGTTGATTACAGGTAAAATTTGTTAATTACTTACTGTTTGACTGTAACAATCCAAAAAAAAACCTTCCATCCATAGGCAAGTCGTACTTAATTAATAATATATATTATATACGACTAACATTGTATTTTGGTATTTATAATTAAAACGATTATAAAAAGCCTTACTTTCTTTTCATTTCCAGCAGACAGTTAATACCAAATTTTAATTTTTACCATGAATTTACACAAGTAATTTAGTTTTATTGTAAACTAGCTTCCGCCGGCGACTTCGTACGCGTAGAAACAGTTCCCGAAGGAATAGCATTATTAAAGGTAGACTATGTTTTAATCCAAGGTAGAAGGTATCTCCATGTCAAATTTCATCAAAATCCGTCTAGTAGTTTTTGTGTAATAGAGTAACAATCATCCATACATCCATACAAACTCACGAACTTACGCGTTTATAATATTAGTAGTATGATTAAGTGTTTATATATTACTCGAAATAAGTGTTCTGAGTCAATAATATTGTAAATACAAAGTATATGGTTACAAATATGGAACTATACATAGTATTAACAATTTTGGTGGCATCAAGCAATTTTGGCGGATTTCAAATTGCCACCAAAACCACCAAAATTGGTTCAACAAAATTAGGAAACGTGCATAAAAAATTAATTAAAAAAAAACTGTAACATACACTTCGAATTTAACTTTATATTTTGATTGAGACTGCTAACACGTTTTACATTAAATTCAAACACGAACCAATATTACTCAGTCATTAATAACATATACCACCAAAATTGCATAAAAAAGTATTTTAACACACCAAAATTAGGTATTTACGTTCTTGGCGGACAGATCTGGCAAGATATGGCACGTGTGTCATCCGTCAAGGCTGGAGTTGAACTGAACGAACAGGTTACTTCCCGTTTGGTGGTCTTATTGCGTTCCATTCGACGACAAAATCGTATTCAATAGTTACCACCAAAATTGTCAATTTCACCCGGACAACCTTTAGGGCCTAGTTTTGAGTATCAATAAATGTACTTATCCTTATTTATATGTTCTTATATGATGTATAAAGTAATGAGGAATTAAAGTAATGGAAATTTAAGTTAAATAATTGGATATTATGGTTCTATAATGCATCATATATCAAGAACAACAGGTACTGGACGCCACACCAAAATTATGATTTCGACGAAATTTTTTTTTTTAAATAAACATCAATGACTTTTATAACACTTTGCGATTTGGCTTAATATAATAATTAGTATGTTTTTTTCAGAAAAAAATTAAAACTTCTTAAATAATTACTCCACACTACGATTATCAGCTCCGCCGCCACAATTTTCTCGCTGCGATAATCACCCATTAGCGAATAACTCAAATTATTAAGAGTTTTGTAATACATGTGGCACACCATTAGAATTGGCATGAACTGAAGGTGTTTTTAAAAAATTTGAAGAGTTGTAATCACTTTCGTTTTTTTTTAATTTCACTGTGAAGTTAATTTTGAAAAATTTCTTTACTGATTTCTGAAACTTTGAGTGGCCCCATTTTTTTTAAATGTTGCTATACTCTTCCAATAACACTTTTATTCGAACACAACAACATTTAACTTTCTGCCAAAATGATAATTTTGTGGATACACGGAATAGTTCCTTTTTTTTCGGGGTTTCAAGGTCGAATTTTGGTAACTTTTAATAAAATAAAAAATAAATCGTTATTAAATAGCCCCTAGACAAATAAAGCGTTGAAGTACCTGAAATGAATAGCTAATGGCCTCTTCTATTCGCCTGTTTTTTGTTGACAACGCTCTACCAAACACCCTGTATATACACATAAGTAGGTGTTCTTTTTTTGGTGTGTTTTTCTGCGGAAACTACGCAGGTTATTTGATATATTTTTTAATTTAATATTTATAGATTTATATAATGCTAGACTAAGTAGTACTATTGTAATATTAAATATATTTAAAAAATGTCTCACTGCTGAGTTTCTTGCGGCGTTTCTTCTCAGCAGTGGTCTCCTCTTGTGAAGCGCTGGTAGATTCTGAATAAATGTCTTTATCTTTATCTTTATCTTTATAGCATTTAGTATAGTTTAGACGACGCGCTGGCCTAGTTGGTAGTGACCCTGCCTACGAAGCTAGCGGTCCTGGGTTCAAATCCCGGTATGGACAGATATTTGTGTGATGAGCACGAATATTTGTTCCTGAGTTATGGATGTTTACTATGTATTTAAGTATATAATTTCTCTATATAAGTATTTATATCGTTGTCTAGTACCCATAGTACAAGCCTAGAGCTTAGTTTGGGAGTAGGTCAATTGGTGTGACATTGTCCCCTTATTTATTTTATTTTATTTATTTATAGTATAGCATGTTTTATTACAGCGTTCCGTGGATCACTAAAACGGTACTGGCTGAAAATCAGTGCTGTAGGTGTCTGACACCTCAGCATAAGGCTGAGCCAGTGTCCGACTCGCAACCGGGAGGAGACACTCCGAGCTGGGGGGTCATTATGACATGGCTTTGCAGTATGCAGTTCATCTTACGGCGAGCTTAAAGGACATAGCTATAGCAGTTATAAAGCTCTGTCATAACCCCCCAGTTCTACTGTTCTAGTCATTCGCTAATACAAACCTTAAAGCATTGACTAAATAACAAACATTAGCCTTAGCTTTTTTTATGGAAAGAAGACAAGGAGAAGGAATACGAGGCCTCCTGGCGGTAAGTTTGCGGGATCTAAGACCGTACACATTTGCATCCTCAAGATCTCAAGACGAAACTGAGATGGAATGCCTCTACGGAACCGTACACTGGAATACAACAATGCGAACACTGTTGTTTGATAGTAGGTTACAGTATGGTTCTCAAGTGACTCCTCAGACTATCAAAGTTTAACATAGTTTGCACTTACCTCACAATATTGACTGTACTGTTGAGAGTCAACAGGCTGTGAAATTGTTTAGTAGAATCTCAAATTAGTGGCAAGGAATTAATTAAAGCTTAATTTAAATGAAATCTAGAAGGCTCGGGAAAACGGATATCGTCGGTGATACTGTAAGACCGCGTAACTAACAAATGAATGATAGAGAAAAATTAACCTTACGGTCTTATTAAAAAGGTGCATTTTGCTCCTTATTAAAAATGTTACTTACGAGGTTTGGCAGTTTCACCGACGATATGTACCTAATAATATTAGTAATTCATTATACAAGAATATATGGGCTTGCTATCCAGAGAGGTAATACAGCCAGTGTCATAGGGACCGCGAGCAGACCTGCTCAGCTAGAGGGGGTGTTCTTTTTATAGTGGTGATTATTATAATTACATCTTTACTATTTGAGTAGCTTAGTTTTATTTTAATTTAAATAAGTTTAGTTTTAACTTTTAATTGTAGTACATACCTATATTATATTGAGTATCTTTTTCTTAGAATTGTGTTGCAAATTCCTCTTGTTTATGTTTTAAAAGTAAATTTAAAAATTAGTATGTCAATAGTTATGTATACGCCAGGAATATATTAAAAAATAATATATTGTTGCACCTATGTCCTTTTTCATTTTTGTTTCACCTTAACTGGTAAAGAATTGCGACATACCTTCCTGACCCGGCCAATAGAAGGAACACGTCGTAAACGAAATGTACTAAATCTTAAACCAAACTTAAAATAATAATGTCCGGCGTGACCTTTGGACAAAGAGTGGGTTTATATCATGGAGCTAAAGGAAACGAATTAGTAAGTTGAATACAATCTTTATTACTACTCTTTCTGTAACATTATAGATATACTGAATTTAATTGTAAACCTTGGTTTTGAAGCGACCAGACAATATAAACATTAAAAGCTCAGCAAAAGCATGGGTCGTGCTTAAACACTATGGTTCTTATGATAGGTTCACAATTATCTATGCTAAAGTTGGTTAGTCCCTACGGAACCTAATGCCATCAATTCCAATATCCAATTTTACTTTTGTATCCTAATTCCCTAAAGTTTAATTAAATAATTAATTCACAGACCTCAATCTGAAGTAACCTTACTGCAAAGGGCTGTCTGGCTGCAGACAGGATCAGGGCAGTGTGAGTTGCAACGCGATGCTCTGGGCGTTGACTCTATGCAGACTCCTTAGTGCAAGCCGCACAGTAAGCGCGCAAGATATAAGGTTCAGGCGGCGCAAGCAGTAAGATCCCCTAACATTGAAGAGCTCTAAGCAGTTTGTTGCAGAAGGATCAGGAAGAAAATAGTCAAGGTCTTGCTACACAAACAAAAGGCGGCTGGTAAAAGGTCCTAGCTCGCACTACTAAATTACACAAAATTAGCAAGCCTTAGCTTCTTCATTCACAGACTAAATCTCTTGTGCAAAGTGAAATTTACTAAACATGTGCTTTCAAAGTTCTGAAGAAAAGGAAAGCAAACACAAACTTAACAGATGTGATGATATCAAAATTACTATCAGCACACAACTGTATGAAAATAAATCTAAATTATCTGCATTCTAAATTATCTTTGTATCCTTTCTAAATCTGAATTATCTAAATTGACTGTTCTAAATTTCAATTGTATAAATTTCTTAATTTATTCCTAAGTTTCTAAATTTCTAAATTTGTTCCTAAATTTCATAATTTCCAAATTCTCTAGGTTTTCTGAATTTCCCTAAATTTCTAAATATCAATTGTCTGAATTTCTTAATTTCCCTAAATTTGTATGATCTAGATTTCTTTAATTTCCCTAAATTTCCCATCCAGCTGGAAAGAACCAAATTGCTTCGATTAGGTTATGCACATGGCAGAAATTAAGCGGAGAGCAGAGTAAAGCAGATCAAAAGATGCTTACCGGAGACCATCCAATAGAGATTATCTCAAACGCTGTCTTTCCCTCCATCCCGGCATAAATAACCCTCTTTTAGGTTTTGAAGAACTGAAAGTTAACCACGATGTTAAGAAACTTGGTTACATGGTGCACATGTATGATTCCAACAAAATAAATACTCACGATTTTGTTACTGCCACAAAATAACTCTTGAATCTGCTGCTCCTTTGCCAAATAAGCCACAGGAGACTTCTATCAAAATAAGGACCTCCGTCCTGCACAAGATGAATCAAGCTTCTTTCGCACACACATCTTGGGATGCCTGTTATATGCACGATCTAGCCAAGATGGCTCAAGGACACAACCACGGGAGCACCCTGGAGCACCCTCAAATGAAGAAATTCTCCCACAATATTTACCCCAGAATTTACCCTGAAACGACTTACTTTTTAACTTTGGTATTACTGATTTGTAAAACAATAAAACCGTTGATTGAGAAAGCTACCATTTACTGTTCTTCCTGAATCCTAAATTCTTACAAAACTTTGGTTCAGCAAATACTTTCATACATTTATGTAA
The DNA here is from genome assembly GCA_927399475.2 of Acleris emargana. NCBI lineage: Eukaryota > Metazoa > Arthropoda > Insecta > Lepidoptera > Tortricidae > Acleris > Acleris emargana. The sequence continues at coordinate 21,309,309 of OV656848.1, read as the reverse complement.
AATGAAATAAAGTAATAAACTTTGATGTTTACTTTATTTCCCAACAATCGAGTAGAAAATCTAAGGCTGACAACCCTAATTCAAAATTAGACACCAAACGTCAATGCAGTTACCAGCCTCTAAAATTACTCGAGAATGTTGCTAGTTCTGAGTTTGGGTTTGTTTAAGTCATGATAAAAACGCAACGTTACAGAATGCTTGAAGCATTAAGTCCGCCTTTTAAAAACTATTTTAATTTTGTGCAATAAAGTATTACAATAAAAGAAAAATTGTTTGTTTCTTTTGTTGTTAATTATGTGAGATAAGAAATATTTCGTTTGTGTTATATCATAAAGAAAATACAGAGTCATAGTAAAATAATATAAAATTACCCCTTATCTTTGCATGCATACACTTTTGCACATTGTTCCATTGTTTTTGTAGTGGACCTGTACCTTTAGTAGAAAACTGTTTTAAGGATTAAAGTTCTAAATTAAGTTTCGAAAATACTTAAGTATTAGGTACAGATACTTAGACAAAGGGTGGCGATCTGGTCGCATAACAACTATTGTCATAATATCGATTGTCATAACACTTTACGCATAAAGTTGATGCTCATAATTTTTTTTTGGCATAAATTATACTAGGCATAATTTTTCCTTGTCATAATTGTACGGAGTCATAATTGGTTTAATCATAATGTAGAAAGGCATACATTTATTAAGTCAAAATATTAATATAATATAAAGTTAGTGACAAAACCGACTCGGATCGCGGATAGGTTAGGGTTATTTTTTATAAAAGAGCGGAAAAAGTTTATTTATAAAGCCATACCATTATAAAGTATGGTTAAATAATTTTATGCGCATCAAATTTATGCGCGTTACACAATATGTTCTTAAACATTATGATTAAAAACTTTATGCGCATAAATGTATGACAATTTACAGTTATGCGCAATGATAAGTATGACGAATCCTTGTATGCCCATCAAAAATATGACTTTAAACTTTATGCAACCCGACCCCTACCCTTAGACAAGAGTAAGTTTAACTTTTATTTGACTTTAAATTTCTCCTCGGCTTCAGACCCTCCTATTATATTCGTATCTTTTAAATGTAATGAAACCCTTTTTAAGAAATAGGTTAAATGGATTCTACAATTTTACGTTCGTTGAAATTTGTTTCGAAAAAATAGTTGGTACCATTATTAACTTAATACTAAAAGCAACAGGGATAATATCGTACATGTTTGTAACGAGGTGTTGCCCTCGTATTTCAGCTAAATCAGTTTAGAGGTTTAGCCGTGACAGACAGATATTTTCGTATTTATATCTATTTTTTGGTTTATTCTGGAGTAGACAAATGAGCTATTGGGTCACCTGATGTGTTCCCCGCTGCCCATGATAACCTGCAACACTAGACACCTCTGTATTGCAGCTGTGTTGCCGGCCTCTGAGAAAAGAATAATGCTCGTCTCTTGAAGGTCTTCAATTCATAGCGGTCCGGGAATACCGCCGCAGTAAGCTGATTTCATAACATTTCCTTTTTTTTATAGCATAGGAAGGCAAACGAGCACACAGGCCATCTGATGGTAAGTGGAAACTGTGGACCATAGACATTCGCATTCACAAGACCGCAATCCTAAGACTGTAAATGCGTTGCCAACCCTGAGGACTAAGATGGAATGCCTCTCTCTATGCTAGTCATTTCACCGGCTGTCTTAAATCAACAATGCAAACACTGCTGCTTGGCGGTAGGTCAATGGATAAGATGGCGGTACCAACCCGGACGGACCCTGCACAAGGTCCTCCCACAAGTTAACAAGTTAATAGAAAGTATAGATTTAAACAATGTTGGTAGCGGCTTTTTGTCAAACATATCGCTGTCATTACCAAAAGATTAATATACTATTGTAAAACTGAATCCCTTTTTACGGAGCCTAATTTCACTGTCAGGAGATAAATCATCCTGCCCCGCCTCCGCTTTTTGTACGAACGAGTAATCACGCGCACGCAATGTACAAAAACTCGATCCTTTTAACATGCTTGAAAACTTTATGTCATTTGAGGAATTAATATGCGAGAATAGAGGTTAATTTGCCCTGTATCCGTTGATTGTGAACGCTTAGGATCCCGCGTAAGTATAATTTAAGTTGGTTTGGATGGATTATATGGAAGCATTTAATTTTCACAGTTTTTAAGAGATGGCATTATGTAGTCAGATCATTAGCAGTAGGTTTTATCTTATCATAATCTTATTGGTAGCGTCCTTACGGATGTGTACAATTCATGTTCCTGTCCCCCTACCCAGTCTTTATACTAAGAGCTTAATCCAATGCAGCCCCTTCAGGAAAGCGGATATTAGAGTCCAATAGCTTCCTTAAAATCGTTTGATTCTGCATTGCCAGAGCCAATGATTTTCATTCTTACCGTGCGCGCACCACATTCTCTCAGTAAGTGTCTCGTTGTTTCCACCTCTTCCCCGCACATCCTACAATCTGTGTTGTCATAAAAGGCCTTTTTGGATCTTTGCTAGATAACCTCAAGGTGCCCCGTAAACACTTCGATAATGCATCGGAGTGGCCTCCTGGGGCCCATTTCTTGAAAAGTATAGTCTAATAATAATAATAATAATTTTCCGTGTGGTTGCTGGGTTAGAGTAGTGCCACTCCATGTCCTCCTGTGGATGTCGTAAGAGGCGACTAAGGGAGTAAAGGCTTGTAGTACTATTAGGCGATGGGCTTGCAACCTGTAACTAATACGCTGGTAAACATCTTAGCCTATTTGTGCAAAATGTGGTTACAGAATTATCAACAAATTTTTGAAGTTGTAGGTAGTTCTGTAGCTCTGCCTACCCCACGCTGGGATTACAGGCGTGAAGGTATATGTATGTATGTATAGTCTAATAATGTTATAGAGTTTTGTCTCACTTTGTATTTTTATTTACGAGACAAAACACTAGTAATATCAGAATAATACGATGAGTTTCCATAGTTTATTGGTCCAGCTCTGGTCAACTCTGTCTAAGGAGAAATTTGCGTGCTCTAAGCCTACCGTGGATTTCCACTCCTTCTGGTGTTTTTCCATGGCTTTACTGTGCAGGGCTTATATGGTACCGGATGAGGGTGCGACAAAAGGTTCAAGTCACACGCATGTGAACTTGGACCCTTCCCTTCCCAGGGCGTCTCCATTTATTTATTTTCAGAAATTTCCAGATTTTTTGGGATAAACCGAACTATCTTCGGGCTATAAATGTCCCTACTAAATTTTACATCGAATAGTTGAGGCGTTGGGAATATACTTACTAACAAATTAACTGTATTTTAATATTTGAAAGGATAAGGATAGTTTTTTTTTTAATTCAATGCCAGTCCGTGCGAATCATGCGTAGTAAAAAAAAACTAAATATGTTCGAGGCTAATTCATAATGACATGACCCTTCATATCTTCACACATAATAATTTCAAAGCTTATATGAAAAGTAATTACATAAATATATAAACAAACGTCCCTCAAAGTCCGCATACAAGTATCTCTTTTGATTATGCGTCAGTTACCCAAAAGCTCCCTTCGGGGGGCATCCGGAACTTTTCTTAAGCTTTACTCGAGCCTTTGAGCTCTGGGTCCCCAACTTACAGTTCGGAATGCTATTATAATAAAAACGGAGCCGGAAACGGATTGTTTAGGGTAGGCAACGCCTTTGGAGTCTTGGGATTACAGTCTTGAGATGCTAAACTTGAGATGCCGGTCTTGAGATGCTAGACTCGAGATGCTAGTCTTGAGATGCTAGACTTGAGATGCTAGTCTTGAGATGCTAGTCTTGAGATGCTAGACTTGAGATGCTAGACTTGAGATGCTGGTCTTGAGATGCTGAACTTGAAAATGCAAATATGAATTTCAGATCCTAGTTACCATCAGCCTGTGTGTTCGTTAAGTAATTTTAATTGTCTTATTAGTTAGTAACAAGGTTAATATTGCCACATGAGTTTTATCTGAGATATTGCCTATTGGATATGGTGGGCAGTACTGTACTAGTGCGCGGGGCAACCTGAGCTCATTCGGTCAACGAATTAAGAAGCCAGTTGTTTAATATCTTAAAAATACATACACCGTGTCCAATAAGTTCGAATACACATCTTTTTGCACTAACCCTAAAGACATACAGACTACAGGCCATCGAATTCTTATTTTAATTTATAAAGTATGTTGTCGTTAACAAAATACAATCGTTTCAAACGTCAAGCATTTGTAGTTTGCTTTTAATCCACGATGAAACAGTTTCGTGAAACGATTATCAGAAAATTTAGCAATGGCGACAGCCCAGGTGCTATCTTCAAGGCCTTAAAACCCCTTGGAATTAAACGCAATCTAGTTTACACCACAATCAAAAGGAATAAAGAGACCTCCTCAGTAGAAGACAGGAAAAGATCCGGTCGGCCACGTTCAGCTAGAACCGATAGAGTAGTAAAGATTGTGAGAGAGCGACTTCGGCGGAAAAAACACCGTTCTATCCGAAAATTGGCTGCTGAGCTGAAAATTTCAAAAGGATCGGTACACAATATTTTGAGGGTGGATCTTGGATGCCATGCCTACAAAAAACGGAAAGTTCATGGCATTTCCGAAGCGACCAAGAAAAAGAGAGTACAAAGATCCAACATAATACTTTCATGGCACGCAGGGGATGAGTTTGTATTTTCTGACGAGAAACTGTTTGTGTTAGAACAGCCTCATAACGCCCAAAATGATCGATTGTGGGCACCAATGATAGAAGACATTCCGGACAACCAGAAAAAGGTTCCTAGGTTCCAGAGCTCACCATCGGTGATGGTGTGGGGTGCAGTTTGTAAGCGGGGTAAACTACCTCTAGTATTTATCGATAAAGGCGTTAAAATCAATGCTCAATACTATAAATCCGAGGTTTTGGAGAAAATTGTTGCTCCAAATTTAAAAAGGATGTTTGAGAACGAATATTATGTTTTCCAACCAGACGGAGCCCCTTCACACACGGCAAACGCTGTTCAAGCTTGGTGTCAGGCTAATTTGACCGATTTTCTGCCGAAACATGAATGGCCACCCAGTTCTCCGGACTTGAACGTATTAGATTATTTCGTGTGGTCATACATGCTCTCGAAACTACATGATTATAAAATCGCAAACCTGGATCATTTCAAAAAGGTTATCGAGCATATTTGGGACGAAATACCAATGGAAGCGGTGCGTGCCGCGTTTGATTCATTTGAGAAACGTTTGAAGCTAGTAAAAAAAGTTAAAGGTGGAGTTATTACGAAACATTTGTTGTAAATATTGTACATAAGTGTGCCATTAATAAAATATACTTTTCATTGTATTAACTGTTCATACAATTATTTTATTGAGAATCTAAACTGTATGCAAACTTATTGGACACGGTGTATATTGGTGTATCCTGCTCCCGAAGCTTGCGGGTCTGAATTTAATTCCCGGTAAGAGGAAACAATTCATGAATGCGAGTATTAAATAAATATAGTAAGTAAATAAATAAATAAAATAAAAAATGCCTTAAACAGATACATACACACACACAATAGAAGAAGAGGAGATAGAATTACACAAAGACTTAAAAATATCTAGATATTAGAAACCCTGACCTACATCCACACACATTCCTTAGTACATTCAATCGTCCACGCATTCGAGCAATTAAATTTAGAGGAAACACATAGTTAATTATTATTATAAACGACAGAACCATCGAAGCATGCCCTTTTCAATCTTAGTCACTACATCTTCTAAATAAATTAAATTATAACAAGCGCTTCACTTGTGGGAGGACCTTGTGCAGGGTCCGTCCGGGTTGGTACTACCATTTTATCCATTAACCTACCGCCAAGCAGCAGTGTTTGCATTGTTGTGTTCCGGTTTGGGGATAAGACAGCCGGTGAAATGCCTAGCATAGAGGCATTCCATCTTAGTCCTCAGGGTTGGCAACGCATTTGCAGTCTTAGGATTGCGGTCTTGTGAATGCGAATGTCTATGGGTCACAGGTTCCACTTACCATCAGGTGGCCTGTGTGCTCGTTTGCCTTCCTATGCCATAAAAAAAAAGCTCAAATTCAACACAAAGGCAAAGGGCTCGGGCTCAGCATTGAGCTGCGCTTGCACACCACGCTGATTCTCAGCCTGCGCAGGCTCATTGGATAAAGCACCTTTGTAGTAAACAGGGCATTTGAATTTAAATTATAGTAAAATATCTATTTTATTGATGTTCACAATTAAAAGTTAAAACTAAACTTATTTAAATTAAAATAAAACTAAGCTACTCAAATATTAGAGATGTAAATAATAATCACCATTATAAAAAGAACACACCCTCTAGCAGGTCCGCTCGCGGCATGGTCCCTATGACACTGGCTGCATTACCTCTCTGGATAGCTAGCCCAATCCTTTGGAAGAGGTAAGCACCAGCTCTAGGATCTCTGGAGGTGTCCATGACCCGGGATGACAGAGCCTTAATAAAGCTTTTCATATCATTGTCTTAATTAAAATTGGGTTTTAGTCAAAATAGTCTTAATAGTCTAATATATTTATGTATTTTTACAATATAAGTATGATTAGACACGCAGCACAAGCTTAGAGCTTTGTTTTGGACTAGGACAATTCGTCTGTGACTGCCGCTTATATTTGTTTACCTTAATCTTTATCTTTATTACAACATCAAAGCTAATTACTACAAAAAGGGGAAGATGTTTCTCAAATACAAGACTAAAATAAGTAGGTATAAGAAAACAAAGAACAAGACAGCAAAGCATTTATTCGTGACACACATAAAACAAAGAACTATGCACAAGAAGAAAGTAGCCACGAAATGTATTAAAATCTCATTTCTCTTTTAAACAGAGAATCAACTGGCGGCAGAACTGGCTTCAACAGGTAACGTTACGAAACGTCACATCGCAGCCAATTATACCACTAATTGACAGTGGAAATATTAATGAGCCTGAGTGTACTCACTCGCGGACGTTTTAAACGAGAACTTACTTGGCGTGATTAATTTAACGGTAATAAACGTTAATAAACGTTAATAAATCGTAGTTAAGCATTTATGTTTCAACATGGCATGTTACTATTAGTAATTAGTTATTTCGCATCAAATTATTATTTGTATGACAGTCATGGTTGTTATATTGCTTATCAATTTACCGGTGGTTTTTTTTAAATTAAATCTCATATCTGTGTTTCGAATTGTTTTATTCCATGTTACTTTAGTAGATATTTCGCACCGCCAGATCGAAAGGAGAGTAACACAAAATACAACTGTTTTTTAAAATCAACTTTAATACAACGTCTATATAAGCTTGAAACAAAACTAAGAATTATTTTGAGTTGATACTGTCTTCATCTACGCTTACGCGTTATATTTCTAATTAAAAGTTTGCCAAACTGTTACCCAGTTTATTGACGAGGGGAGTGCTCGAAGTTATAAGCTAATCATTCACCGGGCATAGATAGTATCAAAATACATCTTGCAATAATAATATAAAAAACACTACAAAAATATATACATCTTTAAAAGGCACATTTTCAATATCTTTTTGAGTGCCTTTGAGTTATTTAATTCTATGTTTTCCCTTAGTGATCCTGTTCCGTGACATACCTTGACATGTCTACTTAATCTTTCCCCATAATAATTGACTGCTAACGGATGCATTAACTCTCCCTCTCTAACGCTCCTGGTGTTATGGTTATTAAAACAGGCCGTTAATAATGCTGTTGGTAGAACTGTTCAAAAGCAATTAAATATGAAACTTTAATTTGGACGGGTAAAAAATACTTTCAACGAATTACGTAACTTAAACTTAAAGAGATCCATAAAAGGATAAAAGCTCTATGCTAGGTTATTTTTTAAATACCAGTACTTTAAATGTGATGTATATTTAGTCAAGGAAATCGATTGTTTACCAGTTTGACATAATACGCGAAATAGTCGTGTTATACATTTCCCGGCGTGACACGACTAATGACGTGTGGAAAATGTATAACCCGGCAAATTGACGTATTACATCAAAATGCTAAACACTCGAATTCCTCGAGTGTACAATATAGAACTACTCATCATGGTTAACAATTTTAAGACTTACTTATGACCGACTTTCAGATAAAAAGGTGATCTAGATTAGCGAAATGTTATTTGAAACTGAATGAAAATAGCAATTGAACTTGCTATTTTTATAGCTCAAAACAAAGATCCACACAAACCCGAGGAGGGAAACTACGCCTGACTCCATCCGCGAACAAAAACACGCTCGCGAAGTTCGCTAAGTCGGATGCATAAGTACTTACGACTTGAACTAAAGCCGAGTGGCCGGACATCCCGTTCGGTTGGGAGTTTTTCTGGCGTTTGTATTGACTAACTTGTACGTTGGAAGTAGTGATGGGTCGTTACCGGGAATATTCCCATGGCGGGAATATTCCCAGTAATGTTACCAGTAATATTTCCAAGTATTGGAAATTTAGGGAAATATAGAAAAACTGAATTATAAAGTAATATTTTTTTTGTGTTTTATGCTTATTTGGTGAACATTGGAACAATTTAGAATTAAAAAAAATACGGAGCTCCCCCCCAGAAAGTAAATTCCCAATGTTACCGGGAATATTCCCAAAATTACCAGGTATTTTTCCAATGTTACTGGGAATATTCCCATCGTGTAATTATGGCCAAGTACACTTTAAATCACGGTAAAAACATCTTAGTTTCGATCGAAATAAAAGAAAAAGTCGGAAAATCAGTTTAATTATACAAATACACACGGCGTCAAAAAAATCGCACCTTTTGAAATTTTGATTTCAAGCGAATAAAGCTCTTAACTTATTTATTGTACCCTACCAATATTAGTATCATTTGAAAGCACAGTTAATCAACTTTAAAAACGCGAATCGTTCTTTTTCGTAAAAACAATGATCACGACACGTTAGGGTCTTTAAAAAAAAGTGATGGAAAACTCATTAGAGGACTCACTACTTGTGCCACCCTGAACACGAATAAAAGGGGGGGTAAAAATGAATTATGGGTAATTTGCTATCCAGACATCACAGAAGTCACACCTGAACAGCTCCAGTAAGAGAAAACTCTGAAAAATGGATATCACGGCAGAAGAAGCAGCTCAAGTGGTAGCACTACTGCAATCAGGACTACGGCAGGTTACTGTTGCTCGACAACTCAACATAAGCCGTTTCCGGGTGAAACGAGTATCCCAGCGGTTCCAGGAGACTGGAGGCGACATCAGAAAGCATGGATCTGGGAGACGACATTTCACTTCCGACAGAGACGACCGCTATATTGTGTCAACGTGTTTGCGTAACCGATTCTCCAACGCTGTTGAGGTGCAACAGCAGCTCCAAACAGCTCGGAGGACGTCGGTGAGCGTCTCCACAGTAAGAAGAAGGCTGCGAAAGAAGAAAATCCTGCCTCGTAGGGCTACTACGGGCCCCAAATTGACAGCAGAGCATAGGCGAGTCAGACTTCAGTCTGTCCTCTTCTCCGACGAGACGAGGGTATGCCTTTTCTGCAACGATAGGCGTAGAAGAGTGTACAGGAGGCAGGGCGAACGGTACTCACAAGCCTGCTTTGAAGAAACCGTCAGCTACGGAGGAGGATCCTGCATGTTCTGGGGCGGAATTTCAATCCAGGGCAAAACCGACCTTGTGTGTGGCTCCCGCACTGGAGGTGGACGTGGCCAGGGGTCCCTGACTGCTCATAGGTACATCACAGAGATCCTGGAGGATCACGTGGTCCCGTATGCTGGTTTTGTCGGGCCTGAATTCACATTCATGCACGACAACGGCCGCTCTCATACGGCGTTGATTGTTCGGGACTACCTGGATCAGGTTGGGATCCCCGTGATGCAGTGGCCAGCGAGAAGTCCTGACCTGAACCCCATAGAGCACCTTTGGGATGATCTGAAACGCCGGGTGCGGTCTCGTGATACTGCCCCTGCTACCCTTGAACAGCTTCGGGACGCCGTCGTCGAGGAGTGGAGTGACATTCCTCAAGAACGAATCGTGACGTTGGTGAGGTCAATGAAGGATCGCATGGAGGCTGTAATTAGGGCTAGGGGAGGTAACACTAGGTTTTAAGTTTAGTTTTAAGAATTTGTTTTACTGTATTTTTTTAATTTTGTTATGTTTTTAGATTGTGTAATTTTGGCGTGAATAAATGTTTTTCCTCTTTTCATGAAAAACGATTTTTTTTAAGCTTAGTAATCATTATCACATTTTTCACTATCATCACAAAAAGCACGTGCACTGAGTCGAGTCAAGGGCAAAACTAAGTCCTTTGTGTTTGTGCCATTTCAGATAAGAAGTTTGTGTGAAAGAGAAAAAAGGTGATATGTGTAAAAGAGAAAGGAATATATCTATGCATATTGCTTATTTAACTAACTATATAATCATTAAATCTCATATAAATCACAAGTATAGTATATTCCCACCTTTTGGGAATATTACTGGTAACATTAGAAACTTACTGGGAATATTCCCAAACGGAAACTTACTGGTAACGGGAATATTACCGCGGCCCATCACTAGTTGGAAGCCATTTCCATGTACGTATATTGAGGTATTTTAACAAACTAAATATGTTACCAGATGCATATCGTATTAATTTAAGAATTTAATTTAATTAAGAATCTTGGCCTGTTTGTGCAAAGTGTGGTTGCTGAATTATCAACCACTTTCTGAAGTTGTAGGTAATTCTGTGGCTCTGCCTACCCAGCTCTGGGATTACAGGCGTGAAGGTAGGTATGTATGTTTAATTAAGTTACATTGAATGGTGTATTAAGGATTCTACACCAAATAATCAGGTCACTATAATAATAGTATGCCTAACACAATAAACTAATTTGAAAAAAAAACTTGATTCTCTATAAGACCTCTCTGATTAGCACTTTATCATCAGGTGAATCTGTCTTGAAAAATAATATAAAAACATACAATTATATATGGGTAAAACCAAATCACACTGCTAGATCAAAACAGTATCAAATCAAAATCATTCAGTGTTGTTTCAAGCTCATAGACGTAGTATTAAAGTTGATTTTAAAATATAGTTGTATTTTGAGTTACTACACTTTTGAACAAGCAGTGCAATATTGCGTTTGATATGTTATTATATCGTTCCTAACTCGGCCCATATTACTGTCAAGTGTATAAGAACTATCATAAGGCATCGGAGTTATTGTCGCACGGTAAGACTAATGGCAAGCTATGGAGTCGTCATTTGCCATAAATCTAAACTCTTATTCATATTCATACTCATTTATTCAGTTTTTTTTTATAATCAAGCACAACAACGTTTACGAGTTAAGAAACGATTATTTAATGTTATATTTGGAAAATAAATATAACAATAAAAAATAATTATCGTTTTTATACTGATTTAATTACGAAATTTTATAAACAAACAAAAGATACATTAAAACACGACAGAGGGGAATGTTTTAGTCCAAACTAGTGGCGAATTGTATGTTAAAATAGTTCAAGTTATGAATTTATAATCTAATATATTTTTTTATTTATATAACTTGGCCTAGATAAATTATACACGACCAACTACTTTTACTACTTTTATATAACTGACTATGTAGTTGGTATTTCTCTACCGTAACTACTTCACCCGGGCACGGGTAGCGATGCCCTTAGCGGGGGGCATGCTGAACCCTAAGTTAGAGGTGCGGTTGTGGTCGCACCTCTGGAGGGGTGCCTCCGTCGGGAGTCAGGCCGGTCGAGCGCAGCTCGGCCGGCTGAGTGTCTTGAGGGACTTCGTTTTCTTCGGTTGCTTCCAAGTGTTCGGTTTCTTCGGTTTCTTGAGTATGTTCGGTTTCTTCGGTTTCTTCGATCTTCTCGATCCCTGCAGTGATGCTATGAGGCTCAGGTCCGGATCTGGGGGGGCGGCCGCGACGTCCCTGGCGCCGAAGCTTCTTGCGGTCTTCAGTGCCCTCATCCACTGCGAGTTGGATGGGATCGGTGGGATCGAGCAGGATGTGCTTGGGGCGCCTGACGGGTGCCCCGAGCGCAGCGAGCACGTCGGGATCGGATGGGGTGAGTTGGGGAGTGTAGGAGGTGGCACGGACTATGAGCGGGTTAGGGTGGTGTGGGCCTTTATCAAAGAAGCGCCTAGACGCTTCCTTGATAGTGTGTCTGATCGACGGGACGCCGAGGTCCCTGTGCAGGTCCGCGTTGCGAACAAACCAAGGGGCCCCCGCGACCGATCGGAGAAGTATGTTTTGAAATATCTGTAGAGTGTTTATGTGTAAGTCGTGGGCGTGTGCGAATGCCACGCTGGCATATGTGAAAACCGGTCTGATACATACTTTGTATAGTGTTAGCTTGTTGCGAGCGCTGAGTTTACTGCGTCGGTTGAGAAGGGGACCGAGACGACTCTTGATCATCTTGGCCCTGTTGAGTACTATTTGGATGTGCTGACTGAAGCTCAGGTGTCTGTCCAGGGTCACGCCGAGGTATTTGACCTTTGGTGACCAAGGAATGGGTCTATCGAAAAGAACGATATTCTCGAGGTGGAAATGGCGGAGGGACGGGTAAAACCAGACAGCCGCACTCTTCTCGGGGTTAACCTCTATCCTCCAGAGTTTAAACCACCGACCTAGGTCGGTGATCGCCTCCTGGAGGTAGCGCTGGATGACGGAGGCGTATTTGTTGGTGGTGAAGAGTGCGGTGTCGTCAGCGAATAGGGCGAGCTGCACGTTGGGATGGCGCGGGATATCATTAGTGTATAATGAATAGAGGATGGGAGAGAGCACGGACCCTTGCGGGACCCCGGCTCTGATAGGATGGGGATACACGACCAACCGCTATAGAGGCATTTTAAGATAAATTAAATAAATGAGTATGAATATGAATAAGAGTTTAGATTTATGGCAAATGACGACTCCATAGCTTGCTATTAGTTTTGCTATTACCGTGCGACAAAAACTCCGATGCCTAAATTCATAACGTTAACCTTACAATAGCACGTCAAACGCAATATAGTTTTACCGAGCAGAATAGAGGCTCTGAGGCCTTGATCTTTGTCTCGACACATAATTGCTATCGTTTTGTTGTCAACTGAGCAGCCATTAATGTCAAGTAAATAAATGCTATTGTGACGTCGACAATACGATATCATTGTCAAGATATCATTGATTTTACTTGTGGGAGGACCTTGTGCAAGGTCCGTCCGGGTTGGTACCACCATCTTATCCATTTACCTACCGCCAAGCATCAGTGTTCGCATTGTTGTGTTCCGGTTTGGGGATAAGACAGCCGGTGAAATGACTAGCATAGAGGCATTCCATCTTAGTCCTTAGGGTTGGCAGTGCATTTGCAGTCTTGTGAATGCGAATGTCTATGGGTCACAGTTTCCACTTACCATCAGGTGGCCTGTGTGCTCAATTGCCTTCCTATGCCATAAAATAAAATAAAAAATAAATAAAATATTGTCAAGAGCAATTAGGTACCCCAGCCATAAAATGTTTCTGTTTTTGCTATACTTACTAGCCAAACAATATTTCTATCGTTGACAGTTCACAATTATGCAAAAATATGTTCAATTCACCAAAGTTCCGTTTCTTATTTATTTAAGTCCACCGGAGCAGTAACTTGGCGTGCAGACGGACTCGAACTTTTCTTATGTAAATAAGCAAATGAAGTTATGATTTACCGTGACCCCTTTCCTAGCTTCATAATTCTTTCGTTCGAAGTTTTAACTTAAATGACGGTTTAAGAGCCAAGTTGCAACTATATTCTTTTAAAATATTGCTTCAGAACGGTGACAAAAGAGGTCGTTTTGAAAGAGCAAAGAGCCGTTACGAGTTGAGAGTGCATTTTAGTACTAGGCGGAAAATAAGTCAATCTGACACATTGCGCAACCGTAAAATATGATTAACGTATTTGTTGCGTGTGAAGAAATTTAAAAGATAAAAAAAAAAGATAAAAGACATTTATTCAGTAAGTAGGCCACACGGGCACTTTTACACGTCAAGAATCTACCAGCGCTTCACAAGAGGAGACCACTGCTGAGAAGAAACGCCGCAAGAAACTCGGCAGTCAGTCATTTTTTAAATATATTTAATGTTACAATGGTATACTTGGTCTAGCATTATATAAATCTATAAATATTAAATTAAAAAATATATTAAATAAGCTGCGTAGTTTCAGCAGGAAAACACACCAAAATCTTGCGAGAGAGATAGAGGGAGAAGAAAAAGAGAACACCTACCTAGGTGTAAAGTAATAAAGCATTGACCTACTGCTGTTAAAATTATCAATTCCTAAATTATATGGTGGTGCAATGAATGATATTTTATGTTAAGATACGTTATGCTCATACTAAACGCATTTAAAACCCGTCGCCAATAACTGACAGTTGCTACGTTACCATATTTCTACAGATCAAGACGGCAATCCGTAGCGAACGCTATTGTTAGATATATTTCGCGCCATTCCCGCCAAGACAAGTGCCCGCTCACGGCCACCTTAGCTACCCGTCTTTATCGCACTCATGGGATACCTATTTGTGTATTTCATGTTTCACAGGTGAGTGACGCCGGTGCAAATTAAACAAATTATGGCAATGTAAGTAATATTTACGGTACTTACGAATGAAATGAGACATCCTTTCTTCCTTTTACAGTTACAGTATAATTTTGGCAGCCTCGAAACACACGAGACGGCATTTTTTACGAAATATATTTGTTACTTTTCGGTAATAAATTTTTATTATCTTTGATGCGTGCGTGTCAGCAGCCGCCGCGCAGCGCAACGAACAGTAGTAAGGTAAATTACCTTTCTTTTTGAGGAACGCCATGCGCGCTTATGACGTATATTCTCCATCCTCATCCCATCCATATTCCAACCGATCCCAATCCCATCCATCCATCCCCATCCATCCGTTCCCAAACCCAATCCATCCAATCTACATCCGCCATCCTAAGCAATCGAGATAACGCTACAAATTAGCCACTAGTAGGGCAAATTTTGGTATTTCTTGTAGTAAGTATTTACCGAATACATTAATATTTAATTAGTCACCTAAGTAGTTTTAACCATCAATTGTTGAAATAAATGAATACTGTAAGATGGTTTTCTGTACAGACGCAGAGAAAATAAATAAATAAAGAAATATCAGGGGACGACCGTACACAAATTTACCCAGTCTCATACAAAGCTCTAGGCTTGTTTTGAGTTCTAGACAATGTTCTCATATAGAGAAATAAATACGTACCCGTATACATAGAAATAACAAAGACTTAGAAACAAATGCTCGCTCTCGTCATATTTATCAACCATTTTAAGTTAGATTTAGTACCTATCGAGGTTACTGAGAGAGCTATATAAATACACAGTCTAGATGCAATAATAGGTGTTGATTCCACTGGATTAAATAATAATTTGCTTGTAACGCAAATGTAACGTTATTAACTCAGCCACTATGAATGGCAAGTAAATAACGGCTATCGTAACGTTGCAATATGGGTTTACCCTATAAAATAGAGACCCCGTAACTTATCACGTATCAATATTTTGATATCTCATTTCAAACCATTGTGATTCCTTTTTTTATGTAAATTGATGCAATTGTTAAGATATTGCGTTCTATGAGGGGACCTACAGCTGTCGATACCTTTGTTTTCCACAAGTTTTTTTAATGCAACTATAACTATGAATGATCTGATTACTCCCTTTCTGTCACCAACCAAGCTCCAACATTCCCGATGATTTCACCCTGAAATGAATGATGTCATTGACTAAAATTATAAAACAAACTGGCAGAGAACGGACACGGAACGGGCAGCGCGAAATTTCACACCAAACGAGATTCGTCCATTTATTTTACTCTTGTCCAATTCAATTGCACAGGGCGAATAGGGACCGGAATTTAATTTATTTTGCTATCAAAAGTAAGGCTGTATTTGACTGAATTGAGCGGAATTTTGGGATGTTAAGCGACCTTACAAGAGGGTTTGAGCGGACTGACCGCTAATATGTACAGGGATTCTTTAAAAAAAAAAACAAATAGAAAAAAAAAAGTTATCGGTCATATCCTCGTAAGACCCAGCGTACATTTTTTTTACATAATACAGCCATTGCAAAGGAAATACAATAGTTTTTCCTATGCGTTGCCAACCCTGAGTAATAAGACGAAATACCTAAATGCTAGTAATACCACCGAAAACTTACGGTTTTTCATAAGGATTTATAAAAAAACTCACATCAAATAAAACTAACAAAAATACGATTTAAATAGCAGTGACGTAAATGGAATAACTCGTTCGTAAAGTTTATACCCATTTTTTATGACTAAATTTTTATAGATGCAAAAGTCGTTAGGTTTTAACTTCAGGAAGTACGTAACGAGGCTGTTACAGCGGCTCAAATCACCTAATTTCCTAAAATTACACCTTTCTTAAAAAAAACAGAAATTTAATGTTGTAATTATTTAGGATACTGTTTTTTACGATGAAATACTAATTGCGTTTACATGCACATAATGTAGGTACCTAGTATCTTGAATTCAACGACTCTCCGGCTAAATTGAGAGAAAGAGATGGAGCTAACGTAACTTCGGGATTCGATGTTCAAATTCCGAATCTACTTGAGTTTGTTATCTACTTGTTTCCTTATATTGTGATGTTTCTTTCTGTTTTGTTATTTCGTTTATGTGTGTGCTATGCGTGTGGTTTACACTGGATAGTTCCAACACGAGACCAACGCCGGCCATAATGCCAGAATAACACTGATTTGGAACCATTTCGTGACAACAGGCCTTTTGCCTATATGAGTATTTTGTGAGCATTTCTAAAAAAGTTTGCACATTTCATTCATGACTTCAATTTGCAAAAAAAAATGCAGGTTGGTAGAGTGAATGAAGCTGAGCATAAATAACATAGTCTCCCAAAATGTCCTCATACATTTGTATGAAACTTTCCTTTTTTTTTACCAACTTTCTTTGGTTTATGGTAACAAAAAAGGAAAGTTTCATACAAATGCATCATCATAATGCTCAGCTTCATTCACTCTACCAACCCGCAATTTTTATTGCAAATTGAAGTCATGAATGAAATGTACAAACTTTTTTAGAAATGCTCTTGTTATTTATTCTTTGTCTATTTGTCACATTTTGCACATACATTTTTATTACTAAAACTGTGTTCTCTGCTTGTGCATTAAGAACCAAAATGGCGAACAGCTCAAAAATATGATGCGACTGAAAATCACAGTACTTTATTTGCGACTTTTTGCCAGCCCTACTTATGCAACCACTTTAAAAGCCAGCCCGTTTAAAAGTCACATTAAACAAACATGCCCTTGACAGATCACAGTCTAGCTATAAGTCTTTGTAACCCGATGTATTCCAAGACCAGGTCTTTGTTAGACGCAGACTAGCTGAGCTAACTTAATCTACCTGGCTCAACAAGACGTAATCCTCGACACGACTGTTTGCGCCGCACTTCTTGGTGCAGCTTCCATTCTAGGTATTCCCTTGTTGTGTGATTCAAGATGGCCGTCTATCTGTTGTTTTGGTGATCATTGTTAGGACTGATGTATGTAGCCTGACTTTTTAACAAATCATCATTAGATAAGCTATATCATTTTACAAACTTTCGTTTTGAGAAACTTATTTATGCTCAAAATGGTATCGTATCATTTTATCGACAATCAATTGGCAAATTTTCATTTCATAACCAACGTTTGGCAAAAGTGTGATATGGCATATCAACGTTATGCATCTACAGGTTTAACAAATTATTCATAATTTAAATGATTTATTTGATATATTTTTATATTACGTTTCAATTCTCTCTATGCGACATGAAAGTTTGTAAAATGATATACATAGTTTGTCAAATGATGATTTGGTAAAATATTAGTGATCCCTGATGTGTAGGTACTATGGTAGAAAATGCAATCGGCCGGAAATGTTCTAATCAACGTTTTATTGATAAAAATACGTTAAGAGCAGGTACTCGTGGGAGGACCTTGTGCAGGGTCCGTCCGGGTTGGTACCACCATCTTATCCATTAACCTACCGCCAAGCAGCAGTGTTCGCATTGTTGTGTTCCGGTTTGGGAGTAAGACAGCCGGTGAAATGACTAGCATAGAGGCATTCCATCTTAGTCCTCAGGGTTGGCAGTGCATTTGCAGTCTTGTGAATGCGAATGTCTATGGGTCACAGTTTCCACTTACCATCAGGTGGCCTGTGTGCTCGATTGCCTTCCTATGCCATAAAATAAATAAATAAATAAATAAATACGTGGTTTGGATTTTTTTTTGTGAAAAACTTTACGACCCTCCTTTGCTCCGTTTCGGTATGCGTGAGTTTATTGTAATTTATAATCCTAAATTATACATACATAAAACCTTGCTTATGAATCGCTCTATTGATGAAAACTACGTTAAATTCCGTTAAGTAGTTTGAAAGATCTTTGTTTTATACAATGTAAAGATAAAAAAAAAACGTGAATACATCGCTCGTAGGTAAAAAGGTACATTTATGTATAATCGTATTGCATGTTCAATCTTTTATGTAAGGACGAAGGTTTTATTAGTTTTACTTACTTAGGTAGCATGCGAGATCGGGCATCATGCAGGCTGTGTGCGATTTTTTGTACAGAGACAGTTTTCTATTGCGCGCAAAAGATAGTTAATTTCATACAATTAGACAGATAAAAAAGATTAACGAAAAACTGTATTTAAGCAAACGGAGTAACGGGGCAAAGTTAGTCACTTAAATGACATTTAATGATTAAATGAATACTAAATACCTATGAGTGGACTATACATATAACGATTCTACTTGACAGCCTAAACAAAACCTCCACACACATCACATGGGACATTTTTGATTCATAGGTATTTTGGATGTGTTAAGTTGAAGTACGTAAAGACAGAGTAATTTCATCCTTTACGATTTGACAGTTCCTAAATAAACAGTAATAAACATCCTGCGAGGGTGGAGCCACCAGCCAAAGCTAGTCTTATTTATAACATCATTAATTAAGCATTAACCTAATCAAAAATGTATGTTGAGTCTAGTTCGATAGGTTTATCCGTTGAGTGAAATGCATTAAGCTTTATTTACATTTATAAGTGCAGGATTAAGAGATTATTACAAAACTACTAATGCCTAAATCTAACCAATCTGTGTAACCTGTCTATATGGAAATAGTACATTATTGCCTAGGCGCGGAAAGTAAGGGATTTCCTGACGAGTTGGTTAGCAGGCCGACCAATAGCGAGAAATCCTCGTTTCTGCCGAGGCATAATATATAATGCTTTTCTCAAACAATGCAAAGAAATGATACACATACATGATCATAAGTATTTTTAAAAACTTTGACAAATTCGGAGATAATGTTTGTTTGTAAACTACGAGTTTTAGTTAAGATAGTTCCACGCACGACGAGCCGCCGCCGCACAACACGACCCCACCCACAAATTGGGAGTACGGGATTTTTTTCATCGTTCTTTCGATTTTATATACAATAGAGATCACTTTTGAAAAACAATATGGACATGGACAGAAAGAGTTTTCATATGGTTTTTTTACTATCTAGGAATAAAATGAGGAACTTTCCGTCCTTGTGTTTCAATCGGAAAACCGTTATTTCCGACCATGTGTGAGAAAATGTCTAAATGTAATGAAATAAATTAATTTGATTTGATTTGACTAATAATATTATAAATGCGAAAGTTCGGATGATTTTTATTCAACCACGTTACAACGGATTAACGGATCTGGGTGAAATTAAGCAAAAAGATAGATTATAGTCTGGGATATCACAGAGGTTTGTTTTGATTCTGGAAGATTGAACAGTTTTCGAGGGGATTGCAATAGCCGACTTCTACACGAACAAAGTCGCGCGAAAAAGCTAATTAAACAATATTTTCATTCAATTGTTTTTTTTTTTTTTATTATAGTTATCAACAGGGAAGTTTAAAAACATTTTGGAGGCAAACTTTCAAAGATATTTTTTGTACTTATTAACAATAAAGGCCAAAATTTTGTACAAACCTAAAAAAATATGAATTATATTGTGAAATATCAGGAGATAAATATTATAACTACATTCATGATTTTCTTAAATCATTTAAATGAAAAACCAGGCAGCCATTTTGCGTAACAATACAATTCGGAATTTAAATAAATCTCTTCAACAGCCTGGTGAAATCCAACGGCTTCGGCTGTTACGTTAAGTATTAAATATCTGACAATTAAAAAACAACTGCCGTTTCTCTGTTAAAATAATATAAATTAAAGGACGATGGGCAAAAATGTCCCCACCCTCCAACAGAGATGAAACATGTCCCAGTTTATAGATCTTGGCAACATGATGATTTTTTACTATGGTGGTTTTCTTGGAAAATAATGATCGTATCGTATGGAATTTGTTCAAAAATTAACACATTCTTGCCTTGTTTGGCTCTTGAAAGGTTTTTTTCATTAAAAAAATCCCATCAATTTTGCTACTATAGTACATACATACATACCTTCACGCCTGTAATCCCAGAGTGGGGTAGGCAGAGCTACAGAATTACAACTTCAAAAAGTTGTTGACAATTCAGTAACCACAATTTGCACAAATAGGCTAAGATGTTTACCAGTGTATTAGTGGCAGGTTGCAAGCCCATCGCCTAACAGTACTACAAGCCTATATTCCCTTAGTCGCCTCTTACGACATCCACGGGAAGACATGGAGTGACACTATTCTAACCCGGCAACCACACTACCATAAGTAAGTGATATAGTAAGTTTATAAAATAGTTATTTTGTATTTTTTTGGGTTCTAATGAACATATAGACATGCATCCCGTGACTGTTAGAGGGTGGGGACGGGGTCCATACAAAATTGCCCATCACTCTTTATCCTGTAGATAATATTTACATAAATTATGGCGTCACTGACCTTTACTTCACCCCACGAAATGTAAACACCTTGTCACTCCAAAGTAAAGCACTCGCAACCGAATATATTGACTAAGTTATCGTGTCAAAGCGTATTTTTGAGGACATTACACTCATTATATTTATCATTTAATCTACATTATAACGACTAATTGGGGGTTCCTTGAGGGGAGAAGTGATTAGTGAGGCGTGCTCGCTTCACTCGTCGTTACTGCCAGATTGAAAGCGTTATAGTAGTAGTAGTAGCGGATACGAAGATGGATATGATAATGTTATTTTTCAAAGGGGTTTTAAAAAATTCAGTGAGGTAGAAGACGAATTTTAATGAATAATTAATGGTTTCGTTCAAAATATCAGTAGAGTATCATTAATTATCGACATATTGATTCACTACCCGTACCGACATTTATGTATTATTTGTTTGTTTGTTGATCTGCGAGGTTATTATGACATAGCAATGCAGTTCATTATACGGCGAGCGTAAAGGACAGCGCTATAGCAGTTATATTTTCTCCCTCTATCTCTCTCGTAAGATTTTGGGGTTTTTTCCTGCGGAAACTACGCACCTTATAAATTGGAAAAGGAAATTAATATTTTTAGATTTATATAATGCTAGACTAAGTAGAACAATTGTAATATTATTATATTTAAAATAATTACTGACTGCTGAGTTTCTTGCGGCGTTTCTTCTCAGCAGTGGTCTCCTCTTGTGAAGCGCTCGTAGATTCTTGACGTGTAATAGTGCCCGTGCGGCCTACTTACTGAATAAATGGGTTTATCTTATCTTTATCTTTATAGCTCTGCCCTTTTCTCGCAGCGTAAACTTAACTGCGTTGTTACGTCATAATCACCCCCCTGATTTTATGAATTCTAGTCTTAGGTGTAATATGTAAGGTTATACCAGTCACAATACCGTTTTACGAATTAAGTAAGAACAGTCAACCAATTTGATTCCTGGGCCACTATGGAGTATGTTAAAGTGGCGTTGTCTACCAAATCATAAGAAGTCTCCTACGTTTGGTTAACAACGTCACTTTAATACGTCCGCAGTGATCTAGGAATCAACTTTGTTGACTGTACTCGTATTAACTAGTACATTATTATAACAATCAACAAACAAACACAGTATTTTTAGTTAAACTCCTATATAGGAAGTATAAATCTACCATAAAACGCTATCCCATTTGGAGCTAACTGTGCGTTCTCACGACTGCACTTATTCGTGCCTAGCGACAGTTTCGAGACGACTAACCTATACAAAAGGACGTATATACGATTAGATACCTATGTTTATACGACAATTTAGAATTCAGAATGGTGTGGTAAAGGAAAAATAAAATGTCGCAAAGTAAAAAAGCTATATTATGCTTTCAAATATAATGGATTTACGACGTTCTGGATTGGCAGTAAACGGGTGATTTACGATTTTCCGCGCAACGTCCGCACGGCGGAACTAAATAAAAAATTGCGAGGAATTGTTTGGGACTAACGTAATTATGTGAAGAAATTCCGGAAATTCCTTGGCTTGTTATAGCAACATGACATTTTTGCGGCAAAGGCAACATTACCATCAACTTGTAGAAACCTATATTTACCGCTGGATGATGAAGATGTAGGCACCGACGGTTAAACTGGAGTATCAAAAAAGGGTCACTTTGTATTGAATTACCATACAAAGTGACCCATTTTCATTGCTCTTGAGTGTAGTACTCTGCTATCTATAGTTGTCACACTCTCTCTTGCATCTGTTAAATTGTTAACTGAGGGCGGAAAGGAGAAAAGTGAAAACTAGGCTCGAGCACTCGCCAGCGCTCGTTTTGTTTTCATTATTAAATGTTTGTTTTGTACTTTGTACTTTACTGGTCTTCATCATTATCAGCCGCAAGACGTCCACTGCTGGACAAAGGCCTTCCCCAAGGTTTTCCACAACGATCGGTCCTCTGCTGCTGTCATCCAGCGGTTTCCCGCGACCTTTATCAAATCGTCAGTCCACCTTGCGGAAGGCCGGCCGACACTTCGTCTCCCGGTACGCGGTCGCCACTCTAGAACTTTCCCGCTCCAATGACCATCGGTTCTACGAGCAATGTGCCCCGCCCAATGCCACTTACTGGTCTTAGTTGGCAATACATACTTATTAATCTATTTTTCTTACTAATAATACTCTCTTTTAAATTGACTTTATTTTTACCCCCCCTTATATATAATGAGATGTGTGATCAATCAATCATCTCACCACCATCTATTGCTTGTCCACCGCTACCAAACTATCAGGTCTTAGGTAATTCACATCCTTCCACATTGTTCAAGTCGTTAGTCCACACTATATCTACCATATTGTCGGCTTTATCGACCATCTGACTATATGCATCCATGCCCAGTCCCTCTTTAGAGGCATCTAATCTTAACCTACAACGGGTTGACAACGCATTTGGATTTTCCAGATTTCCCACGTCTATGTAAATCAGAGACCACTTACTATAAGATGACCTGTGTGCTAATTTGCCTTCTACATACCACAAAAAAAATCGTCTATTGAATAATAATCCAACTTTTTATGTCACACAACTTAACCGCTGATATTTCAGTTGCCTTCATCAAAATTCCCAACTATTCCAAACAAAGTTGACGGAAAATCCATGTCACCCGAAATGTTGCCCAATAGTTTGACAGGCGACGCAAACTGCAGAGCTTGTCACCCTAAATTCCACCACGTCAGAAGCAAAATCTCTCGTAAACTATGAATTATTATGGTCGAAATTAGATTGACGTTCTGCAACGTCCTTTTACAAGGCAAGCGCAATCGACTTTCTGCTTTAATATGGAAATACAAGGTTTGCTTTTGGGTAAATTGAGTTGGCGATTCGATACAGGTCATCAAGTTTCAGGCACGTGGTTTGAGAGCGCTTAAACTGCCTGTGTTGTTTTTTTTGTAAGGAAATTTGTTTCCGTGGGGAGCCAGTGGCAATCGGAACATGGTGAAATTTTACGATGGATTAGGGTTGTCAAAGTTGGGAGAGGTTTGGATATGAATAAATAAATGCAATTCATAACTAATAAAGCAAAATCGTGTAAGAGGAAGAACGATGACGAAGAAAAACGTAATTACACTTAGCTAAATTATTAGAAAGGAAGAAATTTTAACACCTACCTTTTGATTACAAATGGCGATCAAAATTCTGAATATTAATTAAATCGGCCACATGAGTGGTGCTGTTTTACACGTCGGTCATTTGGAGTGAATCTACTAGCGCTTCGGACAAGACCATCAAATGCAAGAAACTTCAGCAGAAACTAATCCACATCAACTAGGTAGATCTAATAGTATCGTAAATAATTAATTTCATTATATATTAGTAAAAAATTATAAAAAAATGAAAAATTTATTCATGACCGCACATTGAAAGAAATGTATAAGAAAATGTAGAAACGATGCTAACGCAGTATGAACTACCTGAGAAGCAAACACTGGTATTTAGTTGTTTCTGCTGAGTTTAGTTAAGGAAAGAGACACAACCATACACTATGATAAAGAAGGGAAAGAGCAAGAGCGAAGAAATCACAAAACCAACTCCAATATCTTTAAATATTTACTGATACAAAAAAATTACAAAAATATTGACAGAAGCATCAATATGGTGGTGGTGGAACAATCCTGTTATCCTAACAAACATTAACATAAAAAATTTAAACCATCATTCTATAAGGCAAGTCATACATACTACATGAATGGAGCCTGCAAGTATATATTGCATAATTGTAAATAACTTAATATTCAAACAAACTTCATAATAGCTCGTAAATTAATCCAACCACGAAAACCCCATAAAATTCGGGCGAAAAGATAAACTACATAAAACCCATCTTGTTTAAATTCAATACTGGATTTAGGAAGCCCAACCGCCATCTTGAAAGGGTCAATTTCCCTCAAAGCGGTTTGATATAATTTTGTAAAAGGATTTCCTATTATGTCGACGAAAATTGGAAATAATATAAAACAGGCGAAATGAAAACCTTCTTGGAGCTCTGTTGTTTTGATTATTATCATTTTGTTATTTTTAGCTTGATATTCAAGAGCATATCAGACCATGCTCTATGTAGGGTTTCAAAGACGTAACTTCAAACACGAAGAACTTACTCAAAAAAACAACAAGCATGGACAAATTTTGATTTCGGATTGGCATTTTGGCTGCTTTGACACGCAACTTAACACGAAGCTAAAATTAACACCTTTCAAATTAAATTTTACCTAAACGGTTAAATTACAGCTTTGTAGTACTAAAAGTGTCTGAGGTTAACAGCGCACAGACAGAGATGGCGTAACTGTAAACCATCGCCATCGCTAGCCACCTTATAGAGGACCTATTTGACATTATGGGGTTTTCACTTATGAGTATTTTACTCAACGGCTATGTAATGTATCAGCCTTTAATAATATAACGCACTCAGTTCAAACGTGTTTTACCATGTGCGCTAGCGAATTACTATCTAATCTCGAAGCTATCCTTTTTTCACATCTATTTGGGTCTACATACCTTTTACTTCATGAAAACATTGATTTAAGAGCATCAATATGTTTGTTTTTAATAATGAGTACATAATTTCATCACTATTTTGAGTAACGGTGCCGTGACCAGGATTATCAATCTAAAATATTTCTCGCAAGATCCCAATTTCTGTTTTAATGAGCATTTGTATTGATTTTTAATGGGATTCTATTAAAGCGGTCTTTAATACACACAAAATCGTGCCCGCGTCCATGAAATTTTCGTTTATCGACAATCTCCCGAAACAGTCTCATTTTGTGGAAAAAATATTGAGTTAATTCAGAATGTGATCCATTTAATTAGTTTCTTTCGACTTATCATCCGTAATCGCATAATTGGGCGCTTTCTCACACTTAACCAGAGATTTTATTTAAAAAAAAAACAGTTTTTCACGAAAATGCTAATCTTTCAATTTTAAAATATTAATATTTTGTCGACAAGTAAAACCCACAGCAAAATTAATTATTGCATAATCACAGGTCCAGTAACATCAAACATAAACGATTAACATAATAAAAACTATTTTCCAATTTACACCCTTGCATTGCATGTTGTTTAAATAAAGTGCCGACACGGCACGCCTGCATGGTACCCGGGCTCGCATGCTACCTTAGTAAATATCAATAATCAAATTAAACCTTTCGTCGTTACACATAAGATTGAACATGCAATACGATTGTTATAATAAATGTGCCTTTTTACCTACGCGCGCAGTATGCTAAAGCATGCGCTGAAGATAACGGTTTATGCGAAACGGAAACTACCATGAAATGTGGTTTAACATTGCGTGGGACCATTAGCAATTTGTCAGTTAACTTTTAACTGAGTAAATTTATGAATTAAATATGTTTTAAGGTTCTGATAGTAGTTACTACTAAGCTAGAAGTTCTGGGTTCTTTCGTGGAAAAAGTCATAAAATATACTTATTAATTAAATGCCGAATTAGTCGCAAGCAAAAGTGGTTTTGCATTTTATCCAACTAAAAAGTTGTTGGATATATTGTTGTTGTATGGGGCATCGTTTTATACCTAATATATATAAAAGTTAAGTCGTGTCTAACATACTAATTTAAACTTATTTATTATGGTTTCTTTACAGCATTTATTTGCATATAGTTTGGTATAAATATATTAAATTACTTAGGTTGATTTTGACCAAACTGGAATAAGATCGTATAACCAGATTAAACACCGAATTTGTTTAGGTTAATCTCGGAGAAAGTCTTATTCTAAGTTTGGTAAAATGCGGATTCAGATAAATAAAATATGCTTTAAATAAGAACCATTTTGCAGAAAAGCGATTTAGTGCATCGCCATAGTTGGAGTAAGTCATAGGAACAAAAGTTTTAATCCTTTTTCATAATGGACGACGTATTGTGCAATTTATGTGCCATGCCAAATTGCCCCCTATTACATTTGATTTACGTACACTACGTACAGCGTTTTAACGAAAGCTTAAAGCAAAAAGGACAAAGTTTAGAAAATCTAAATTTATGGAGTTGCTGCTTTTTAACCATATTTCGACTTATTTGAAACGTATTTTGATGATTTATCTATCTCTTTTCTCTGATGTATCTACTCTACCGGGATAAGTTTTAGCTTTATCTTTTTTTAGGGTTCCAGAGTCAATCTAGGAATCCTTATAGTTTTTCTTGGAAACTATTAAAGTAACATAACTGTTTTATTGTACACATACAATAATATAGATATTTATACCGCGCATCAAGATCAGTAATGAAATAAGTGTAAAAGATTTTTAGGGTAACTCCCGCATATGTAAAGCCAGGGTGATTTTTTTGACGATAGACATTAGACATCATGACTGTGATATTATTATGGTTTTATAGCTATTAGGTACCCCTACTAGTATGTGTATATATCATCAATTTTAAGATTCAGCAGGTTTGGTTTGATACTAAAATATGTTATTTTCTGATTTTCTATTAGAGTACTTTTATTTTGATAAATTTTAATAACTACCTGAATCAAAATAACTTTTAGTCATTTTAATACATATTTGCATGGTTACATAAATCCTATAGCAATATCCGAATTTCACAGACAAACGCACGTCTGAGCCAACCCTGAATCATGCAAATGTGGCACGTGAGTATGGCACAGCCCTGGGTGATGTTCTCTTGAGGCATACATCGGAGAGCCCACTAAACGAGCCTAAGAGATATATTTGTGATCTATAACGATAGGGCACCAATGGATAAGTCTCTCATACCGTCTGACAGTCCAAAAGCGGTGGAAAAAATTATAAAACTGACAGATTCTGTTTTAATAATAATTTTTCAGGAAAAATAGTGTAAAATTCAACGGAATATGTTTGTAAATGTGGTCTGCTTGAAATTGTTTATTTTTCCTCTATTTTTTAATACTTCCGATAACGATGATGGGTCAATATCGGTAGATGGATGGATTGTTAGTTTGTCACTAAGAGATACAATTACTACCTTTTATAGGTACTATTAAGATAAATTATTCAATTATAATTGGTTCACAAATGTTTACCAAATCATCATTTGACAAACTATATCATTCTACAATACGCCGCATTATTAAAAAAAAAGTGGTCAAATGTCTAACCTATTTAACAAGCCCATGTACCCTATGTAATATGTAATGGTTTGAACACAAACACGTTTTCGGTAAACAAAAGTTTGTAAAATTACATAGTTTATTAAATGATGATTTGGTAAAAAGTCAGGATGCCATTCAAATCACTTTAAAATCCAAGTTTGAGTTATTTATAGCTACTAAAATATTTATCTTTAATACCGACATATCCCTTTCTGGCTTTCAAAATGACTTACATAATAATATTATCTATGACAAAACACCACCTTTCGCAGAGATTGGCAACCCTACCCGACAAGGCTGTTTGCTTAGGCCACCCACACACGGCGTGCAAATCGCAGCGATTACCGCGCGGACGTGTATGCGAGGCTTTACCCTACCTGGGCTTGCAGCTTACCTGAAAAGACAATAAAACTTTATTAACATTTGTATTATTCAAGACTTTCTACTTTAGAATATTACTTGATAAAATAAAAATATGATCGGTAATTTCTTGTTTTGAAGCATCAAAATAAATAATTAGACTTTGCCCTTGACTTGATATTTCCCTTGGGAATTATCTAATATTCCGAATCATAAAGCGCCTTTTGTTTTAATCTAGGGTAGGTATAGATTATCTGTGGGCAGAATTTCATCCAAATCCAAGAATTAGCTATCGCCGTTGACTGTAGACAAGCTCAATCAGAACATCTTTAAAAACATTTACATTTATTGCACTAATAAAGTTAAGATTAGTAGTAGGTTCAGTTTGTTGGCTATTGTTATTGTTTTTACGATACGGCCGTCTTTAAAGTCAAGAGGATAAGAACTACTGTAACGTTAAAACATGGTAGCGACACAAACGGCTTTGGCTTCGCATTAATTATTATTATCGAAACTATACATGACAGCCGTTTTCTTATCGATATTGTGTAAAAATAAATAAATAAAGAAACTCAACAGAATAACTAATAATCTAAATATATAAAAGGAGAAACTGACTGACTGACTGACTGACTGACTGACTGACATATCAACGCACAGCCTAAACGGCTAAACGTAGGCACTTGAAATTTGGAAGGGACGTAGCTTAGGTACCGTAGAGGTGCACTAAGAAAGGATTTTGATAAATTCTACCCCCAAGGGGTAAAATAGGGGATGAAAGTTTGTATGAAACTTTGCCAATTTAAAACCGATCGGGCTGAGACTTTGCATGCATATAGCTACTATGATATAGGCATCCTTTAAGAAAGGATTTTGATAAATTCCACCCCTAAGGGGATAAAAAGGGGATGAAAGTTTGTATAAATCTTCTTAGATTTTCGACTGATTGAACTGAGATTAAAGATTGGAGCTACTATGGTGAAGACGTCCGCTTAGATAGGATTTTGATAAATTCCACCCCTAAGGGGATAAAAAGGGGATGAAAGTTTGTATAAATCTTCTTAGATTTTCGACTGATTGAACTGAAATTAAAGATTTGAGCTACTATGGTGAAGACGTCCGCTTTGATAGGATTTTGATATATTCTACCCCCAAGGGGATAAAATAGGGGATGAAAGTTTGTATGAAATCTATCTAAATATATAAAAGGAGAAACTGACTGACTGACTGACTGACATATCAACGCACAGCCCGCTTAAATAGGATTTTAATAAATTAAACCCCATGGGGATAAAATAAGGGATGATGGAAGATGTACATGTATTAATTTGAACCTATCAGTACCTAATGGAACAAAAAGGAAGAGAGGAGTGAATGTTGAAGGATGGTCAGGGGTCAAAAAAGAACACGTTCTAGGTAGGGTTTATACTGTTCATCCAAACAATACAGAATGCTACCACCTTCGAATGCTTCTACATGAGATCAGAGGCCCAATTTCATTTGAAGCGTTGAAAGCTGTAGATGATCACTTACATCCCACTTTCCAATCCGCGTGCAAGGCTCTAGGTCTACTCGAAGATGATCGTCATTTGGAGTCAGCTCTTGAAGAGGCAGCATTTTGTCAAACACCGCATATCATTCGAGAGCTTTTTGCTATAATTTTATTGTTCTGCCAGGTTTCCGACCCCTTATGTCTTTGGGAAAAATACAAAGAATACCTTTCTGAGGACTTTAAAAAACAACTGGAAAGGCAAGGTGACGTGGATGTAGAGCACTCATCGGACCTGATATTTAACAAATGCCTGTCGGTATTAGATAATGCCGTATTATCATTAGGCGGCCGTCCTCTTAAAGAGTATGGATTACCTCAGCCAATTACATCAATACAATTTGGGAATAGAGAGTACATGAAGGAGACCAGTTACGATACAGTGGCCTTAGAAGACGCAGTAAGACAAAATGAAGCATCCTTGAATGACGAGCAACAGGAAGTTTACAGTAAAATTATCACGAGTGTAGACGCAAATGACGGTCGAATATTCTTCTTAGACGCACCAGGTGGAACTGGTAAAACCTTCCTTATTAATTTACTTTGGCGAAAGTAAGAAGTACTCACGGCATTGCTCTGGCTGTGGCGTCGTCCGGCATAGCTGCTACATTACTCGAAGGTGTTCGAACTGCTCATGCTACTTTTAAGTTACCACTCAATTTAATCACTGCCGAGACTCCCATTTGCAACATCTCCAAACAAAGTAATTTTGCTGAAGTTTTAAATAGTACAAAAATAATCGTGTGGGACGAAATAATGATGGCTCATAAAGGTGGTATTGAAGCCTTAAACAGATCACTAAGAGATATAAGGGGTGATACAAAATTAATGGGTGGAGTAACAGTTTTGCTGGCCGGAGACTTTCGGCAGACTCTAACAGTGGTGCCAAAAGGAGCCCGAGCTGACGAAGTAAAGTCGTGCATTAACTAATTTGTGGCCCCAGGTTAATATTCTTAAGCTCTCTAAAAATATGAGAGCTCATTTGGGCGGGGATGAGTCTGCTGGTAGATTGTCAGATCTCCTTCTTAACATCGGTAATGGTGATTTTCCATCGTTTGATGGAATGATAACCATCCCGGAAGAATTGTGCACAGTACTAGGATTCAAGAATTACTGTCTAAAGTTTATCCAGACATTATTCCTATACATGACAAGCCTATTGAATAGTTATGTGAGCGTAATATTCTTACTCCAAAGAACGATCAAGCAGCAGCTATCAACGATATACTGCTCATGTCGTTTGAGGGCGAAGAAAAGGTCTATACTTCGATTGATACTGTGGTTAATTCAGATGACGCTACTAATTACCCTGCAGAATTTTTAAATTCATTGAAACCGCCAGGTTTGCCTTATCATAAGCTTATTCGGCGTGTGGGCACTCCAATTATGTTGTTGAGAAATTTAAAACCACCAAAACTTTGTAACGGTACGAGACTGCAAGTGAAAGCGTTACATCGCAATATAGTGGAAGCCACTATATTAACTGGGTGAATTTAAACGATTACAGTTTCCCCTAAAAGTCTGCTTTGCCATGACAATAAACAAATCTCAGGGGCAAACTCTCAAATTTGCGGGTATTAACTTGAGAGAGCATTGCTTCTCTCATGGACAGTTTTATGTTGCTTGCTCTCGAGTAAGTTCACCCAGTAGCTTGATTGTTTTAGCGCCTAATGACAGATTAGTTAAGAATATTGTGTACACAGAAGATTTGAAGGCCCTATTTTTTTATACACGCTAAAAAAAGTAAAGCCGCAAAAACTATACATAATTAATAATAATACTCTTAACGCGAGCGAAGCCGCGGGCAAAAGCTATGTCGATATAATTCTGGCCAGGAAGGACGTTTAACTATTAAATTACTTTAAACTATGAATGTACTTAACTGCGATAAACGAGTTCTACGCGGACGAAGTCGCGGGCAAAAGCTAGTTGTCTATATTTATAAAGTATTCCTGTAACTATTTACTTTTACAAGTCATGAACCATACGATGGCCATAATATGGTGAACCAAAGTGGATCAAGGCGGCTCTTTTCTCCCCGGTAAAACATAATTGCTTTTGACAGGTAATCGTATTGTTTCAAACTCGGTTGCTTACTTTCAAGTAAATAAGAGCTATAATAACGTTAACGATACGAAAACATGACCGAAGCAATTAGGTTCTACCTAAGAAAAAGCTACAAAGGCCCTAGCCAAAACGCATTACGCTAACTAGCGTTTCTAATCTTTTCGTTTTTAAACCAATCGCGTTACTGCTAGCTCACGTGACACTTCGTATCACGTCATCTACCAGTGACGCGATTGGTTTAAAAACGAAACGAAAAGAAACGCTAGGTAGCGTAACGCATATTGGCTAGGGCCCCAGGTCTACTCATGGAATTGTATAATTTCATAATTTCCTCTTATAACGGATGTTATTAATCACTCAAATATCAAAAACCTTAAACATAGGAAATCTTAAACTATAATTTTAATTACTTTCATGATCAAACCGTTGATTTTACGGCCGTGTGCGGTGGAACTTTTCGATTAAAAACCCACCGAGTTATGACCGTAGTGGGGTCGACATTAAACGGGGTTAATGACCCCTGCACTAGCGGGTTTATAGCGGCTATGATATGTGCTAGTAGCCACTTATTTAGACTTTTACTGTTAAGTGGTATCGTCGACGCTATAGTTGTGTTGATCAGGCTACGCTGGGAAAGAGGGAGTTATGCTGACATGAATATGATAAAACAAGATTGAAAAGACCCTGGTGATCTTGAAAGAGTTAATAAATGCATTTTAATTTTTAACCCGACTGTTGAAGGGGGAGGGTAGTGTGTTTATCAGTCTAAATATGTATGTTTGTTTCTTTGTGGCGCTGCTCTAGAAACTAAACGCGTGGACCGATTTTGATAATTCTTATGGCAATCGATTGATAACACTATCTGATTAATGACACTAAACAAAGTTCAATATGGCGGAAACTGGACGCTATATTAGGTATAAAATGTTATTCGCGATTGACAGCGTCTAATGACAGATTCACCCTTTATTTTCTTGGGTTAACCTTGGAAACATAATTTGTTTCCTGAATTTCAAACAGCCTGTATACAGATTACTGCCACATAGGGTTGCCATTTTGAAAAAATAATAATGATATAGAGCATGATGCTTTTAAAACAAGATGAAAAAAATACGTACATTATTTACAAAAAACTAAAAACATTGCAACTCCAAAAATGCGACATCATTGATGGGCCCTGATTAAAATAAATTAAATCAATGTTAGGGGACCATCACTCAATTCTAGTTAGTCCAAATCTTAGCACGACACTTTTACATAATAATTTAGTATGAATAAATTAAAAGATAATTAGGTACTTAAATACTTAAAATTTTTGAATTCGCTTAATCCTAAAAAATCGTAATCATCAACAAAAAAAAAAGATTGATCTGTGAAAATTGCCTAGAAATCGAAAAGAGTTATTATCTATAAAGAAGCTAACCGTAAGCGAACTTTAAATAAAATAGGCGAACCCCCAGTACAATTAATTATTATAAATATAATAAAATTATGACATGTGGGGTATCGATAAAAAAAAAAACATCTTTAGGGTCTTTCGTCATTTTTCATTTGGAATGATCATTTAGGATTT
This sequence comes from Acleris emargana, assembly GCA_927399475.2. Taxonomy (NCBI): domain Eukaryota; kingdom Metazoa; phylum Arthropoda; class Insecta; order Lepidoptera; family Tortricidae; genus Acleris; species Acleris emargana. Next base: position 21,275,714 of record OV656848.1, on the reverse strand, counting down.
ATAACGATTTAAAGTTGGTTAGTAACAGTTGGGTTTTTTAAAGGTTGCTTTTTGTTGTTATTATTTGACATGATATGTCTCTATACAGGGTTGGGCAGATTAAGTGTCCTAGTTAAAAAGAGCCATAAAATTAAAACAAGACAGATTTTTTTTAAATTTATCACGTTTTTATTTTTAGCGTACTCTATACTTAAAAAAACTAATTCATAAGTTCAAATCGCTTGCCATCAGCTTTAATAACTTGACGCATTCTTCCATAGAATGCATTGCACGCGGCACGCACTACCTCGTCTGGTATTTCATCCCATATCTTGACTAATCGATGCTTGAATGAGTTTAGATTCATGCCCTGTGTGTCCCAATCTTGCTCAGCATGTAACCCATATCGAAAAGTCCAAAGCATTCAAATCCGGCGATGATACAGGCCATTCTTGCCAAGGTATAAAATCTGTCAAATTTGTTCTACACCAGTCTTGAGTGCGTTTAGCGTTGTGAGATGGGGCACTATCTTGTTGGAAGCAGTAATAGTCGTTTCCATATAATTTTTGAGCATTTTCTAGCAAATGACCCTGTAACACGTTCTGGATGTAATAGTCTTGGTTAATTTTGACACCTCGATCAATAAACAGCAGCGGTAACCTGCCTCTAGGCTATATCGCACCCCATACCATGACAGCTGATGCACTCTGGAACCCGTTGTACGGCTAATTTGTCCACAGGAATATCCTTCAATGAAGCACCAAAGACACGATAGTTTTGTTGGTTGTGACTGTCTTGTAACTGGAACATCTTTTCATCGGAAAAAATAATATCATCGCCGTCGTGCCAAGCTAGCAATTCCCTACATTTTTTCACTCTAGCTTTTTTCTGGGCATCTGTTAAGCCATGATTTTTTTTGTTTTTTGTAGGCCTTTAGCCCAAGATCATATTTTAAAATACGACTCATTGTTCGACGGGATATTTTCATATCTTTAGCAAGTTTGCTTGCACTTCGAGCTGGATTTCGTCTAATACGCTCACGAATATTTTTAATGATGTTTTTGGTGCGAACAGATGGCTTTCTCCCAGGTTTGGGCCTGATTTGTGAAGATCCCGTTTCTTTGAATCGCTTGACGGTCAGCGATATAAACTTTATATTGATATTTAAATGTTTCAGCGTCTTCAATATCTCACACGGTCGGTATTTTTTCTGGTACAAATCGCACACGAGCTGGCGTTTCGCGTCCATTGTTGAAAACAATATAAAAACAAAATATATCAAGCTGACGTGTAGAAATCATAAAGAAGATTAAATTGTCAACAAAAAAAAAAAACGAAGTGAATAAGAAGTTAAGTTATATTTAAGTAAAAAAGCCATACACAACTAGGACACTTAATCTGCCCAACCCTGTATATAGGTATATATTATACTAGTAATTACCAGCCACCGTATATTTAAAAAAATCAAAATAAAAAAAATCAAAATCATTTATTTGTTCCAACACAGGTAGGTACATGAGGTTGTTCGTAGCAAATGTTGTATCACTATGTTGAGCCGCGAGGCATACAAATTGTAGTTCAGGTAAATAAGATACACATGCAGTTCTTATTAACTAATTGTAATTACTAGATATAAATTCATTCATTGAGTAGAACGCTTTTTTTTACTAGGAATTAAAATAATAGTTTTTTGAACTCGGTTAAATTTTCTATTTCCATTAACTCATCAGGTACTTTTATTATATATAATAACACCCTTTTTGCTGCTTACGTGGTTATCACACCGAACACCGCATCCAATGTGAAGACCCCTTAGCATAAGGATTAGGGTGGTAGCAAAACGGATGATATCTAGCAAAATTCCTCGACTAAAACCCAGTATTTCCGTCCATCAGTCTGTCTGTATGTCTGCCTTACTTCGAAGAGGGTGTCATTAGCGATCCATAATATCGTTTGTCCTAAATTTTTGAATGTCGTGAATTGGTTCTCGTGTGGGAACCAGTTTAGTAAAACATTGGTGAACCCAAACAAATATTAGAATTTACTGTAAATTTATTTTGATATTAATTATTATTTAATTATTATTATTTATTTTTTGTGCTTGTTTAACTTTACGTAGCATATCGTCAGTGAAACTGCAAAACCACGTAAGTAACATTTGAAATAAGGAGCAAAATGCACCTTTTTAAAAAGACAGTAAGGTTTATTTTGTGCTATCATAAATTTGTTAGTTACGCGGTTTTACAGTATCACCGACAATATGCATCACAAAAATACATAAAGTGTTAATACTTTTTTAAACCCACGTAAATAGATTACGTACCGCCTTACTAGTTGCAAAAATGTTACCAACTTAAATTGACACGTCGCTTTAATTCACGAGCTGTCACTTTATATTTTAGCTAATTATAACGTGACAGAAAATGTCCTAATTACGTTTCTGCAACTGAATGATATTACAATGACACGAAATTGAATTAAATACGGGCTAGGGAATGCAACAGTGCATCGGTGAAAATAGCGCAGCCGATGCTCTCAGGCGCTGACAGCAGCCTATTCAGCGGCGAGCTAGTTTAGCGTGCATCTGAAAACATATCGAATGTGACCTATTGCCTTAGTTGGCGGGACATATTCTTCTAAATACAGCATATTGTCATATTTTTTTTTTTTTCGACTCGCACTTTGACGCGTTTTCACAAAGCAGTCTATTTCTTAGAACCTAGGCGGTCTTTAACACTAATAGTCTAAATAAAAGTTAAACTTAGGCACGTCAGCTCGCCATTAGTGGCCATCAATCATCGAGACGCTATCGAGTTACTAGAAAACTAATTCTTAAGGATAAATCATTACTTGACCTTAATTTACTACAATTAGCAAAAGAGCAATTAAGTGAGAAATAGCGAAATATATTTAATGTTTTATGTGGGTAGATTCAGACTTTTTGAATTGTAATGTAGTTTCCTAACTTCGTTGACGTTGTTTTCTTGTGCTCCTTTTTTATGAATCCCGGATGGTCTTCCAAGAACATATTTTTCAAAATGGATGTATGTTTTGGTCGGTAATACGGTTTACAGGGTGTTCAAGAACTTGACCGGTATACCTAATTATAGTTTTCATCTCACTAGCTCGGAAAGCCCTTTTGTTTGTTTGTTATCTATTGAGAAAATCGCTTTTTATCAACATGTGAGGAAAGAGTTTTGACATTTGACGGCAGCTTAAGTGATATTGGACAGCTAATAAAACGTAAAACGTAAACGTAATTTTTTTTTTTGCTATTCAGGAATATAAAATGAATACAAACCTCTGTAATAAAAGCAATCCCTTCTTGAGCTGTTATCTCGTAAATGGCCCAATCGATTATCATGGAAACCTGTCTACGAAACGTTCCGAAGAAACTCGCTTACTCAAAAAAATCGCGTCCAAATCAGTCCATCCGTTTGGGAGATGCGATTGGATAGTCAGACGCACACACACATACATACACACGTTAAACTAATAATTATCATTATTTTTTTGTCGAGGTTTAAAAATGTACACCTAATGTATAACAAAACATACTTAGCCAATTAAAAATGGACCTGATTGCATACAAAATAAATCGCAACTTTAGAACAATAGTGACCTAATTCAAAATTTCATCTTTCAAACTTCAAGTCATAAATGTATTATAATAGTGTCCTAACTCGAAATTTTAAATTTCTGAGTTATGTCATTATTGTTATGAAGGTGCGAAATGTATATTTCTAAAACTGTTCTATAATTCTAACACTTCTAAACGCAACAATTCTGAGCAAAAAACGTAATAGCTTTTCCAACAACGCACGGTTCTAAACACCCCCGCTACACGATGCCCAGGCGCCGTCGTTAGCGGCTTTTCCCTGAAACGAGTGCAGTATGTTGTTCCAGGAATGTTAGTTTGTTTTAATACTCGTTCTTAAAATGTTCATTATATGGCGTCAAAATAATACCGACAATAGAAGGAGCACGGTTTAGAGAAGACGGGCGTGTGAACATTGATTGTGTGACCATGTACGTACATATAATTGACATAAATAAATAAAATAAATAAACATCAGGGGAAAATGTCACTCCAATTGACCTAGTCCCAAACTAAGCTCTAGGCTTGTACTAGACAACGATATAAATATATACTTAAATACATAGAAAACATCCATGACTCAGGAACAAATATTCGCGCTCATCACACAAATAATTATCTGCCCTTACCGGGATTTGAACCCATGACCGCTAGCAACATGTAATGTAATTATAAACACAGTATGAAAATAAATATTATTTATTGATATATTAACCCATTACTTTACTAAGAATTAGTTAGGCATTACAAGCTATTGATTTAATTTCAGATTTAAGATTTATAAAACTTTTTTTTTTGTTTAAGTGTCTAAGACGTTTTTGACTTTTGGGGTCGGAAGTATTGATTGATTAATATTTACCTATCTGAAAGCGTTGTTCTTATTTCGAATAAAAAACCTATGGAAGGAGATTACTTTGAAGATAGTTAAGTATTTTTTTAAGTAATATATCGTCGTTAAACTTTGTTTTCTACCAACAGACCCACGGATAAAACTTACTCCCATACAACCTTACAATTTCTAATTTAAACTTTCCATAAATCAAAACTTGGCGGCGTGTTTCATCCATGTACCTTCCCACGTTCCCTACCATTGCCTCAACATCGTATGGAATTTCATGTAGCAATCCAAAACCCGGGCACTGCGTGTGTTAATAGTGAATGTACAGGTTGTGGCACACCCATAAATTCCAAGTTAATTGAATGAAAAATCGCAGGGACTGCGATAGGGGGCATTATGCGATGACTTACACGGCCCGCGGTCACGCCACACCGTAATGGCTGCGTGTCACTGCTATTTTAAACACTAATCTAGGTTATATCGTAGGTACACGATATGTGCTGGTATTTGGTCTTTAAAATAACCATAAGACTGACTTTAAAAACATGAAATTGTTTGAGGGTTTCTTACAAAATGTTTAAAACTGATGCCCTCATATCATCATCATTTTGCTGTCGTCTTTCTGACGTCTCTTATCGACCCTTTTTTTTCATCAATATATATAAAAAAATTTATAGCATGGGAAGGCAAACGAGCACACAGGCCACCTGATGGTAAGTGGAAACTGTGACCCATAGACATTCGCATTCACAAGACTGCAAATGCGTTGCCAACCCTGAGGACTAAGATGGAATGCCTCTATGCTAGTCATTTCACCAGCTGTCTTATCCCCAAACCGGAACACAACAATGCGAACACTGCAATGGATAATGGATAAGATGGTGGTACCAACCCGGACGGACCCTGCACAAGGTCCTCCCACAAGTAAAAATATAATAAATAAGCTTCTGTAAAAAAAAAAAATGAACGCCGTATTTGCCGACTGTACCTTTATTCACACAGTCGTCATCTACTAGATAAGACAATTCTAACGAGCCCTAACACGACGGGTTTATCATGTGTAATTTGGGTGTTCCTATGGCCACCCTAAGTCTCCATCATCAGACAAGCTCAATGATATTATTGTATTGTCATCAGAACTAAAGGTGTATGCAAATTTTCAGCTTCATCGGAAACCGGGACGTGGGTGGGTCAAATTTAGCTTGCAAGATGTGACCCTTACATTTTTACATACATTGCAAGTTAAATAAAAGCTTATAGAAGGATAGGAGACTCTTTACATCTCCAAAATTGACCGTGGAGACTTTCTACATCTCCCTTGTTTGTGTTTGTTGTTTTTTTTTTGTTTTGTTTTTTTGTTTAATTACTTACTTACCTATATTTAATTTTAATTCGACATTTGGAGACTTTTTACATCTCCGGAATTGTATTATTATTTTAACCTGACATTTTTATTAATTTAATTATTATTACTACTGGGACCTGTACATCCCTGTGACATTTAAATTAGATAGCTTAAGTTTAGTATTGTAATAAGTTATTTATTTAAAAAAATGGCTTACTGTTGAGTATCTTGCGGTGCTTCTTCTCAACAATGGTCTCTTGAAGCGCTGGTAGATGGTAGATTCAGACTTGTAAAAGTGCCTACAGGGCCTACTTACAGAATAAATGATTTTTGTTTTTTATAAAATAGAAGATTATGGAATGTGCTGTGATGAACATCTTCAAATAAAGGATTCAGACTCTTTTTCTCTGTGAAGACGAATCCAGGTGAAATTTGTAATAGTTGAATAGTTGTACTACTCAGTTGCCTCTACTATGTGTCAGTACCTAACTGAATAAAATCAATATGCGGAATCAATGTCGAAACGCAGAAATCATTATTAAATTATAAGTATCATTTCTCATTTTCTAACATGTTCATAGTTACATATATTTCAGACGAAAAGGTCAAATTCAGAATGCGAACTAGAAAACACAGTTTCAGCAAAACTGCCCCATAACTAAAACCTCCCATAACACGGCGATCTGCGGAACCCAAATCGGCTACAAAATTGCCCTCGCATTACCCCCATATTCCCGCATCGGCCCGATTCCCGTGACCCTGTGTTATGGCCAAGCATGTAATCTATGGGAAACACGTCGTGGGACCCAGCCCTGGTGTAAATGTCATTCGGATCACATTTACATAATAACATCGGTTGGAACGCGCCTTTGCGGCCTTTCAAAGCGTGGCCATTATCAGGTGTCGATTGATGTTTATTATTTAGTTTAGCCGGTGTTTTCGCTGGCTTTTCGGTTACGGTAGTTGACGTAAATTTAAACACAAATTGTCAGTCTACTCAAATATTGATTCTAATAATCAATGCCGTGTGGTTGCCGGCTTAGAATTGTGCCACTACATGTCTTCCCGTGGAAGTCGTAAGAGGCGACTAAGGGAATAAAGGCTTGTAGTACTGTTAGGCGATGGGCTTGCTACCTGTCACTAATATACACTGTTAAAACATCTTAGCCTAATTTTGCAAATTGTGGTTTCAGAGTTATCAACCAGTTTTTAGTTGGTAATTCTGTAGCTCTGCCTACCCCACTCAGGGAATGAATGTGTGAAGATATGTATGTATGTATAATCAATTAAAAGTGTCTTCGTTCGTTAATATACAACAACTGAACTGTTAACGATGCTAACATAATTTGGAACAGTCGAATTCGATCAACTTTTCCATTGCAAATTGCGAAACGGCATATTTTTAATAGGCGATATTAGATTTAAATAACTTACACGCGAATGAGTCGGCTTTTGCGCCGGGCGGGAGAAATTCAGTTATGTCGACAGACGCGGCCATTTGCATTCTGTGTTACTACATTTTTGTTATCAGCTGTTGATAATAATATGTGCGTTATGTCATTCAGTTTTTGTGTAGAATTAATCAAAATAATGCTTTTTTATCCGAATACCCAAGAATAAAAGTTATTTTTTCTCAGTAGCACGCTGTAACTGTACCCTTACCATGAGATACAATTACCGTAATGCTCTGTCTCTGTCCCTCCCAGTATTCTTATAGAGTGCGAAGGACATCACCAGGAATGTCTATGGACCTCCTGATCTCAAGAATTTCGTTTAAAGTTAAGTAAATATTACTTATTTAATTTGTCCGAAGCCCTCACTGAAGTTGGTAAAGGTGATATAGATAAAATAATAATATGTGCACCTGAAATATGTTTCGTACTCTCTCTGACAACTTTAACTTGCCGGTTAATAGTAGCTGTATCAAGTTGAAAAGTGATGCGCTTATGATAATCACATCACACAGGGTCGCAAGTCGCGTGTACATCACGTTGTTACGTACAATAGTTACTGATATGATATGATATGTTCGCTAGTGTATTCTCTGCTTATTCCTATTTTGAAGAGTCTGAGATGTCGTTGCATTCGTCTTAGCGTCGAGAGTGTTACTTGGTGTTGGGTGCTAAGTTTAATTATACAAATAAATAGAGAATTTGACAATGTAAAAGGCGGGTAAGTATTCATATTGATTTATTTAGTTAATTACATGTTCATTACTAGAGGTGTATACCTATGGTATGGCATTTGATGCAAGATACCCTGTTACGGCGTGTAGTGCATTGACTAAGATTATAGTACTTTTTACTAGGTACTCAAGCATTAATTTTATAACAACAAAATTATCAAATCATATAGTTTGATTTACTTTGCTCCCCTACCGGTAAATATGCTCCATCGTTATATTGAGGTAATCTGTATTGTAAATCATTATATCGCTTTCATTCACTGCGCGGCTGGATGTATGTATACATCGTTTTTTTTTTTGAAATTTTGTCATCGACCTTGACTTATAAGTAACAAACAAAAGAGTCACTTTGGTGCATTAGTGCAGTTACCCAGGGAGGAGCAAAGTAGACACATTTTACTATACCTATTTTTTTATTTTTTTTTATTCGTATTTACAACGCGTGGATCATTTAACTGTTAGTGATTCCCCCATATCTACGAATCGAAAGCTATGCTAACACTAAATATTAATCTATACCTTCATATATTAATGAAAATTTAACTCTTTAACAAACCAACAAAGCCGTACTCTTCCGCACCACCCGCGTTTTCTTTGTCCGGCGGGGCATCGAACGGTTACTTATGTGTGCTCAGCAGGCTATTCCAACTCGCAACTCGTTCCATTGAATGCCCAGGAACGCTAAATGCAGATTGCATCTGAAAAGTTTCTAGAATAAATAGCTCTGGAATCGCAGTGGCTCAGAGATGGCTCAGTTTGCTCAGTAGGTCTCTTTCCTACTAGTCTACTGCGAAAGAGACGCACGTAGGAAAGTTCTGGTAGCGGTTCAGGTGGTCCGAACGCTGCGTTGTTCACGCGGACACTTTTATTGGGTTTCTGGTATCTTAGATTGTTACGAGTCTGCAAAATGGGCTAACCATGGATAATGCTCTCAATGTATTGTATTGTTGTATATTCTTTTATGAAAAACGTAGACATATTTGGGTGGATCAACTTTTTTTCGTTGTTATTCTGTCCCGTAAGCCAGGAGACAACAGTGATACAGTTTCTTAGAAAAAAAATTATAATATATACTTCCAGCACACTCAGGAGAAATACCATAAAATAATGGGTGTGTAATTGCCAATAAATCAGTTTTTTGTGGACTTATATCCTTTGAAATCAGTTTTAAAGAGTGACCCAGGAGTCGTCACCATGGCAACGAGCTACAAAGAAAAGTTGATTGACACATTTCATCATTAATTTTCCTAATGTATTGATTGTCGAGCTGTAGGTAGGCCTCCAGCAAGTTGGAGTGAGGACCTTGTAAGGATCGCGGGAACGCGGTGGATGCGAAAAACACAAGACCGGTCTGAATGGAGAGCCTTGGGGGAGGCCTATGTCCAGCAGAGGACGTCATTCGGCGGACATGATGATGATGATGATTGTTTGGTCGAAATCGTTAGAGTTTTACAACTGACTCTTTTCTTTCAATTATTATAAATAACTAACCGAACTTAATTTAATTGATCTACAAAATAGACGTTTATTATATTCTACAGCGTGTTTTCGGCATATTACTAGGTACATCCATAGAAACTAATTAGTAAATAAGATTTTTAAATATTGCAAAAAAATGTTTTTTTCTGTTTAGAACAAAGTAATTAAATGTCGTATCTTCGGTCATTCTAAAAGGGCGTTTACAGTTAACTCATAGTCAGTGTCAAATACGTCAATGTTAGCGTGACATGTGTATGTCACGCCACACAACAAACACAGTTAAGAGCCTTTTAGACCAGTTCAACGTGATTAACTGATTAAATTTTAAAATTAAATATCTTTAAAACCGTAACAGTTATCATTTGTCTGTCTTCGGGAAATTAACTTTATTTGACCTAAAGAACGTTCCCTTAAAGTTATCGTAAATCAAAAAAAACACGGTGTATAATGGCAGCCTGAATGATGTAAGGGATACCAATTAGGGAAGTCTAATAGTTCAGAAGCTAAAGTGGAACAATGTCCCGTTTCAGATAACATACAAAAAAGAAGAAGAAGAAGAAGGCCTAGGTCCAGAAAAGGGGTTTTTTTTTTCAAGCACGTAGGTGCTTGTTTAACTTTACGTAGCATATCGTCAGTGAAACTGCAAAACCACGTAAGTAACATTTGAAATAAGGAGCAAAATGCACCTTTTTAAAAAGACAGTAAGGTTTATTTTGTGCTATCATAAATTTGTTAGTTACGCGGTTTTACAGTATCACCGACAATATGCATCACAAAAATACATAAAGTGTTAATACTTTTTTAAACCCACGTAAATAGATTACGTACCGCCTTACTAGTTGCAAAAATGTTACCAACTTAAATTGACACGTCGCTTTAATTCACGAGCTGTCACTTTATATTTTAGCTAATTATAACGTGACAGAAAATGTCCTAATTACGTTTCTGCAACTGAATGATATTACAATGACACGAAATTGAATTAAATACGGGCTAGGGAATGCAACAGTGCATCGGTGAAAATAGCGCAGCCGATGCTCTCAGGCGCTGACAGCAGCCTATTCAGCGGCGAGCTAGTTTAGCGTGCATCTGAAAACATATCGAATGTGACCTATTGCCTTAGTTGGCGGGACATATTCTTCTAAATACAGCATATTGTGAATAAAAGAAGAGGTTCACTTTGGTCAAAAGTCTAAAGAAGAGCTAGCTTTTAAAAATCGCGACTTATTGTCCATTATTTTGGTATACAGAGAAAATCACAATGCTAAAATGAATCTAACGACAATTTTCTTGTTTAAAATGAACATAGCTAAACCTTGTTTAAATTAGAGTACCCATTCAGCCTCTAGACGGGACAAAGAACCATTCATACACACATACATACAGGTCAAAAACAATAAACTCTTATTCTTCGACTTTAAACACGAAACAATAGTAGGACGTGGTGATAGTTCAGAACTTGGTACAAATTTTTATTAACCTTTCCAATTAATCAGCAAAAAAAAAAGCCATTTCCACTTCGTAAAGCGCCTTCATTTTAGATTTCTACAAATCATGAAGTAAAGACGCCATCTTGTTAAGGTCGCGCCAAGACAGTAAAGCTTCATCATACTATAGTTTCTGAATTTCCTGTTCGTTTAATTTTTCAAGGCTTTAGCTAACCTGAGATAACATAGCAATTTATTCCCAGTATTCCAACATGACTACATACATACATAAACTCACGCCTTCATTCCCAGAGTGGGGTAGGCAGAGCTAAAGAATTACCAACAAGTCTTAACACTTCTTGATAACTCTGTAACCACGTTTTGCACAAGTAGGCTAAGATTTTTCCCAGTGTATTAGTGACAGGTGGCAAGCCCATCGCCTAACAGTACTACAAGCCTATATTCCCTTAGTCGCCTCTTACGACATCCACGGGAAGACATGGAGTGGTACTATTCTAACCCGGCAACCACACGGGTAAACACGACTAACATGACTAAAACACAATTATCTAAGCTTATTTAGTTAAATTAACATTACTCAGAACATACAGCCATCATCCGTCCAACCCCTCCCCAGCGCAAACAAGTAACAGTCCCATTAACTTCTAGGTACATCCAACCCATTTTTACTCGACCCCTATATTCCAACTTTTAATTGGTTCCCGTATCAAATTTATTCAATAACACACGAACCGGATTAAGGTTTAATTCAAACCGGGACAGTCGGAGATTAGACCGGGGCAAAAACGCAAACAAAGCGTACAAAGGCGGGGTGAAGGGGGTGCTTATCTTTGCTCCATTGCGGCAGAGGCACGCGTGGCTAGTGGAGTCGTTGGAACAGCGGGTTCATTGCGAAGAGGCAAGTTTTTTTCGATAATGGCCTTATTCACTAACTTCTAAGAGCCTCTTAACCAGTGTTCGCCGGATTCTGGGTGCGTATTTGATGATGAAATAACTGGCATATCTACTCGTGAAAGCATTCCTTGTGGAATATTCTGCTGGCGTCTGTATTTCCGGGGGTCCGTTCATTTGACCGAAATACGTTTGGCCGAATGAGTCGTTTGGCAACTGTTTCATTTTCCAACCCGCATATATTTCTGGAACTGTGGATATTTCAGGATTTATTTTTGTACCATTGTGTACTCTATAGGTTAGGTTAGGTTAGTTTTTTTTTTAAATCTGAAATATTTACAGTTACAGCAATATAAGCGGGTTGGGAAATGAAACAGTTGCCAAACGACTCATTCGGCCAAACGTATTTCGGTGAAACATTAGTGAACCGTATTTACGGCTGCTTACGGCCGGATGTTCTTCAAAAGTATGAATAGTTACCTTCTGGGTAAGCTCTGTGTAAAAATTTGATGGTAAAAGTGGTGCCGCGCGAAATCAGTAAATAAATTCTGTAACGGGATAGGTATGTACATACATACATACCTTCACGCCTTCATTCCCAGAGTGGGGTAGATAGAGCTACACAATTACCAACAACTCTAAAAATTTGTCGATAACTCTGTAACGACAATTTGCACAGTTAGGCTATGTATGTAACTAACAAAAAGCAAGTTTTAAAAATCTGACAGTTGCTGTTGAAATTTAAAAATAACTTTTTATTCAATGATACCCCACCGGTCAAAGTTCGTCGCCTATTTTTTATTTTGTTACAATATGGCGTCTGGTTGCCACCATATTATTGAATTTTGATTGCTGTCATATTTTTAAAGACATAAAGGAATAAACATAGGTACATGCATAAATATGTATATAGCCTCATAAACACATTACTCTCCCACTTCAGGAGTCAGGTAAAAAGTAAACTGAACTTGAAAAAAACGAAGCGACTAGCGTGAAACCGGCGCCTGCGCACCGCACCGCTCCCGCTCCAGAGCGTTTTTTGGTAGTTGCAATCTTGATATTGGAATAAAATCGTGGGCATTTTTTTTATAGAAAATGGGTTAGGGTGAGGACTAACGTTGTTAACGATGAAACGAGTTCACCCTGAATACCTGCATACTTACCACCGGATTGCGTTCAGTGTCCGTTAGTTTCCAAGCCATACAAATATACATAAATTGCACTGGTGGGCACTGCTAGAACAGTTCCTTACATCATCATCATCATGTCAGCCAAAAGACGTCCACTGCTGGACATAGGCCTCCTCCCGGGCTCTCCACTCAGACCGTTATTGTGCTTTTCGCATCCACCGCGTTCCCGCGATCTTTACAAGGTCGTCACTCCATTTTGTTGGAGGCCTACCTACAGCTCGTCTCCCGGACTCAAGAACCTTGTGACCCCATCGGCCATCAGTCCCTTAGTCATCAGTTCCTTACACTACTCGTCGTAAAATGATCTGCATACTTCATGGTAACCCTGCAACTGCCCAAATTAATTAAGCCGTCGAGTTTGCTTTAATAACATAGTTTTCATTACCCAAGTCAGCTACTCGCGCAGTAGAGTGAGAGGGCTGATCCCCGGTACTGACAGGTTTAGGGCTCAAGCGGCAACTTTTATTAACGTTTTGTTTGTGGCCAGCAAAACTAGTTCAGGTGGGAGGTAGTTTTACTGCTCAGCTGGGGCCGGGTAATCAAAACTTAGGGCAGGTTTACGAGCCGAATTAAATGGTATACAAATGGTCAAGGGCAAAAATATGCGACATAAGGGCACGGTTTTCCTTTGAATAAGCGCTGCTTTTATATATTGACCATGTTAGTTGGCTTCTTTGTTAACCACCTACCAAAGTAGAGGGTTTTATAAGTTCGAGAACTGTGAACTTTGAGAATTGTGTGTCGTCGATGTTTGACATGTAAAACAATAGCTATCAATGAAATAAGCGCTATCGTAACGTCAAAAATACGGTAACATTTAACTTATGTTAATTAACAAAGTGGTATGGTTTTACTAAGTAGAATTTAGGGGGCTTAAGGGTATGTGTGTGGCTTTATAGCTAGCAATCGGAACGGTGTGACAAGATAAGATGCTTAGCGAGTACGTTACCGATATCGAAACCACACACGTATGGGTTTAATGAAAAAAATAATTGAGCTTCAGTTCTAAGTATGAGGAACCCCCAAAATTTATTGTTTTTCTTCTATTTTTGAGTGAAAATCTTATTGCAGTTCACAGAATACCAAGTTTTAACAGCATAGATGTTATAGTTTTGGAAAAAAGTGGCTGTGACATACGGACGGACAGACAGACAGACAGACATGACGAATCCATAAAGGTTCCGTTTTTGGCTACGGAACCCTAAAAAGACAGTAAAGATTGCTCGGGATCATTATAAATTAATTAAAATGCTCGGCCCGTCAAAGGGTTCGGAATAAATTGTCAAAAAGTGTACACCGTCGACAATGACGAATGTCGCCGTCTCCCGAGATGGCGACGAGGTCGTTACGATGAGCGAGGGCCTAAATGACAGGTCATTCCTTATCGCCCTTTGTTATTATATCGATGTTTTCCATATTTTTCAAAAAACGAGGGCTTTGCTGCGAATAAATCAATAAACTTGATTGAGATATTTTATAAAGAACTTAATAATGATGAACGACTATGCATGCATCGATCAATATGATTAGGCATTAACTGACGTGGCATACGTCTCACAGACGTCATGACTATTATTTTGAAATCTATGTCGCTATGGCCTAATAGTTACTTTAAGAGTGCTCTGAAACCATGTCGTCAATTAAAGGTAAGGTAGATTAATTACTTTTAAATTGTGTTTTGTGAAGAAGTATTTGGGTGTGGACTGATAGATAACTGACCAGGGGGGTTATTATGACGTAGCTATGCAATTCAGTTTACGCTGAGAGAAAAGGACAGAGCTATATAACTGGTATTAGCTCTATCCTTTACGCTCGCCGTAAAATGAACTGCATAACTACGTCATAATTAACCTCCTGGCAACTCTTAAGCAGTGATTTTTTACACTCGACTGTTCAAGAAGAATCGTAACGTGTGTATGTATGTATGTATAGTATGCATGCACGTCTGTTCTCGCGTAGAGACTAACAAATAGACCGATTTTGACAAAAAATGTGTCGTTAGAATCGCCTTAGTGCCACGAGTATCACTATATTTTGTTAGCTAGAAAAGGCAAATGATCTAGTGGGTTACCTGATGTACAGTGATCAGCTCTATCCATTAGTCCTTGTAACACCAGGAGAGCAATCGCAGATGCAATGTCTGTCTTCGAGGAAAAATATGTTCGTCTCTTGAATATCCCTATGTTATAGCGGTTTGGAAATATCGCGGCATTGAGCTATATGCCAGACTGTTACTAACAGTCATTAGGCATTATTTTGAGCTTCAGGCAAAAAGTCTACCGTGTGACGTGTCAAAATAAATGTATTGATAAACAAATGCAAACATAGTGTACTTACAACATCGGTATGAGTGATACTATCCTATAATATCAAAAGAAGAACTACAGTGTTGTAGTCAAAGCATTTTATACACTAATGGTGACCACATTAAATTAAAAACGATATGCTTTAACTATGCCTGCTGTTAACATCTTTTTATCTTTGGTATGGTTATTAAGTCAACATGTATGACAAATTTTAAATTTATTGCAAAACTTGTTGTTTATATTTGCATTTGGCCAGGGATGTGATTCTCTTAAGCTTATTACATTTCAACTTGACGCAGCTAATATAAACCGGCGAGTTTAAGACGTTGAGTAGCGTCAGAGCGTACAAAAACTGGGCTTTCATTCTCAACTAGGCAGCTTTACACTGTATAGAGATAAAGCAAGTGAGTCATCACTTCTTACCACGCGGTATTTGCAGCATTTTTTCTATAGTAGTAGCTTAACAGAATGAAAGGCAAAAATATGGCAAAGAAAGTATGCAAGATCACTTTTAAAAATGTTAAATTTCTAGTTTTCTGGAGCAAACTCGATCAAACTTGTACGCGAGGGAGAAGTTCATAGTACAAGACCGACGGACGGCCAGGTAGTCGGTTAACTATATTGAAAGTTGCCAAGTTTTGTGCACTGAAACTTGGTTAAAAGGTTCCTAGCAGCAAAAGGACAGTACCCAGGAAGGACTGCGAATACAACAAAATTAACAATAAAATTGGTATTCGTGTTAGTGATTTTTTAGATGACTTTTTCAAACGCATTTTTTCTATGACGGTAAAATTATCTTTTCGCGTTTTTTCCTGAATGTGATATTAACAGTTTGCCTTTTTCCCGCCAGTTTATCTTTACATTCGTGTTTTTACCCTTGCAAATTTTATCCAGTCGCTTCTCTTTCTTCTCGTCGAGTCGACGGAGCTCCTATTTCTGGATTATTTGGCCCTTTGGGTCAGCTACAATATAAACATAACATAAACCTACCTCCTACCTACCTACATGAAGATGTAATTACTTTTGGGAAAAAGTGAGACTGGGATGGAAATCCATTGAAAAAAAAAACCACCGGAAAAAAAGTGGAACTAGAACAAAAGCGACGTTAATAAAATCAGCCGAGGAAAAATTTAATTGAGTAAATTAGGAATCGGAAAAAATGTGAAAAGACATAATTATCGCTTCACAGAAATAATGATTTAAAAAAATATATCTAACAAGTCGTATCGAGACTTAACACTGACTTTCTAAAACGTTTTGTTGCTCAATAATCTATTGATCTAAATTTAAAGCCGCGTCCCTGCTGAGCAGAGTGCGTCTCTATTGTAAGCGGTAAAACCATATCGTCTTTGACTTGTTATGGTATCGTTTTAACCCGCCCGCCATTACTGTCAAGTAAAAAAAAACGTTGACTATACGATAACTGCAGATCAAAGACGATAGTTTTTACCTCATCGATTCTCGACCCTGGGCTTGATTGCCGACGGCCTGGATTGTACGTACTTGAATGACTGCATTAGTCTTCATATTCGGTAAAAACCCGCAATGTTTAGGTCAAATATCGTGTAATATGTATGTATGTATGTTTGTATGTATGTATGAATGTAAACACTTTATTGTACAAAATACATACATACATAAACTCACGCCTTCATTCCCAGAGTGGGGTAGGCAGAGCTACAGAATTACCAACAACTCTAAAAATTGGTTGATAATTCTGTTACCACAAAATAAAAACCAATTAACAATACAATTGATACAAAAATGTGTATAGGTACAAAGGCGAACTTATCCCTAATACATTATCCTTATTTCTTTATATTATGTGAATGTGTAAATGATTATTTAATGTACCACTAACATCAGATGTAAGGATAATCTTTTTATCACTAACCAAATGAATAAGTTCTTTCAAATAAATTATTCGAATTTGAATTTGAATTAAACACTTAATCCCTTATTCATAAACGCGCAATTGCTAAAATGTGATTTAAATATAATTTGTCCTTATCCTTCATTGTGACATTTGGATTTGACGGAAAGAGAGGTAGAAATCTTTAACAAATATAGGCTGACTGTGCGTAAAGAGGTTGGTGTATAACATATCTTAATAATAATAATGATCGCACAAATGTTTAAGCTTTATTAAGGCTCTGTCATCCCGGCTCATAGACACCTCCGGAGATCCCAGAGCTGGTGCTTACCTCTCCCAAAGGATTGGGCTAGCTATCCAGAGAGGTAATGCAGCCAGTGTCATAGGGACCATGCCGCGAGCGGACCTGCTAGAGGGTGTGTTCTTTTTATAGTGATGATTATTATTTACATCTTTAATATTTGAGTAGCTTACTTTAATTTTAATTTAGATATTCATTAAATTTTCTGTAAATTAGGTTTTATACAATAAATATTCAAATCTAGTATAACAAATGTTTGAGACATATCTGGCTACAAAAAATGTTTAAGAACTTGGAAATCAGTAGCGTACGTAAAAAATGCCTTTCTCAGAATAAGATTGATATGCCTTAGATGGCGTGTTCGCCGGGTTCGCCCCACGGGTAATGCTATCAATAGAATCGGTAAAAACCCGCATTCTTGTCCCAGCATTCCATCCCGATATTATTTACGAAGAAACAAAAGATTTTAAGAGAACCAAAGCCGCTGTACGGACGCGGAAGTATGTCAGGGTAATGCGAAGCTACGGTATCATATTTTTAAATAAATAAGAGACATGAACTGGGACGCTTTGGTTGTTTGAAGCATTTTTACCCGACTGACCCAGAAGGAGGGTAATGTTTTTCGCGAGTATGTATACTAATCAAAACAAAATAAGGGCCACGCTATGTTCTGCATACAAAATAACTATGTTCGGAGAAGGATTATTATAACAAATGATAACTTGTAATTTTTGAATTTAGTATTATTCGAAAGTGCAATGTTCAACTTACTTGCAAGCTGTGTTGTTTTTAAATCAATTGTTTTGTTTTTACCGTTCGTTGGGTTTTTAAAAAAGTAAAATTTTTTGCTCATTTTGTATGAAATTTGAAAATTGTTTTAAAAAACCACTCGCACGGTAAAAACAAAACAGGGGACAAAAAAATTAAAAAACACAGCTTGTAAGTTGAACATTGCAGCTTTCAAATGGTAGAAAAATCAAAAATTACAGGTTAAGATTCGTTATAATAATCCTTCTCCGAAAACAGTTCTTTTATGTGTAGAACAAAGCGGGGCCATAAATATTTAGTTTTTATATATTTTCGTGTAGCCGGCGTCTATATAGCTGTGAAAATTAAGATTGATTGATTGATTGATTGATGTTGATTAAAGGAGACGAAGAGGTTTGCCCTGAGAAGAGCAGTTGGTTCGCGTTCGCGTGCGGTATCGGAGCAGCAGCGGAGGCGATGTTTACATACTCGTATGTACGAGTATGTATATCTGTTCCTTTGTCATCTCCTATAGCCTAAACGGCTAAACCGATTTTGAAGAGTGATGTGTCCTTAGATTTGTCTCGGTTGTGGAAGTAATTTAATCAAAGTAAGGAGGACAAAATAATTATATAACCTTAAAAGAATCATTAAATCAATTAAGTTCAAAGTTATCATCATTTTCCTCATGTATGTCATATAAAGAAAAAGTCAAATTAAAGATTTTTCAGTCAGATAGTATTATCTAGAGATAGATAAATGATCCGTAAGCAAGTTTAAGTCAAAAGTCAAGATCATTTGTTGTTTGATTTCAGATGTAAAATAAGTTGTTATGGATACATTGGTTAACCTTTATTTATAGTTCAGTAATACTAAACTCTAGTTTACTTTTATTTCAACCTAGTTTAATTTATAAAGTATTTATTTATTTATTTATTTATTGATAGGAAATCCAACAGTTACAATTACAACATATGCAACAAGAATAGGAAGCACTAAACCAAATAAAGGATCTCACATGTAGAGACTGAGTAGCAAATTTAAAGTTTAGTACAAACTTCAAAGGTACAATTGAATATATCGATATCCAGCTTATTCACCCAATTATTCAAGCCTAGTACTGAAAAAAACATCTTCAATCAAGACAGCACATCTATTTACTGGCATAATTACCATAAGAGTCAAACTGAGACTTACACCCACCTCCGTGGTCTGTTTTTAATCCACTTTAACTGAGCACCAGTTAATAAACCAGTTTAATTATGAACAAATACTTTGAACCCAATTAAAACGCGCTCCATCCCGAATTCATCAAAACTCCCACCTGTTATTCCGGTATAGGTTAATATTTCAGTGCCGGAGGCTCCAAATTCTATGTACCATTGACTCCGGTGGGCATATTTTGGCTTTGAACGCGAAGCGGCCCGCGGAACTGTTTGTTTTGTTGTAACTAACTAGGTAAGTGAGGGTGTTGGCCTTTGTAATTTTTAAGCTGCCATAGCATTTTAAATGTTTCGTATTGAAGGCTTTCTTTAATTTTAACTGATATTTATAGCTACACTGGGAAACATCATAGCCTATTTGTGCAAAATGTGGTTACAGAATTATCAAGAAGTTTTAAGACT
Source organism: Acleris emargana (assembly GCA_927399475.2). Taxonomy (NCBI): domain Eukaryota; kingdom Metazoa; phylum Arthropoda; class Insecta; order Lepidoptera; family Tortricidae; genus Acleris; species Acleris emargana. The sequence goes on along the minus strand of OV656848.1, from coordinate 21,255,909 downwards.
TGTTGGTAATTCTTTAGCTCTGCCTACCCCACTCTGGGAATGAAGGCGTGAGTTTATGTATGTATGTTTGTATGTATTTATTGAAAAACGATATAAAGTAATATATAAGTAATATATAAGTATAATACAATAAGTGAAAATTTAAACTAAATTTAAATAAGACTAAATCTAAGACTAAAATAAACTAAAATATTAATTCAATTAATGTACCAAAGATGCTGGCAGGTTTTCCTCGCTGAACGGCTACAATTCTGCCGTGCTAGTGTAAAAGGCGACTTTTCGACAAAAGACACTTTCGAGATAATCGCAAAAAAGTGACCGAAATCTTCATTTTCATATTTCTAGGTAATTTAAACAGATATTGAAATGAAACTTTTTGTGTCGGATAGACATTGTGTTTTACTACTTTTCTACATAAGTAATGTATTTTTATTAACTACAGTTTTTTTTTACACACATTTTTTCCTTTTTGTTTAGTTGCCGATTAATAATTGCCACTGAAAAACCAGCAAAAAGGCGGTATATGAGCACTATACCGCCTTATAGGCTTGATTTTCCTTCATACGTCTTCATACTAAACTAGGGCTTGAACGTATCACAATAATGCTTAATTAAAAAGACGTATTTGCAACATACCGCTTTATTGCTTAGTACAAAATATTTTTTGAATAATTCTGATCTAAATAATAACGCCGAATAACAAAAATACGTTTATCTTGTCTAGTACGCAAATCAAAAAAATATGGTTTGTTTTCGTATCGATCATTTTATATTTATATACTAGTCTAAAAAAACGTATGTCTTCAAAAGTCAGACGAAATACGGTTTTTTAATCTAGTACTACGATGAAAGGTTAGACTAATTGCTAATTAAAACCATCATAAATTCGGTACAAATATATTTGAAATAAACAAAAATTAACAGTTAAATCACAGGAAATATTATCTCTTCTAAGATTTGTGTAGTGTTATTACTTATTCAATAAATCAACAATAATACTCTTTGATTGGTCTGTATGACGCACTGTTAATCATAACTTCTTTTTTAATTATTTTAATTTAAACATAATCAGTCTCATAAAGTAATTGAATTGCAATTTTGGGAGGACTTGCCAGAATCCAACCATGAAAAAGTCGATGAATTATAGGTTAAAAATACTTAACCTATAATTCATCAACATTTTCTTGGTTGAATTCAGGCAAGTCCTCGCAAAATTTCAAGCTAAGAGCAGGCATTAATGGACCTAGTTTACGTACTAAATTCTGTTTTCGACTTGCGTCTGTCTATCCCTCGGAAGTGAGTGTGCGATGAAAGCATCGGGCGCTTTCCTTTTACTTTGGTAAATGTTTCTTTACTAAAATTAAACTCAATATATTCTCCTTGCAATAACCCTAATGTAGCCTAAGCACCTTTAAATAGAATTACTCAAATCCTGGTCCTCGTGGAACCAATTATAATAGCTAAAATTATATTTTTATTTTATTTTTACCTAATTCCTACTACATCTATCTACCTAACCTAATAACTTAGTCACCATAAGTAACATTCCTAGTCTATAAAGCTTCCTATTCCTAACAACCTATTTTAAAAGTAAATTAGTTTTGACATGTGATCGTCAAGTAATCTAATATAACCCAATAGTTGTGAACCTATAGTAACCCTAGAATTTTTTAAGTCTTTGTTTTAAGTCCTAGCTATACTAATACTCTCTAGAATATTTATACCTAAATATTTACAATAATATGTGGTTGCCGGGTTAGAATAGTGCCACTCCATGTCTTCCCGTGGATGTCGTAAGAGGCGACTAAGGGAATAAAGGCTTGTAGTACTATTAGGCGATGGGCTTGCAACCTGTCACTAATATGCTGGTAAACATCTTAGCCTATTTGTGCAAATTGTGGTTACTGAATTATCAACAACTTTTTAAAGTTGTAATTCTGTAGCTCTGCCTAATAGCCTACTCTGGGATTACAGGCGTGAAGGTATGTATGTATGTAGACTATAATTTATAACTTATCTAACACTATCCTAGTTTATTTAATAACTCCTACCCACTTGAAATTCAACCTACGTACTAAGTGAATTGGTTTTAAAGATAAAGTTAATATGTACCTATAGTAGATATAATTTATGAAACCGAAGTCTAGATTAAAGCAAATCTAAGAATTTAAAGGTTTTGTGGCCCCCTTAGGGAAGGAGGACCTTTACTTGTGGGAGGACCTTGTGCAGGGTCCGTCCGGGTTGGTACCACCATCTTATCCATTAACCTACAGCCAAGCAGCAGTGTTCGCATTGTTGTGTTCCGATTTAGGGATAAGATAGCCGGTAAAATGACTAGCATGGAGGCATTCCATCTTAGTCCTCAGGGTTGGCAGTGCATTTGCAGTCTTGTGAATGCGAATGTCTATGGGTCACAGTTTCCACTTACCATCAGGTGGCTTGTGTGCTCGTTTGCCTTCCTATGCCATAGAAAAAATAAGGAGATCTCCTCCATACGCTCTGGGATCGCTATCCCTAGACCTTAGTCTACCTCAATAGTCATCCTCCATAGACAGGTCAGACTCCTTGCCAATATGTACGATTAGTCAGTCAGTCGTATAGTAAGGGAAGAAAAGGGTCAAAATATAAATTTAGTGTTTAAAAACTCAATTATACAGTAGATTATTTATCGTTCAATAAAGCGATAGTTACAATATATTATTATTTTTATTTCATATAATATTGTGACTCAAGATTGATATTGCTTGCTTCACCTTTAAGTCTATATTTGACTTGAATTTTATATAACTAAATGAGATGTTCAATTTCACTAAGTATCCATGTTTAACTTTTATAGTAAAACAGTGGGATACAGAAGTCATTTTGTCTTCTAGCTAGATTGAGTCCTCATGTTAGTAAAATATATTATGAAGAGTAAACAGACAAATCTCACTATAGTCACTTTATCATTTACTGATATATTTGTTTTATGGTCTATAAAATATTCATTTTATAAAAGGACTTAACCATATCTGTAAGCTAATTATTGATATTCTAGATTTGCTTTATTTCCATAAAACTCTCCATATTTTTTTTATTATTTATTTGTATATTTGTATAAATGCATTATAAAAAAAGGACTTATTTCTTTAAGCTAACTATTGATGTTCTAGTTTTTTTTATTGTTCATGTTTTTCTTAGATACTAAAATAATTCATAATTGGGATTGTTCAAATTTTTTAAATTACTCTAATTAGAAATCCATTTCGAGGAATAGGGTTCTAAAGCCGTTCTGCATGATTAAGTTTTTGTTATATTTATTTATTTCGGACATTTCGACAAAAGTATATTTGACCGTGTGGTTTGACTTTCGTTTTTGGCTTGAAGCCCTCCCAGGTGTGTCTTACGGGTTAGGCGTAAACCGCTTGAAATAGTATGTTTTATTATACTATTACAATCACTTTTTATCGTAACTTATCATGTAATTCATCGATAAAATGTCTGTTAAATAAATAAAGATATAAAAACAAAACTATTCGGTCAAATACAAAATTAATGAAATTGGTCTCTTAAAATTACCTTTTCTTTTGTATTAGATTATAAAAACCGTGAGTTATTTTTTTGGTCTATCCCAATTATGTTAGTTCTCCAAAAAAAATATCATAATTATATTAATTTATATATTTATTTTATTTATTTTTACTGTACTCAGGTAACAAATATTTAGAATGGTATTATGTACTCAGTTTTATGATTTATCGTCAATTCGTCGTCCTCGTCTTTTCGCGTGATACCGGGCGCCAGCGCACACGCACCTTCATTACCCGTAACGTCACCGAACTGAAGGGCGCCCGAACGCGGGTACTCCCGTCCGCGGGGGGTATGTAGGAGATTGGGGATTATACGGTTTTATTAAGTAGCATGGGTCGACTGTGGATATTCGAATAGTAATCTAGCGTTAAAAACTACCTCTGTCCCAAGTAAAAATAACGTATCACAAAATAAAAGTTTTTTTAAACAAGTTTATCATTATTTAAAACTCGGCATTAACTAGACTAAAATACCGCAAAATACTGACATACGGTCTTTTTGTCTAGAAAACTCTGTTACGTTCATTTAGATTATGAGCAAATAGAAAAAAACATTTGAAATACTAAGTTAAAAGGCGGTAAAATATGTTATTCGTTCTTTTTACTTAGTAATCTGCAATTACGGCCTTATAGAGTAGTTCAACTTATTAATAAATAAAACCTACACCCAGACAATAATGCGGAGTGTCTTGTTTTACGTCTTTCTAATGTAGTATTGTGTAGTTACCGCTTTATTGATTAGTATTTGCTGGAAAATAGTCTGTTATACGGCCTTTTTCCTTATCGTATCTTCGCAACCAAGCCTCTTATCGACAAACGGGTAAGATGGGTCGACGCGGCTTGTTCTCCATATCACGATGGTCATAACAACTCAATTTGGTCAAAATGTCGAATGATCGCCTTTTACACTAGCACGGCAGAATTGTTCGTTCATTAGATCATCATCATCATCATGTCAGCCGAAAGACGTCCACTACTGGACATAGGCCTCCCCCAAGGCTCTCCACTAGATAACATTTAACACGACTTAATTAGGCGTGACAGCTAAAATTATTGTTTTTTATTAAAACTGTAATGTTAGACATCCAATTCGGCGTGCGCATAAATACTAAAACAATAAAAGCAATTTATCTCAAGGCATTACAGGAAAAACGTAAATTCAAGTAAAGTGGCGTTACAAAGAAACAAGAAAAATTTCACACAAACCAAATACTTAAAACAGTCCTAATTCAAAGTCATTAAGGATTTGGAATCTCGACTCGCTTCTAGTAAAGTGCATAATAAATCACAGGGAATAGTTTCAGCGTGCTCACTACGCTGGCTGCGTCGGCGGCGAGGCGGCGCTACAGCTAGGAGTGCACTTACTGTTGATAGGTAGTCTGTTGAATTAAGTATTTGGACGCTCCATGGCCAGAAGTAGTCTTACAAAGTAGTTCGAGGTTGGATTAACCTAAAAAACTAGAAAAAAGTGTGATCGCCTTGGCTTGAGTCGTTTGGTTTAGCCGCTTAAAGAGTTTTGGGTTTGACCTTCTTCATTGATATAATTAGTTAAACTAAATGTCTTCCTTATTTATTTTTTAACTTTGCTATAAAACTAACGTACGTTATAAGTACATACATGAACTTCTTTGCGCAGTACAAAATAGGTACCTACAAATGGTGGACCCGAAATGCCACTTTAAAGCACTAATCAATTTACTTTTCAATAGTACATTATTGCCTAGGCGGTGAAGCAGGCAATTGTGAGCTGAGGATTGGTTTAAAAATACGAGGCCCGCAATTGCCGTTCCTGCCGAGGCACATATAGTGCTTTTCTTAAAAATGGCAAGATACAAATCGCATTTAAACAGAAACTTCACGAGAAATAACATCACTCTTTACCGCCTTTATGTTTATGACAAGGCGAAACGCAAGCTTTTTTTGAAAAAAAAACTCAAACTATTCCAGACACAGATAAAAAAGTTACGTTTTGAATAAAATATGGATGTATAAGACTTGTGCCCTCATTTTATTATGGCAGTTTTCACTTTTTAAAAAGTTACAAACTAGATAAAAATTAAATTTGTATGCAACATTGCGGGCTTGTGTAGCGAGCACGCAATGTATTTTTTTTTTAATTTGGAACTGTCTGTAAACTATGTACTTCGCGTCTCAGTATGGAGTTAGTAATGTCAACTTTTCCGGTAATTTTTGAGAAAAAACGAATTACCGGAGCCATTCCAGTTTGTCTCACCATATTAGGTACATTGTTGACCTTATTAAAGCTCTAATTTACTTGACAATAAGAATTGTCTTAACCTTTGGACCTTTATTTCCCTGTTTTTTGTCATATTGCTATCGTATTGTAAACATTAAGATAGTTTTTATCTTATTAATCTTGACAGTAAAGGTAGCCAAGTAAACAATAGGTTTGCAATAAGGGGAAAAGTGGAATAGAGACTCAGCGTGATTACGATATCAAAGCATGATATCGCACTGCTAGATCAAGACAGTATCAACTCAAAATCATTGTTAGTTTTGTTTCAAGCTCATAGACGTTGTATTAATGTTTATTATAAAATACAGCTGTATTTTGAGTTACTACACTTTTGATCTGACAGTGCGATATGGTAACCCAAAGTTAAATGAAGGCCGCGGCCTCTTGTAGGAAACAGGCCCTATGTGCCAGAATCTCTTGATTGCAATTCCTTACCAACCCTAAGGAATAAGATGATATGCCTTTTGCTAGTCGTTTTACGGACTTAATTCTCTTCACAAAAACACAACAGTGCGAACACTGCTGTTTGGCTGTTAAAGTACGCAACACTATTCTAGTTTTACCTATGATTACAAATAAACGCTTTGACTTTGACTTTGACTACGCAAAGAAGTAATATTTACCGTTTAAAAATGGTAAAAAAGAGAAACTAATAATAAAATATATTTAGAACGCTAACCAAGAAAAAATCCACTCAACGTGGCTAAACGCTCGGATAAAGTAACTCTTAATTTTAATCTCAGCTTGTCTTAAGAAAAACAGATTTCTTAAACACGTTTAAAGTGCAATTAGCACGTCAGTTCATTAAAAATGGATCTCAAACACTTAAGCGCCATTTTTAAAGCGGTCCACTCGTTGAAACGATTACCCTGTTTCATTAAACTGTTCCAATATTCTGGGTTTAAATGGAAAGAAGACGAATTTATAATTAAGATGGTTTAAGTAGGTTAGTGAGATGAAATCTGCCGTGTGGTTGCCGGCTTAGAATTGTACCACTCCATGTCTTCCCGTGGAAGTCGTAAGAGGCGACTAAGGGAATAAAGGCTTGTAGTACTGTTAGGCGATGGGCTTGCTACCTGTCACTAATATACACTGTTAAACATCTTAGCCTAATTGTGCAAATTGTGGTTACAGAGATATCAACAAATTTTTGGAGTTGTTGGTAATTCTGTAGCTCTGCCTACCCCACTCTGGGAAAGAAGGCGTGAAGGTATGTGTGTTTGACGACGCGCTTGCCTAGTTGGTAGTGACCCTGCCTACGAAGCTAGCGGTCCTGAGTTCAAATCCCGGTAAGGGCAGATATTTGTGTGATGAGCGCGAATATTTGTTCCTGAGTCATGGATGTTTTCTATGTATTTAAGTATATATTTCTCTATATAAGTATTTATATCGTTGTCTAGTACCCATAGCACAAGCCTAGACTTAGTTTGTAGAAGTTTGCGAAATTGTCCTCTGATATTTATTTATTTATTGTCATTGTAAAAAGACAACGATTATAAATACTTATATATTATATACTAAATACATAGAAAACATCCATGACTCAGGAACATATATTCGCGTTCATCACACAAATATCTGCCCTTACCTCCTTACCCAGGACCCCTAGCTTCGTAGGCAGGGTCACTACCAACTAGGCCAGCGCGTCGTCTAATTAATTAAATAATTCTACTTTTTATAATAAAAACCAAATTTATTAAGTAAAGCAGTATGCACAAGTATCATTATTACAGGTAGACTTAATTGGCATTGCAAAACCAGAGTGGTTTTCATGCTTTCCATGTAGATTAAGAAATTACCTAAGATTTAAATATTCATATACTCGACCTTTTTAAACCCTTTAAACTATCTTTTTAAACCCTTTAAACTCTCTTTATGCTTGCGTGCCGTGTAATCTACAACCTACAGGATCATGTAAACCACATTTCAACATTTTTAATATTAACTTTTCCTTCTCTGTAAATTTATGAGCATAATTATAGGGATATGAATTTTAACAGTGAATGACACCGCAATAACGTGCGTGCCATTTCAATGAATACAGCTCTCTTATCCAAAAGTATTATAGGAATGGCTCCAAGGATTAATTTCAGCCTGCCAAATGAAATAAGAGAATGTAAACATAATTATTATAGAGTTTAAAATATTGCTAAACGGATACTTAATTAAGAAAGGGTTATTTCTATTCGATAGATGAATATATATAAATGACAAAATCTAATAGCTGATGTGCCATTACATTAATAATAATATTAGGTTGTATGTATAAATTAAATAAACGTTAAAAGTTATGTGTCAAGTGTTAAGTGTTAAAGTAATTAATAGGTATTAAGTATCTAGTTCTAAGATATATTTTATATTGCATGCTAGATACTAGCAGATTGTGATAGATCAAAACATTTTACGTAACACCTTTTTGTTATCACTTTCCAGCAATAAACGATTTGATTTGATTTGAGAGAAATATTTCTATATTTAGATGACCTTTAAAATATAACGCCTACTGTTAATCCAATAAATTGAATTGTGGAATTCGACAAATTCCGTCATTTATACTCGTAATTAGAGAAATGGTACGCCTACAGTTTTAATTGGGTGTTTGGAAATAAAAAGTGGTTAACGTCGGGGAACAAATAATGAACCTTAGAGACACTTGGCAGGGCGGAGTGGTAGTAGATGGACGATCCGTTGGTAGACTGGCTGATGATGGGTGTTAGACATAAAACATTGAGGGAACAATGAACGCTAGTAGCGGGGGGCCGGGGAGAGTGGCGGGATGAGGAAGAAACCTAAACAGGTCTACTGCGTTGGGCCAAATTATTTATGGTCAATAATTACCCACGTTTCAATTTCCCAAAAAGTTTTATTCCGTCGCTGATGATTTATTTTTTATGTACAGTATTTTAATCTCATCTAATATACGTAGCAAGCGGTTTCGATATTCCGGATATAAAACAAAAGTACTACAAAATGCTTTTTGGAAAATTATATATTTTTATTTTAAGTTTGCTATGTTGTTGCCGGCTTAGAATTGTCCCACTCCACGTCTTCCCGTGGATGTCGTGAGAGGCGACTAAGGGAATAAAGGCTTGTAGTACTGTTAGGCGATGGGTTTGCAACCTGTCACTAATACGCTGGTAAACATCTTAGCCTATTTGTGCAAAATGTGTTTACAGAATTATCAACAAGTTTTTAAAGTTGTAGGTAATTCTGTAGCTCTGCCTACCCCACTCTGGGATTACAGGCGTGAAGGTATGTATGTATGTATGTAACAAAAGTACTAGATCTCGTACTTTATTGGTGGTCGGACCTTGTTTAGGGTGTGTCCTTAACACTACCACTATCTGATCCTTCAGCCTAATGCTAAGCAGCAGTGGTCACCACCATCAGATAAGACCGTCGGACCTTAATAACACCGCACGGGCACTTTAACACGTCAAAAATCTGCCAGCGCTTCGCAAAGAGACCACTGCTTAGAAGAAACGCCGCAAGAAACTAAACAGTCAGTTGTTTCTTAAATATTGCTTATGATAATTATTATACACTAACAAACTTAACCTGGCATTATAGTTGAGCAGGAACAGATTTTCGGTGACTATTCCTCCAAGGTTTGTCCGATTTTCAATTTTATTTTTCTAAAGCATCTGAGGCTTGATGTCGTATAACGGGCTAAATTTGATCCTGACATCTCTAATAGTTTGGGAAGAGCATGCGGACAAACGATCAAAATCGGGGAAGAAATGATTCGCTCCAACAAGCAGAAAATAAATTAATAATCGAGTACGAACAACAAGACCCGCATTTTATTATTTAAATTATAATAACATATTTATGTAAAAATATTCTTCAAAGGCAGATATTGACAAAAGGTTAGTACATTGTGAAGTCATTGAATATGTAAGCAGTTATTTGTTTTCAATTATCGTCTGTTGACGATATATTTTGTCGTCTGAACAAGCAGATGTCTGCCCCTAGGGAAGGCTACGTGGGCCGGAATAAAAACAAAAATCCACGTGCGTCAGGATCTAAAATGATATTTATTATTAGCAGCCTGTCCCGATTTCAGCTGGGTTGTCTATATCCATATGGAATAACATACATACATACATAAAACTTACATAATCTCACGCCGTCATTCCCAGAGAGGGGTAAACATAGCTAAAGAATTACCTACAACTCTAAAAACTTGTTTATATTCTGTAACCACATTTTGCACAATTCGGCTAAGATTAGCCTAACAGTACTACAAGCTTTACTCCCTTGGTCGCCTCTTACGGCATCCACGGGAAGACATGGAGTAGCAATACGTATGGAATAACATACCTTTCAGACGGTAAAATTATCTATTACAATAATATGTTTAAAAAAAAACTGACTGACTGACCGATGAACGCAAAGCCAAATACGCTGGAACTAGGGACTAAAATTTTGAATAGAATATTTCTTGGGGTGACTAAGACGGGATTTTTGGACTTTGTACCCTAAGGGTTCAAATAGGGGGAGTAGCGAAGAACTAATTCTATGCGAATAAAGTCACCTCAAATCAAATCCTTTAGTTTTTCATACAGTTATAGATTTTAAATTTTTCATAAACAAACTTACAAATTTTATCTCTCTTTTTATAATATTAGTAGTTTAGGGGATCGACTCGTGATCGTAAGGTACCGAGTTCGAACCCCCGCGGTCACCATGTACCAATGAGTTTTTCTAACTTAAGTGCATTACCCGATGCTCCTACGGTGAAGGAAAAAACATCGTGAGGAAACCTTAACAATAGAACGGCTAAGTGTGGTAATTGCACAAAAGATCCTAAAGGGTCGAAATTTATCGGAAAGGGCACATCTGTGAGATAAGATAGGATAAAAACAATAAATGTTATCTCGTTAAAGTGAAACATACTCATAATTGAAAAATTTGAAATCCATTTTCTTTTCGCAAGACTGATGCTGTTTTATAAACTGAAATTAATCCCACAAAGCGCTTATCAGCAAAATAGACACAGCTCTTTAACACCTATAACTGTTTATTTCCCTGCCTGGACATTGACAGGTTTCACCAGCTCAAAATACGAGCTCAGGGGGTTATTTTGACATAGCAATGCAGCTCTGTTTACGCTGAAAGAGCTATATAACTGCTTAAGGTCTGTCCTTTACGCTCAACGTAAAATGAACTGCATGGCTATGTCATAATAACCCCTCAGTTCTTTCCTAAGCCTAATTGCCAGCGACGGCACGTCGGTCAGCATTCCCGCGTCGTTCCCATTCGTTCGTTTCGTTCACTTCATTCGTTCTCAGAATGGGCCGGTCAAGTGGGGCGAGTCATTATCACATTCATCTGAGCTCGGTCCTTATTGGAACTGAATGACTTTTATTTATAGCTGTTATGTATTAGGTATGTTATGAAATGATGTGAGGTTGGAAATTTGCTTTAAGCTCTATTTAATCTACACGACTAGTAAATACTAATTTAAACCGGTAAAATTAATTTTAATCCGATAGCAAAATTATGATGAAATATTATTCTGTAATTTGAGTTCAGGTGTCGGTAAATTATTTTACAATTTCTAGCGTTATTTTAATATCATGATGAAAATCAATTACAGTTGAGTTCATAAATATGTGTATACTTCCGTACCTTGTCACTTTAATCGCTGTGTCAATTTATTTATGGCAGCTAAAACATGGTATTAAATAGACAAGGTACTAAATGTAACTACACAAATTTATGAACGACTGTACAATCGCCCTGATATAATTATTTTAAATTGGAAAACGTAAGCTGGGCATTCATGGATGCGCCGATTGTCTCGGCGACAGATGGAGTGTATACAACTGGATAATATTTTAACGCCTCAACTGTGCGATATCACAGAGCACACATTCACGAAGACGCCATTTGGATTGGCGCGTGGCGTGTTCCAACGTTGAATTTCGGCATTCACGATAGTTCCATTTGGATTGCGCGTTGGCGCGTCGCGCTGGCTATCCGACCATTTTGAAATCCTACGGACCGCGCCAAGTACTTTTAAACGCTTCAGTTTTGACATTCAAGGATCGATTATGGCGCTGCTCTATTTGGCTTGTTGGAGCGGTCGTGAATGCCGAGCTTAATGGTCAGTGAAGCGGGTGTTTTACTGCGTGTTGCAGTTTATGGAATTGCGGTGACTATTATATTGAGGTAATTTAAAATAAAAACATCCACAATTATTGTAAGGACGTTGTTTGAGTGTAGTTCTAACTATGAAATATATATTTATTCAGCATTTTTTTTTCTACGCGGTAAAATAATATTGTCTTTGATATGCGATCGTATAGTCAGCATAATGATAACTCAAAATTACTTGATATTTACGGCAGTTGAGTTTTTAACAATGCCATAACATAAAAACATATAGAATAGCTAAACTGAAGTGGCAGTGGGCGGGGCACATCGCTCGCAGGACTGATGGCCGATGGGGTCAGAAGGTTGTTGAGTGGCGTCCCCGGACCGGAATATGAGCTGTAGGTAGGCCTCCAACAAGATGGAGTGACCACCTTGTAAGGATCGCGGGAACGCGGTGGATGCGAAAAGCACAAGACCGGTCTGAGTGGAGAGCCTTGGGGGAGGCCTATGTCCAGCAGTGGACGTCTTTCGGTTGACATGATGATGACGATGATAAAAAAGTAACCCATTATTTTATCGAATTACACTTCATTGATTGTATTTCATTTCAACCAACGCTATTTTCTGGTAACACCATGATTGTTTTAAGATATCTTAAACATAAATTACAAAGGTTAAGTTAGACTTGTGACTAACAAAAAAATAACTCAACGGAGAGAAATGCCTTTCGATAAAATGAAAATCTGCGCCATGATACATTATAAATAAATAAATAAATATCAGGGGACAATGTCACACCAATTGCCCTAGTCCCAAACTAAGCTCTAGACTTGTACGGTCAGCGTCAAAAGAAACTGATCATTTAAATACCCTGTCGCTTTACTGTCACATAAGCAATGTCAAACAAGATTGTCTAATGTGTTAATGCGATAAAGTACAAAAATTGCTTGAAGTGACCAGTTACTTTTGACGCTGACTGTACTATGGGTACTAGACAACGATATAAATACTTATATGTATATAGAAATATACTTAAACATAAAATTTGTTCCTGAGTCATGGATGTTTAATCCATGACTCAGGAACAAATAGTCGCGCTCATCACACAAATATCTGCCCTTACCGGGATTTGAACCCAGGACCGCTCGCCTCGTAGGCAGGGTCACTACCAACTAGGCCAGCGCGTCGTCGAACATTCGTTGAGAGGTGATTCGATAAAATAATAGGTAGCCATATAAATAGTAGCCAAAAAAGCTATGTTTTATTACGGCGCTCACATTATTTAAAAACGTAGATTTAGACATGTTCAAGCAAAAATACTTTTCTCATACCTATAAAAATATAATCGAATGATTTTCAAGGTGTCACGATGTCAAAATCCTTTTAAAGGTAATGTATGCCACAACATCTACTTTTCCTGGAATGGATCAGCCATGTTTTTTATGGCATGGAGAAAGCGAACGAGTAAAAAGCAAAAACTCTTTACGACTGGAAACCCATAAAGTAAAAGTGTTTTATTCCACGCAAATGTAATCCGGGGCAATGTAATCGAATTGCCTCTGATTAAAATGTTAATACGGGGAATTATTCTTTCCTAACAAAGGCACGCTCTATCGAACCAGTATAACTTGAGCCGTGCACTGGACGAGAAAAAAAAAACTAAACGCAAGGGAGAAGAGGCACACCACACACCACAATGAATGAATGAATGAGATGGCAGGACGAACTAGACCAGGTTTGTCTATTTAATGAACGTTTGTCTTATGAGACAATAAAATGAGAAACAAAAGGGTAGCTGTAGTGCAAAAACCATATCTGGCTGCGTGTGCGACGTTGATTTAAATGAAAGTTGACGAATAAAAAGTGCCAGTGGTACCTACTTACTGAATAAACATGTTTTTTTTTTAAATAGACATGACATGTTGTCACTGAAACTAGAAAACCGCGTAAGTAACATTTAAAATAAGGAGCAAAACGCACCTTTTTAATAAGACAGTAAGGTTTATTTTGCTCTATCAAAAATTTGTTAGTTTTTGCGGTATCACCGAGGATGTAATTCTGCGGGATTGAATTCGCCTCTAGTATTTACGTAGTAACAGAATACCACCAAAAAGGATTACTCCTGATACTGTCATTGTTGGCTTTTGGAAAGGATTGGTTGATTAAATGAATTTGGGATTTTTTTATATTACCTATGAATCTAAAGGCTAAATGAAAGTCATTGTTTATTTGTTAAAGTTCACTCTAATATAACGGAAGTATGTACGCTTAGATGGTTGATCGTACATAAGTACTATCAGCCCAATGGAACCCTGACCCACCATAGAACGGTGTCGCAGTGACGTTATGATTCAAGTCATAAGAAATGTCAAATTAATTGTTTTATAACGTCACTGTGACACCTTTCTATGGTGGATCAGAGTTCCAATGGGCTGATAGTACGTACATACAGTCACGCCCCGTTCCCGTAGGGGTAGGTAAAGACAAGTTCCTTCCACTTCCTACGATCCAGACAAACTTCCCTCGCTTCTTCTACACTCAAAAGTCTCATCATACACGTTCGTCATTTTAGGGTACTCCTGACCTTCCCTTCCAACATTTCCATATACTCTTGCCTCATAAATATATCTGTTTTGTTAATCTCTGCAAGAGCCATATTTTCATTTTTCCTCCTTTGTACTACTTACTTTACTGTACTAGCTTAATATAATACCCTATTCACCTATCAGACATAAAAACTTATCCGTCCGTTCTCATAATCTGCATCTGACTTATCCGTCCGTTCTCATAATCTGCATCTGAGAGTCGAAAAGGCGTCCGCGTAAAACTCAGACATTTTAAAAGCGTCCAGGGCTTCCATTAGAAATATAATATTAACATTCGGAACCAAAGTCACGCGCTGTTTCCAGCGGGAGTAATTTTGTGACAATTCCATCATAATTTATTTAGAAATTGCATGGGATTGCAAAACGAATTTATGTACTGTTAAACAAGTCCGGAAAAAACCTGATTACTTAATACAATTAATTGTATTTTGTCCTTGGTCAGCTGATATGAAAAGCTTTATGAAGGCTCTGTCATCTCGGCTCATGGACACCTCCGGAGATCCTAGAGCTGGTGCTTACCTCTCCCAAAGAATTGGGCTAGCTATCCAGAGAGGTATGCAGCCAGTGTCATAGGGACCATGCCGCGAGCGGACCTGCTAGAGGGGGTGTTCATTTTATAGTGGTGATTATTATTTAAATCTTTAATATTTGATTATCTTAGTTTTATTTTAATTTGAGTAGCTTAGTTTAATTTTAATTTACATAAGTTTAGTTTTAACTTTTAACATTTTTCTTACATTATATTTAAAGTTACTTGTTTTGATGAATGGTACCATCTCTTAACTTATCGGTATCTAATTTGTTAGCACCTTATATGTTGCAGATGTTGAATTAACATCGTAAGGCCCAGAGTGCAATAGGATAGTCAGCTGCAGAGAAAAGGATACCCCCCCTCATGATAAGGATCGTTTTTTTTCGAAAACCTGTGGTTAGATTTAAATGATTTTGAGTTTATGTGTAGACAATAGTAAAATCTTCAATTGACCGAAAAATCATATTAATTAAACCACAGGTTTTTGAAAAAAAAACGATCCTTACCAGAAGGGGGGTATCCTTTTCTCTGCAGCTGACTGTACCTATATTAATTGTTCGATTTTTTAAATAACTTTGTCCATCGTCACAACTTTAACGATGGCAGCCCTGTGAACAGCCAGCGTGACTAAACTTTGACGTTAGTCACGACGGCGATGACTGTCCGTGGTCGGAAGACCGAAGATACTGCTAATAGGGTGCGAGCCCCGGATCGGCACGTCATGGTAAGTAGGTAAATTTTCGACTGCGGCGTTTCGAATAAAAGCGTGACGTCATCCATCGACGTGGCTTTTTTAGAAAGCGTCGGTGAATCGGTATGGTTTTACTGACGTGGCCGGAAGGGAGAGACTTTTTACGTAATTTGGGGAATGATTTATTCAATAAATAGGTTGCTGGAACTTTGTGGCATAAAGATGGCAATATAGGCCACTGGATCTTAAGATGGGATCTGAAACTAATAGTTATTTGGAATCTCAAAACTGCATTTCTTAGACTTTTAATGCGATGCCAACCTTTTTTTGCGTTAAGAAACAAATGGCCAAGCCTCTATGCTTGCTCTATGCTCTATGCTAGTAATTTCACCCGTTTTTTATCTCAGGTAGCTATATGCAGTTCATTTAACTGCGAGCGTAAAGGACAGAGCTATAGCAGTTATATAGGTCGGTCCTTCTCGCTCAGCGTAAAATTAACAAGATAGCTACCTCATAATAACCCCCCAGACACAGTTCAAAAAGTACGGTAAAAGTTAAGTTTGTAGCTAGACAAAAAAACTGAAAAAAATATCTTTAGTTGTACATCTGCCATCCTTGATTTTAAACTCAGTAATTAAATAGTTTGACCTCACCCTTGGTCAGCCATGGAGAGATCATCATTCTCCTGCCCTTTTCCGAACCTATTTGTGGTCGGCGCAACATGTCTTTTTCTTCCATTATAAGTCGTCATCTCGGTATTCCCTCCCTTTCTAGCCATATCATCTTTCACACAATCCATCCATCGTTTCTTTAGTCTTCCTCTACTCGTATAGCCATCCACAGCCATGGTGAGATAATAGTGTTAATGTGTTCAGTTAATGAAAGGTCTTTCTCTTATTTTAATTAGTTTTTTTTATGTTACGTTAGAATTTCTGACCAAGCATGGCGAAGAAAAATACTTATCTAAATTCAAAATGTAAAATAATTCTCTCAGGGTTGACAAAATGCGATAGGGCAATAATAAATTCTAAAATTTGGACGGGTTCCAATTTAACAATCAGTGCGTATGAATTTATTCATTTTCGAATAAAAATGTCAGTTTTTGGACATGGTGCTCGGTTTTGTGAATTTATCGTTACAAGGATTTTCGGCTACGTCATTACTTACAATAAGTCAAACCAAATATCATTAAGCGTTAGTAAATATGTGCAAATTAATATACAAACATACATAGTTAATCTCTGCAAGAGCCATATTAATGGATAATCACACAAAAGATAATCTAGTCTTTAACTACTATGGGTACTAGACGACGAGAAACATACTTAAATAGAGAAATACATACCGTAAAACTACACAACTATGTAATGGTCCTGGCCTACAACAATAATCCAATTTTACTTATCACATTATTATAAAAATATGATAACTTTAGCTATAGCTAGAGTTTAGAGCAATTGATTTTAGGCCAAACAGTACATATACCCAGCAATAATGGCAGTAAGGTATCATATTTTAGAATAATTTTATGAGGAAAATTGGACTATTGTTGCAGGTTGTGTGCATAGTTGTGTAGTTTTACGGTAGTTGAATACTTGGAAAACCGCATAGATTCAGGAACAAATATATGTGCTGAAATTTTTGGCCATACAACAGAGGGGTTATCATGACATAGCTATGTAACTGCTATAGCTCTGTCCTTTACGCTCACTGTAAAATGAACTGCAAAGCTATGTTATCATAACCCCCCAGGACCGCTAGCTTACCAGCCAGGGTCTCTACCAACTTACATTCCTACGCGTCGTCAATATATGTGTACAAAAATGTTATTTGGTTTTTTAAAGTTCCTATGAAGTGCATACCGTGAACAGACAGACATCAAAAAGACTTAGCGAATCTATTACGGTTCCAAATCGACTTCTTATCTAAAACAAGGTCCCGCGACGTCTAGAACGTTCCATAAATACTTGCACTAAGCCACCATTGAACCTAACATAAACATGAACACTGTGGAAATGCGCTTTATCCGGATTTTATTCTTATTGCACTTTATTGTGGTAATGCAGAATAAGAGTCGCGTTTGCGAGAATGCACCCGAATCATGTGCGAGCTTCAGCCGTAACGCAAAGCGATAAAGTAAGATGCAAGAACGCTGTAGTTTGCGATGTCTATGCATTGTTAACCATCAATAACACGTAAAAGTAATTTATTGCAATGTCCCTTAGATAATGCTTCTCTTTATCATCAACGATACTTTTGTAGTATTCGGGCTGTAATCTATATTTGAATAAAAAAAACTAGTCGATCGGTCAAGGCATTAGACTGTTAAACAATAGTACATTACAACAGAGGCCGGGAAATAGGGGGTTGCCGGCCCAGTTATATAGACGAGTATAGGATAGTTACGAGGCTGGCAACCACTTTTCACGACGAGGTATGTATAGTGCTTTTCTCAAACATATGCAATGAAATAAAAAAACATGTGTGTAATAGGCATTAGCGCGGATATTTTTGGTCCGATAACCATAAAGCCACAGAAAAAAATGAAATTCATAAGCACAGCCGCCATGTCAACATAAAATTTAAAAAAAAAATATTTCCCGTCCTAGGCCTTCAATTTTGTATGATATTCCTTTACAGCTCTCTCGAGTTGCTCCGCCCGGAACGTGATACTTTGAAGCCTCAAATAACTAACATAACGCCAACATTTCATTGCATGTTTCAGAAAAAAAACAAACACCCGTTAAATTTAAATTATTAGAAAGGAAGTAGGTATTAAGGGTTTATACATTTTGTTCATACATAGTTATACCTTGACGCCCCGGTCTCATAATAGCGTAGGTAGAGACTATGGAAAGCCAGGTACACTGGTCTGATCATACAACTTTCGTATCCTACACAGAAACAGGATTATTAGGATTATTATCAATATACTAAAATATATGTTATGTTTCTTGAGGCACTACTTCTCAACAGTCCTCTCATCTTGGAAAGTTACATTAAAAAAAAAAGTCTTTCATACATTTTAGTATTAGCTAAGCCCGCGTCATAACATAACCGTTGTTCTCTGTGGATTGGGCAATATTTTTAAGATGCTTAAGTTAATCATTTCTATTCTTAAAAAAGTAGTAGTAAGACGTTGAAGTCCCAAAATGGTAAAGGATTTTTTTGGTAGACTAAGGTGTCACTTTTTTTGTCCCATACTTAGCTACTTATTAATTTGTTTGGAAATAAACAGCCAGTTTCATAATGTTTTCTCTACTGCACCAAACTTCGTTATTATTAGAAATTATAAAAGTAATACTACTTAGTAGCTACAAAACAACTTTACAAATTTCAAACCACAAATAAGCCGTTTTAAATTGTAGGTACTTAAGTCCATAACCTCTCCCAAAACGTTCGTTTGTTCAACTTTCGCAAACCGTTTAAGTTTTACCGCCTCAAAATAGTAAACTTAGCGTTAACACCAGCGTGTACACACCAGACGGGTAAACGATTATACTATGTTCAGCTGTTAACACGTCGTTTACCCTTTGAAATGGTAAGCTCTTTCTATAATGGTAAGTACTCGTACATATCGATAGGTTGAAGCTGTTATAAATGGTTAAGACTGGCGATTATGCTGGCCCTTTCGGCGGACGTAGGAACAATAGTTAAGGTTAACGAGTGCTGAGTTCCAGTTGCTATCAATATTTTTTTTATTGAGAATTCCTAGAACTTTTAAATTATTTTATATTCAAATTTAAAGCGATTGATGTGAGATACTTGAATTAAACATCGTAAGCTCAAAAATAGCATGGTAGGTATGTCAAAAAATTACAAATAGAAAAGTGTAAATATTAACAAGAGACCATACACTAATTCAAAAATAAGTAGGTAATTGCGCAGATGAATATTCAACATTTTATTTCGATATACTTACCAGCGTTTTGTGAATACGAGAATTGCTAGAATGAGAACGTTGTCGCTTTCGAAAATGTAAAGGATTAA
The DNA here is from genome assembly GCA_927399475.2 of Acleris emargana. NCBI lineage: Eukaryota > Metazoa > Arthropoda > Insecta > Lepidoptera > Tortricidae > Acleris > Acleris emargana. The sequence goes on along the minus strand of OV656848.1, from coordinate 21,236,162 downwards.
CGTAAACTGCCGGAAGATCGCTTCGAGCGCTTATGTTGATTCCATGCATTTTGACAGTTTTCGACAATCATTAACGTTATTGTTAAGCATCTTGTCTAGCTTCGCTGTACTATTAAAAATTGTAATGTAAATCAAATGTCAACTTATAGTATGCCACGTAAAAACACATAATGCACAAATAATTTAGCTCAGTAATTACAAAAACGACTCTAACTCCAATGTTTGATTTCATTTATTAACTTAACTTTACCCGGCGAATTTAAATGTGGATTGTTCAAACATTTTATACTTTCAAACAAGTTCTCATATTTTATGCAGTTTTTGGTTAAACTATTTCAGAATTAAGTACTGTCAGTTATGCAATGGAGTTAATAAAACATGTGAACGATTCACAGAGAGATTATTTGAACAAGTGCAAATGCAAAATGATTACTTTTTAAATTTCAATTTATTTGATACAAGAGGAGACCAAAATCACTTTTAATATAAATCTACGTTGGGTTCTATTGCGGTTTAAAGAAAATACGTCTACGAAACACTCGGTTTTTTTTAAAGGCAAATCAAATTATGTAAATTGTACATACATAGGTACATACATAAACTCACGCCTTCATTCCCAGAGTGGGGTAGGCAGAGCTACAGAATTACCAACAACTCTAAAAACTTGTTGAGAATTCTGCAGTTTTGTACAGTTTTCTAAAACCATTTTCAGCCTGGCTTTTGAATGTCATTTTCTCTAGTTATTAGTATTTAGGTAAGAAACTTAATCCATGAAGTTTCTAGGCCATAACCTGTCTAGAATTAATTACCTTTGACGTTCGGCTCAGGTTCCACTCGCCCAACTTTATAGCAACGTATAAATCCGCCTAACGCTGGTCGGAAAAATCTCTCCCTCAGTTTTTGTCGCGTTTCTTGTCCCACGCGATTAATTAAATGAAAAAATGGGGGGAATAAGACGTAGTTAACCAAAAGATTAATAGCGTCTAACGGGATTATTAATCGTCGTACATTTGGTGTATCGCCGGACCCCGTGTTTTCCTCGTTTTCTTTGTTTATCCCACTTTTATTTGATTAAAACTGGGCGGTCGCGTAATTGGGGAATTTCTGTCCTGCCTGTATATCCTGAAGTCCCAGCATGAATAGATGATTTTTTTTATATATGCCTTGCATAGCAGGTACCTACATGGCACTGTCAAATAGTTTCATAAAGATGTATTTTTTTCTATGTATTTTTTTTGCCTTTGAAGACTTGGGGCCATATAATGAACTGCTAAGCAATCAAATCACATGCAGGAGAAAGAGATAGTGTTATAGCAGGTTTATAGTTCTGTTTGTTTCGCTATCTGGAGTTTGGATTAAAACACAATATGCCTTTCTCTACCTATTCACGTCCGGTCGTCACTTAAAAAGCATGTGATTTATACAACGTGTTACAGAATACCCCGTAAAAAATATAATAAATTATCAAAGCCAAAAATATTGTCAACCCTAGTAAGCTGTCATGTCAGGGAACCGGAGTTAGCATAGGTTATTTAACAGAGAGGCCACCTACCAATTTTAATAATTGTCAACTTTAATTGCTTTTCTGTTTTTCATCCACAAAGGTTCAATACTATGATGTCATTATGCTTAAAGTACTGGCTTCAAAAAACGTCAAGACGGGAAAAAAAAAATGTTGTCTATTTCAAATTTTCTTATCGATATTCTACAATTGTTCCGTGTTTTTCCATATTTTTTTCCAAAATGACGATGTTTTCTAACTCAGAATATTACAATTTATGATGTTTTGCGTAGGCCATGAAGATAGCAATTTAAATCGTGCTCGCGAACTGTATCGGAGGTTGTGCATTGAGCAAGGCGGAGCTCAGTTTGAGCCGTTCCTGTAAACTTGACGATCATTACGAAAAAGTAAGTGTTAGTTTAGGTTTCTTCGTTTAAAATCTTCCAAAACTCGACTTGTAATATGTTTCGCGAATTAGGTAAAAATGTACATAAACATTCTGCGTAGTTTACTTTTTAATTTTACTGAAATAGGGTTTGCATTGCACATCAACGAAAAAAATAATGTTTTTTTTTTTGGCGGTAAGTCATACTGTGATAGTACGGTTCTCAAATATTGTAAATGGACTTGTTATAAGGCACCATTTAACCCCCTTTCGGCTTTACGGGTATTTTTGTAACACCCTGTATATGTAGTATAAAATAAACATGTCCTTAAATTCAGGATACCTTGTTGGGATTTAACGGCTAATACAATTCATTTGCCGTTATAATAAACTTAATTATGATCAATTTTGTAAGTAAATATTAAAAAGAAAGATTGTGTCTCCGTATTATAGGTGGATTTATCGGTCTGGATATGGTATCCGTCACTTTCACACTTACTTAGTTGTTAAAAAGTGACAGACGTTATGTCCACATCTATCCACAGCGATAAACGCTACCACAAAAGGATAGCTCTTGGGATAGCTGTATGACTTTACTTTTACTCTAGATTCGATGTTGGGAGCGTCATCATTAAAAAAGCTAGGTTGTTAAAGCTCGCATCTCGATTCCCAATCGTAAATATTATATCAAGGTAACTTAAATTTTTAACTTCCAATTAACCCATTCATGAATCCATATCAATGAATATTTTTGAAAGACCTATCCAACAGCTGCTAGGCTGCGGACGGACGGACCCACTACGGAACCCTCACAACATAAATTAATTTTAAACTTTTTTTTACTTCCAACATAAGCCAAAAAAAAACTTCAAAGTTTATTCTGCAACCATGAACAACAAATTCTTGATAAATCTTTACAATAATTGCAGACTAACCTAACCTAATTTATGCCTACACGCCACCCGCCTCACGAAGGCATTTTAAACAAAAGTGCGGCGTTGAAGCACCCTAAGTAACTTTACACGCGAGTCATCCAATTTATCAAGCGGTAATTTTTCACTGACCAGTATCCATTACCATAATGCTTAGACTAGACTTTTCACCAGAAAAATGGCTTATAAAACGGCTGGAATAGCTCAAGGACTTGCTTGAGAGGTTGAAGTAGAATGGATTAAGTTGTTGGAAAAATGTGGACGGAAATGAGAGAAATTCCGAAAGAAGCGGGAAACTAGTTGTAAATATAATTGTCGTTGGATGAGAAAAATAAATCAAAGTTTTCCGGGATATCAAAAAGATGGCAAAATAAATAAAAGCGAAATCTTTTTCGGAATACAGTTTCAGTATTTATATTTAGACTACATTCATTCGACGATTCGGTTGAAATACTATCATTTTACTAACGTAATAAAATAAATAAATAAACCGTAATATCAAACAACTGAGGTTTAGTTGTTAAAATTAAAAGTATTACAAGTTTATTTAAAAAGGTTAAAAAATATCGGGATCATTTTTTTATGAATTCTGGCCTTCAGTGGCAACTAACGGTATTATTCTTGCCGTCCCTGAATATCTAAACGACATACGGAAGTTTTGTACGGAATACGTAATCAGTTTTATTCAATTCTTTCACAGATGTACATACATACATACATACCGTCACGCCTGTAATCCCAGAGTGGGGTAGGCAGAGCTACAGAATCACCAACAACTCTAAAAACTTGTTGATAACTCTGTAACCACAATTTGCACAATTAGGCTAAGATGTTTACAGCGTATTAGTGACAGGTTGCAAGCCCATCGCCTAATAGTACTACAAGCCTATATTCCCTTAGTCGCCTCTTACGACATCCACGGGAAGACATGGAGTGGCACTATTCTAACCCGGCAACCACACGGCAAAAGAAGCAAGATGTATATAATCATATTTAGAATTGTAGATTCTCATGCATTTATAAAGTTATTTTATCACGCAAATGAGAATTCAATACCTAACTTAAAATTTAAAAAGGGTGGCGTAGGAAATCCAATAAACTGCTAAGGCTGTACGTTGGTACACACAGCAACACATCTAGCTATACACTTCAGAAATCTGAAATATTGCATGAAAGAGAGTCGCACTAGAATGCATAGAAGTTGACATAATACACATATATACATCTCTTTCTTTTTCTCTCTGCTCTGTCTTTAATGGTTAGTTAGGTGTGATGTTGTGTGTACTACTGAAAATATACTTTAAAATTACAAGGTACTCGTACTCACAAGCAAAACTTAGTGTACAGAAGTTCTGGAATGAGAGAAATTCCGAACGAAGCGAGAAACTAGTTGTAAATATAATTGTCAGTGGAAGTGAAAAATAAATCAAAGTTTGCTGGGATATGAAAAAGATGGCGAAATAAATAAAAAATAGATCTTCTTTAGAATACATTATTTTTTTAGGTACTTCTTTCAACGAGTTGGTTAAAATACTATCATTTTGCTAACGTAATTAAATAAATAAATAAATAAACCAACTGAGGTTAAGTTGTTAAAACTGAAATATTACAAATTTATATAGAAAGGTTAAAAAAAATTTAATCATCAATTTTGTAATCTATTCGGGCCAAAAATGGTATTTTTTGCGGTACAAGAATAAAAATTCTTGAGTTTTATTCAATTACTTCATAGATGTATTGTATCTGATAATATAGAGATTCTCAATAATTTATAACGTTATTTTATCACTCAAATGACATTTCAATACCTAACTTAACAGTTGAAAAGGGTGGCGTAGGAATTGTTTAAATTTTCTCGTTACATCGCAGCAATGTATTTTGTGTCATTTTCGTCTGCGGGCTTAGCCGATAATATCCGGGAAAACTCGAATCTTTAACTGATTTTAATCGTACTGTACATTGAGGTCGTCAGAAATAGAATTAAATAACAATGGTAAAAGTCAACACAAATACAGAGCACATTAAAAATTTAAAAGTCAATGTTATTTATAAGTCAAGTTCCATATCGTCGGCGATTCTGCAAACCCGCTTAAGTAACAAATTTATGATAGAGCAAAATAAACCTTACCTTCTTATTAAAAAGGTGCATTTTACTCCTTATTTAGAATGTTACCTACGCGGTTTTTGCAGTTTCACCGACGATATACTCATTCACCGAATAGACTGGGTTATCAAACAAAAGATTCCTAAGCCGGCGCTTACACATTTCGCCAGATGGTTCGCGTTTGTTTAAGGGCGTGCATTCGTAATTAGGTGGCTGTACCCGTCGCGTGAGCTCGTATGATTTCTCTCACTCGATCGACCGTTTGCTGGAGACAGTTTTTCATATAAAGTCTCGTATAACTTTGACTTAATTATAGGTGGGTAGGCCTCCAACAAGATGGAGTGACGACCTTGTAAGGGTCTCCCCAAACCTATCGACGCCGAATCGGCTTGAACCGGTAAGAAAAAGATGTATGTCCTGTCCATGCAATAAGAGCGAAAACGACGTCGTTCCTTTCGCAACGCTGAATCGAGCCGAGCCGAGCCGAGTGACGTCGTTTTCGCTCTTATTGCATGGACATGAAACTTTTTCTTACCGGCTCAAGCCGATTCGGCGTCGATAGGTCAGGGGAGACCCTAAGAATCGCGGGAAAGCGGTGGATCCAAAAAGCACAAGACCGGTTCGAATGGAGAGCCTTGGGGGAGGCCTATGTCCAGCAGTGGACGTCTTCCGGCTGACATGATGACTACATATTATCGTAATTTAAAGCTGAACCCGTCATGCCAGTAACGCACTGTAGACTTTCGCGTCCAGCAACGCAAGTATAGTCAGTTTTACGAAATCGTTTAAGTTAGTGTTAAACTGTTTCGCTGGTTATTAAAAGATAACTGCTTTCACGTTGCTGTAAATTAATAATAATCCGGATTATACCTCAATTACCTACTTAAGAAGCGGCTCTTGAGAGACACTTAGCGTCGTTTGGTTAAATCTCGAAGCGAACTGAAAAACGGAGTAATATATTTCCAAGACTCCTAGTAAGTACCTACTTAAACAAAGTAAATATGGTAAAAATAACATACTTACATAAACACACGCATCGTTAACGAAAGCCTGTGGTTTCCGTCGCTTCGTTTGATGTGGCGCATCTGTTTGGATGTCTATTTTAATCTGTGGTTTGTTTAAACCGTGCTACTCGGAACTATAGGTGCGTGCGAGTGCGCAGGTAAATGTCAAATATTGCGGAGATAGTATTTTATTTTTTAAACTATGCAGAATTGTGGTGAGTGAGGCCAAAGTTCATGGACATGTATAATGTGATAAATCTAAAATGGGACTTAATCGCGTATAAACATTATATTATATCCTTGAACCTTGTTGCCAGTGGGGCGAGTCATTATCACATTCATCTGAGCTCGGTCCTTATTGGAACTGAATCACTTTTATTTATAGCTGTTATGTATTATTGATTATGTTAAAGGGCAAGAGACAAATAACAAACCCAGATATTTTTACTTTGTAGTAGGTCCTTTGTACTTTACACAAAGATTAATTAAAAATTAAAAAAAGATTTCGCAATACAATAAAACTTTATGCTTAAGTTTCTTTGATGAACACTATCCTAGCTTCAAACTCCAACAAAATCATAATTAAAAACGACTCGAAACTCGACATGACTTGGGAATAAATAAAAAGTTTTATAGATCGGGTAAAAAACTATCTCAGTTTAATTAAAAGAGAGAGCATCTCTGAATTCACTAATTTGAGAAGTTTGGGCACCTTGCGGAAATGGGGATAAGATGCCCAAAGTTTTTTAAGGTACTAACGCTGTTTGTTGAAAATTCATCTCAGGATTTATTATAGCTTTTGCTCTCGTGATGGATAAAAGCACAGATTGACGTCACGTTGAGTAATGACCGTGTAATAAAGAAAAATTCTAGCTAAAAGTATCTTGTCAATATTTTTAAATTGTCGTCTCACGGCGTTTTTGCACCGCTTGGTATGGCTGAGTGTCGACAAGGTTAAAACTTTTTTTTACTTACTTTTTATGTTTAGATAACTCTTATTTACTTGACAGTAATGGATGAAAATGTTTGTGTCATTTTAAGTTCCATTACTGTCAATAAAATAAGAGCTATCACATCACCATCATCAGCAGACCTAGGAATATACGGGGCAAAATTAAATGACAGCTAGGGATTGCCTATATCGATAAACTCAACTATCGATGCTTTTCCCATATACTAGTGATACTACAAGTTTTGCTTATGCAAAAAAAAAATTGACAGTATGCAAATGAAAAAAAATAGCTGTATAATTCTGGTTAATCTTTATTTTAAAAGGATTTTTTTAACCTCCACTCATCATTATCATATTTTTTCCTTATTGTGTATTTCAGAGTGCCTGTCCCATTTAGGTTCTAATGTTAAAATAAACGATCAGAATTTGTTAGGAGTAAAAAAAAAATATGATGAATATGATTGAAGGTTAAAAAAATAATTTAAAATAAAGAATAACCAGAATTATGTTATTATGTTTGCATAGGTACTTTCAATAAAATTTTATTTTTCAGTCAAAGCTTGGAGCGATCACTAGTGTATGGGAAAAGCATCGATAATTGAGTTTATCGATATAGGCAATCTCTAGCTGTCATTTAATTTTGCCCCGTATATTCCTTGGTCTGATCATCAGCATCACACATGAAACCTGACTTAAGGTATTAAGCCCGCTATTTGTGCTTACTTTTTGTAGGGTGCAATAAACTTTAAGTAACGAATAACAATAAATGAGAGACCCAGAGTGTAAATTCCTGCGTTTTGTATAAGTGGCCTAGATACTAGATAACCATTTTTGAAAAAAAAATTGTTATGTAGGTGTATGACACAGTTTTACATGCTCTACCTACCAGTTACGCTTTTTTAAATCTAGAGATGTCACTCACAGTTGCTATTTTTTTTTGGAAATCCTGTGATCCGTCAATTCGAACTGTACACGAATTTCTCGTGATCCATTTTCAGGCTCTGTATCTGACTCGACACAAATAGACATGTCTGTACGCCTGGTAGTAAAAGGTAGTTTTTGTACGGACATCTTCGTAAATAACAATACTCATTACCTTATTGCTTTAACGTTTTCGGCTGATTCGCGTGCACTCAAATGAGAACCAACTAAGAGACATTTTCTCAAAGTTGCCAAAAAATTAATATAATTCTGTGCCTCCTGTGACAAGTGATACAACTCGAGTTATAGAAGTTTTCGTTTTCTTTCATGAAACACCTTAAAAAAAAATAACGCATCGTTTGCTCCAACTCCCGTGTTCCTAGGCCTTCTAGTTTCGAAGATACTTTCGTCTAAAATGATACAATTGACCCTTTTTTTTCTGATTTTTCGTGTTTAATGCTATTTCTCTAGTTAAACCACGTCAAAAAACCATGACAATTTTTTTTTCTCGTGCCAGATGATATATCTCAAAATGTATCATAAATTACGGTTCTTATACCTTTAAAAATTTCTGTGTCTTTTGATATAACTTGAGTTATATCATTTATCACCAGAGTTTTGCGTATTTCGAAAGTTACAACTTGAGTTAGATCAAAAATTAAACCTGTTACAACTCGATTTATATCAAATGTTTTCAAATATTTCCTAATCTTTGCAAATGTATAAGTCAGTTGTATCAAAAATGTGAGAATATTACGACCATTTAGAACTTGTAACGTTTGGTGCATAGTGATACAATTACTATAAAATAATAAAATAAATATCAGGGGAGAATCTCACACAAATTGGCCTAGTCCCAAACTAAGCTCTAGGCTTGTACTTTGGTTATAGTATTTATATCGTTGTCTAGTACAACGATATAAATACTTATATAGAAAAATATAAACATATTGTACATATTTTTATATTAATTGTATTGTAATGGTTTTTCTGTTGTACAATAAAGTGTTTACATACATATATACATACAAATCTTAAAAATATATCTAAACAAATTTATTGATACTTACCATAGAACCGTGTCATAATACAGTGTAATATTTAAATCGTCAGGTCTACTAATATTACCTTGTGACTGAGTTTTTATAGGTTGAGAATAAAATGGTTTATCTCTAATAGTTACGCAAAAGAGACCAATAATAAAAATTCGGTATCGAGATACAGCCGTTTTTAGGTAAAAAATATATTTATTACTTCCTAGTATGTTTTCTTATAAAAACCCTAATTGTTAGAACTAAGTATAATGCAGTGTATTAAGCACATTTTAAACAAATTAACTGGAGTATTCGTAGGTTTTTTAAAAAACGATGTAGTTGGATTTTTTATATACAACTAATAATAATATTTGCTATCCTCCTTTCAATCGTAATTTTACGAAAGTGACAATTTCTTTAGCCAATTTATACCGATTACAATATTAAATTCTTACATACATACATAACATACATAACTTCACGTCTGTCTCCCAATGGGGTAGGCAAAGACTACGGAACGCCAGGTGCACCGATCTAAACATACAACTTTCGCTTCCTCTACATTCATCAATCTCTTCATGCACGTACGTCAGTTTCGGGTGCTTTTTATTTGGCCCTTATTCAGAACATCGCGAATCTGATCACCGTAGTCCGTGTAGGACGTCCCCTACCGACATATCCACTCATAAATCCATATATCTTTCATAACCCTTCTTTCATCCATCCTTTCTAAATGACCAAACCATCTTAGCATACCCTTTTCGATTTTAGTCACTACATCTTCTTTCAATCCACATCGTTCTCGGGTCTCGCTATTTCTTTCTCTATCTATCATCCTAACACCACACATACTTCTTAGAGCTCTAATTTCAACTGTATTACTCCGGCTTGCGTTCTTCTTCTGCCATTCCCAAGATTCACTACCATACATTAATTGAATTCTTGTATTGTTATAAAAAGTGCTATATGCTATTACCCTAGTTGTCTCATGCTAATTACAAATACTAGATTATAGTATTTATATAGAAATATTGTATAATCCGACTAATTGACGATTGGCTGTGTTCTGCAGATTAAAAGTATCATCTTTTAACGGAAAAAATAGACTAAATCAAGTACTTTGGCTGCGTTCGACATTATAGAACGCACATTTCGTTATTGGCGGTTTTATACATAAGTTTATGTATAATTTAGTGAATTAACGTGCTAAAATAGGTCGCTTTCAACATAACATAGTTTAAAAAATCTAGTTTACGATGGCATAGCTAACTCATGTTCCGAAAAATGAGTCTGGTCTCTTTCTTCATAGCTATGGTCACCCTGTCATCGAGGGTGGGAGCACATGCTCGCTGTGGCCTGAACCGACGCGTAAGGTTGATTTCTATTGTAGGTAACTTAATGTTAATATCCTTTTATGGCTGCGATACAATATTATGATCTACATGTGTATGGAACTAGTTATTTGTGTAAAATATTATGACAGAAGATAAAAACGGTAAAAATCTCGCGACGGAAAGAAATAGTTATTTACCAACCAACACGTTTTATTTTGTGAAGTGGCAGGTTAGTAAATGCTACCGTTCTGTGGTGACTTAAATTATTGTATCCAATTCAGTAAGATGAAATTCAGGTGGACCATGCGCTATGTCACTTAACTACCTATTCGTCGAGTACTTTCTACTTCGACTGACGGCGAGCTTAATTTAACTTTCTTCATATCTTACCTACCTGAGATTTAGTTATCATTATTTTCATGTTTTGTAGGTGATTAGATTATGCTGATGATTGAGAATTGTTATTTGTTTTTTGGTGTAGGTGCCTATTTAGTTTTTGTTTTGGATGGCAATATGCAATGGTTAATTTTACCTCCTGTATTGTTGCAACATCGTAATTTTGCTTTGAAATGAAGGAGTATAAGTTAATTTGTTTCCTCAGTGATTTAATTTCATGTTTAGTTCCTTTATTCCTTATATTTAAAAAAACAAAATTATCATTATTGCAATCGTTTGTTTTGATCAATTACTTGTATTATTTGACACAAGTTTTTTCGTTACCAGACCTAACAATAACTCGATATGTAACATTAGTCACGGTTTAAATTAAGATTATTTTTTGTGATTAATGATGCAACTCACTAAAATCCTTAATATTACGCCCGTTCGTTTTCAGAAAGATTACTTATTCAATTCCCTACAACTTGTGTATAAAGGTTAGACCTCTAACTCAAGAAATAATAGAAAAAATAAGCTTTAAAAAAAAAGTTGTATCAGTGATCACCAGAGCTCCTTGATTACACTTTTTTGTGTTAAGTAATACAATTCGAGTTGTATCATTATACACGAGTTAAATAGATTAATCTGAAATGTAAAATGATACATTTCGGACGTTTCTTCAAATATCTTAAAATCTATAACTAGTATCATTATTTTTGTCAAACCAGTTAATAAAGTGATATTACATGTTATAAAAATCGAAAGAAATGTTCAAAAAAACGTATTCGTTTAAAAGCAGTATTTTTTTTAAACTTGTTTTTGCTCTCCTGTAAAATCGTGTTTTTCGAGTTGTATCACTTGTCACAGGAGGCACAGAATTAGGCATCGGAGTTTTTGTCGCACGGTAAGACTAATAGCAAGCTATGGAGTCGTCATTTGCCATAAATCGAAACTCTTATTCATATTCATACTCATTTATTTATTTAATTATTTAGGTTTTTTTTATAATCAAGGACAACAACGTTGACGAGTTCAGAAACAATTATTTAATGTTATATTTGGAAAATATTTATTACAATAAAAATAATCACCATTTTATACTAATTTAATTACTAAAATTAATTAACTAACAAAAGATACATTAAAACACGGCAGAAGGAAATGTTTTAGTCCACACTAGTGGCGAATTGTATGTTAAAATAGTTCAAGTTAGGTATTTACAATCTAATAGTTTTTTTTTTATATAACTTGACTAAGATAAAATTATACACGACCGACCGCTATAGAGGCATTTTAAGATAAATAAAAAAAATGAGTATGAATATGAATAAGAGTTTAGATTTATGGCAAATGACGACTCCATAGCTTGCTATTAGTCTTACCGTGCGACAAAAACTCCGATGCCTAAATATAATAGTTAAGATATTAGTTATATCAACCAAAGCTGATAGTAACAACAGTAAACTTATTTAGTGATTCAACTAACATCTTAGTTGATGTATCTATGGTGTTGTTGAGGTCGTATGGAATTAGGATGCTCATGCAGATTCATCACAATCTTGATAAAAGTTGCCATTTTTTTTTAAGTATGGCAGTTTAACTAGGACGTAATAGTGACAAAATGGTAAATTGTTTAACATTTCTATACTTAACCGTTCGTGTGTGTTTAGCAGTGGATCGATTTGTCAGTATGAGATGATATTTATTTGAGATTTATTTGCATTTCGGCAAATAAATCTCAAATAAATAATTTTCCATTTTTTTTGCCAAAAAGTGGTTTCCTATCGCAGTTAATTTGGGATAATAAACTTTTGACCAAAAATATTTTGGCCAAACTCTTTAAATAATTACTATGGAATTTATGAAATTAAATTTTAACTTTTTTTTATAAGTATAAGACAAACTCCAAGCGAATGCTGAAAATCTTTCAGCAAAACTTATACTTAGAGTTTGATGTTGTTTACTTCGCTCTGCGCAAACAGAACACTTCCTTTAAACTACTGGTGCATTGTGCACCATGAAATCCAAACAGCATCGGTGCAATTCTCTGGCATTCAAAACAACACGAATCGACCATAAGACCAAGTTATCTTGAACCCTGATGGCAACTCCTTGTAACAGCAAAATTATATGAAGGGTGTACGGAAAGAACATGTCTAGTCACTTTTTTTTGAAAATTAGTTTTGAATCTCAAAATGTAGAAGAGGACGAAATGAACTATTACCAACCACTCAGATTTAGATATAAACCTTCATATAACTTTTATCTTTTCAATCTTAAAAATCTCTACACAAAAATTACGTATAAAATGACATGGTTCCTAACTTTCAAATCACGATATCCATTTAATTGGTAGACTGTAGGTACCTTGGTTTAAAAGCAGGCAATAATATTGACTACTTTGAAAAATAATTTGAAGTTTGCAGTTTTCGTTGTATATGTATTGCGTTTATAAATATTAGAAGTAGAATTCGTAAATGATTGTAATTTGCTTTTCTTACAAGGAGTGACTTTTCCAGCTGTGACGACTGTTATTTAATTTAATAAATACAGCAGATATTAACCTTAACTTATTAAAATGTTAAGTACCTAACCAATATTTTTTTATCTTTTTTTTATTGCTTTATGTGCGTTAATTTCAAACATTTCAATATAATTAATATCTAAAACTTAACGAGACAGAGAGTAACACCACATCGTCTGCGCATGCACAATGCACTTTTATATTTATCGGGCATTTTGGTTTTATTACTGCCATTCATATCGCTGCAAATGGACAGTTTGTGAATCGGCCGTAGCTGTCAGGTGGAGGTGCGCAAACACGATATTTATCCCCGAGAGGCTAAAGTGGACGGTTTTGATTGTTAGCGTACAGGGTATTAAACTAGTAACAAAAATAAATTGGTTTTGTAAGCTTGGCGATTGTTTCTGGATTTCAGATGCTATTTTTAAATTATCAAGTATCAAGACGGTTTCACTAAAATATAGAATTGTAAGATTTGCCGTTTACACATTTTTTTTTATATTTTTTGTTCTGTTATGTATTTAAATTTTTTGTTGACTAAAATATAATGATTCCACAAGAATAATCAAGGCACAATTTATGGTCTAAAGTCTTAGTACTAGCATGAGTTATTTTAGTAAACACACACACACAGCTTATACATTAACAAGACTGATTATAATTAGGCTTGGGACTTTTGGATGCTCGCTATGGTTCTAGAATCCACGGAGTCGCCATTATGTTAAAATATTTTTTTAGAAGTCAAAGTCAAAGTGGATAAGTACATACAACTTGTATGTATATAATTACCAATAATAAAATACTCTATTGCTAGTAAACAAAATAAACTAAAACAAATAATTTAAGTAACAATAACAAAAATGTATTTTTCAATCTAATATTAGTCGCCACTTCTAAGTTTTTGATGAGGTACAGGCTTTTTGAATCAGTGCATCATAATCATCATCTATTACTATTTCATGTTCATCATTAAAATGGTAGTAAGAATGGATCACTATTATTTTTTCTATATTTTGCGGGGTTAAACGAGTTCTGGACCTATCAAAAACTCTTTTGTGTGTTGAAAAAGATCTCTCCACGTCCACTGATGTTAAAGTTGTATTCTCGAGAATTTTGGCCGATTCGTCATCTTTGTGGTGCGTTGTGGTAAAATTCGTTGATGTAATTTTAAATTTTATCAGAAATTGCTTAAACCGTGTTTAATCAAGTGACAATTTAATAATCAAGTGTTTTTTTAATTGCTAAAATAGATGTCAGTCAGTAGTCTGTCACAACGCAAGTATCAAAGAGGATGCATAATTAAGTAAATCGTACCTATATTTGCATATCGCGTCACCTGTGAACTGTGACATGTGTGTGTAATAACTAATAAATTTATGATAAAATTAATTGCAGTCATAATAACGTGGTTATTACCGATCGATATAACAGCGTAAATCTAACATGTTTTATTTTTACACTTTGACTTTGACTTCGAAAAATTATATTTTAACATAATGGCGACTCCGTGGAATCTAAAACCATAGCGAGCATCCAAAAGTCCCAAGCCTAATTATAATAAAGGAAACAGTGCCTGTACAGTGGGACAAATGTGGTGTACCACCCTACGGTTAAAATTCTTTTGCACGTCTTGAATGTCGTGATACAACAAGTTCAATTCTCACTTGCAATAATATTATGACAGTGACAAGTGTCAACCTTAGCAATAATTAGATCTCATAGAAACTTGTCAAAATTGGTAGACCACTTTTGTAACTGTGTAACAGCATTCAAACAGCATTGGAACTTAGCCAATTATATCTTGACGTGATTTACTTTCGCTGACTTGACGCTTTCAATTAAAATAGCGGCACGGAGCGATGGCACTTATGACACGTGACAAATAGTGTTGTGAAAACTCCATTTTAGATATTAAAATCAGTCGAGTGCGAGAAGTATATTTAGATAAAAAATATTAAAGAAATAATGCACAATAATAAAAAGCCATTTTCCTTGATTTTATTTTATTTTAATCCGATTCAGTTAGATCACTGTTACTCGTACCTATCAACACACGAATGTTTTTTTTGATACCTACGTTTTTTGTTAGTTATGATTAAAACAATGAACACTAAAAGGCGAGCAAATGAAAATAATCTCAAGATTAAGCTAGTTACGAAATGCGTTTCGATAAATTACAGCCCCAGCGATACATCACTATACTGATACCGACAACAATGGAGTTTGACATATTCCGTTCCTTTATACTTGCTGTCAATAATGTAGAACTTCATGAACGAGCAAATGTCATAAGTGCCATCTCTCGGTGCCGCTACTTTATGCTTTAAAGTTACAATACTAAAATTAACTGACAGTACTAAGCTGTTCGAGCTTTCTGACTTACTTTTTATCCCATATTTTAACTTTTAGATAAGAAGCACTTTCAGTCAATATCCGCTATCAAACCCGTAATGGTGCCAAGTTTAAAGTCGAACGGGATGATGGTAGAGTGTGGCACGACCCGACACACAAGGTGTGGTAAAGAAGAACCCGAAAAGTTAGGGTTGTCAGTGGTCACTATATTTTTAATTTACAGTATACTGTAGTTACATACATACCTTCACACCTTCATTCCCAGACTCTCTAAAAAATTGTTGATAACTCTGTAACCACAATTTACACAATTAGCCTAAGCTATACTGTACTGCTGTACTGTATACTGTAGTTTCATAGAATTATTTAATATAATATAGGTACTACAACGAAAAGTTAAAGTTAAAACTAAATTTATTTAAATAAAAATAAAACTAAACTTCTCATATATCAAAGATGTAAATAATAATCACCACTATAAAAAGAACACCCCCTCTAGCAGGTCCAAAATAGTAAGCCTTCTGTGTCAGACAATTTCTAATCAATACTCGCATAAAACAGAAATAAATATACGTGCAAATACTTGCTCACACCGGGAACCGGACCCGGGACCGCTAACTCCGTAGACAGGGTCACTACCAACTAAACCAACGACTCAAATTAACCCTTGTGTTTGTGTACGTATGTGTGCTTCCAATAGATGGCAATCACAAACGACAGTCAATCTCATGCACTTCAACTTCGTCCAAACTGACTTTAGCACTACATCTCTAAACCGCAACATCCAACTAATTTCCCAATACAGTGGCAACCCTAACACTGCGGTAGAATGCGGAGTAACCCTGGCAAGGTAGAGCGCGGCGCGACCGGTAACTTGGCACGGTAGAGTGCGCTGGGACCCGGTCAAGTTTCGCACTAAATAACCGGAGAGGTACGAGTTGCGGTGCGTCGTTAGCGGTTCGCTAGCTGATAATTGAATTTGGGGTAATTGTTTTCAGTTTGACTAGTTGCCGTGAGTTTTAAAAAAATACAGTTAATATAGGTACTTAGTGGGATTTTGGTGGCACACAAATTCAAAAGATATATCTTGTCTAGGGGACACCGTTCAAAAACATAATATCAATCTTATGCGGTCGTCTTGCACCGTCTTATAAACACATGAGTAGGTGTTCTTTTTTCCTTCTCTCGCTTTATCTCTTTCTTAAGATTTTGGTGTGTTTTCCTGCAGAAACTACGCAGGTTATTTGATATATTTTTTAATTTACTGTTTATAGATTTATATAATGCTAGACTAAGTAGTACCGTTGTAATATTAAATCATCATGACAGCTGAAAGACGTCTACTGCTGGACATAGGCCTCCCCAAGGCTCTTCACTCAGACCGGTTTTGTGCTTTTCGCACATAAAAAATGACTGACTGCTGAGTTTCTTGCGGCGTTTCTTCTCAGCAGTGGTCTCCTCTTGTGAAGCGCTGGTAGATTCTTGACGTGTAAAAGTGCTCGTGCGGCCTACTTACTGAATAAATGTCTTTATATTTTATCTTTATCTTTATCACATACGAAAACACTCAATTTAAAGTACAATTAATCAAAAAAAATAAAATACTGTTACTACTTAGTATTTCTTCTACAAATCTGGTTACATAGGAGTTTTCAACCCGAAAAAAAAACAAACAGAGAAGGTAGTTATTTAATATGCCGCTTGTTGATTGTTATGTTTCCACTTAAGTAACTAAATTTACTCTGCTACTGTATCTTACTTCGTAAAAATGAGCTAGTATTAAGATGTTTGCATTTTCTCAAAGAAACACAAACAAGTAGAATACGAGCATACAAGTGTATTTGATATGGACTATCATAAATAACAGCTGTCATGCTCTCGTATTCATGCATCAGAGGGTATAAGTTCACTCACGTTCTTGACTTTTATTCATACCAGCATGTCGAAATTTAAAATGGAATAAATAATAAATCCTAGCCATCCAGCGTCGTGCAAGCAAACACGACAGACTTTTACAAATGCACGAAATCTTTTAGCAGAATCGTGTAAATATTTTATCCGTAACGAAACACATTTGTAACGTAACGGGAGCGGACCGCGGGCACTGCGCGGCGAAATATCACACTGCATTGTGTTTGTACACTAGTGAATTTGGACTGTATTTTTGAGAGACAAAGTTCGTATTGGCTTGGAGGATGAAAAGTGCATTTGTTATTGAATATGCACCTGCAATTTATTTGACTTTTATGGCTTTTAGGTTCTGTCGCGGTTTTTTTTTATTAACATTCGGGTTTTGGGAAATCTGGGAATGTAAAGGATACTTTGGTCATGTGTCGGTATTGAGTCAAAGCTGTGGCTATAATTATTCACTGAATTAAATCCAGGGTATCATGCAATATGTATTTTCAGTCTTATGTTAAATAATTAGTATTACGGCATTCTATCTTGGTTAACCAAGTGGTTAGTGACTTTGCCTACGAAGCTACCGGTCCTGGGTTCAAATCCTGGTAAGGGCAGATATTTGTGTGATGAACACTAGTGTTTGTAGAGTCTTGGATATTCTATGTATTGAAGTAGATATTTCTCTACTAAGTAAGTATATCGTTGCCTAGTACCCATAGTACAAGCTTAGCTTAGACTTAGACTACAAGACTAGGTCAATTTGTGTGAGATCGTCCCCTGACATTTATTTATTTATTACTTATCCTATTTTGGTCCTTTAATTGCATTTCTGACTTCTAGAGAGTAAATTTCTTTGGTCCTCAGATCCCACTTCCTGTTAGTTGGCCTGTACGAGTATATTTGAATGCTTTCCCTATTCTATGCAAATATAATAAGAATGTACCTCGTTGCCTGAAAGGACTATTATATTCTACTAGTAATAGGTTTTCCAACGATATTGTGTCAGGACATACCGCTCCTTTAGAACGATAGTGACCTAATTCTAAATTTCAGATTTCAAACTTCAAGTCATAAATTGATTATGATCATACCTGGGATAACTCGGGGCAAGTTCTAGGGATTTGATATCGATAAAAAAGATGTCGATATAATATTTATATATCTAACGTGACGCGTGACATTGTATTTTTTCTGGAGAAAACTGTCATTACATCTAGAGCAAAATAATATTGACTCACGTAGTTGTATGTCAGGATATTCACTAATCCACGGTTTAATATAATTATCGCGTGGGCGTGGATGTTTCTTGGGCGGCATGATTATTTTAGACTTTGTAACAAACGTAGCGGAATATTACCTCGTATATTATTCTTACTCTAACATATTATTATGAATGGCACTGACAGTAAATTGTAATTTTGATTGAAATGACATTCGCATACTTTTATTATGTTAAGAGGCTCGATATCAGATATGACATCGAACCTCTTTACAGTAATCGAGAATGTGCAATGTGCACATGTATTAATTTAATTATATCGACATCTTTTTTATCGATATCAAATCCCTAGAACTTGCCCCGAGTAATCCCAGGTATGATTATGATAGAGCCCTAACTCGAAAATCAAAATTTCTCAATTATGTCACTATAATTGTGAAGGTGCGAATAATGGGTCGTTGGTAATATTCTCGTTACCAGTATTTTTCCATTTGGGAATATTACCAGTAACTTTCCAATGTTACCGGTAATATTACCAAAAGCTAGTAAGATAGGAAATCATCAATTCGTATAAGACTTGATGATTCTTTTGTTACTTTATTAAGTAAAACATTGAAATATATCTCTTTCTCTTTCACACTTACAATCTTATGTCTCTTTCCTTTAGAATAATTATCTTAAATGGAAGAATAGGATTAGTTTTGCCCTTACCACGAAACGGAGTGAACGTATACGTATGTGAAGTGGCGATTAGTGTCCTCGAAACGGGACAATGAAACCAAAAAGTAAAATGTTTCATCATTTTACCGAGGAAAATAAACAAAAACATGTGTAACTTTTTTGCCTAAAATATGCCAAATTATAATGATTTATACAAGATTTGCTTTTTTTTACGTGTTTTTTCTGGACTTTTATTAAAAAAATACAGCATAGAAATATTTCCAGTAACATTGGTAACATACTCGGTAATATTGGGTATATTACTGGTAAGATTGGTAATTTACTTCCTTAAGGATCCCATGCATTTTTTATGGTTGTGAAATGGTGCATACTAGGACCACATTGCTATGTTAAATACAAAAAGGAATAAAAAAAAAAACTATTTCTATTTTTCTTGAAATTTCCGGTGAGTGGTAATATTACTGGTAACATTACTGGGAAAATACTCGCTTTGGAAATATTACCGGTAACGACCCATCACTACGCATGTCATGCTGTATTGTCTCAAGCATGTCGCGCTTTCTCTGATCAATATTGCGCAGAACACGGACGCTAATTAGATCAAAGACAATGTCATTTTTTTTATATTGGCAGTCTTGAGGTTGCCTGTCTATTGGCATTAGAGCCCAGTTATCATCAGCAAGCCACTCGTTTGCCTTTCCTATACCAAAAAAAAAAACATTCCAATCCATCTAAAACACTCCAACCCCCGTAAAATACCCAACGACATGAACCTTTTCGGCGCTAATGGGTTCAAATTAACAGCGCAAGCGCATCCACGGGTAATCCTTTAAAGGGCCCTTTATACTCCCCAATTACAGGGACGTGACGTTTTCCCGGACGGGGGGGAGTACTCCGTCCGGACCGGGTTGAGAGTTCTCTGTTTACTGTGAAAAAAGAATGTTAAATTATGTTAAAATATGTTAAGATAGCGATCGCTTGTTATTTTTTTTATGAAGGTATTGAATAATCAATAAAGTAGTCTTGAAAGTCAAATCAGTTTATTTTGAGTGTGCTTTGGCGTATTTAATAAAAAAAAATTGACGAAAGCAGACGGCCCACGATAGAAGGTGATTACCAACATCAATGGACATTAGCCCTTCTTTCTTGGTGGAAAGAGTACCTACCGCCAAAAAACTGTTTAAATTAAGAATTCTGGAAAAAGGATGTCATTGCTTGGTGATACTGGCCGGCTAGATCACACCGAAAATGGTTTTAAATATGTCGTAATGCGTCTGTTTTATAGTTTTATTCTTTGTTATGTAATTAGTTATTACTGAGGTATTCGTAAAAATGGGCCTTGTTGCCTGAAAGAAAGTGTTCGTTTTCTATTGCAAATACTAGTAGCAATTATGCGTTGCCGTCCTCGAGGAAATTTTAAGATGTATTTTCAATAAGGGAAACAATGTTGCTACGTGAAATAGGACGCCATTCTAGTTCAAGTGATATTGAGTCAAAAGTCAGTGGTAAGTTTAAATTAAAGTGGTTGATAAATTGTGGGATAAAATTTGATATATTCTATTTTTTCGCTGATGATACTTACATTTGATTCTTCAATTTAAACTTTTGACTGGTACACGTTGACTTACCTGAAAGCAATGAAATAATAATTAGAGTTTTTAACAAATAAAATACCTCTACTTGGAAGCTTTAGTACTTAGAATGAAAACAGGGTGTCTCTTCCGGTTTGGGGATAAGACAGCCGGTGTCCTCAGGGTTGGCAGTGCATTTGCAGTCTTGTAAATGCGAATGTCTATGGGTCACAGTTTCCACTTACCATCAGGTGGCCTGTGCGCTCGTTTATCTTCCAATCCCAGAAAAAAAAAAGTTAAGGTTTGACCTCATTTTCTGGCTGAGCCTATATCCGCATAAACGTCGTCAGGCCTACTTTAATCCTGTCAGATAACAACATAACTTATAAGCACACAAGCCTATATCTATGAACCACAGGAAAGACAACTTTTGTATTTTCGAGTGTGCAAGTATAACCCGGTTCTTTCCAACATGGTAAAACAATATTGTTTTTCGACGCATTATCATATTGTTTTTTACTCTGCCACCATTATTATCAAGTAAATAAAAGTAATCGTAACGTTGACCATATGTTCATAATTATGCACATACAATAGAGATATAATACATGGCAGTTTGAACATCAAAATAAATAACCAAACTTACTCAGGTGTCCATGTTAATTACATCCCATCACCTACTTTACTAACGTCATTGTTCAAACAGCATTAAATTGCCAAACATTTTCTTTAAACAAAACCCCTTTGTCCAGTCTCTTTCAGCCTGAGGTCAAATACTTTAATTCTGCGAATACATTTTGGAGATAAGAGGAAAAATCCTTTGTTTGGAGCGCGTTTGGAGCAGGTGAGCCGGAGTTTTTCGGGAAATAGACGCATTAGATGGGTGTGATAGGGACCATTTATAAACAGCTCTGCTTTGTAAAGTAAGGACACTTTTTGGACACGCGAGCGGGCAAAACTACCTACAGAATATTTCCTACTAATAAGTACCTAACTGTTAGTATGGATGGATGGATGGATGGATGGATGGATGGATGGATGGATGTTTGTAACTCCTTCACGCTGCAACGGCTGCACTGATTTGGATGAAATTTGAAATGGAGATAGCTTATACACATAGGCTACATTTCATCTCGGAAAATAGATCGAGGGAATAACGATATTTGAAATCTACGCGGATAAAGTCGTGGGCAGAAGTTAGTAATATAATAAAAGCAGTAGCCCGTTTCACCATCTTAACAGCGATAGGTGGCAGATGACAATTCGTCATACTTATATGACTAAAGCCAGGGATTAACGAGGTCCCGCGACACGTGTCAGCGACCTGTCAAACGAAGTAGAGCGACTTCACTTGACACTTATCACTTATCGGGTGCGCCAAATCACGGCGACACCGTGTTGCGGGATGTTGCCAGACATGTCATGCACAGTTTAGCAGAGTCGTTCGATTTTGCATGATGCCGTTGCCGACACCTGTTGCGCAATGTCTGCAGATAATTATGTCGTGCAAAGTCCAGCGTCGCAAGTGACAAGGGTCGCCATTTTGTCATTTAGTGAATTTCAAGCTTAAGTCGACTTACTAGGACAAGGAAAATTAACAAAAACATGTAGGTATAGTTAGCTTGAATGAGCCTACTCCGTGTTTTCTTTTTTATCCCATAATTAGTATTCATTCGCACGTAACCGAGCCCATACCAAAAAGACACCCTAAGCAGGAGCGGGCGTCACGGAGAGTTCCTGGCAAAACTAACGTTACATAACGTAACATGGTAAAGAAAGGGAGGGCACGTTCCAGGATGCAACGCTAAGCTAGCAGTCAATTGTCAGTTTCTTCATACACGTTTCTGTCATTCGTCCGTTGATGTCAAGACCTGCGTCAAATCGATCTATTGCTTTGCCCAAAGCATCTGAAAATGTAAAGACACAACGGGCCTTTGAAGTAAACTTTACGTAAAGGGCTGACGCAAAAGACGAGCAATAAATAAAAGTGGTCAGAGCTGAGGATCGAAGAAGATATAATTAGTTCTGCGTATTGGTCATGATTTGTGCTTTATGGTTTTATCATAAGCTCTTGGTGTCATTGTTTAGGTCATTTAAGCGTTTATTCCATTCAAAACATTCAATTATATTAATGTGAAAAGATTTGTTCGCCTTAAGTAATGCGAAAGTAGACAGATGTCCTCACTTTACTAATATGTTCAGCAAGAACATCCACAAACAAAAACATTTTCTTCACTTTATTTCCAGCTCACACGCTCTCGCATCGCCACTGCTCTACTGCCAGCTGTTCCGCTCTACGCTACGCTACCCGCCCCGCTACCTTCCAACCACTTCCCCCCTCTTTAATTATAGGTGGTCGCATCCAGGGTACGTGCTTCGGGCGCAGACTCTCAATTATATAGACTGGTTGAGTCCCATGGCAGTCTCTTTATCCCTTATTTGCATTTTGAGGGTGTTTATTCGTATAGTTTATTGCAGGTGCAGATTTATCTGTCTTAATTAAGGACAATTTAGGAATTTGTCGTTACTTTTAATGGTATCAAAAGTTACAGGAGACCAAATGAAAACGTCTTATGTATATTTATTTTTATGAAGGTGAAAATTCTATTTTTAAAAGACTTTAAAAAGGTGGAGGTTCTGAATTCGTCTGTTTTTTTTTTAAATGTTTGTTACATCAGAACTTTTGACTGGTTGAACCCACTTTGATGTTTCTTTTTTTATTTGAAAGCTGGTACTTTTTGTTTGGTTTCATTATTATCAATATTAAGATCTGACGGTGGAATTTATGAGGACACCACAGAACTCTTCAAAATTATAGGCACACCTATATAATAACGATTTTGGTAATTTCATTATAACTTGCGTATTTGCTCTTGGAAAACACAATTCAGTGAAAATGAACTGATGATGAAGACCACAGATTGCCACTGGAACTCCTTAACGGTATGTATTTCAAGGGTGGCGACAAGATATATTTCAATTAAGATAGTTGACGACTATGACGAAGCATATTTAGGTTTCAATATATGACTATGGCGTTGCTTGCGGCGAGATTGCAATGTTTTATAGTTTCTTATAAATTAAGAAGTGGGACTACATAACAGCATAATTATGATCATAAAAAGTACAAAATAAAATAAATGTAAAAAAAAACAAAAAACCGCCTTTTTTTGTTTTTTTAAACATTTATTCTTGATCATATCATGAAGAAGGCAAACGAGCACATAGGCCACTTAATGATAAGAGGAATCTGACCCATACATATTTGCAATCTCCAGATTGTAATCTTAAGACTGCATGCATTGCCGACCCTGAGTCATCTCGTCTTATCCCTACATCGAAATACAAAAATAAAAACACATGAACCTATTTTCACTGTCATGACGATGACGGTCTCAAGGATTTCCTAAGTACTAGAACATAATACTGAAAGCCTAATCCTTCAAACGCGAGTGAAATTTGAACCGGTAACCAGCGACAATTAGGCTAAGAGTCCAATCCGGATTGAACCGGAACCGGCCCCCTAGCGAGGCTCGTTAGCCACGAACCCACTAGAGATTTTCATCCCGATGGTTGCTCGATGTACGCAAGTGCCTTTGTGTTTGATTTATACGTAACTATGGCAACGAGAAGGAAGGGTAAGGTTGACCTATTCCACAGTAGGTTTGGTCAAGTAGAGGCTCCATCTGTATCGAGATTATTACCGCTTTTCACTTATGATTATCAGACTACAGACTACACTATATAAGTGTAGAAAATTGTCTTCTAAATCGATGAACACCGGCTGCACGCACGAAAAAGCGTGACTCATTGTCACGTTCCGACTGACCCGCGCGTGCAAGCGAGAGCGCGGAACAAGCCATAAAGAGGCACAATCGAGTTCCTACAGCCTAAAGGTTTAAATGTTTATACCTACCTACCGATAACTTACTTGTAGGAGGACCTTGTGCAGGGTCCGTCCGGGTTGGTATAGTCATCAGCCCACGGTGCCCCCGTTAACAGCCTTTGGAGGTTAACACCGGAGAGGTTTTAGACGGTATGCTTGCAGGAGACAGTTGGTTGATACCCCCCCTTTATGGCTGCCCTAGCCTGGGGGGAAGATGCGTAATGCATTTCCTCTCCGAAAAAAAAAAAAAAAGGTTGATACCACCATCTTATCCATTAACCTACCGCCAAGCAGCAGTGTTCGCATTGTTGTGTTCCGGTTTGGGGATAAGACAACCGGTGAAATGACTAGCATAGAGGCATTCCAACTTAGTCCTCAGGGTTGGCAACGCATTAGCAGGCTTAGGATTGTGGTATTGTAAATGCGAATGTCTATGGGTCACAGTTTCTACTTACCATCAGGTGGCCTGTGTGCTCGTTTGCCTTCCTATGCCATAAAAAAAAAACTTATTTGCGGTGTTGGTAAACTGACCGCGACCTATGTCGATGTATAGGGTTAACAGTTTTCTAACGGCAAAGTTAAGTTTGTCGCGAGGTCTAATTTGTTTGTAGTAACAGAACCCTACACTGAACATGGTCCGACATGCTCTTGCCCGGTTTTTAGCACTAAATAACACTTTATTATTTCAACAACCTTTATCTCTTGCTCCATAATATCATATTTACAATCCAGGATTTAAAGACTGACATTTGCACCTTTACAACAATAATGACCTAGTTCAAAATTTCTGATTTGAAACTTCAAGTCATAAATTTATTATTATAGTGACCTAATTCGAAATTTAAAATTTCTAAATTAGGTCACTATTGTTCTGAAGCTGCCAATGTTTTGAAAGTTTGCCGATTTGCCTAAATTGAATTATTTTGGAGACAAATTACTTTGATTTAGTCATGTTTAGCACACATTATAATCTTTTCATCACACTTGCACGTATACAGTATCTAAACATACAGGTTAACTTGGCCGCAATGCCCCATATAAAACCCTCGACCTTTCTTTTTACCATGAAACCCAAGGTCGGTAAGTAATTTTTTTTTAATTTATGGCACAGCACACAGGTCATGCAAGTTCAAGCAAAGAGTTTACACGCAATTGAAAAATGGCCTTAAAATGTTGTTTAAACAGGAATTTCATTGCAATCTCGCTACATGTTACTTAAATACTTAATTAATCGCTAAATGCGATTACTTTGTTTCCTATATAACATCCTGTACGATCCTAAATCTCCTGATTATCTAAAATATTTTTTTAAATTTCTTGGTTCCACCCACCTCCGTCAGCTACGATCCTCTGACAATCTCACACTATCCATCCCTCTTCACCGCACAGGCTTCATGTCCAGCTCTTTCGCACTTCAAGCAGCACGACTTTGGAACGACCTTCCCCTTGATATCAAGCAAGCTCCGAACAAGTTTGCTTTTAAAAAGAAAGTTCGCGATTTTTTTTCTTTTTGTAGGTAGAATAGTCATCATCTTGTTTCTCTGATGGTGTTATCTGTAATGTTTTGTGCTTATCCTCATTTTTATATATTTTTTTATATTATGTATTTATATAAGTATTTATATTTATTTTAATATATTGGTATGTAGGTATATATTATTACGTTTAAGCAACATATATGTTAGACCCTATGTTGCACCGCCACCACAATCTCTGCTTTGCCCAAAGGTTAACTGGTAGAGAATGCCTTACGGCATTAAGTTCGTCTTTTGTATACAAAGTGTATTCTTTTGTGCAATAAAGATTAAATAAATAAATAAATAAATAAATGTTCTTAATAATCGATTTTAATAGTTTTCTGTATCAAAACGTCGTTTTTTTACACTCCTTCAGGGCTGTATGTATACCTACGTAAGTATTTGCCCTTAACGTTTCTGAACGAAACATTTGTATAATCTGTGGAGTCCGCTCGCCATCCGCTTAAAAAAAAGTTCAAGTAATTCGTACCTAATAATAGTTGTGCTAACTTGTGTATTAAAGCTATAATTCATAGCATAGTTATTTACATTTTATATTTGAAGACAAGTAAAAAAGTTATAAAAAATGTCGTCGTCATCGTCCGATGAGTGTAATTTAAATGCAACACCGCCAGATATTATCCATGCAGCAAAAACAATTAATGAAATTTTATTTATTTACTCGCAATTGTGAGAAAAACATTGTATGTTTCACGGGCGGTACGGGAATTACGAACCTCGACTCCTAGAAGCCCTCAGTCTTCGACTTCGGGCTTCTACTAGAGCCTCGATCGTAATTCCTTACTTACCGACCTTAATACACAATGTACTATTAAAAACATATTCTGACCACGTTTAAACTCAGCCTTATAATATATTCTTTTGCGTAGTATACGTAAACACATAGCTGCTTATTCGATAGACCCCGTCTATAGAAGGCAAGATACCCATAAGGGGGTCAAGGGTGCTTAATTTCAAGTAATGGGGTCAAATCAATCGCGGTCTTTCAGTGCAGCGGAGTTTCCTAACGAACGTGATGTTGTTGGCGAAGTCAGTCCAATCAACCCAGAAGTTGGGAGAATCCATGGAGCGTTACCAGGAATCAAATGCAAATTATAAACAAATACAGGAATCGTTGGGTATGGATAAAGAAATGATAGAAACATAAAAATGTGTTTTCGGTCACAATTTTCACAACAACATCGTAAGTCATAACGTATTTTTTTAAGAATCTGTTACGTTTTTAAATCAAACCCAACCTAACGTAACCTTATCTTTACGTGAGATAAGAAATTTTGAAATGTTTTTGTTTCAGCTATTTAAAATTAGGATTACCAATAAACACAGACACGCCAATTTCACATTTAAATAATTTTAATATAGCCTATGACTCTAGTGGTTAATACGAATCTAACCACGTATAACCTATTAAAATTGGTTAAAGCCGTTTAGTAGTTACGAGTGGCCGTTGAGTCGGACATATATACAAGTTAAACACATAACCCTCCTTTTGGGCTTTCCCTCAGTCGGGTAAAAATTGAACTCGGATGAGAATGTTACCGATATCATTATTGAGAAATACGTAATGTGTCTATCCTTTAATAATGTAAATACACCGTTTATTGTTTACAAAAAAGTTTCAAAACTAGACATAAGTCCTGTTAAAATTAGAAATATCTTATCTTTAAAGAAAGCCCAAGCAGTCTTAACAAATACCTACTCAAGAGCTTTCCTATATAGCGTCTAGCAATTCAATCAAATAACTATTCCAACTAGGAATCCTTGCCCTATTTCCACATAAGTAGTTTCCAAGTTAGAAACTTCCAGCTACAACAGGACTGGAACTATCCACTAAGTTATCAAAAAATTACTCCGCCAACATTGTGGAGAGTTGTGTCAAGAAATATTTAGTAATCGATGGCACTTGGGACATCGACATAAATAATAATTGAAAGGTGAAAAAAATCCAAAGAGAATATTGGATCTAAAAAAAATTGTTTTGTTTAGTTTATTTATTCATCAATGTAATATTACAATATAAATTGCATTGCATGTCAAAAAATACGTAATTACATTGACATCGTCAAAACATAAATACCTACTAATAATAAAAAAATACAAGAATAATTAAAACAACAACAATTAAATATCGAATAATGGTCACTCGTCCGATGTCAATACAGACAATGATTAATAAATTTCAACACAATAAAAAAATTACATGTCCAGATTCATATATTCATCCACGGAGTATAATGGATTATTAGTCTGATTAATAGTTGGTACCTTGTAAATTACCAGTTTTTTTTTAAAGAAAAACAAGGACCTTGATGCTTGAGATTGATTAGAAATAAATGAGTTAGGTATGTTCTGTTAATATTTTGATACTGACGAAAGACAATACTACAAAGAATAAATTCTAAACAAACAGATCCTTATTCTTATATTTTTTACCAATTAAATGTAGTAAAACATTTACAAATAATTACACCAAAAGCAAAAAAAAAGTATATTTTCGATTTCTATTGAACTTGTGCTCGATTAGAAACAATAAGAAGACTTTAAAAACAAACATTAAAAATATTCCCGACAATACTTTGAAAGCGCTGATTTTTCTGAGCATTAAAAAAGTAAATGGCCCGTCAACTTTGTTAATTACACTAAACGAGAAAAGCTTTTTAAATTATCGAAAAGCAAAATTTCAAGGCGCGGAGTCACTAGGAAAACAACAAAGACCTTTTTGGAAAAAAGAAGCGATTTATAGGTATCACGGTACAATAGACAAAGGAAACACATTATCTCGGTGTTTGGGCGGGGGTGTGAGAGGGACGCAGATAGCCATTGAGAGGGCTTTAAAGGTTATGTTAAAAACAGAATAAGGGGTACAGTGGAACACAATTAAAGTGAAGGAAGTGTTCCGTGCGAGTCAAAGGGTGCTCACAAATTGGTAGCGTCCGTTAGCAGGCGAAAATAAACCAAAGAAGGAGCAACGAAAAGATCCTCAAAAAGTAAGTAAAAGTATCTTGCAGGGAAGCCTTCTTTTAAAATTTACATGTAAAGTGACTGCGGATGTTGCAGTAACGTAAAGGTATTCCAAATTATGACGTACGTGTTTTAAAAGTAATTTGCAACATACTACCATAATACAAAAAACGTGGGTATCTGCATCGTAGCAGTATAAATAAATAAATAAATATCAGGGGACAGTGTCACACCAATTGACCTAGTTCCAATTGAAGCTCTAGGCTTGTATTATGGGTACTAGACAACGATATAAATACTTATATAGGGAAATATATACTTAAATACATGGAAAACATCCATGACTCAGGAACAAAATATTCGCGCTCATCACACAAATATCTGCCCTTACCGGGATTTGAACCCAGGACCGCTAGCTTCGTAGGCAGGTTCACTACCAACTAGGCCAGCGCGTCGTCAAAGTATGAGCATGTTAAATTGAATGTAGTAATTAAAATAATATAAAATGCTTCGAGTAAGTATTTAGCCATTTTTTTTTGGAATAACGGCAGCATAATAATAATTCACTGACAAATGGAAGGCGCAAGACTTTGGTAGTGTTAAAATAGTCCTTGAGTGTCTTAAAAGTGCAATGACAAGGTATTTTTCAAAATTCTCCCCCTTGCGGAAAGAAATAGGGGAATAAGAAGAAACGAATTCTATGCAAATGAAATCACGGGCATCCTCTAGTTACGAAATATTTTTTCCCAAGATGCAAATCCATTCTAAAAAACGATTACACTTAAAACAGTAATTGAAACAAACTAGTACCGAATATATCATTCACTTATTACGATCTCTGTCGATACCAATACATTATTTTGGTACTCTAGTACCAAAATAATGTATGTCTTCTAAGACATTCCAATATCTAGTCTATGATTGCATAATTATACCTACAGTCAAAGAAATAATTAAAAAAAACGTAAAAACTTTTTCTCTACTCGGAAAAAATACACCTAACCAGCCCAGATAACGCTTTGCAGAGACACATATAACACGATCATAAAGATATTAGCCCCCCTGTTTATCCCACATTACAAATTAGCCAGGAAAAACACCCCCGGAACTTTTCCTAATAATATATGTGCTCGTGATATAAGGCATAATTTGTAACTCGAGTGCGCGGAGTTGATTTATGCGTTTTGCCGCTTTCGCCTCATGAATACGGAGGGGAGGAAGTTAATTTCGGATTAGGGATTGGGAAAAGTCAGTTTGAAGGTTGGAGTTTAATACCAGAGGCAATTGTTTCGGGGGAAATAATTTATTTTACGCGGTTGATACCCTTAGCTACTACAATACTGCGCTCCTACTGAAAAAAGTCACATCTACTATATAAACTCTGTATTGCACTTCCAACTTTATTATAACCTACTAGCTTTTTCCCGCGACTCCGTCCGCGTGGAATTATTAATTACGGCAGCCTAATTTTTCAAATCCGCTTATTTTTTAAATTTTAACCCCTTACAACCCTTTTTTCGCAATCAAAAGTAGCCTATGTCCTTTCTCAGGCTCTAGAATATCTGTGTACCAAATTTCATTTAAATCGGTTCAGTAGTTTTAGGTTAGAATAGTGCCACTCCATGTATTCCCGTGGATGTCGTAAGAGGCGACTAAGGGAATAAAGGCTTATAGTACTGTTAGGCGATGGGCTTGCCACCTGTCACTAATACACTGGGAAAGATACTTACACATACTTGTGCAAAATTATCAAGAAGTTTTAAGACTTGTTGGTAATTCTTTAGCTCTGCCTACCCCACTCTGGGAATGAAGACGTGAGTTTATGTATGTAGTTTTAGCGTGAAAGCGAGACAGACAGACAGACAGAGTTACTTTCGCATTTATAATATTAGTGTTAGGATGAGAGTTTAATATGCTTCTATGAATTAATTGCACTTATGCCTTTTCTCCGTAGGAAGGCAGAATAGATTGTAATGACTAGTTCAAATTAAGATACATAGTAAGTTGTTATGACGGATTTAACGGGTAAAATGAAAATGGCATCGCAACGGAAGTGAGGTGCCCAAATTATCGTAGTGAAAATTGCTTGCATACCTAAAGGTGAAGTATCAGAATGTTCAAGGTTAAGAACGTTCAAGTTTAAAAAAAAACCGATCGGCACAGAGAACATCTGGAGAAAAACCATGTCGATTTTCGGGACCATGTCTTTGTTTATTAATGAATATAAATTTTATGAGGACAGAAATACGTACAGTCCTAATCTCACTAACATGTATCGGAATAGAATTAACTATTTGTTCAAACATTTTTAATTACAACTGGTTTTCCATTAAAATATTTAACACAAACAAAATACGATGCGTGCTCAAAGATATATAAAATATCTGGGTTATGTTATCATAACGTCCACACATTAAACATAATTTGCCACAATAATTTTATTTCAACACAGACTTATGCGATCCTCGTTTTAATTAGAAATGTAAATCCTGTCTACCTTCACTGTGTGCCCTCAGAAATTCAGCCTGAAATAATAAACAACGTATGAACTCTCATTTTAAACTAGATACCGATGTTTTCGCGTGTTTTGTACTTATTTATGCAAAATGAATGAAAGAATGAATGAATGAGGCATAATAATGAAGAACCATTAAATAATCTAATTATTGACAACGCCCTATATCACTAACAGAAAGTCAAATCAAATAAAAAAAAATTAAAAAAAATTGCCTATTTTACCACGGGTAAAGGCTCTAATTTCTCCATTCATTTCTAGACTTAGCCAACCTGGATTGAATTTATGTAAATTGGCGCGCCGTCTTCTTTTTGGTCTGGCTTGTGAACCAGTCGGTTGTGATCTTGGTCCATTCCGGATGCATTCGGCATTGTCTGGCCCAGTCCCATTATAGCTTGGCGGTCTTCCTTCCCACATCGGAAATTCGATTTTTGGATCTCGGTCACAAGTTTTCCTAAAGTTTGAATACGTAAGAGGTCAATATGATTATATCCCAGCGCTCAATGTCTTATCTTTATTCTTATCAATCTTTGGCATCTGAGACGATGATAAAATAAAAAAATAAAAAACTACAACCAAGTAACATGTCAAAATTGAAATAAAAAACTATTTTTACCAACTTATCATTACAACATAAGGTAGATCCGTCATTAAAAACACATCATAGTCCATGACACAAATGTAGTCACCTAAATTAAAGGTAAACGTCCACGACACGGAATACAAGGTCCTCCACAATTCCAGGAATGTAAAAATAGGTCACAATATTGGCATTTTTGGACGTTACGAGCGGCACGGAAGTAACGGAACACCGGACCTTTGTTTCATTTGTAACGGTCATTGGAAGCGCGTGGTCCGTTCGAGGCCGGTCCACACTCGACCCAGTATTTTCTTCATCTTCAAATTCCACACAAAACCCATTTTAGGGTTCCGTATAGGTTCGCTTTAAATCCGTCCGTCCGTCCACCCGCAGTCTAGCTCAGAGAATCGTTGAATAGGTCTTTCAAAAACCATTTTTCGATTTATGTATCCCTTTATGAAAATTTAAGCTTCAAAGCGCTCCCCCCACCCCCTCCCCCCCATCGCCAAATTCAAAATTCAAAATTCAAATAATTTATTCAGTAAATTGGCCACATGCGGGCTCTTTTACACGTCGGCAATGTACAGTGAGTGAATCTACCAGCGCTTCGGACAAGACCATCATTGCGGAGAAGAAGCGCCGCAAGAAACTCCAGCAGAAGGTCATTTTTTCAATCATAAAAACATAATTATACTTAAAAGTAAGTTACATTAAGTAATAATAAGGTAATAAGGTAATAAACAATAAATTCTTAAAACTAGCAAAAATAAAATTATTACTAAATGTAAGGTCAATAAACATTAACATAAAATAAAATAATTACTATGAGAACAACACGACGAGGTCTCTACGTCAAAAGCCATATAACTAGGATAATAAATTGAACAAAAAGTCCTTGCAAACTGTAAATACATAAAATTCTGAAAAATATCTTAAATGAAAGTACATTTATGATGAATTTATAGTAAAACTAATACTACTAAGTAGACTTCAGTGGTTCTTGATTAATAGTGGGTTTGAATGAACCTACCGTAAACTTATTTGCGGTGTTGGTAAACTGACCGCGATCTGTACAGTTTTCCAACGGCAAGTTAAGTTTGCCGCGAGGTCTAATTTGTTTGTAGTAACGGCTTCGGAACCCTACACTGAGCATGGTCCGACATGCTCTTGCCCGGTTTTAGGGTTCCTAACTCAAATGTTAATAAGGAACCGTTTTGGTGGTACTATAGCGACAGACTGTGTATTTAAATGTAATTAAATAGACAAGAGACATGGTTTTTTTCACAATGAAAATTGTAAAAGTTGTTTTTGTCAAACTGATAAATAAAGACATCAGACGTAAAAATACTTGGTAACATAATACTCGTAATTTCAAGTGAATTGTAAGTCGGAAACCATGAGGGGGAGAAATACATAGTTATGACTCGGCATACAAGAATACCCGTATATTTGAATTGTTTTCAGCTTTGGTAGCCCAACAGGTTAAAAAAAGAAAACTCATAAAAAGGGAAATCGAAAACACTTCGGTTTTCTTCCTTTTGCTATTAATGAGGTATTTTGCCGACTATCAAGTATTTTGGATCAAAATTTACTAAAACTTACGAAATAATCTTGGAAAGTTCGGTTGAGTTGAGCTAAACCTGCCCCTAGTGCTATTCCGCACGCGTCCGCATATAACGAGTCCGAGTAAAAGCTTGAGCCTTCGCGCCGTACATCCAATCTGCGACAATTTGCGCCGCAGTTGCTATTGTTTCTTAGCCGATGCGAGAAAAATGGGGTAGACCCAGAGAAAAAAAGTAGGGTTTACTGATTTACTCAGTCTTAGAGAACATTTGATAATTTTCAGAGAGAAATCCCATTTTGTGAGTCTGACTTCGTTACGTATAAAAGTAGAAATATAAGAAAGAAATGTAGGTATGAGTCTTAGTGATTGTCAATTGTTTTCGGATAAGTAAGTGATAAAGTTACCTTTAAACACCATTTCAAGAATTATTTATTAGCTTCCCAAATATCTGGATCATAAGCAGTTGTATACATACGCACACGCACACACACACGCACACACATAGATAGGATAGTATAAGATAGGATTTTTTATTTATTTTATTGTATGTATAATTTGATCTGATCTCACGTGTTAGGTATTTAATATTTCGCCATGCTCTCCCTGGCCCCTATTTCACCAAGCTTGACAAGTGCTACAATTGTCAAGAACACATGACAATTGTAAATTGTGAAACAGGCATTGTTGAAATAAGATGACAATTGTAAATATGTCAGGACAATTGTTGTTTCTTATTTTTTTCACCGTATGTCGGTTGTTGACAGGCGTCCACCATTGCAAGATTTATAATACCTATGATCAACCAATTCGATTCCTAAGCCAATATGGACTATGTCAAAGTGACGTTGTCACCCAAAACATAAGATACTTCTTTTAATTTGCTTTACAACGTCTAGTTGACATAGTCCACAGTGGCTTGTTGATCAAATTGGTTGACTGTACCTTTTGCGGGAAGGACAAGACGACTTACGAATATAACGCCGACAGTATCTTACCATTTATTCATTGACACACACGTCACGTATTAAGTAATATTCAGCAAACCTATTCATAATTAAAAAAAAAAAACTTTGATTTAAAAATAAATAATTATTGGTTGGCTCTACACCAAATGTACCTACTTATTATAATGTTAATTCTCTTTTTGGCTCCAAACGTAAGTATTTTTAAAATTTTACATTTACAACGAAACAAAAGGAGGTAAATATCGTATTGTTTTTTTTAATACGGATAAGTTTAAGAAGCCTATTTTATCGCCGGTATTAGTTAATCGATTATTTATGAAAAAATAGAATTTGACTAGTACTTACTTAGGCATTGAATGAAGACATGACTAAAGGAAATAACTTTTTTTATTTTTATTTTGCCTATAAATGTAGGTATCACTGGCTAAATAGGATTTTCCTTTAACTTATTTAAAACTACTCAATTATTTACCGCGTTTTAAACACAAATCATTTTTAATTCCTTCCACCAATAATGACAACACACAAGCGAGTGTTTCGATTTTAAAACAATAACAGTGGATATGACCAAGAAAATACGATATTGATTTTAATTTCGGAAAATAAGGTTATATTTAATAGAAAGATCAAAAACTGGAAGGAAATTGCTTAGAAATCACAAGTAGACATGCGATATATATCTCTCTATATAAAGTACTTAAGATATATATCACATGGCAAAATTGGCGAAAGAGGACAATACTAAGTACCGAGTTAAAAAAAAAAAATCCCCCTAGCAATTGTTGAGATAATTTGTAAAATTAGTACTTAGTTGCATTTCATCGCGATCGATGTATGTTTGGAACGCTATTATATTTGACGTATTAATTGACGTTTGCAGTAAAACTCTGCAGGTATCGGTAGCAGCGTCGAGGCCACTCACACACAACACAACATAACATGTCGTATATGTAATGACACTAATGACCGCGAGATATTGAAGTTACTGTTCCTTTTTTTTTCTTTGTGATATCAAATTCATCTCATTTTAATATTGGAATATTGTCTTTGTTACTAATATAAAAGAAAAATGTGACTAAATTATTAGCGGCAAAAAAAACGAAAGAGACAAAAAGTAATACTTTAAATAATTATACAGTTGGGGTGAAATGCGATTAAGTGAAACGTTATAATATTTTTTTGCCTTTGAGGTGAGAGGTAAATTACAATTGTAACGCTAGGCTGACACAGCCTCGATCTCATGTCAATAATTACCGACAAATCTACAAATATGTCGAGTCGGAAAAATTATTCTTGTTTCACAAGATAATTGTCATTTTATTAAGATTATGACAATTTTAACAAAATGTTAGTAATGTTTATACGCATACGTCGTATTTCTATACAAAGTAATTTACGAAATTGTTAGTTGTCACCTGTCGCTTGATCAATTGTCAGCGAGATATGTCGTATTGTCAGCAGACATATGTCATTGACAATTGTAACTTGGTGAAATAGGGGCCTGGTCTCACTGAAAACCAGCGTCACTGAATGTAGGTATCCAACCACGTTCAGGGGTATAAAGCTGAGGGGAGACCACTTTGGCTAAGAAATTTTTATGCTCGTAAAATGTTTTTTTTTATGTGTCAAATAAAATATTTTTCATATGCATTTCAATTTAATTTTCATAAAGAAAGAGACTTATTAATAAGTGTACAATATAAATAATTTTCACGCTGCAGATTAAAAATGAACTTACATTTTTTAAATTTCAAAACTCGTTCCATAGTTAAAGACCTTTTGTAATTTTAAACTTTGCATCAAACTTTGTTGGAGTAATAAAAATCTTTTCAACATTGTAATATTCTTCATTGTCCATCAATCGGAATGAAAGTTGGTAGACATCGGCGATCGCGTCGCAGGGTCATTAATCACTGCGACATGCCCACTAAATACCTAACGATGGCCACTTCTAACAATGAATGATTGGACAATAGCGCTCCGTAGTGATGACGATGTAATACGACTATTGTTGAAGTTGAAAGGGTTATTGTACCTTTTCTTTCTTTATGAATTAGGTAGGAGGCTCTTTTTTAATGGATATAGGTATTTTATTAATTTGAGCTATTATTAAGGCATAATGCATTGCATTGGAGGAATGTGAGAAGGGTTTTTGTTTGAAGGTGAGTCTTTTATAAGTAGTTGATTTTTATTTAGTGGCCACTTTCACCAAAAATATTAATCTAGATTTTGGCTTAAGTAAAGGTAATTTGTGTAAAATAAAATGTATGAAACTGTCAGGCGTGAGAAGGGTTAAACAAACTAAACAAGTTTTTTAAGGTTCCGTTGCCGAAAACGGAACCCTTATGGATTCTTCACGACTGTCTGTAGGTTTTTCCGTCCGTATGTCACAGCCACTTTTATCCGAAACTATAAGAACTATACTGTTGAAATTTGGTAAGTAGATGTATTCTGTGAACCGCATTAAGATTTTCACACAAAAACAGAAAAAAAACAACCCATACTTAGAACTGATACACGATTTTTTTTCATCAAAACCATACTTGTGGTGTGTCTATGGATAGGTGTTCGAAAATTATATTGGGGTTTCTAATTTTTTTTTTTCTAAACTGAATAGTTTGCGAGAGACACTTCCAAAGTGATAAAACGTGTCCCCCCCGCCATGTAACTTCTAAAATAATCGAAAATTGGTTTGAACGAGATTTAGTAAACTAAGCAGTTTTTTTTATACGTCGATTAAGGTTTAATATAATTGCTGCTACGGAACCCTTCATTGGAGAGTCCGGCTCGCACTTGGCCGCTTTTTTTGTAGCAAGCGGCCCGTATGTTCTTAATCAGCTACAAAATAACGGGCGAAATTGTGTGCTATTAGGCCTTGGTGTTTCACCGGATGGCGAATGTATATAGCCACTTTTAACAAAATATCAATGTAAAAATTCACAAGTTTGTTTGTTTGTTTGTTTTGTTTTGTTTATGGCATAGGAAGGCAAACGAGCACACAGGCCACCTGATGGTAGGTGGAAACTGTGCCCCATAGACATTCGCATTCACAAGACTGCAAATGCGTTGCAAACCCTGAGGACTAAGATAGAATGCCTCTATGCTAGTCATTTCACCGGCTGTCTTATCCACAAACCGGAACACAACAATGCGAACACTGCTGCTTGGCGGTAGGAGAAGATGGTGGTACCAACCCGGAAGGACCCTGCACAAGGTCCTCCCACAAGTAACAAGTGTAAGTTTTCTTCTACTTCTCCTTTCTGCTTAGGTACTCTCTAGTCAACCCAACATTTGAAATATCGTACTAAAACATATTGCTACAGCTACTTTCGTTTCTTGTTCAATGTTTACATCCAAACTTTTCCGAGTTTCTCAATCCGGCCACATGAACACTAGAACTGAGATGTTTTCGTAAGTGAGTTATGTGCGCGGCTCGATTGGCCACCCGTATCACGGCAGACGGAGATTTATGTAGTTAGAGGTGCGGACACACTGCCCGTGGGGATCGGTGTTTGGTTAGGTTAGAGCAGTTTGCTTTCCTAGAAAAAAACAAATCGAAGAAGTTCACGTTTATTTTTTCAACATTAGTACCTACATAAAAATGTTTTTTTTTTACTACAGCAGCCAGACACAAAACCAATCTTCATAGTAAAACCGGGCTATTGCATGTCTAACCATGCTCAGTGTAGGGTCCCGAAGCCGTTACTTCACAAAAACTATCTCAAACAACAACAAGTATGAAAAAATTCTTTATTTAAAGTTTTTAGTTCGTTTTTCGTTATTTGTCTTAGATGTTTTTAGTATTAATAAATACTTTTATCACCTGTATCTCAGGAACCACTCAAGTCTACTTATTGATGATAGTTTTCCTTTAAATTAGTTATATGTGCTTTAATTTAAGATATGTATTTTCCAGATTTTCTGTACCTGTATGGTCACCGGGTTAGAATAGTGCCACTCCATGTCTTCTCATGGATGTCGTAAAAGGCGACTAAGGGAATAATAAAGGCTTCTGGTACTCTTAGGCGATGGGCTTGCAACCTGTCAATAATACACTGGTAAACATCTTAGCCTGATTTTGCAAAACGTGGTTACAGAATTATCAACCACTTATTAAAGAGTGCTTGGTAATTCTGTAGCTCTGCCTACCGTACTCTGGGAATGAAGGCGTGAGTTTATGTATGTATGTATGTATGTATTTTCCAGATTTTGAGTAATTGTAGATTTGGGGGTACCCCTTATCTTGCACAATCTCTGTTGTCCGAAATACACTTCGTATAACCGTTTCCGCACAATTACTTTCAGCCGAATGATACTATCGCATAATTATATATTTACCACAATTATTATGTCGCATAATATTCATTTGGCACAAATTTGAATAGCAGAATACTAATATCGCCGACTTTCATTGCAATTGGAGCAGTGGGATAAATAAGTAGGCGTACGATCAAGGATGAAGTACCTAGTAAAATATTATTCTGCTTTATAACTTTATGCCAACTACATAGTATGCCATACAAAATTCGGCGAAACAATTATTCTACCATAGGACTATTATTCTAATCAACGTTATGCCAATGTACTATTCTGCCAAAGACAATTGTGCCAAATGACAGTATGCGAAGAAATTTAGGCAAAAAGCAATTGTGCGAAATGATGATTGTGCCAATGGTTGCTATGCGAAACGAAAATGTGTGAATAAATTTTGTGCAAGACATTAGTAATCCTAGTTTTGGGTGTGTGGGACAGTGTAACAAAAACTTGCCCTCTATATCTTTTTTTCACAAACGGATCCCTTAATCGACAAATTGTTTCCACAAAAACGAAATATTTTTAAAAATCCTTTCCATCGACACCTCACACCATGGAGTAGACGAGAAAATGAAAAAACATTTCCACTTTACGAGTAGGGGAAGTACCCAAATAAAAAAAAACAATGTTTTATTTTACTACTTTCTCAACGTGACATTGTATATTCATGCCAAATTATATTTTGATGAACTCTACCAACCGCATAACATCGACAAGCGCGGTTAAAATATGATTATTGAATGAAATGAGAGATGCCGTGTGGTTGCTGGCTTAGAATTTTGCCACTCCATGTCTTCCCGTGGAAGTCGTAAGAGGCGACTAAGGGAATAAAGGCTTGTTTTACTGTTAGGCGATGGGCTTGCTACCTGTCACTAATATACACTGTTAAACATCTTAGCCTAATTATGCAAATTGTGGTTACAGAGTTATCAACAAGTTTTTGGAGTTGTTGGTAATTCTGTAGCTCTGCCTACCCCACTCTGGGAATGAAGGCGTGAAGGTATGTATGTATGAGAGATGAAAATAAGCACTAACCACTACATCGCATAAATAAAGTGATAACACGTGAACAACGACAATAGGGAATATTACTGACTTTTTTTTACAGCTTTAACAAAAGCTGATTTATGTAACAAACAGTTGACAAAATCATTTTTTGAATAGCTATAAAAATAACCAAAATATAAGCTAACAAATATTTGTTCCTATCTCATTCTAGCAAAACCGATTTTAACATAGAGATTATATGGTTGACCTGTTAGATGATGAGTCACCTGTTGTGAAGCGCTGGTAGATAATTGACGTGTGTATAAGTGCCCGTGCGGCCTACTTACTAAATAAATGTCTTTATCTTTATCTTTATCGTATCTTACTTTTGGTCAACTCTTTTACGGTTTTTTCATATTTTCTTGAGAAATGCGATTTATTAAATCCATTCATATTCCCTATTGTCTCTGTAGAAACAATCATTTCAAACATGACGTCAAAATGCAATTGTATATGTACACTCATGAATAGCCCCCCGACACATTCGTACATCCGTGCCAGGAATTCTCTAAATCAAATTACGGGAAGTGGGTCAGGATCGTCTTCCCAAATTTCGTTACTGATGGGAAAGCAGGACGCTTCGTATACGGGAATGTATCTTTAAATCAACCCACGTACCTCACGTGCAGCGTAATTATCTCTTTTTATTGACAATTTGTTAAAAAATAACCAATAACGTACTTAAATAACAACAAAAAGCAAAGCTTTAAAAACCTGACTGTTATTGCTAACCAATTTTAAATCGTTCAAAATGAAAAATGATTTAAGAAACCTAAAGATGACTTTTAAATACCTAATCATCCATACCCCATATGACATTTAATTCGTCAACTTTTTTTTTATGGCATGGTAAGGCAAACGCGCAATAATAAGGCCATAGTCACCATATGGAACTTAATTACTGTCATATCTTTAGTAACACTCAAAAGATCAAGACAAATCGATTGAAATAAGAATAAGAAGTGCCTTAAGCTTCACAACGGAGCAAACATACATATTTAGGATGATAAACCCATTACCCTCCTTCTACGGCAGTCGGCTAAAAAGGGAACATGCGTTTTGTAACGCTCACAGATCAATTCTTACCAACAAGAAAAAAAGAAATAGTCTATAAAAGACGAATGAGACCAGGGTCATTCTTCTTTTTTGCAACAATAAACCGACGCATTTTTGCTTTTTAGATATTTGAACTACTGATAATTAAGTAGGGTTTCAATGCTCGATTTAAAAAAAAAAACATATATTTTTTATTAGGACTAATGCTTCCTGTCCTGCAGATATTTTTTTCTTTTTAATGTGTTTTACCAGAAACACTGTAACAGTGTTACCATTTTCAGCGCAGTCCAATTTTTAACTGATCTTTTTGCCACAGCATTCTATGAAAGTCAATTTAATAGCAGTGGACGTCTTGCAGCTGATAATGATGATGTAAATAAAAACATGGACGTATATTAATCACGAAAAACAGCATAATAAGATGATTGACAGGCTATTGTCGCAAATAAAGAAGATCGAACCGCCAATGACTATATTGATAACTTATTGGAAATAACTGGTTAAAACTGTTTGGAATGTAATTAATACCGAAACTGGTAGAATTAGAGTTAGAGACCCGCACTACAGCCTGCACGTTGAAGGTACTGTGGTGAACTCGGACCTAGATGTAGCTAAAGAGTTTGAGCGATTCTTTACAAATATACCTTTAGATACCACTAAATCATTACAATCATCTCCTGATAAAGCTGAAATATTATTAAGATCCAATGTGAAGGAATGCACAGATGTTTTTATTTTTTGTCATGTCTCTCCAAAAATTGTAATTAAAACTTTTAGGTCACTTAATCTAAAAAAGACTGAAGATCTCTGGGGCCTCTCCATCACAGTACTACAGTCTGTCATAGAATTAACTGCACCATATCTGGCTGCATTATTTAACAAGTGTGTCGACATTGGAGTGTTTCCCGATCTGATGAAACATAGTAAGATTATACCCTTGTTTAAGTCAGGGGCAAGAACAGATCCCACAAATTTTAGACCAATTTCTATACTGCCAGCACTGAGTAAAGTTTTTGAAAGAATAATTCTCAACCAAATATCCTCACATTTTAGTAAGAATAAGTTGTTTCATAATAGTCAATTTGGGTTT
This sequence comes from Acleris emargana, assembly GCA_927399475.2. Lineage (NCBI taxonomy): Eukaryota > Metazoa > Arthropoda > Insecta > Lepidoptera > Tortricidae > Acleris > Acleris emargana. The sequence continues at coordinate 21,193,852 of OV656848.1, read as the reverse complement.
ACCAAGGGACGGTCAACTACAGATGCCGGTTCGACCCTAATTAAATACGTCTTTGATGCCTGGGAAAAATCACTAGATGTCATTGGAGTTTTCTGTGATTTATCCAAGGCGTTCGACTGTGTTGATCACGTTACGTTAGTGCGGAAGCTAAGCTACTACGGTATCAAAAACGGTGCCCTTAATCTTATTATTTCTTACCTTGCTCACCGAACTAAGCGGGTGGACATAAACAGAACGCAATCCCCGGGATCAGCTGTTGCTATGGGAGTGCCTCAAGGCTCAATTCTGGGCCCATTCTTGTTTTTGATTTATATCAACGATCTCCCTTATGTTGTGCGCGACAAACATGAAATAGTTCTATTTGCCGACGACACTTCACTTTTATTTAAAGTAGATAGAAAACAGGCAAATTTTAATGACATAAATGACACGTTGTCAACAACTGTTGACTGGTTTACAGCCAACAACTTACTTTTAAATGCCAAGAAAACCAAGTGTATGAAATTTTCTTTATCAAATGTGATAGGAGTGAATGGGAATAATATAAGACTAAAGGATGAGACAATGGGATTCGAAGATAAAACAGTATTTTTAGGTATTACCTTGGACTCAAAACTGCAATGGAATTCGCATATATCCACCCTTGCGGGTAAACTTAGTTCTGCAGCATATGCAGTAAAGCGTATCCGCCAACTTACAGACGTCGAGACAGCGAGACTGGTGTATTATAGTTATTTTCATAGTGTTATGAGTTATGGGATTTTGTTGTGGGGAAAAGCGGCTGACATCCAGGCCATATTTATATTACAAAAGCGGGCTATACGTTTTATTTATCAGCTGGGTTCACGGGTCTCACTCAGAGATAAATTTAAAGAAATTAATATTCTTACTGTCGCGTCGCAGTACATCTTTGAAAATATCATGTATGTTCGCAAACACATACATGAATTTAGGCATAACCGTGACGTTCACAAGCTCAACACGCGAAATAAGGATAAACTCGTAGTCCCAGGTCACCGTCTTCGTAAAGTAAGCACATCATTCGTGGGGAACTGTATACGCTTCTACAATAAGATACCTACCGATATTGTCAATATGCCATTCACTAAATTTAAGTCTCGCATTAAGCGCTGCTTGCTGGGTAAGGCATATTATACTATAAATGACTTCGTAGATGATAAAGACGCTTTTAAGTAACTAGTATGAGCTATTACTGAAATTGTGGTTAATTTTAAGCATTTTGAGTAGAAATATATCTAATATGTGAGCACTGAGCAGCGCTTATTGTTAAATGCCTTTAAGCCAATGATGTAGACATTTAAGTTTACCTAATGTATCCTTTTTTGTTAGTATTTTTTTTTTATTATTGGTTCTTGTGCACAAGACACTTAAGAAATGAGAACACATTGTGATGTTTCTCGCCGGACAGTTCCCTTTTTTATTGATATATTTTGTCCGGCAGCATGGGCATGTCATGCTCACTCTAAGGTCTTTGCTTACGGCGGCGTCGTTGATCGGGTCGCCACCTTCCCGAACACATGGTTGAGGGAGGCGATGGCTGAGATACGCGTCATACTCGTGAACGGGTGCTGTCTGTGGGGTCCGGTCTGTTCACGCTTGCAAGGACCTGTTATTCAGTTAATTATTTTAATTATCGTTCCTGACGTAGAGACCTCGTCATGTTGTTCTCTTAGACATTAGGTATTTTATTTGTATTTTATTGTGTTTACATTTGTAATGATTTTATTTGTGTTAGTTTTAAAAATAATTATTTATTACTTTATTACCTTGTAATGTAATTTAGATACTTTTAAGTATTATTGTATTTAAACATTGAAAAAAATGACCTGCTGGAGTTTCTTGCGGCGCTTCTTCTCCGCAATGATGGTCTTGTCCGAAGCGCTAGTAGATTCACTCCATGTTACCGACGTGTAAAAGAGCCCTCATGTGGCCAATTTACTGAATAAATATTTTGTATTTTGTATTTGTATTTTGTATTTATGCAAACATTGCAAATACCAAATAGTACCATTATACTATTACAAAATGTTACCGTTCGCTATCATATTATCTGCTCATTATCGTCATCAGCTAAGACTTATAACCACGATAACAGCCTCCAATTAGTTTATTTGACGATATTGACACAAAATAAAGAGAATTCAAAACGAATTACATGTTTTTTTAAATCACTGACAAAAACGAAGCTGAGACACAGAAATAGAATGAACTCAGCAAAATAAACAATAGAACTGCGACATCAGCAGTACCTTTAACAAAGCCTCGCAGGACATAAAGACCCTGTAAAAACACTCCTTATTTGTAAGTCCATCGTCGTTCGATAAACTGGAGATCAAAAAAGAAATAACTAATCCTTGAGCATTGGCGCCGAGCACCGCGCAGATAAATCAATGGAGGATAAAGATGACAGATTTATTGCTTTTGGAGACATCGGCTCTCATGCGGGACAGCTTTTTAAGTCTGTACTTGGATATTTTCTTTGGTTACGTGGGATTCCCTATAGTTTATGAATGCAGGTCACATGCGACCTTCGAAATATGTTTCTTAATTTTCCAGGAATCAGTTGGCAAAGTAAGAAAAAATGTTACGATTAGAAATGTCAACGTCAGCAAATTCAAAATAATAATTTTAAATAATTTCAACAATTTTTAAACTAACAAAGGTAAAAGGAACTCAATCAAACTGCATAGAAAAACAAATCGTATTGTTGCATGATCCTATTTTCCGCATCTCGCAACATCTGCCAGCGTGCAGTGCTACTCTGTAACTGCTTGGTAAAATTAATACTTTTACCTAAACTTTTATTCCAACCAAAAAAAAAAATAAAAAAAAAATTATAGTGTCCAAAAAATTAAGGGCTTTCCATGGATGAACCGTTGGCGTTCCATAGATCAAATGACCAGAATTTGACAATACCTCCGAGTAAGTCATGAAATAAATAATCATTCAGATGTAAATTAGCTGAGAAATCGAGAAACAAACAAGAAATAATACGAATTAAGAATTAGCTGAGAAATCGAGAAACAAACAAGAAATAATACGAATTAAGAACCCGTTCTTTTTTTAAAGTACTCGGTTAAAAACAATGGTCCGTTAGATAGATCGACTGACGTAAAAAAAAAAAACTGACTGTATAAATATAATCTCGCCGGGAAAACGTTTTTGCTTACAAATACACGTGAATTTTGGTATCTAGATTGGAAAATATGTCTATATTGTGTTTCTAAAATTGATATGAATTGTGAAAACAATTCCAATCGGTATTTTCCTGGCTACATGGAGATGTGGAGAAAATACCAAGAGAAATCTAAAATGTTGATGGCTTCGCTACCAGGGAAGAAAATAAATAATTGTTGTTACTCCTACTGTGATAATAAAGTCTTAACAGCGTTTTAATTAAAAACTAATGTTTTTGCTGTTTGTTGGGATCACGTCTCTACAAGCTGCTGCAATGCTTTTTGCTTTAAATTAAAAAAAGTTCAAATGAATACTGCACAATTAAAATACTAACCAATTAGTAACCCTTATCCTCGTGCCACTCAAGAAAAACGCGAGATCAGCTAAACTTATGTCAAAACCGCCCATTCACTGGGCGTTTAGTATTTTTTTTAAGTCTGGGCGTTTATGCTAAGTGTCACTTTGTACCATGTGATGATCATTGGGCGGCACGAGGTTATAACTGGATAAATCAGAACTTTACTTAAGCCACATTCTGCGATAACAACAAGCCCAAAGCCCTAAGTTCAACCTCTTCCTTTCTAATAAAACCCCCCAACACTAAAGAACTGTATTACCTTATGTTGCGATGAATTATATACCATTCCCTCACATTATATCTCGATCAAAGCATCAACAGAGAATCGACGGGCGTTGTTCGGGCCATCAGAAATGGTCAATGTATAGCACGTTGGATCGTGTCCAGACTCCCTATGGGGAGCCCCCTCCACCCGCATCGATCGGCGTCAACACTATCTTTGAATTATCGGTCCTCTTGAAACCTGGTGGATACAGGCTCTACGTCGTTTATGGAGAGTGATAAAGAGAGTAACTGGCCGTTCCAAGTTGTCGCAGGTAAGGTTTTACGGCATGTTTCGGTAGTGTTATAGATTTGGGAGGCGCTTGAATGATTTCGTTTTGTGGTTTCAATGTGAACTTGGATGTTTTATTGTTTGTATTTGTTATTTTTGGGATGATTTATTTTTTTCTAAGAAAGAGTATGATGTCAACGATAATCAATACTTGGACATGCGACTTAGGTGGGGTAGACACAGTTAGGTTTATGGAGATTTGTAATCTTCAGATTGGCTTAAATGATTGGTGTGCTCGTAAGCCTTTTCCTGTTTTTTTTATAGAAACTGGGTTTGCCCTTGACTGACTTCCCCTGGAGGACGAAGATTTGTATGCCACAAGAAAGGAGAAAAATGAGTATATAGGTATATTTGACAACGATGTGAGTTATTTGGCTTTGCTATTATTAAAGTAGGTTAAATAGAGGCCTTGTCTGTACTTTTTTACCTCAAAAATCAGCCTAATTATTTTCAAAAACAAAAAGCATAAGCTTAGATTACATAATTTTAACCTTGTACAAGTTGCAGAACATTCTCAGAAGTTAAGAATTCTTCTCAAAAAAACACTGAGAATATTATCGGAAACATTTGATAGCATTGAGAATGTTCTCTTTCCATTCGAAATTTAAGAATATTCTTAGAAATTTCCGATAATTTTTCATAAGAAGCACACAATTTGAGAAGTTACTTTTCAGTACAATGCCATGCCGTATTACTTTTTTTAGCTTTTCTATATCTCACTCTTTCTCACACGTTGACCCTGTGAGATCTTTTGCGCAAATACTTTATTAAACATTCAGTCTGCTATAAAAAAGTATCTCGGCGATGTTTTTTTGCCTTACCGCAATGTTGCATCGGAAGCTTTCAGATAGTGCACTTAAGTTAGAAAATATCATTACATCTCGGAGGCCACTGGGAATCGAACATTAAACCTATGTACATATAGCTTGCGATTACGAGTCGGCACCTAATTAGATACTACCACTAGACCACCCACGTTCTAGGTCTGGGAGGCGATTTTTTACTTTCGAGCGCTCGAAACTTTCAATCGGAATTGAGTAAAATCAGTGCAACCATTTTTTGAAATACGAGGGATAGAATAGAAAAAGAATGGTGTAAAAGGCTCGTCTTTAAATTTTATATCGCTCGTAATTTCAAGTATACGGTTTCACTGATTTTTCTCACTTTCGAGTCAAACTTTCACGCGTCCGAAAGTCAAAAATCGGCCCCCTGGGCCATAGCACCCACGCAAGCCTATCGAGGCTTGGGTACTTTGCTCACTGCATTGAATTGTTTTATAGGTTGTCTTTCTACGTTATTATTTTTCACTAAATAAAGCGGTAAACTACGAATTAAATTCCAAAACACCTAATCCACTTATTCATCTACGCACAATAGCTTAATTATGCCTAAAATATGCTTTGTCCTTATCTATAATTGTGAAATTTCCATTTGACAGAAAGGGACCACGAACACTTTAGCTAAATCAGATTTAAAGTATGTATATGAATAAGGGAGTAAAAATCTAAAGATGCAAGTGCGGTCTGTGAAACTTGAGTATATTTCAACTTTCCTCACCAAAACTCTTGTAAAAAATAACCAAAAACAACCCCCGAACCTACAAACCACACATTTATAATCTCACTTTTTGCGCTTTTAAAAGAGTCCGCGTCAGCCTTAAGATAAACAGCGTATAAAAACGGTATGATTTATACCGCCCAATGTTCCGCGGTATCTCGCATGTGGTTTTTAGATTAAAAAAATAAGGGTTTTACTTCCCATGTTTTTGCTCGCGTAGTAATTCAATTTCCTCACTTGGCAAGAGTTTTTAAAGCCGAACATTGGATTTCGCGCTTATGTGATTCAGAGGTAAAAGTTGGTTCTTATGTTAATTTCGACTTTACTGAAGTTAATTTAATCGTAATAATATTAATATTAGAATGAGAACTTTTTGATATTTTGAACTATTTACTTAACAGTACACAAGTTATGTTTAAGGACTCCTTGCAGGAAAACATAATATCTACAATAATTGAGTTTTAAGTACTGTTTAATTCCGTCAAAACGTACTGTCATATTTATTCACAAAACCGTCATTGTGGAGAAGAAGCGCCGCAAGAAACCTGCAGAAGGTCATTGTTTCAATTATTAAATACAATAATAATTGAAAGTATCAAAATTACATTAAATTGTCATAAAGTAAAAAATAATAATTATTAAATTAACACAAATGTCAGTACATACATATACATATAAACTCACGCCCTCATTCCCAGAGCGGGGTAGGCCGAGCTAAAGAATTACCAACTAGTCTTAAAACTTCTTGATAATTCTGCAACCACATTTTGCACAAGTAGGCTAAGATGATTCCCAGTGTATTAGTCACAGGTGGCAAGCCCATCGCCTAACAGTACTACAAGCCTTTATTCCCTTAGTCGCTTCTTACGACATCCACGGGAAGACATGGAGTGGCACTATTCTAACCCGGCAACCACACGGCTTCAAATGTCAGTATTCATGCTTAATTAAAGACTAAAACTGTATTGGTGTTTATAACAAGTAGAAGTGATCCTAAATGTTCTGATACATGTCAACATATCGTCACTCTCTAACAAGTACGTAAGTGCGACACTTTATCTACATTTACCCGTAGCAATAATCTCGAACACAGCATACCTTTCCGTTTGTTTATAAGTTTAAGTGTAATTATTTATAACACATATCTTCACGCCTGTAATCCCAAAGTGGGCTAGGCAGAGCTACAGAATTAAAACTTTAAAAAGTTGTTGATAATTCAGTAACCACAATTTGCACAAATAGGCTAAGATGTTTACCAGCATATTAGTGACAGGTTGCAAGTCCATCGTCTAAAAGTACTACAAGCCTTTATTCCCTTAGTCGCCTCTTACAAAATCCACGGGAAGACATGGAGTGGCACTATTCTAACCCGGCAACCACACGGGGTTAATTTATTATTATTTATAACAATTACATTCAATTTCATTTGTTGGTAATTCTTTAGCTTACCTTTAGCTTAGCTTTTAGCCACTTTGGGAATGAAGGCGTGAGTTTATACACCGTGGGAACGAGTAACCCGACAAATTTTAACCATCGATTCTAGAGCCAATTTGTAGTACCGTAAAACCTGGTAACTATGGTCCAAAATCTTGCAACTATGGTCCAAATTCAATGACCAAAAGTACAAGTTCCCATTATCTTTTGTTAAGGAAACGTGTTGTTTTATAGACATTTCTTGCTAACTAAAGGTTTAAAATGCTAATACTTAAGTCATCTATGAGGAATTAAAGAAATTAGACTTGGACCACAGTTGAAGTACTGGACCATAGTTACCAGGTTTTACGGTATATAATGTGATATAACATGTAGTCCAATAAAGCATAATTTCAGAGATTTTAATTATTTAAAAAAAAAAAACATAATTAATTGAATTTAAACTCTGTCACCGCACCGTAAAGCAATATTTTCTAAGAAAGATTCATCTTGTAAATAGCAATGTCATCAACGTAAACCGTAAATTAATTTAATCAATTTCTTAGTAAATAATGCTTTAGGTATAGGTGACAAAGTTCAAATTAAATTAACTATGGTTTTTTTTTTAAATAATAAATATCTTGGAAATTATGCTTTATTGGACTACGTGTTATATCACATTATATACTACAAATTGGCTCTAGAATCGATGTTTAAAATTTGTCGGGTTACTCGTTCCCACGGTGTATATGTATGTAACTTCATTCAAACATGAACTATGAAAGATAATAAATCTTTTGCCTAACAGATGCGTTTACTCGGTCCTCAGTCTTCCTTCAGTCCTCTTCAACAAATAGATTTAATTTAACTATTCCTCGGTCTCGAAATGGACTGCACTTTGTGGGGCTTCAAAGGACGTCCGCAAACAACATATCGCGTCCCAACTTTGTTACTTCCTAGAGATGGTGACTCTTTTGAAGTTAAAAGGTTAAAAAATATAAACATCACACTCTAGGGCAAAAAATATTTATTTATTTTATGGCATAGGAAGGCAATCGAGCACACAGGCCACCTGATGGTAAGTGGAAACTGTGACCCATAGACATTCGCATTCACAAGACTGCAAATGCACTGCCAACCCTGAGGACTAAGATGGAATGCCTCTATGCTAGTCATTTCACCGGCGGTCTTATCCCCAAACCGGAACACAACAATACGAACACTGCTGTTTGGCGGTAGGTTAATGGATAAGACTGTGGTACCAACCCGGACGGACCCTGCACAAGGTCCTCCCACAGGTAAGTAAGTAGCTTCCTTGCCAGGGGTTGTTTTGAGTGAGGTTTAATGGTGGATACTCCGAGGTTCAATAGTGCAGGTCAAAAGTTCTCAAGCTTATGTAACTTATCGCACAATCAGTTAACACCATAGTGATAGAGTTTGGGTCAGCATTTGGATTTCCTTACATTTTATTGCCGTTCTAGATGTTTTTCTGAACATACTCAAATTCGGCGCTAACCACAGATTCAATCAGTTGGGTATCCTAGGCACTGTGGAAGTCCTGTATCGATGCTCGGGGTATCCATCATCAGGTTTCACTAAAAGCATCCCCTGGCGAGCAACCAAGGCTTCAAAATAGCCTCTTAACATGAAAAATGTACACCGACCAGTTTTTTTGCCCTGAATGTAGTTTTTTGAGTGTGTGAAAATAAACTTGTGATGTCTCGTATGTTTCTATATATTCAATTTGCTATACATGCGTTAAAACATAAAGTAACTGCATTTAAACTGGAAATAAAAGCTTTTCATTTTGATAAATCATTCAGGTTTGTTTTATTTTTTACTCCGCCTATTTTTTTCCAAATCATAAGAACATGAAATGTTTATAAAATATTTAAGACAATGCCATTGTAGTCATCATAATTACTAGTTAAATTTTCCCAAAAAGGTCAGTTTTTATAATCGAAAAATAACAGGAACCTAAAACTAAACCTAGTAACTGCATCCCACGACGTAATCAATTAGGGTGGAACTCTTTCGTTTCGTTAGCGAGGTAAACAAGCCGAAGTTGACAATCTAATAAAATTAAATAGTTCTGATCGAGCCGGTCACGTGCGACGCTAAAGTTCTCGAGTTCACAAGGTTTGCCGTTGCTGTTGTTTTTGTTAAGCAACTTAAACTTTAAATATTACATGCATACATACTTACATACATAAACTCACGCCTTCATTCCCATAGTGGGGTAGGCAGAGCTACAGAATTACCAACAACTCTAAAAAATTGTTGATAATTCTGTAACCACATTTTGCACAATTAGGCTAAGATGTTTACCAGTGTATTAGTGACAGGGTGCAAGCCCATCGCCTAACAGTACTACAAGCCTTCACTCCCTTAGTCGCCTCTTACGACATCCACGGGAAGACATGGACTGGCACTATCCTAACCCGGCCACATGGGATTAAATATTAATTACTTATATTATAAATGCGAATCTTGGACTGTTTCATACTCAATTACGAAAGAACGGCTGAAAGGACTCGTATGAAAATTGGCACAGAGATAATAGTTTTGACGAAAAGGCGAATCATTTTATAATTTCCAAAAAAATACTAAATTAAGTAGTTTACTGCCGCACTCAGAGACGTCAAATAAATTTAATGCTTATTAAGTGACGTGTTGTCTTATTCTATTGCCAAATCAAAGAAAGTGACAGCAGCAACTTTAATCAATCATTAAGTTTAATTGACGTCTCTGAGTGCGGCAGTAAAACAGCTAAATTAACTTAAATCGCTCGTCAACAGTCTAACAATTAGATGTCTGTCTGTATCAATAACAGTTGAAAGCGTCCAAACTGAATTGGGTCAACAGTCCAAGAATTCAGCGCAGTCGCCTCGCGCTCCGCCGTGAGGCCCTTTACGAGCGCTAGTTCTAAATCATTTGCATGAGAAATACCTATTTTCGCATGAAATCCCCCATTTCTAGAGGTTTTAATGCACTCATAAAACAAAATGTCCTTAGGCAGACTTAATGCCCGGAGCGGAGATGTTAATGTTTTGCCAAATTACAACGGATTTAAGACTGGAAACATTGTATCAGATGATTTTAGAACGTTATACTTTGGTGTAGAAACTAGGGAATGCAAATTAACCGATTATTAACCGTTTTTATATGAAAATAACCGGTTAAAACCGGTTATAACTGGTTATTTGCATTCCTTAGTAGAAACCTTTCCGGATGATTATAAATCTGTAGTTGTTTCTTAAATAATTTGGTACAATACAATCCAGTATGATGCTCTTAATGGTAAATTTAAAATGCTCTGTTTTTAACTGACTCTAAAAAGATGGATTGATCTATATTTATGTGTGTGTTCCCCTATAGGTAATTCTGCTATTTGTGAACCGTCTTGGATGATTAATTTAAGTTTTAAAAGGGTGCCATACAAAGGGTAAGATCAAGAACATGTTATTTTCTTTTATTTCTTCTAAGCTTACACTTTCGTAGGTCCTTTACATTATAGTAGCCATAAATCAAATTGTACTGCAGAATTTGGTTTACCCCCTAAATGTCGAAATTCATTACATAGAACGATTCACTTCGCCGATTTTTTATATCATCGACATGCATTTCGTCGTGCAAGAGCTTTATTTTTATTGTGGTCACAAATCTAACTTAACCTACGTAACGAATGCTTAAGATAATCTGAAAACTATAAGGTTTCAGCAGAAAATTGTTTTCGATGAAATGAAATTCGGTGAAATGACACATTCGATGAAATGTTTGTCTTACCAAGTGAGAATACTGGGCTTATTCATTGGATATTTTTGATGTGTTTATCAATTACGTTCAATAATATCATAGGCAAAGCTTATTACTTTTGTTTCTATTTTCTCTACAATATCTCTATCTCTCCATGTATAAAGCAAAATCGCCGCCGTCTGTCCGTCTGTATGTACGCTTAGACCTTTCAAAAAATTAAAAAAAAAAAAACGTAATTCTTTATAATCACTTAGCCAGTTTATAAAATTACAGTTGCTGAGGCATTCCTTTAGATTTAAAAAGTCTGTGTTGGGACGCCTCGCTCTTCCAAAAATCAACATAAATGATAGGTAGGTACTTAGCATTAATAAAATATAATATGTCCTGACTCATTGTAATGTGGGTGTGCGCGTGTTTGAGCGCGTGTATGTATGTGTGTGTGCAAGTGTGTGCGTGAGCGGGAGTGTATGTGTGTGTGTGTGTGTATTGTATGTATGTGCGTGTGTTCTATTGTCACTGTTCTAATAGTAGCTCAGTCTATTTTATTTTCTTATAGTCATTTTGGTATGATGGTTTTACAGTGATGATAATCGTTTCTATAGATATCTTATTGTTTATTTACAGTATTATAAAGGTTACTGGATAGTTTGGGAAATTGTCTGCTTGCAAATATGGTCTTGGTCTTAGGAGCTTTTATACCTTTTAAAGTACACAACGGTTTTAAATGCCGTAAGACGCTACCTTACGTCTGTCTCTCTGTATTCAATATCAAAATCAAAATCAAAATATTTATTCAGTAAATTGGCCACATGAGGGCTCTTTTACACGTCGGTAACATGGAGTGAATCTATTGATTCATTATATAGATTGTGTTTCGAGAGGAACGTTTTAATGATTTGTAACACATCAAAGCGTAACGAGGGCGGGTCGGTAGTATTATTATAAAATAATATATACTATGCGAATACTTAACCAAAAGTCAGTACCGTAAAATGTGCCTACTTTGCTCCCCCATGGGTAACTATGCTCCATAGTGACTTTTTTGTATGTTACTTATAAGACAAGGCCGATGACAAATTTTCTAAAAATAATTGATGTATACATCGAGCTGCGCAGTGAATGAAAGCACTAGAATGATTTACAATACAGAATACCTCAATATAACGATGGAGCAAGATTACCCGTGGGGGAGCAAAGTAGGCACATTTTACGGTAACAAGTACGCATTCAAACTCAGAAAAACTGGTCATCAATATAAATCATCCTCACGACTAAAAGGTCACTTCTCCAAATATTCACGACCATCTTATCCATTAACCTACCGCCAAGCAGCAGTGTTTGCATTGTTGTGTTCCGGTGAAATGACTAGCACAGAGGCAGTCCATCTTAGTCCTCAGGGTTGGCAGTGCATTTGCAGTCTTGTGATTGCGAATGTCTATGGGTCACAGTTTCCACTTACCATCAGGTGGCCTGTGTGCTCGTTTGCCTTACTATGCCATAACAAAAAACATAAGCCCTGCGGTTTTTTACATCCTTTCTATCCTGTCCCGCGGCCGCGGAACCTACTTTGAAGTCAGTATTTAGGGTTCGTTGTCAGTGCTGCTTTAGGGTACCCTTTGAAACCATTAGGGGCCTACTGAGCCGTGCTTGGGACGGTCGTATTCCTTTTTTCGTGTGACTGATTGTGATGGAATAAAGGATTTATTTGTAGATTTAAATATTATTCGGATTTGAATGCTCTAATAATAGTTGTGTATGTATGTATGTAAACTCTTTATTGCACATAAACAATTACAAGACATGTTTGCATCAATATAAATAATGTACATAGGCGAACTTATTGTATTTATGTAATTTAGTATTGATACCAGGTTTTAGTACAGTCAGCGTCAAAAGAAACGGATAATTTAAATACCTTGTCGCTTTACTGTCACATAAGCAATGTCAAACATGATTGTCTAATGTGTTAATGCGATAAAGTACAAAAGTAGCTTGAAGTGACCAGTTACTTTTGACGCTGACTGTACTCTAGAAGGCTATTTCAAGAATTGCAATATAGCGCATGCGCATATCAGAGTTGGGTTTCGTAATTTAAGCGAAATAATTTACCTTACTGAATCTTATATTTTTTAGTTCCGCAGTCAAACTAAGAATCCTTTTTGTTTCGGCGTATCCGTCCGTTTATTTATATGAATGTGACATTCAAAGGTTTTGAGAAACTACCAAAGTCACAACGCTGAAAATTAATACAGGTATAAAAAAATTGAAATCGTTTCGCAAATGTCTTTTTTTTAAGTCATATTCTAGATTTATAAAAAAAAAACTAGCTTTTGCCATCTGTACATATTGTAAATAAAAAAGTGACAGTATTATATAATTTAGTATTAGTAATTATCACCAAAAGAGAACTTTATTCCACATATAAAACCTTGCCACTATTTCATTATCTTTAGGCTGCATTAAACGAAAGTTGGAATAAGACCTACTTATAGTCTACTTTAATATGGTTATTGTTATTATTCTATAAAAATTGGTCTACAAAATTAAATCTAGGTATAAGATCTCCTTATTCTACTTTGGTGGAATGCAACCTGTGAATTGATTACCTAATTAGCCTGTTTTCTCAATAGTACCTAGTATCAGAAAATAAAAAAGCTTTACAAAAAAAATTGTTTGCAAATCTTATTTGAATCTAACCCCTTAGTCTTAGCCATAAATCACCAATTAGCTAAGTCTTAAAAAAACGAAAACCTTCAAGAAAAAAAAAGGTTATTGACGGAGGTGTCACTGAGGCTCTAATTGGCAGACTTTGGCAGTTCTCGGCTAATTACCCTCCAGATAGTCATTAAGGGATGACTTGGATATTTTTTATCTGCTTGGATTTTAAAACGTTAGAATCAGTGATGTCATTTCAACTTAGAACATTCATAAAGCCCTCTTAAAAAAAGGACGCTACGTAATTTGATAGTCAATGTAAAGGAGATTGTCGAAAGTAGGCCTAACCGTTACAGGAATCTAACTAAAACAATAATAAATGATGTATTTTTTAACTACTCTGTGTGAAGTATCAGATTTTTTTTCTATGGGATTTAAAATGTAACAAAAATTAATAACATTGTTGATTTCTGTTACCGTAATAATGTCGTAGTAGGACATTAAAAACAAATTGAGGGTAGAAATACCCTCCATAACATGTGGCATTCACTTCGTTTCGCGTTCCCCACATTGTGGTTATTTTTGATTTCTGGTGGATTAATCGAACTCTGGCAAGATGAAACAACATAGTGTAAACTGTGGAATTAATACATACATACATACATACCTTCACGCCTGTGATCCCAGAATGGGGTAGGAAGAGCTACAGAATTACCGACAACTTTAAAAACTTGTTGATAACTCAGTAACCACATTTTGCACAAATAGGCTAAGAAGTTTACAAGCGTATTAGTGACAGGTTGCAAGTCCATCGCCTAACAGTACTACCAGCCTTTATTCCCTTAGCCGCCTCTTACGACATCCACGGGAAGACATGGAGTGGCACTATTCTAACCCGGCAACAACATCTCGCAATAATGCTATTGGCATGCATCTTTTGGACGACGAGGCAATCCATACACTTGTACAACAGTGGGTTGCTCCTCTTGTGGTAAATACTATGTTTATTTGATTAGCACAATTACACTAATTATTTTGTATGAAAGAAACAAATACAACTACTGTGCCTGAAATATGTAATTATGAGCATGATGATTATTTACAGGTCACTCATTCTAATCATCTCTTTTTCATCTTGCTTCATGCTTCTTTAAAAATAACTTATTAGAGTAGTCATCGAGTTCTATTTTATCTACTTACTGTGGTTGACATGGAGAACCGTCCATATCTCTGCTTCTCCAAAGGCCAAGCCTATGATTTTTATACTGAAAATATCCTGCATAGTGATCTACAAAACGGCCTAAAAATCATTAGTGTAATGGTTGGGCCCAAGACTCTATGGATGTTCGCCGATCTCCTTTTACCCTTTAGCTTAAATAATAAGGTCACTAATACATATGCGGTTTTATGATACATGCGCTCTTTCCCCATGCCATGCCATGCCATGCCATGTTTCCTAATTTTCGTGAGAAGTGCATTTGACAATGATTATGGTATTACAAAAAAACCTCACGTTTTAATAATAATATGCTTCTAAAAATATGGATTAAAAATCTTCCACTGATTGACTTCGAGCAAGCAATGAGTGACGATTATGACAACCATAATAGAGCGGTGGTTCTCAATGTTGATTGGACCGCAAATCATTTAAAAATATTTTCTAAATTCGAGACTCATCTCTTGGTTCTCATGAATAAAAAAACTGCATAACATTTTTTTATGCGAAAATGAGCACGAGCAAGCGAGTCACCTGATGGTAAGTGATCACCGTGACATGACCTGGGGAAGTCGTATTGGTACGTAAATACAGACGCAAAGAGCTGATTCCAGAAAAGTGCGTGGAAAAAAGGCTTTCGAAAAACGCAAAATGATGGATTTCCAACTAAATTTCGGATAATCCGAAGAATTCCTTGAAGCGCTCCCCGTGATATATGGCGTAAAAGAGATATGGAGAGCAGCATCCGCGTCAGCAGGGCCAGTGGATCCAGATTTTTGAGGAGCCCTCTGTTGTCGACACATCAGCTCTGCTACTATGTTGGCGGTCGGTCGATCCATCGTCATGCTGGTGGGAGGACCTTGTGCAGGGTCCGTCTGGGTTGGTACCACCATCTTATCCATTAACCTACCGCCAAGCAGCAGTGTTCGCATTGTTGTGTTCCGGTTTGGGGATACGACAGCCGGTGAAATGACTAGCATAGAGGCATTCCATCTTAGTCCTCAGGGTTGGCATTGCAGTCTTGTGAATGCGAATGTCTATGTGTCAAAGTTTCCACTTACCATCAGGTGGTCTGTGTGCTAAATTGTCTTCCCTATGCCATTGAAAAAAAAAAAAAACTTTCAGACATTAATTCAATAAACGTTTATACAGGGAGACCTGGCAGGCTCTCAGAAAATCGTTTTAATTTGTATATAATTCAATCAAAACTTCGATTAATTACGGAAAATTGAAATTCCAAAGTATTTCAATCAATCCGAAGCCCCTTCACACCTATTCCCGGAACTGCATTAAAACTTAACTGATTATAACGAAAACATCAAACAATTCACATTCCCTCCGAACGTCACATCGCCAATACCCAGATATACCGGCCTATTTACTGTGAAAAACTCGGCCTAGATCACAGGACCAGTTTTTTTTAATTTAAAAATTAAAATACCCTAAGAAAAAATTGCACTGTCCTATCAATGCATGATTTTGCCTATGTTTCTTTATTTCACCTTAACTTTACCTATAAAGATATATGTACCTATATGTTACCCCTTGAATATTTTTTTATATAATCTATGGTGTTTATACTACTATTTTACTGTTTTCTCACATTAAAACTTCTTAAGTTATTATTACTAGTTTGAATGTTAGTCCGTCTTGTACAATAATTATTGCACATTATCGTATTTATCTCTTATGTACTTGATAACTTGTCAAAAACCACCAGAAACCGCGTAACCAACCAACCAGTAACCAGTAACCAGTAGAAAATATTTTTTTTTCAGGGAACACCTTCAAATTCCAAATCACCTTTTTCCGAATATTCATTTCTCCGAAAGCTATGTTACACTGGAGCTATTTTAGATTAGATGCATTATTTAATTGTCATACGTAGATTGATTTATAAGCGGTAACAAAAAGTTAAGTCTTCTATCACAAAATTACATTTGAAATTATGACTCTTCGGAATTATTCAGTGAAGTAATTTTACAACTTCACGCTACGAAAAACGCGCGTTTTTCCTCGGCAACCCAGACTCCTCTCTGGCCAACACCCCTCAGCGCAAACAAAGTCGTAAAACAAAACTCGTTGCGAGTGGAACTCCGCTTCCTGGGCGCGTAATTAACGGGTATTTCCGCGTCCAGCGCCATTGGGTCCGTATCGGGTCAGATTTGTATGGAAACCAAAGCCGTCTCTTTACCCAAGTACCTAAGAAGAAAGGTGATGTTTTTAATCTGCGTCTCTATTCTTGGCGACCAAATCCAAATCATATTCTACATGTGGGGCTAGACAAGTTGCATTCGATGATTGGTATCGTTTATGATTCGTTAGAAAAATGTATGAAATTGGGGGTTTACCCTTAAAATATCGAAACTTATTTCATAGAACGATTCACTTCGCCGAATTTTCATTTCATCGACGGGCATTTCCACGTGCAGGAGCTTTATTTTTATTGTGACCACAAGTCTAACCTAACCTACGTAACGAATGCTTAAGATAGCCTGAAAACTATAAGGTTTCAGCAAATTAAATTCGGTAAAATTACACATTCTATGAAATTTTTGTCGATGTTTCAAGGGGATCCCGGAATTGGGATAGTTCATATTTTTTAAATTACTCTAATTTGAAAACCATTTCGAGGAATAGGGTTTTAAATTCGTTTTGCATAAGTAAATTTTTGAAATATTAATCAATTTCGGACACTTCGACAAAAGTATATTTGACCTTTATTTGGCTTTCGTTTGAAGCCCTCCTAGGTGTATCTTACGGATTAGGTGAACACCGCTTGAAATAGTATGTTTTATTACACTATTACAATCATTTATAACATTAGACATCATTTAATTTTTGTAACTTATTGGAAACCGCCAACCTATATTTAAAATTATCATGTCATCCATAAAATGTTGGCCAAATAAATAAATAAGAGAGATATGAAGACAAAACTATTGGGTGAAATACAAAATTAATGAAATTGGTCTCTTACCTATTCTTTCGAATTTGAATGTAAAAACAGTGTTTTTTTTTGGTCTATTCCAATTGGCGCATAGCGCTAGCGAGATAGTCACGCGATAAATTCCTCGTTACAACCGAAACGTTATAACGTTTTTACTATCAGTCGTGCTAATCGAATAGTGATAGTTTTGATGAGTACCTCCGTCATGCCGAGATTCTAGGCAGCGATAACCATTATCTTCCTTGACCTAGGGGTTATCATGACATGGCTATCATCAGCATTATAATATAGCCTGATAATCACGTGATCGATGTGTATTGTGATGATCATTAGCATATTCTACATTTGGAAATCAAATGATAAATTCATCACAAACAATATATTCGGCGTCATAATTTTGGGATGAAATGAGAAACACTCTTATACTTGTACAAACTTGCTTGCATTCTGCTTACATATACATTTAATACCTTTTTGTATACATCTATAAAACCCTCTCCACGGTGTTTCCTCAGTTCTTTGACATGAGGGGTTATTATGACATAGCAGTTCATTATATGCTGAGCGTAAAGGACAGAGCTATAGCAGTTATATAGCTCTGTCCTATTCTCTCAGCCTAAAGTGAACTGCATAGCTGTGTCATAATAACCAGTGATGGGAAATAGGTGAGCTAAAATACCTATTCTTCGCGAGAGGACATAATATAGAGTGGTTACAACCGGATAAAAAATATTATTTTTTTCTGTTCCGGGTATTCGATATTTATTCGGGTAATTATCGTAATGTAAAACATGACATGTTTTGTTTAAAGTACGGCATGTTTAATGTTAGTTTTTAGTAAAAAGGGCTAGAGAAAAGAAGGAATGTACAAGATTTCTAAAAAGTAGTAGCAAGACTAATAATATGGGTTTTCCCACGCATTGTTTGTTTATGACTTGCAAATGGGCGTTCACATTATCGGATTACTTATAATTTTAACTTTATGGCAAGAATGTTACCATTTTTACTACAAACTTTACAAACATTCTATAAGGAAAAGAATGTATGTTCAACATTACGGCTAGTATTCGCAGTGCCCGGATAAATATCAAATACCCGGAATCCAAAAAATATATACTTTTATCCGGTTGTAACCACTCCATATTATGTCCTCTCGCAAAGAATAGGTATTTTAGCTCACCTATTTCCCATCACTGATAATAACCCCCCTGGTATCGTATTGTCAACGTTTTGACAGCTATTTTATGTACTTTACAGTAATGGTGGCCAAGTTAAAAACAATACCATAACAGGTCAAAGACGATTTGGATTTTACCGGCTAGAATAGAGCGCAGGTTTGAATCAATAAACTTATTTGCTATCATTTTGGTACCATAATACCCTAAGCAAAATTTAGTACATTTTTTTTGTTGATAAACTGATAAAAAACAAGTTTTTTTTTACTTTTTGGTCTCGCATTCTTAAACGTGTACAGATAATTCTACTTTTAATATTGCATAAGAACAACAATTTTACCTTGTACAAAAGCTTTTAATTTTTTTTATTAAACGTGCATTTTTTTTCAAGGCAAAAAACTTAAATCCAAATTATCCCAGAAATGGTTCACTAGGATATTATGCGACCAAAATGATTGCAAACGACCTCTCCCATAACACCTAGAGGGGAACAGGTCGACTTGCCAATAACCCTGTAACATATATAATCCACAAATTAACATTTTAATCTACTATACTTCGCCTCAAAACTTGTTGTGGATCTATTTATTTTATGTTACAAAAGCCTGAAGCCATAATTCAATTATTACGCTAATAAACCTTAAACTACCTGCCAGTGAGCCGGCCATGAATATTCATATTACGGATTACCATAGACAAGAACAAATAAATATGAAATGTTTGTTTGTGCGAAGTTAAGAACCACTTTGAAATAAAGCTATACTTCGAATTACTCTTATACGTGTATTTAAACAGTCTGTCGAGAAGCTACAAATTGTATTTAATTGTTTAAGGGTTGCGATATTAAAAGTAAACACAAGTAAATATCAAGTATAATCTTTGTCAAAGTGAAGTAATCACTCGAATGCTAAGAAACTTTTTAGGATTTGACTTACTGCCTAACTTTGACGTAGTTCCATAATGGTCTAGGAATCCATTTGCAACTTCATACATACATATGTGTATGAACTAAAGTCTACAGTGATTGAGGTAACGCCAACCTAACAACACACTCACTGCTAATTTGTAAGTAATGCTACGAGCGCTACGCCGTAGCCCGTAGTGGCATTTTCCTAACTACGTAGCGCAAACGCTAAGAGCAGTAAGTCCTGCAGGCACTATATTCAAGACGGTAAAAGCCATATCGTCTTTGATCTGTATTTGTATTGCCAACGTTTTGATAGCTCTTATTTCTTAGTACCTGACGTCAAAACAATACCATAACAGGGTCAAAGATGATATCGTTATAACCGCCGGGAATTGTCGTAATGTTTTAAACTCGGTCTTCATTACTTTCAATTTAATAAGCGCTATCAAAATTTTGACACTACGGTAACAGGTAGCGGTAGCGCGTTTACTTGTGGGAGGAACCTTGTGCAGGGTCCGTCCGGGTTGGTACCACCATCTTATCCATTAACCTACCGCCAAGCAGCAGTGTTCGCATTGTTGTGTTCCGGTTTGGGGATAAGACAGCCGGTGAAATGACTAGCATAGAGGCATTCCATCTTAGCCCTGAGGGTTGGCAGTGCATTTGCAGTCTTGTGAATGCGAATGTCTATGGGTCACAGTTTCCACTTACCATCAGGTGGCCTGTGTGCTGGATTGCCTTCTTATACCATAAAATAAATAAATAAAATAAATAAATAAATAAATAGGTCAAAAACGACTAGAAAAGAGACCCGGCCCCTATTCTAGTCGATAAAACGAAGAGTGTACCAAAACTTAGTCAAAAGTAACGTTCTTTTATTTGTACAAAACTAAATAAACACCAACCGTGAATTCAATAAAAATAATCTTCATTTTCAAAAAGCAGCCACAAAGCAGTGTCTTCAACAACAATGGCCCAACGATTTCACGATGCATATAATTTCCGCGGCGAACAAAACGCTCCTGAATCAGTTTCTAGTTCCGTGCAATGGACGTCATATCCGCGTCGTGGGGGCCGGAGGGGCCTGCGGGCCTGGGGGAGGCCGGGGCCCGCGGGGCCGGAAGGGGGCCTGTGCGGAAAGCCAACGCCGGTACGCTCTTTGCTGTACGCAGTGAAAGCTCTTATTTAAAGTCACAGTGGTCGTAATCCAGATGCAAAGATTAAAAGTAATTTGCTAGACTTGCGGGTATGATCTCAATGGTTATTGGGTCTGGCAAAAATATTTTTTAAATTTTATTAAAACTTATATTAGATATGTTTTAAATGTTAAAGAGGTTCTATTTTGGGCGGTAAAAACGGTATCGTAGTTAATCTGTTATGGTATTGTTATGACGTCAGCCGCCATCACAGTGACGGTACGATAACAGCTCAAACACCATAATAATTATGGTTTTAACCGTGTTGAGGACCACCCTCGTCACATGTAAATTCTTAAGAATCCAATCTCAACACTGCAATCCTAAGACCTCAAATGTGTGTTAGCTTTATTAATATTTTATTTGAAGCCCAAACAATAGTTTATTTTTATCTAAATATCAGAGAGCATTCTCACTTAAATTTAAGCTTGTCAGCCTTTTTAAAATATTATCACTCAACAAAAAATAATGCAATTTTTAGTTTGGCTTTAATAGTGCAACGTACGTTAGGTATACCTACCTAGTTTTATAGCGATATAGTGCGGACGAAGTGACGAACAAAAGCAATTTTAATTATTTAACTTCAAAACTTCACTGTTTCCCATCTGAAAATTAAGTGATTTATTTTGATGTTTTAACAAAAGAATATAAAATTATTTTCTATGTACTTATTCTCAAAAATGTAGTCTATGGCTGAGTTTTCAATCTCCAGATAGCACTTTATGTAAAAAAATATCTCGAGAAATTAGAACTTGGTCCAAGCAGAAATTGTTTAACATGATTATGAAATAATATTTTTTCTTTGTACAATAACATTATATAGTCTATAATACCACTTAATTTAATGAATTTGTGATTGAATACCAATGCAATGGATACAGGGATGAAACTAAAATGATTAAAAATAAGATAATGTTAAGGTAATATATAGCAATCATAATGTTTAATTTGAAATACTTATATGTAAATTGTTGATCAATAATTCTAAATCTGAATATCCTTTTCATTGTACAGAATAAATCAAAAATGTTTAAATTTAAAATATATATCTATTTTTTTAATATTTGAAAATGTCAAAATATTAAAAAAAAAAAAAGTGCATGTTTAAAAATAAAATCGCATGAAGCACCTAGAAGTAAGCATATTGTAATTTTATATGTAGTAGAGAATAAAGGCTTTATTATTATTATATTATTATTATTTAGATATTCATTTAATTTTCTATAAATTAGGTTTTTTACATATTCAAATATAAAGGTAAAATAACAATACCGATACAAAAAATAAACATTATAAAAAACCTAATCTACGGGTGCCGCCAGCAGCGGGGCAGGGCTCAAGCTACCGGTGGTTAGGGCTGCAGAGAGAGGAACCTCCTCACAATGCGTGCCGTGTCGAGGAGTACTGCCTTCTGTATCTGGCCCTTGATCCAGCCATCTAGCGAGAGTCTCTTGAGGTGTTGGTCGAGACTCTTCGCTATAAGACCGTTTGCCGAAACAACTATCGGAACAATGATCGTCGAGTCAACATCCCACATGGTGGTCACCTCGTGAGCCAAGTCAAGGTACTTGCTGAGCTTATCCTTCTCGGCCTTCACGAGGTTCTCATCATGCGGGATGGTGACGTCGACGAGCACTGCCCGGCGTTGAGATCGATCTGTCAACACGATGTCAGGTTTATTGGCGACATTATTTATTATTATTATTATTATTTTTCTTCAACATGCTCGGAAGGAAAGATCTTCCGATTGAAAAACAAGAACGGATGCCTCATTTTACCCCTAGGAGTGCAAAAACCATACGAAAACACTTTCCGTCCGTAATGTTTTTTATAAGTGCTCTCTATTGCGTATAAAACCGAAAGGACCATGAAATAAATCCCGTACACCCAACTTGTGGGTGGGGGCGTGTGGTGCGGCGGATTCTCGAATTTTTCAAACTAACATTCATTCCGAATTTATCAAAGGTTTTTAAAAATACTTATAACCATGTATTTGTATCATTTCCTTGCATTGTTTGAGAAAAGCATTATATATGGCCTCGGCGGAAACGAGGATTTCTTGACAAGTATTTTGGCAGGCCTCGCTATTGCTCGGCCTGCTAGTCACCTCGCCAGGAAATCCCTTACTTTCCGCGCCTAGGCAATAATGAACTATTCGATCTTCGGAACCAAACGACCCTCCTAAGCTAGTAAGGTTTCTTTAGAAAACTTGAAGGGGTTTGGATAAAAGTGTTTTCATTTGTAAAAGTCATAAATTTTTAAGATGAGCAGCCTTTCGTAAAAGTGGTTAAATAAGAATTATTCAAAATAATATTTTTTTGTAATGTAATGTAATACTCTTAGTTGCATCGGAGCCGAGATATTTAAATATTCATACCCAGGCGTACTTTTAGTATCAAAACTGAAAACTTAAATCTTTAATATCTCCGCTCCGATATTATTTAAAGCCATAAATTATATATATTTATGTAGTACTTAGAAGTTCTCTAAAAAAAATATGTCTAAATCTTCCGCGGCCGCTGAAAAAAAATACGGGAAATTTTCTTCATACAAACTTACCCAATGCCGTTTGATTCAGTAATTCAGTAAAAAGCAAAACAAAAAAAAACACATCTGTATCTATAATCTGCCCTCCAACGAAAAAAAGGCACATGAATTTTATTGCACTTCCAACCTTAATATGCTTTTAAGAATTAATTGCACTTGTGCCTTTTCTCTGTCGGAGGGCAGAAATGTTGTACTGTAAGTACGAAATTCGAAGCAGTCGAGAATATAAAAAGACATAGAATAGTTTTTGTCGCAAAAAAACTTTGTAATTAGAAAAAAATCTGGACCTATATTTCCTCTCGGTTTTAGTCCATCCTGTTTACAAGATACTGTTACGTGTATTTTTGATGGTATGGTAACTCTTTTCCACTTAACAATGAATATTATTAAGATAGAGAAGGTACGTCTGAACCTAATAGGAATAGAACGGACCCTTGTACAAAATAATACTGGAATTTAAGTATTGTCGCCGTGAATTGTGTAGTTCTAGGGTAATTAATATAATATTTATGTGATGAACAAGCATATTTTGCACTGATATATGTAGATCTTTAATGTTTTTTGTATGTTTCTTTGTTTTAACGACGCCTTGGCCTATATAGTTAGTAGTGACCTTGCCTTGTAAGCTAGCGGTCCTGGGTTCTAATTCTGGCAAGGGCAGATATTTCTGTGATGAGCGCGAATATTGTTTCTGAGTCTCGGATTTTTTCTATGTATTTAAGTATATAATTCTCTATATAATATTCATATCATTGTCTAGTACCCATAATAGTACTCGTACAAGTCTAGAGCTTAGTTTGAGACTAGGGCAATTGGTGTGACATTGTCCCCTGATATTTATTTATTACTAGCTGACCGCCAGTGGTTTCGGCAAATTTCTGACTTTCGCAATGGATTTTGCAATTATTTTCTTTCATACAAACCTTGCCCTTACAATGACGAGCACAACCAAAAAGAAATAACCCAAAAAAATTCAGCCGTTCTCAAGTTATAGCGTGACCAGGAGAAATAGGGGTTATACTTTTGAGACAAGTAACTATCTGTATCTAATATTCATGGTTCAGTCTGGCACTAAGTTTTTTGTATGGAGAAAATTCCCTGACATTAATTCATTAATTTGAGTAGAAACACATGTTTTTCTTTTGGTGACTCTTTATTTACTAGAGGTCTATTTAAACCCAGTTTAACTATATTGGTGCCACTCCACTCCCTGATGTTCGGAGCCTTCCAACTCTTCGCTTCCTACCTACCTTATCCATCATGCTGCCCTCTTGAGGAGAAAAGGCGTATCTACTGTGTGAATTATATTGAAAATCCAACCCTATTATAAACCTTGAGAGTTTAATATGTTTCTATGAATTAATCGCACATGCCGCCTTTTCTCCGTAGGCAGCATGATGTTATGAAGAAGTATATAATGTTTGTTTGTAAGTATGTTGTCCAGGCAGGCGGCTTTTTTTAGTTTTACCAAATATACTCGTACTTGTTCTACACCTATTCTGATGGTTCTAACGGAAAAAGAAGATTAACTTTATTAACAACATTACACAGAATTGGGGCCATTTCGTGGCTACATTCTTTTGTACGTATTAATCTATACTTTGTTAAATCGTGTTTTTTTTGTGTTTTTCTCAAGAATTCTCTCCTTCCTCTAAAGAACCATAGCTATTCGTGGTCCACCCAATACATGAAAAAAAATTTTACGTTACGATCACATCTCAAAACATTTTTTTCCTGGTTTATCTTAAACTTTGCATCCATACATAAAATTGAAGTAAATAAAAGATGTTGAATGTATGGAAATATATGTTAAACTTTGTAGTATGACAAATGTATCAATTACATTAATGTTAAAATAGAAACCCAGATGGCATAATTACATGAATGTTAAAATAGAAACCCAGATGGCACAATACATACAGACATACATATATTAAATCACGCCTGTTTCCCAGAGGGGTAGGCAGAGACCACTTCTTTCCACTTGCTACGATCTTGACAAATTTCTTTCGCTTCTTCAACATTCATACATCAAGTCATGCACGCACGTCGGTTTCGGGTACTTAAGATTCGGCCCTTTTCCAGTATTTCTCCGATTTGATTCGAAAAAATACGCTTATTCATGGCACAATACGTTGTCAATAATAACTTTGTTTAATTCGAATATCTCCAGTGAAATAGCCTATTTACAAAATTCAGCAATTTCAGTAATTCCGTTACCATTTCCTTTTCAACGCTTAAAACAATGAAGATTAACGTTTTAATATTTAATTAAAGTATAAAATTGTTTGTTGCCGAGATGGAAATGAGTTACACAATCTGTTTACCGTTAAATCATTTCCATATCGGAAATTCGTTGCAAATCATCAATCATTTGTCCGGAATTATTTTCGCAACAGAACATCTGAGCTCTGTCAATAACTGATATTAAAACCGCATTTCATTGTATTTATATTGACGAGAAGATTCTGAATTGTTGCGGAAACCAAACTTAGGCCGTAAAAGGTGTTTAAACCTGAAAAAATCCTGACAGTTCTCTCTTTATAGAAATCAAAATAAAAGAAAATCAAATGTCTTTATTAATATTTTTTTTAAAGTGTTCACTTATTAGTTTAATATAATATATGTACTACACTTAAAGGGTAAACTACACTCAAATATTAAAGATGTAAATGTAAAAGAACACCCCCTCTAACAGGTCCGCTCGCGGCATGGTCCCTGTGACACTGGCTGCATACTTCTCTGGATAGCTAGCCCAATCCTTTGGGAGAGGTAAGCACCGGGGCTCTAGGATCTCCGGTGTCTATGAGCCAAGATGACCGGGCCTTAATAAAGCTATTTATTTGTACTACATGTCATTGTTTTTTTTTTTCAAATGTAAATATTTATTAAATTTTATGAGTCCATAATATTAAACAATGCTATATTTTTCGAACAGCTTCATCAAAGTCATCATCGCTTTTCAAAGTAAGAACAAGACTAAACAATATAGAATACAGTCGGCAATAACATCGTAAATGCAAAAGTATATCCCTCGAGTAATATAACAGTGAATAAATAAATTATTTAAATAAAAACAAAAAACCCGACTGCAGTAAAAAAAACAACTGAAAAGCGAGTAACAAGCTATATTATCTTTTTTGTTTGTATAATAAAGTGTTTACATTCAAACATACATAGGTAAATACTTATAATGTACCATGCAATGATTTTTTGTTTGATACCTCGTTAACAAGTAATGCAATTTATACCAATATACATACAACTTGAATAGTGGAAAAGGTTTTCCAGGCGGGGACAAGCTATTAATCCAAATGTTTTTTGTTTCAAGAAAATACTTACATTTTATAATTCATTGCTTGTCCCCGCCTGCAATACCTTTTCCACTATTCAAGTTGTATGTATATTGGTATAAATTGCATTACTTGTTAACGAGGTATCAAACAAAAAATTATTGCATGGTACATTATAAGTATTTACCTATGTATGTTTGAATGTAAACACTTTATTATACAAACAAAAAAGATAATATAGCTTGTTACTCGCTTTTCAGTTGTTTTTTTTACTGCAGTCGGTTTTTTTGTTTTTATTTAAATAATTTAGTTTATTTCACATTTTTTAGTTTTTATTAATAAATTAGTGCTTTTATTAATGTATAACCAAACGTTAAATGAGCTCTGGAGCTCGATTTTTTAATGTCACGAAGCTATAAGTAACAAATTACAAGCGGAACTCTCCTTTTAGCAAAAGAAGCATCGTGCATTCAAAAATCGATCCCCAGTAGTAACGTAAGATTAGTTCATTTGGTTAGATGGAGGCCGAATGTAATATTTTGCATTTAGTTTATAGTATTTAAATCTCGAAGACGTTGAAGCTCTTTTAAAGAATTTTATTGGTACTTATCATGTGGTCGATTTGTGCTAGTGTTTTTACTCGGCTGAGAGCAACGTAAGTTTGACCCTTTGCAAAAACATGACATGTGAGCTGAGGTCCACAACGGCCCTATCGAGAGTGGTGCCTTGTAGCTTATGGACAGTTACAGCCCAGCAAAGTATTACCGGCAACATCCTTCGTTCAATTTTTCCTTGTCCCCTAAGCGCATCAAAGTCGATGGTGCAGGCCGTGCAGGGCTCAATCCGTACACCTATTCCTGGTATAAGCGGATTGCTTTGCTAAATTATAATTCGAACAGATTGTAGATACCTAGTTAGACCGAGAAATTGAAGTAGGTATAAATCAACTAAACTTCTCTTAATCTCTAACAATTTAGTTCCTCAACGGTCAGTACGTCATACGTTTACCTGGGTACTAGACTAAGCACCTACATTGAGGTTACCTATTCCGTGTATCTTTACTTAAATAAACTGTCCATGCGCAGGCAGGATGGCGCATTAGGTAGGTATTAGCCAGCAATTTATACTATAACATCAATGTGCATTAATCAAGTATGTAGTAGGTATTCGTGAATTATTAATTATTACACTACTTTCTTAATGGTTTATATTCTAGGCGTTTACAGCTCAACAAGAAATATTTATTACTTAACATTTAACGTCCTTTTTGATTTCCCTGTCTAAATGGCAGTATCAAAGTATTTTAATGTATATATATTTGGAATGGGGTATTTACTAGCTTTCATTTGAGACCCATATTGCTATAATAAACATTTTTTTTTTTAAAACCCTCCTCTTTTTTTTTGCAGACGCCATTTTGAAATATTATATACCCTATGTCACTTCGGCAATTAAGACGAATCGAATGACACCTAGTATGTTAAAATCGGTCAAGCCGTTTAGGCTGCAGAGCGTGCCCAGAAATAGACATACATACATACATACATACATACATACATACATACATACGCTCGAAAAACATAACCCTCCTTCTGACGCAGTCGGGTAAAAAAGGCCTTCACTTTTTTCCCATAATAACCGAACAAAGATGAAGTATCCACTTTGTAATAATTTAACAACCTTAAGTCATACTGGATTCTATATTCTAGTTAAACCCATGGATCAGGACGTAGGTTTTACTGCAATTATTAATGAAACAATATTTGATACGAATTACATACATACATACTTTCACGCCTATAATCCCAGAGTGGGGTAGGCAGAGCTACAGAATTACCTACAACTTTTATAAGTTAAGGTTGCAAAAAATAAATGACAACTCCGCTACGTATCTGTTCTATCCGAAGCTACTGAAGGCTGGATCTTCGCAATCATCTCGAGCAATTAGACAGCGCTGCGACGATCCGCAAAGTCCCGCAGCGGAAACGCAACGGTAACGGAGCGGTAACGCAGCGTGAGCCGTTTATTATCGCAGCTAGCTTTAGAGAATACTGATGGTAAAGGAAGGCTCCCGAGTGGAGCGTGATTGTAATTTGATTGGTTTAATGTTAATGCATTATGTTAAAAGTTTGTGTCATAATATTTTTTTGGTATACGTTAAGATTTAAGGTTTAAAGCAAACCATTTTCTGATTAGTGCAGTGCATTTCTGGGGCAGCATTTTTTTTTAACTACACTCATTTTGTATGTATGTAAACACGTTATTGTAGAAACAAAAGAGATAGCAATTATAAAAAAGTCAAAAAAAATATGGGGATCTCTTCCAGTTTGATATGTTTGGATAGCATTATTATTATATTATATTATTACATAAAAAAGGGCCGAATCTTAAGTACCCGAAACCGACGTGCGTGCATGACTCGATGTATGAATGTTGAAGAAGCGAAAGAAATTTGTCAAGATCGTAGCAAGTGGAAAGAAGTGGTCTCTGCCTACCCCTCTGGGAAACAGGCGTGATTTAATGTATGTATTATATTTCTATTCCACACTCGCACCGAGGCAAGTAACGTAACACTATGGTCACAAAACAAAAAAAATGCGCTTAACAATGATAGTAAATAAAGGTTTAAAAAATCTCGGAAACCCAAACTAAGCTATGTATCATGACTGTCATTAGACCCCAAAAATTCTGAGAACCTTGCATTTCTCAACTCAACACTATGTCCATTATACATGTATGGCGATACTTATAAACATGGGGTATTTATATCATGATTTGTTCATATCTGTCATTGTGACATTTGAATTTGACAGATACAGAAGGACAAAGCATGGTTTAGCTACTTTTTATTTTCAAAATTAAAGTATTCTTCTCAAAAATGACCGGTAAAGTTGACATTACTAACTCCATACTGAGACGCGAAGTACATAGTTAACAGACAGTACCCAAATAAAAATAAAAATTACATTGCGTGCTCGCTACACAAGCCCGAAATGTTGCATACAAATTTCATTGTTATCTAGTTTGTAACTTTTTAAAAAGTGAAAACGGCCATTAATAAAATGAGGGCACAAGTCTTATACATCCATATTTTATTCGAAACGTAACTTTTTTATCTGTGTCTGGAATAGCTTGAGTTTTTTTCTAAAAAGCTTGCGTTTCTCCTTGTCATAAACATAAAGGCGGTAAAGAATGATGTAATTTCACGTGAAGTTTCTGTTTATATGCGATTTGTATCTTTCGATTTTTAAGAAAATCACTATATATGCCTCGGCAGGAATGGCAATTGCCTGCTTCACTGCCTAGGCAATAATGTACTATGGCGCTATCATCAAAACAAAAGTGCCGTTATCAGTGCACTGACCGTTCTATTCCCAAGGTTGCGCACCCTGCAGCTCAGGTAGGCGGACTTGCCCACGAGCGCGGTGACGTTACGCGGGGTGGCGGCGTCGAAGCTGGGCGCGAGCCGCGCGGCGCCGCCGCCCGGCAGCGAGTTAATCGACGCGCCGCCGGCCACGTCGCTAGCCACTGCAACAAAAATATAGTCGGTTAATTATTTTGTTAATAGAGAGTATACCATACAACATTTCAATTTAACTTATGTAGTACTATTAGGCGACGGGTTTGCAAGCTAAGATGTTTACCAGCCTATTTGTGCAAAATGTGGTTACAGAATTATCAACAAGTTTTTAAAGTTGTAGGTAAATCTGTAGCTCTGCCTACCCCACTCCGGGATTACAGGCGTGAAGGTGTATGTATGTATGCATCATAATTTTATGTTTTGATGTCAGTTATTATAAAAAAAAATCTTTTTTTTTTCTTGCCCATTCACATTGTATTCATTTAGGATAAAAAGTGTGTACACCGATTAAGGTAGGATTTAGTGGGACTAAACTATTTATTAAGCAACAATGACAGCAATCAATAACTAACCTGAATCTATCACACATTAAAGATTACATTTCATTTCGTTTCATTTCATTTCATGGAGAATTAAAGGCAAAAGAGGCAGATGGCGATCCACACGATTGGACTACTCCGAGTGTCCAGTGGCGCCCTCGTTCCTATTACCGACTTTTATAATAAACTAGAGTTAAATCTTGAAATTGAATGATGGTTTTTTGTATACACATTTTATAGGGTATATGACAGAAATTAACTTTGAGCGAGTGGTCCCTTTTTTCCGTTAAGGTGATTACACAAAGGTTAAAGGTTATCAAACTTTCTTTTATTTGCCATGCATTGTGTATTCATATGTACAGTCAGCTGTAGAAAAAAGGATACCCCACTCCTGGTAAAAATCGTTTTTTTTTCAAAAACCTGTGTTTAAATTTATATGATTTTTCGGTGAATTGAAGATTTTACTATTGTCTACACATAAACTCAAAATCATTTAAATCTAACCACAGGTTTTCGAAAAAAAACAATCCTTACCAGGAGGGGGTATCCTTTTCTCTGCAGCTGACTGTACCACAAAAAACCATTCATTGATTTCAAGACTATACTTTAATTTATTAGAAAACTCAAAAATTGTAATGAGGGCGCCACTAAACGCTCGGCGCAGTCTTAAGTCGTGTCGTCCGAAGATTTATGAACTTTCGTATTATGCAAATGATTCGCTTCATTTCAAACATTCAATTCGACTTTCGTTTGTATATACCATATCATAATTTGGAAAACAATATCATTTTATAAACTTTCATTCAAAAAAACATTCAAAATTCAAAGTATTTATTCAGTAAATTGGCCACATGCGGGCTCTTTTACACATCGGTAATTCACCAGCGCTTCGGACAAGACCATTATTGCGGAGAAGAAGCGACGCAGGAAACTCCAGAAGAAGGTAATTTTTTCAATCATAAAAACATAATTATACTTAAAAGTAAGTAACATTAAGTAATAATAAGGTAATAGAGTAATAAATAATAAATTCTTAAAACTATTACAAATGTAAGGTCAATAAATATTAAAATAAAATAATGACTATGAGAACAACACGACGAGGTCTCTACGTCTAAAGAGGATAATTTCGAAAGGAGGTACCTACTTCCCGTCGAAATATTTAAAAATTGTGTGTGGTCGGTAGCCTAACCTTACTTAACTTATTTATAAGGTCTTTGTAAGCTATATAATTTGTAAAGTTTTGTCATACACGTTTATAATGTTTTTTTTTTAATTATACCTTTATCAATATGATAATTTTGGTAAAATCAACGGACACCAACAAAAGTGCTTCCCTGAAACCTAAGGATAAGTCGTTGATGAGGTTAGATTTCAGGTGGCTTAAAGACAAAAACGTTTTTAAATATAAATCAATAGGTGTAAAAGTTTCTACTTCGTTACCCTTTCACCAAATAAAATAAAAGTCAATTTTTTCAATACTCGTGCTGACAATGCACAAAGTACATGCCGATGTTGAAAAAAATAACAAAAGAATTATAACAGAAAAAGCCACTAGGGGTACGAGTTTTTTAAACCTCATTCGTCCAATCAATCATTTTACGCGCTGGCATCACACTCACGATTTAAAAAGGCACATCTTTAACCAACAGCCAAGCAGAATCAAACTTTAATAGCTTCCAATAAGGTTGTAAATATAATGGAAGTTTTATAAAACATGTGCCCTTTTTAGAAGAAGGAAGAGTGGACAGAGGAACTGCTGACTGCAAAGTATCGGCGTTTTCATCTAAGGTCGGAAAAAATATAATAAGTCTATGTCAATTGAAACGGGCCAGGATATTAACAACACTAAATGAACGAATGGACCGGTATTACTCCATAATCTGGTCTTTTTAGAAAATTGTGAAGGGCCACTAAAATCTCGTGGCTGACCGAAAAAAAACCATACTAACTTAGCCCCGGGGGATAACGTTTCTGTCCCCGTAAAATGTTTTAGTTATTACAAATAACTAGGTCTATAAATTTCTGAGTTTTGTTATTAAATTTGTTTCGTTTTAAGAAATATTTTCTTGGAAAGGAAAACGTTCATAGTTATCATAATATCTACAACATATTCAAAAATCGTTAAATTCGGACTGGATTTAAGGGGAGAGAAACGTTTTCGCATTTTGTATGGATATTTTACATACATACATAAACTCACGCCTTCATTCCCAGAGTGGGGTAGGCAGAGCTAAAGAATTACCAACAAGTCTTAAAACTTCTTGATAATCCTAAGATAAGGCTAAGATGTTTCCCAGTGTATTAGTGACAGGTGGCAAGCCCATCGCCTAACAGTACTACAAGCCTTTATTCCCTTAGTCGCCTCTTACGACATCCACGGGAAGACATGGAGTGGCACTATTCTAACCCGGCAACCACACGGTATGGATATTTATAGCTTCATAAATCCTCTTAAAGATGTGAATAAACTTAGTCATCACGTTTATATTAAATTAAGGATTAAATACCCTGGATTAACCTGTGTGGTCACCGGGTTAGAATAGTGCCACTCCATGTCTTCCCGTGGATGTCGTAAGAGGCGACTAAGGGAAAATAAAGGCTTCTAGTACTCTTAGGCGATGGGCTTGCAACCTGTCACTAATACACTGGTAAACATCTTAGCCTGATTGTGCAAAACGTGGTTACAGAGTTATCAACAACTTATTTAAGAGTGCTTGGTAATTCTGTGGCTCTGCCTACCCCACTCTGGGAATGAAGGCGTGAGTTTATGTATGTATGTATGTAAGGATTAAATAAGTCTTAATTATACGTGTCGTGTATAAACACGTTCAACAAACATTTTAGGTTACATGTAACAACACTAATTAGTTTACATATTTGGACGTAGTTATGCAATAATGTTCCAACCCACAGCGATATCATTTTGAGAAATGCAACTTTAGGTTTCAGTGGTAGATTTTTTTGCTGTAACCAGTACATACGTCTATGTACAAAAAAAACACACAATATACGTATATACTGGTTACAGCAAAACAATTCTACCACTGAAACCTACAGTTGCATTTCTCAAAATTAGGTCGCTGTGGGTTGGAACATTATGGCATAACTACGTCCATTTGTCTATTTCAATTAACGTCGACTTTACATATTATTTGTTGAATATTTATTTATGTTGATATCAAATTTTATTATTACATCTGGTTGTATAGTTGTCTGGAAAAAGTCAAGACCAAAACTGAAATTTAAACTAAGAATGCCTTAATCGATATTTTTGTAATTATTACCCCAATAACGTCATTAGTGAAAGCTATTAAGGTCACACGGGTCCTATTACAAACGATAACCCACAAAAACATGAGTTTATTCCAATCCACTCATTAATAGAAGCCATCAAACGTACAATAAGTCCGCCTCCGGCGCCGCTCCGCCCATCTTCTAATTACAACCCCCAAAGAACTTCTACC
Source organism: Acleris emargana (assembly GCA_927399475.2). Taxonomy (NCBI): domain Eukaryota; kingdom Metazoa; phylum Arthropoda; class Insecta; order Lepidoptera; family Tortricidae; genus Acleris; species Acleris emargana. The sequence goes on along the minus strand of OV656848.1, from coordinate 21,159,711 downwards.
CTTTAATATACCCCCTTATTTGTAAAAGGGTCTCATTTAAATAGGCCGTCTTTAATAGCAGGTTTTACCTATGTAAGCTGATGTTAGTTTTTATAGTGTTTTTGAAGTATTTTATTTACTTTTGCTTTTAATACAACATTATTATAGTAGGTACATTATTGCCTAGGTAGTGAAGCTCGCAACTTGTCAGTTTAAACCAATACTCGACCCGCAATTGCCGTTCCTGCCGAGGCATATATAGTGCTTTTCTCAAAAATAGCAAGAAAAAAATTGCAAACAAACAAAATCTTCACATGAAAAAACTATTACTCTTTACCGCCTTTATGTTTATGTCAAGGAGAAACGCAAGCTTTTTTTACTAAAAAAAACTCAAGCTATTCCAGAAACAGATAAAAAAGTTACGTTTCGAATAAAATATGGATGTATAAGACTTGTGCCCTCATTTTATTTTGGCCGAATTCACTTTTTAAAAAGTTACAAACTAGACAACAATTAAATTTGTGTGGGGGTCGTATAAGTGAAACTCTTCTTGAATAGGAAATTTTAATAAGTACATTATAATTAGGCAATTACACAGCGTCTTCTACAGTGTCGAGCTCTCGAATAGCCATCTTGGAGCAATTAAAAAGTAAAACAGGCATCTCTTTCACTCTCGTTCACACGTCTATCATATTAACGTGGGAGAGCCAAGCTTCGGCATGAATGGGCCGGCTCGACCGGAGAGATACCACGGCCTCACAGAAAACCGGCGTGAAGCAACATTTATTGCATTTCGCCGAGTGAGTGAGGTTACCGGAGGCCCACTTCCCCTCCCCCCCCCAATGATGGCGCAGTTATGTAATAGGTTACCCCAGGAGGGTACCAGCTGCGTTTGCGTTGGAGAATCCCTCTCTGGACTTCCATGCTCAGGATACACTGTACCTGAGCATGGACGCCCAGACTGCCCCTCGTACTCTGGGGGGGGCAAAACCGCGCTCAGTCATTGGCCATCTGCCGGAGGTAAGGGCAAAGCAGCCACGGCAACCCCCGCCACGTTTACTGTGGACTTCTGCAACATCAGGGGCTTACACTCAAACCTTAATGCTGTTCACCACCACCTCGAGACAGCAAAGCCGGCCTTGCTCTTTTTAACTGAGACACAGATATCATCCCCAGCGGATACATCTTACCTCTCCTATCCTGGGTACGGACTGGAACACTCCTTCGTACCTCGGGCTGGGGTGTGCGTATACGTTAGAGATGATATCAGTTCTCGCCACCTCAGCAATCTTGAAGGTAGGGACCTCTCTATCTTATGGCTACGTGTTGACAGCGACGACCATCCGCGCGTCTTTGCGTGTCTGTATAGGTCCCATAGCGGTGATGCCGAAACGGATCGACTTATGGAGCAGATTCAAATGGCTGCAGACTCTGTGCAACAGCAGATCCCATCCGCAGAAATCGTCATACTTGGCGATTATAACGCCCACCACGCCGAATGGCTCGGCTCTAGTAAAACCGATCATGCGGGGAGATCTGTTTACGATTTTGCTCTGGCATACGGCTTGACACAACTGGTTACTGCGCCCACGCGAATCCCAGATGTGGAGAGCCAGGAACCATCCCTGTTGGACCTTCTGCTGACTTCGCATCCGGCTGGCTACCAGTTATCCGTTGAAGCCCCTCTCGGGTCCTCGGATCATTGCCTAGTCCGGAGTTCGGTGCCACTCACGCGACCGCCGCGTCGGCGAGCTGCTCGTGGCCGCTGTGTGTGGCATTACAAGTCGGCAGACTGGGATGGGATGCGGACATTCTTTTCGTCCTACCCTTGGGGGCAAGTTTGCTTCGCGGCCAATGATCCCAACGTCGTTGCTGATTCTGTTGCTGACGTGGTGCTGCAGGGAATGGAACTTTTCATTCCGTCATCTGCAGTCCCAGTTGGTGGCAAGTCCCAACCTTGCTTTGGTCGATCTTGCAAAAAGGCTTCTTGCCGGAAGCAGGAATGTTACCAAGCCTGGGTAAATGCAGCGACGGCACGGGATGACCAGGCCAGTGCGTTAAAAAAGCAGTTCAACTTTGCCTCTAGGTCCTTCAAGAGGGTTATTGCCAGGGCGAAGTCATTGCACATTGGTAGAATTGGCGAGAGACTTGAACGCCTCCCATCGGGAACTCGCGCTTTCTGGTCTCTTGCCAAAGCTATCCAGGGAAACTTCTGCACGCCATCTTTTCCACCCTTGCACATGGGAACTGATTCCTTGGCCTACGACGCAAAGGAGAAAGCTGATCTCCTGGGCAAACTCTTTGCGTCCAACTCGACCTTGGACGATGGGGGACGCGAACCGCCGACCGTACCGCGGTGCGAGAGCAGCATGCCGGATGTCCGGTTCCATCAAAGCTCGGTGCGTAAAGCACTTTTTTCCCTCAACATTCATGTCGAGTGGGCCCGATGGAGTCCCTCCTATTGTGTTGAAGACATGTGCTCCAGAGTTGGCACCGGTTTTAACGCGTCTTTTTCGACTTTCGTACTCCTCTGGCGTAGTCCCGACTTCATGGAAGTTAGCTTTGGTGCACCCGATCCCTAAAAAAGGCGACCGCTCAAACCCGTCCAACTACAGGCCAATAGCCATAACTTCCCTGTTCTCGAAGATAATGGAGTCCATCATCAACTGCCAGCTTTTAAGGTACCTAGAGGACCACCAGCTGCTTAGTGACCGACAATACGGTTTCCGTAGGGGCCGCTCGGCTGGTGATCTTCTAGTTTACCTCACACATCGATGGGCACAGGCGATCGAGACTAAAGGCGAAGCATTGGCAGTTAGTTTGGACATTGCGAAGGCTTTTGATCGGGTTTGGCACAAAGCACTACTTTCTAAGCTTCCGCTTTATGGGCTTCCCGAGAGATTATGCGAGTGGGTTACCAGCTTCCTAGCAGACAGAAGCATAAAAGTCTTAGTTGACGGTGCATGCTCTGACTCCATCTCTGTTAATGCTGGTGTCCCTCAAGGCTGTGTACTATCACCCACGCTGTTCCTTCTGCATATCAATGACATGCTGCAAGTCTGCGGTATTCACTGTTATGCGGATGATAGCACAGGCGATACCTTCTACACCGGCCGCGCCAATATTTCTCGGGACAACGTCGTCGAGAGCCGAAATAAACTTGTGTCTGAAATTGAGACTTCTCTTAAAAAAGTTTCAGAATGGGGTCGACTTAATTTAGTCCGTTTTAACCCCACAAAGACTCAAGTTTGCGCGTTCACCGCTAAGAAGTTGGCGTTCGATGCATCTCCTCGTTTTGAGAGCACTCCCCTCACTGCCTCAGCCAGTATCGGAATCCTCGGTGTCAACATTTCGAGTGACGTCCAGTTCCGCGGTCATTTAGAGGGTAAGGCCAAATTGGCCTCGAAGAAGCTCGGTGTGCTCAACAGATCGAGACAGTATTTCACTCCGGCCCACCGCCTGCAGCTGTACAAGGCGCAGGTACGGCCACATATGGAATACTGCTCACATCTGTGGGCTGGGGCTCCCCAAAACCAGCTTCTCCCTCTGGACCGCATCCAGCGGAGAGCCGCTCGAATTGTCGGCTGCCAGCGTACTTCTGGTCGGCTTGACTCCTTGGCGCTGCGTAGAGATGTAGCCTCACTCTGCATTCTCTATCGCTTGTACAACGGGGAGTGCTCCGAGGAGCTGTTCGGATTAATTCCTGCCGCATCCTTCCGCCTTCGTCCTACGCGACAGAAATTCCACCACCATCATCTAGATGGTTGGCAGTCCACAACTGTGCGTTTCACACGGAATTTCCTGCCTCGCACAACTAAACTGTGGAATGGTCTGTCGCCTGCGGTATTTCCGGACCGTTACGACCTTCAAACCTTCAAGAAAAGAGCGTACTCTCATTTGAAAGGCCGGCAACGCACCTGTGACTCCTCTGGTGCTGCAGGTGTCTATGGGTGACGGTAATCGCTTTCCATCAGGCTATCCGTCTGCTCGTTTGCCTCCTATACCATAAAAAAAAAAAGTATACATATATATATATATCTTTGTCTCACTGTCATACGTCATCTGTCAGTCCGTTTCACGCATTCCTACATTTGTATGCAACATTGCGGGCTTGTGTAGCGAGCACGCAATGTAATTTTTTTTTAATTTGGGTACTGTCTGTAAACTGTGTACTTCGCGTCTCAGTATGGAGTTAGTAATGTCAACTTTTCCGGCCATTTTTGAGAAAAAGAACCTCCCCCTTGTGGTTGCCGGGTTAGAATGGTGCCACTCCATGTCTTTCCGTGGATGTCGTAAGAGGCGACGAAGGGAATAAAGGCTTGTAGTACTGTTAGGCGATGGGCTTGCTACCTGTCACTTATACACTGGTCTTCTCTTAGCCTAATTGTGCAAATTATGGTTACAGGATTATCAACAAGCTTTTAGAGTTTTTGGTAATTCTGTGGCTCTGCCTACTCCACTTTGGGATTACAGGCGTGAAGGTATGCGTATGTATGTATAAAAGAAGAAATTGACTGTCTGACTGATCGATCGGCACACAGCTGGAACCATTATACCTCGGGACTTGAAATTTGGGGGGGAGTATTTTTTGGATTTTGTAGGGGTAAGCGCGTTAGAAGGGAATTTTGGAAAATCATCCCCTTATTTGAGTAAGATTTCTCTAGTATGCCTTCGCCGTGCCAAAAACCCTCCAACCTATACTTTTTTTTTTTATCTCATTTATTTATAAGCCATACATCTTATAATTAAGTCGGCTACCACCTTAGTTCTTTATAGAACAAAAATGTCGTGCGTCGGCAATTAAAAAAAAAACTCAACTACTGATTACTAACGTTAAAGTTAGAAAACATGTTGACTCATTTCCTGACATGAATTAAGTGAGTAAACCATTTTTTCGTTACGCAGTTTCACTTATCAGCAAGGCAAAAGTGACAATGATACAAAACGTGCGACTTCATCGCTGCAAAAGTCGCCGTGTCAGTGTTTTTGTGTGGCATAGGAAGGCAAACGAGCAAACAGGACACCTGATGGTAAGTGGAAACTGTGATCCATAGACATTCGCATTCACAAGACAGCAAATGCACTGCGAACCTTGAGGACTAAGATGGAATGCCTCTATGCTAGTCATTTCACCGGCTGTCTTATCCCCAAACCGAAACACAATAATGCGAACACTGCTGTTTGGCGGTAGGTTAATGGATAAGATGGTGGTACCAAACCAGACCGACCCTGCACAAGGTCCTCCCAGTTTTTAAGTCAGATTCCCTCTGAAAATCAGCACCGCAGTTTTCATGCAGCACAATGCTTAGAGGGATCCTGTTAAACGTACCTAATTCATGTCTTTTTTTTACTTTTTATTTTTCTACTGTATTTTTATTCTATTCTACTCTATTCTATTCTAAATATTCTAAGTAATTATATTTTAAGTAAGTATTTATATTGTATATCTCTTGACATTAGTTATTATTGTTTGTGACATTGTATGTTTACATTTATTGCAGCTCACCTTTGTTTGAACTATGAAGTTATTTATTAAAGTACCAGGATAACATATCCGGCAATAGCTGTAGTTTCGTTCAAACGTTAGAAGGGAGTGCGGAAATTGCACACAGCGCTCGCGTTACTCCGTAATCCCGGGAAGCAAATAGTGGCGTTATGAACGTCTCTCGTATGCGCGGTAATATGCCTTTATTGAATTTTCCTTTTACTAAAAGCTTAAAATAGGAAAAAAAACTTCCAAGAAAATTTACACAAACATATTAATGTTCATAAAGGTAATCCATTTCTTCTCTCTTTCAAATGTGATGGTGATGAGAGGCAGATAGACAGATATGATGATAGGCAAAGAATTCAACACAAACTCGTATAGTTAGGATTACAACGAATATTTAAAAAAATCGAAAAAGAATACATAAATACGAGAAAATTCATAAAATAATCTTAGGTACTTTCGTAAAATATAAATGTGACGGAGACAATTTTTGGATGGTTTCATAAAGAACTTTATTGAAGGCAAATTATACAGAAAGTATCTTTTAAGGATTTATAATAATGTCTGACAAATTATACGTATATTCAACCAAATAGAATTGTTAACCACCTGAAGAACCCTGTCGCAATCATTAAACCACATCACTAACTACGACACATCATTGCGACAGGGTTGCACAACACAAAGGTTAACTTTCTACCTATACATTAGAAACTAAATAATGTTTTATATATTTTAAATATATAATTAAAAATATATAAATATAAAAGTCTAGCTAAAAACATACATAAACTCACGCCTTCATTCCCAGAGTAGGATAGGCAGAGCTAAAGAATTACCAACAAGTCTTTAAACTTCTTGATAATTCTGTAACAACATTTTGCACAAGTAGGCTAAGATGTTTCCCAGTGTATTAGTGACAGGTGGCAAGCCCATCGCCTAACAGTGCTACAAACAAACATAAACCACAAAAAAAAAAAACTTGCTCTTGATAGGTAAAATCACTTTTGATTGACCGTGTTACTCTAAGGTGCTACGGCATTGATGAGTTCACTCAGAAGGATCATTGACAACGTGTAGTAATAGCACATATAATAACACTGCCTTTTAAAGTACTTTTTTTTTTAATGTTATATTTTAACTAGCGACCCGCCCGCGGCATTAAAAAAAACCGCATCAAAATCCGTTGCGTAGTTTTAAAGATTTAAGCATACATAGGGACAGACAGCGCACGCGACTTTGTTTTATACTATGTAGTGATATTGTAATTAACTGACCTATCTGTTTGGGAGCTACGGTGCCATAGACAGATATACAGACACAAAGATATACAGATACATTAAAACGCATTAAACTTAAACGCATTATACTTCTCATTTTTGTTCAAAAACCGGTTCAAATTCCATCTCAATTATACAAACATTCGCACTAAAAATGTTAGTGTAAACGATTGAACTAACCGATAGCGAATCGTTTTGTCTACCAGTGCAGTGGAAGTAGATCAATCAAGCGCAATTCCGCGAGTAACCGCTTTAAGCTAAAGCGGAAATTCCGCTTAGTTCGCTCCGGCATTCGTAATAGATGTAGATAGAACGATCAGAGCCAATAGAACTGCGGTTGTTAACATGTTTAGAAAACTTCATGTTTTTAGGGTTAGGTACCTCAAAAGGAAAAACGAAACGATCACTTTGTCGTCCGTCTCTCTACCAAGACCTTTTATCTCGAAGTCGCGTATCGAGTTGAAATTAAAACTATATAAGTACCCAGGACTACTTACTGTCCCTTGAAGTTGTGAAAAAAAAAAAAAAAACGTAAAAAAAGATGCACCCGTTTTTGCCACAAAAAACGTATATTTAACGTATATTTCGACACTCCAGAAAATCAAAATTTATAGGGTATTTTCCGTTGACCTAGAACTATGAAATTTGGCAAATAATACCATCTTATACTACAACTATAATAAAAATCTGAAAACTATACTTGTAAATTTTTCAGTTAAATTTTTACACTATTAACCAGCCAACTGAGATGGTCTCCCTTCGTATCTTTAGTTATAAATAATTATATAAGTAAGTGTTAAACATTTTTTTCTTTTAACTCTAACACAATAACGAGACATCTTAGTTATTCACCGACGACTTGCCAATCGAGTTGAAAGAGGAACACCAAGATGATAGTTTAAACAGCCTTTTTCTTTATTGTCTATTTTTATTTTCATAGTCATTCCTTCCATACATAATGCCTATTTTTTTTTAGGAACTTACTTATATACTTAAACTCAAGTCTCCATTCCCAGAGTGGAGACGGCAGAGCTACAGAATTACCAACAACTCTAAAAACTTGTTGATAATTCTGTAACCACATTTTGCACAATAAGGCTAAGATGTTAACCAGTGTATCAGTAACCGGTTGCAAGCCCATAATAGCCTTAATGCCTTTTTTCCTTTAGTCTCCTCTTACGTACGACATCGACGGAAAGACTTAGAGTGGCACTTTTCTAACCCGGCAACCACACGGCAATTTAACTCGGCAATTTTCGGAACTTAACTTAGTAAAAACAATCCCAATCGACCATGTGATTGTGATAGACACGTCGTCAGAGACTGTTATACCTGGGCCAAGCCCTTATTGCTTTTGATATCGTTTTGTTATCGTTGAGCAATACGATAGCATATCAAAATTAATTACATACATACACACCTTCACGCCTTCACTCCCAGAGTGGGGTAGGCAGAGCTACAGAATTACCAACAAGTCCAAAAAATTAATTAGATTGGACTAATTAATTAGATTAATTAAAAGGTAGATAAAACAGTTTTGATTAGCTGTTTAACCACCAGTACCCAAACACAATGAAGTATTAGTGACCTTACACACTGAAAGCGTTCTGCGGTCCGGTTAAGCATAATAATATCTGTCTAGTCTTGCAAACTAAGATGATTGATCTGACCGCAGAACACAGAATGCCGCAGAACGCATCCAGTATGTAGGGTCCCTTACATAACTAAGCTTGTGTGAACGCCAGTCCGCATACGTACCCACACCGCAGTGGTGTACAGTCTGGTGCGCTTCCGCAGAGCGGAAGCGTTTACCGAGCCACTTCGTTGTTAATCCGATCAAACAGAACGTTTTGGTTTGTAATCGATTTATTTTTTAGGTTAACTCATTGAAAATAACTGTATTTTAAACTGGGTATTTCTCGATGAAAGATATAAAAGTTACTTTTGTTTTGCGTGTTTTTATTTGATCATTGTACATATCTTCTTCTTCAGCGCATATGCGCCCACTGTTGGTCATATGCCTCTCCAACTTTCCTCCACTGGTCCTTATTTTATGGCAAAGGATGGCAACGAGCACACAGACCACCTGATGGTAAGTGGAAACTGTGACCCATAGACATTCGCATTCACAAGACTGCAAATGCACTGCCAACCCTGAGGACTAAGATGGAATGCCTCTATGCTAGTCATTTCACCGTGTGTCTTATCCCCAAATCGGAACACAACAATGCAAACACTGCTGCTTGGCGTTAGGTTAATGGATAAAATGGTGGTACCAACCCGGACGGACCCTGCACAAGGTCCTCCCACTAGTAAAATGTGATTTCATCCAATGTGATTTCATCCGACCACCTTGCTGGGGGCCTGCCGACTCCTCTTTGAGTGCGGTTGCCAATCTAAAAAGCGCTTGCTCCATCTCCCATCATTTCGGCGACACACATTGCCTGCCCAGGGCCATTTCAATTTAGCAACGCGATGGCCTATATCCACCACTCTGGTGCGTTCGCGAATGATCTCGTTTCGGACTTTGTCGCGAAGAGATATACCAAGCATGATGCGCTCCATGGCCCTTTGTGCGATCTTGAGCTTGTTTAACATCTGCACTGTGAGTGGCCATGTTTCGCACACATATGTCATGGCAGGTAGCACGCACTGGTTATATACTTTTGTGTTCAGCGACTGGGTACCTTGGACTGGAACACATTCCGCAGTTTAAATATAAATCTCATTGGATTGTTTTTGTTTTGTACAATAAAGTGTTTACATACATACACACTTACTTTGAATGACAACTGTTCCGTTGGATATACAGGGTGTTTAGTAGCTAAGTGCAAAGCTTTAAGGGGATGATAGAGCAGCTCATAAGCTATCGATTTAACCCTCATGTATGATCAACAATTGTTATTAGTTTCCGAGATACTGATCATTTTAATCGGAATTCTTGTCATTTTTCCTTCTGTCCGTGATACGAAAAACCCCTAAATTCATGTATTAATTTAAAAAAAAACTGTGTTTTCGTGCATGATTAGAATCACTATGAAATGAACGTGACATTTCAATTTAGTCATTGTAATCCATGGCAGGAAACCTTACCAAAATTAAAAATACCATCGACTGAGTGAGCTCACGTTCAAACCTATCGAATACCAAAATGTCAAATACACTCGCATTAAATAAAACGGAAAGTGATACGGTAACTCAATTTTTTGTCGTAAAACATACACTGGAGGTTCAGGGGTGTGATTCTCTTAAACGCATTACTCGTTCACTCGACACAGCTCATATTAACCCGTGAGTTTTACTTTCACGGACAGTGCCTCGAGTGTAAGTTGCTGTTCCCGCGGCAAACCGTCTCGATCGCGTAAGTGACCATGTTATTTATACGAGAAACGCAAACGCGATCGAGACGTTTTTGTGTATGTAAAAATACACTAGAGGCTCCGTACGTCGACAGACGTAAACTAAGACCCTCGTGATATGGGACTACGGCTGTGGCCGATGTTTTTAATTACACCAAAAACGGAACTCCGTCCACGGCTGGCTGTTTCCCATAGCATTTATAAGAAGCACGGACTCTGTGCCGTTTTAGACTTTAACACAAGCCGATAGTGCCACAGCAAAGAAGCTCCAGGGCAACCTCAACCTCATGCACTACCCTAAAAGGGGAACGACACGTGTTGTGACACATCACGGCTGTGGACGTAACGTGGAGCTGCCACAACAGGTAAGATTTTTATTGTACGAAATCACATACATATTTTTTCCGCCATAAAGTGGCACAATGTTTGACATGATGTTAAATTTTAATGTGACAGTTCGTCCATGGCCGTAGAAAATATTGTATGAGATTAATTTGTGCCATATCATGCAATTTCGAAGATGGTGCTGTGTCTATGAACGTGTTAAGTAGTCCCGTCAAAGCGTACAAAACACTCGTACGTATAGTTATAATCTGCTACGTCGTTCAGAGTATCGTTATGTTTTAGATGACTTGTAACACTGAAAAAAAAGACGCTCTCAATCAATTCTAAGCAGATCTTGAGCACGTGATTAATCTCTCGCGTCCAAAAAAATGACGTTACGCGGAGTTAATCAATAGGCTATCACGGGACCTGTGATGGATGGTGTCCTAATTAACTTATTTCATGCCAACACATTATGATACTAGAAAATTGTGTCACATTTGTAGGAGAGTCTGTGAACGGGCACTGAATTAATGTGTTACTCGTCGAAATACTCACCGCAAAGATCAAATAAGTGAAACAAAAAGCAATTGATACTCTACATAGCGCTAGCTGATATTTGCTTTATTTTTTTTACGGTAACGTCCAAGTCATCCCGCTATCTCCGCTTGGGTCTGCCTCGACCGATATTAAAAAGTAAAATTCCATTGTGTGTAATTTCAATATAATCCAATTCGGACAGTGTGGTTAGTATGAACGTTTATTAAATAAACATCATTTGCGAGCGGAATTCGATATAGCGCGTACGAATTGTTTGTTGTTTGCGCTTGACAGTGACACAGGAGTTGCAAAATTAACCGCTGATTATTTTGCTCCGTATTACGAGCGGTTGACTCCTTATAATAATATTTAACGTAACAAATTATTTCATGTTATACTTTGACATATCTTCGGTAAAACCGTTAGTATAATTTTAAGGATTATTATAGATAGACTAGCTGACCCGGCCAACGTTGTTTTGCCATGTATGTAAAATTTTGAGGTGGACCACCCTTAACATTTAGGGGATGAAAAATTGATGTTGTCCGATTCGCATACCTAACCGATATGCACACAAAATTTCACGCAAATCGGTCGAGCCATTTCGGAGGAGTTTAATTACAAACACCGTGACACGATAATTTTATATATTATGTAGAGATAGATATCTGAAAGCTGCTGATTGTAGGTAAATGTTCAAATCAGTTTATCATAAATAATCTCTTGTCAACGCAAGATTATAAAAATCCTACAAAATTATCATGCTTAGAAAAGTGTTCACGGATTTTAGCATATTGAGAGCTTTACAGTAAAATACATACATACTTATAGTCAGGGCAAAAAAATATCGAAAACATTACGCTTCTTCTTTTTGGGCAGTTGAGTAGAGTTTGGTTCCCGTGTGGTTGCTGGGTTTGAATAGTGCCACTCCATGTCTTCCCGTGGATATCATAAGAGGCGACTAAGGGAATATAGGCTTGTGGTACTGTTAGGCGATGGGCTTGCAACCTGTCACTAATATGCTGGTAAACATCTTACTGAATTATCAACAAATTTTTAAAGTTGTTATTCTGTAGCTCTGCCTAGCCCACTCTGGGATTACAGGCGTGAAGGTATGTATGTATGTGAGTAAAAACACACAGAGCTTCCGAGAATACCCAGAAACAAGTACTATACAAACGCAATCCTGGGCAAAGGCTAGTTACTTCATAAGATCTGATTATGAGATCGATTTTACGATGCCGATTACAGACCCATGCTACAGGGTGTATAACCACAGTCTATTTCAGTCCCTCGATTTGTGGCGATTCATTGAGAGCGCTAAATCCGTCAACATCCCTAATGCGGCGTCGGCGTTCCGCGTATTATCAGATTGCTTGTGAATGATTTGTGTGAGTGCTTGTCGATTTATTTATTTTAAAGTTTAACCACGTGTTAAAACTAGAAAAATTAAAGTGTATTGGGGTAAAACTTTGTAAATATAAAGGTTTTATAAAGTCCCCGGGTTGTATAACCCGTGTGGTTGCCGGGTTAGAATAGTACCACTCCATGTCTTCCCGTGGATGTCGTAAGAGGCGACTAAGGGAATAAAGGCTTGCAGTACTGTTAGGCGATGGGCTTGCCACCTGTCACTAATACACTGGGAAACATCCTTAGCCTACTTGTGCAAAATGTGGTTACAGAATTATCAAGAAGTTTTAAGACTTGTTGGTAATTCTTTAACTCTGCCTACCTCACTCTGGGGATGAAGGCGTGAGTTTATGTATGTATAAAGTCAATTGTGTTTGAATAAAATGGGTACGGTTGACGTATTGTAAATGTTTATTTATTTTCAGGTTGGGTTGTTGCTAACAAACAACTAGCCTAACCGCATCTTCAAAACAGATATAACAGATAAACAGCTAAGCGTATGCGATTTTATGGTATGCGAAATAATACTTTTTTTATCTTGACATGTGTACTCTATATCCTAAATTAGGATATAGCAATACCTTTTTTCTAGGAAAGCTTAATCATTTCCTAAGAATTAACGTCAATAGGGCTCTCCAAGGAAGCCGCGGGCAAACGTTATTTCAAAGATGTGGGTAAAGACAGAAGGATGAGCTCAAAATCTGCCATGTTCCAGTCACACTGCCTGGAACTTGCCAGAATTTGACAGATCATAACCCATGCCAGTTATCATAGTGATATTAAAAGGTTACCCCTATCACGGTACCCTGCAAACTGAATCTACAGCAAACAATTATTCGCCCTTATTTGCAAACCTGTGCGTACCCTACTAAAGCCAGTTAATAAATTAAAATATTTGTGATAGAATTCCTCCTAAATAAATACGAAACAGAACTAAAATGGGAATTCCTTAGATAATTGGTCACTGGGAACATTACTTTTTAGGATAATCTTTAACAAACGCAGCCTACATTTAACTGAGCTTAATTTTTTATTTTGTATTAAATAAATGGTTAAAAATAGTTTTTTGAAACACATGGCTCTTGAGACATTTTAGCTTCATTTGTAGTATGAGTACTTCCTTCCACTTTCTACTTGCAAAGTAATAAAAAAATATGATTGAACTCGGGTTTTAGTATGAGAATTAAAAACACACACACACTTTGTTACAAAAAGATTTTGGTTGATCAAATTTAATAGAAACGTCGAGTTACCCAATACTCTACAAGCTATCGTAACTACTGATCAAAAAACTAACAGCAAAGTTGAAGGTCTCGCTAGCCATTAATTCTAAATTAAACACCCTTTGTTTACAAAGTAAAAATAATCTCTGTCGTCCGCCATCTTAAAACGGAAGTTGAGAGAAGTAAACACCTCGGGTTATTTGACTTGGCAACCCCATAACTTAACTCATTCAATGCCACAAACTAGGATTTTTATCTTAATAAGACGACCTAAGTGTGTCGCTGGCATTTAATAATATGAAAGCGAAACTTATGGCTGAGCCTTATGTTCAGCGATAATCGGTGGTAAAGGACTTACCACATATTCGTAAATCTACGAAAGGATAACAACTTGCTTGAAGAGCTACTGTTGCGTCCATAATTTAATAACTATAAAGAAGCAAAATGTTTTTTAACCAATTGAAATATAGCACCACTTTAATATTTCACCTCGTGTCTCATGCTCAACGATTATCTATCGTACTCTTTATTACCAATAATGGAATCGTTAGATATTCTTCTGACAAATCGTCACCATAGATTAAAAACTGCAGTTAGTGCTGTGTTTAGTTTGTTGTTTGATAGCAAACGGGACCTGAAGCCCATAAAAATGCAATTTTAAGACTAGAGTCCAAATTTTATGCATTTCCAACCCCAAGGATTTTATGCATTTCCATCTCTAACGTAACAGGTAACACAAGAATAATAAAACCAAACAAAGAATGTTTTTACTACGTGGCGACAAATAACAAAATCCTGAATTCAAACGCTATGGAAAATACATATACAAATAATATTTATATAGTGATAATTTGTTCTGTTTGTTGTTTTAGGCTTCCGAACTCTGCTCCAAAAGCAACTAAGATTGGTTTACTTTGTTAATTGCGTAAAACTTAGAGTTAACGAGTTATAAAAGAATTTAACTTGGATATAGGGGGAGTAGATTTATGGATTTCGAGAGATTTCTGTGAGATATGGTAAAAGTTTTAATAAATCGTGAAGGTACCTTGTTAAATACTTTTGACAATTTCTATGACTAGGACAAGCATAAAGTAATTTATTACGCAAGTAATGAAGAGGGCAACACTGATATTTTCTTAGCTAAACACTAGACCTATTTTTTTATTGTTTATTGGATGATTACAATTGGTTCCATACATTTTTATTGCATTTAACTAATTTACCTAATGTAATGTAAAAGTAAATGGAAAATGTTGGTCCATTTGTTTGTTTCGCCCTGCCTGAACCGATCGATGTAGAATTTTTAACGGGGATAATTTCTAGCTTAATCACGAATATAGAGTAGATATTTATCTCGAAAACCATATAGTTCCCGAGGTAATATCGCTGTAAACCTTCTGCGCGGACGAAGTCAAAAGCTAACCTTTCATAATGGTCAGTTATCTAATCAATCTGTTTCAGCCACACTCTTTTCACAACCCATTTAATGAACCGGCGTGTAGCCAGCCATCGATTACGCACAGCTCACGTCCGCAGCACGCGCGTCGCACGCACGGCTCTAATTAACAAATAAATACGCCAACTCACTGTCAAAACAAAACATGTTCACTTACTATTGTACATAAACAAGAATCTTATTACAAACAACGCAAGGTTTAATTTTGAACGTAATACAGATGAAAATATAACTTGTAGCGACGCCATTTGCGAGTAATAGACGCCATTTTGTTTTATTGACAGCTAATTTTACTCATAACCTCAAGAGACGTGTCAAAATATTTGAATGTAATATTTAGTTAGTATTGTGATGTCATTGGGGAGGACCGAACATGAATTGAGAACTATAACAGAGGATATTTCGATATTGGCCTAACAATATTATTTCCATTTCCCATCTCGTATGTTTCGGTAACCAATAAAGGGGAATGAAACAAGAGATGGTGGGATTGATTGTTATGTACAATTGAAGACAATGTGGAACAGGGTGCCCTGAAATATCTACGGTAAACGATCAATATAATCTACGAGTGACATGTTCAGGCGTAATTCACTTCTAAATTGAGTTTATTTTTCCACTTTGCTTGGTCAACAAAGTAGAATGGTGTTATACTTTTTGACATTCATAGGTGCATTATATTATGCCTAAATTCAAGATGAAACTTTGACTTTGACTAATACACACTGTCATCGTCTACATCTTAATTAGAGATGAAATATAAGAACCCGCTTTGCAGTTTTTTTACGGTGTACATACATACCAAGCCAGCACAAACCTCATTATAAACTATGACCACATTGTTAAGTTTTAAATTATCTTAAGAGAGGTGCAACACGGGCGTTGCCGGTGCGCTGCGTTGTCGCCTGCTGCGTTGATCTACAATTGAAAAAAAAAAAAAAATCCGCCTTGAAAAACGAAAAAAATAACTTCTTATAAAGTGGTTGGTAATAGGTCAGTCCAACTGATGTCGGCCTTTTGGTTGAAAATATTGTCAGTAGCCGACTTCAGTTTGTTATTTCCTACCATTTTAAAAGGAGTTTTTTTCTTAGTTTTTGAAAACAATTTTAACTTTTTTTTAACTTTTTAGTGCTCATATAAATAAGCTTATGAAGTCCCACTTCTTACTTGATATGAAACTTTAAGACATTTCAAGCTCGCCGCAAGCATCTCCATGGAAATGTCATAGTCATATTTAAACAATTACTTGTTCTTCGTTGTAGTCGCTTAAGTATCTTAATCGAGATATCTTTTTTTAAATATTAACGCGGATGTTCACTTTTTGATTTAACCATGAGGGTATCCCTACAAAAATAGCCCGACACAACGCCGCACTGTGGTTCAGCGTGTATGGAGAGAGTGTCATAAGTCGATTTGTCCAAAACTTCCAACATTATTGGGAAGAAATGCATATATTGTTGTTAATTATGAATTTATTTGATAAAATAAAGGACTTACAATTAATTTAATGTGTATATATTATTGAATAATAATAAAATAAAACAATTAAAAACGTTTCAAAATGCACTATATTTCAATACCGTATAATTAACACTTATAAATAGTAAGTAACATGTTTTCACTTAAAAATATAATAAACAATACCTTAATACTATTTAATTTAAAAAAAAAACTTATATTGAACGCAAACATATTTACTAAGTTTTTTTGTTATGTGCAATTCATGCAGTAGAATGAACCGCACGTAAAGAGTTGTTATCTTAAAAATACTTTAATTAAACTATCTAACACTCATTAGTGAAACTTTAATGAGCTTAGCAATACCTAATGTAATAAACTAATGACAGATTTAGATAAAACACTTTTTTTTTCCTAGGAAGCTTTCTAAGACCCGTAACTAGTGGGTCAGAATTTAATAAAAGTCGATTTAAAAGATCGGTATTCGTCGCAACACGTGACATTTTTCTAGTATTGTTGAGCCGAAACGCTTTTATATTTTTATTTGTAGCTTCGGCAGCTTCTTCTGATAGTTCTCCTATGGATACCATCATGTGATCGAACTGATCGATTAATTACTTCAGACCCATGAATCAGAACTTTGTGAATGGACGCTGGCAAATTGTACCACGGATATTCCTCAACAAGCTGTCGAGCCGTGTCTAAAGCAAACGATTTAAATCTCTCAGAATTAATTTTGTAACCGGAATTGAGACAGTTAAGAATTGTACCACACCTATCAATAAGCTCTTGCTTAATTCCTGTTATTTCGGCAGAAATGGCAGAGTTAGCAAAAAACCTACGTGCTGTATTCCCATCATTCGAGTTGCCACTTCCTCCGCTACGCGGCTTGTCCACTATCAGACCTAATTTATTTTTAAAAGCATTTTGTATCGTCTTCTTTCTCTCTGCCATTTTTTCCTTTTCTTCATTTAATCGAACTTGCCATTTTATTACCTCGAGCCGATATGACACGTGCACAAAATATTCAAAAAATCTTATCCATGAATGGAGAGGAGATAATCCAAACTCCAGCGTAGCGGTATCAATTTCTTTGGTCAAACACATGTCTATCTGATTCATCTCTTTGGGTGTAGCCTTGCACAAATAACACCTGCTAGCAGATGCCGTGTCACTTAACGCACTACAAATTTTGCCGTCTACCATTGTCAATTGCAATTGATGATGAACTTGTAATTCATCGCCGCCCGGCAACATACACGTCGATGGTACTAAATTATTAATTTTCTCTTTAAAATAATCTTCTTCGTTCTTAGATAATTGTTTTGTCTCTTTTGCAAATTGGAAGCGAATAGGGCGACAGTACCTAGTTGATGATGGGCGAGGATTCTTCCATAATATTGTTTCTTCTCCTGTTGTTGCAACTATGGACACGAGACGCAAGGGCACATATGATGTCACGAATAAACTTCCATCTTCTAAAGTTGGGTCATCGGAAAAGCACTGCTTATACTCACTGTGTCCGGTACTACCGTCAAAACCCCACTTACCAACTAACATAACATCACCTAAGGTCTCGGGATCGATACTTGATAACAGTATATTTTGAGAATCCAGTATTCTTTTAACCGTGTGGTCGAACAAATTTTGTAACTCTACTTCGGCACTTTTTTCAGTAATAGTTAATTTTTCAGGGTAACACTGTTTCTTGGCTTCTAAAACCTTATGATACGAAGGCAAAACTGGATATTGTTTACTATTAATGAACTCTTTAATTAAAAGGTATTGGTGTTTTGTTAATTTTGCTTCTGTGATCAGCGATAGGATCTCACTTGGATTCACTTCACATTTATGACTATCATTTGGCCCACTACTCGAGGTTGACGAAGTATTTATCAAAGCATTGACGGCCGAGTTATCAATTTTTGAGAGGTCCACTAATCTCCTTCGCTGAGTTCGTTTACTGCAAGACTCAAAATCTTTCTTCGGTCGACCGAGATTTGATGTCATTTCTTGACCAGTAAACTGATTTTCTCTCGCAGATACCGACTCATTCTTTGCTATATCTATAGTTTCAAGGACATTTAACCATTTTTCATGTTTTCTGACTAGTTCATATTTATTCCTTGCTGCTTTTTTCCAGTAATCTGCGATCCTTTGGATTATGCAATTAACGCGTTTACTTAGAACTTCGATTTCAACGTTTTCAGCTTCCGGCACCATTTCCAAAACTGTCTCTAGTATAATTCGATATTTTTCTATCTGTGATCCTTTAGCAAGATGCCATAGTTCAAATATGTGCATTCTTGTAAACTGAACTTGCAAAAAAGAACCTGTAAGAAAGAAAACCAAATACATTAGAAATTGACAAATATCGTAGCATCTTCTACGAACAACGTAGAGGACGAATTAATAAAACATCTAGCAAAATCTAGCAGAAGATGACTATTGGCACACTAACTAGACTTTTATACGCTTTTTAAACAATCAAAATTATTAATGGTACAGAATGGCGTCATTGATAAAACTCAATGGTAATACACAAACAATTTAAATATTTTTATAAAATTAGGTGTCTCGTTGCTCTCAAATAAATATAAAATGTATAGTAAAAATAGCTAGTAAAAATATTATTATTAAAACACATACCTTTGTCATTAATTTCCATGATGATTCAATAGAGTTTATCACAACAAGTTTTTAGAAATCCGTCAACAAACAACTTTCACTTTAATGATCTATTGATAAGACTAATTACGCGGTTTAAGTGTGTTCACTTCGGAGGTCTGAAAAACAATGATCCCGACTGATTACTTCAAAACTATTTATAGTTTTAAGTAGGCTGGTAATTAATGTGTTATCAGAGAAGTACAAATCATAGCTCGGCTATTGTTGATTATTTGGACTTATGACCTATGAGCGGGACCATAGTGCGCCGATACAAATAGCAATTCTATAAATCACCCGGACCGATCCGATCAGCAATTTCGTTCCAATTAACTCGTTAACACATTGAAGGCCCGGCTCTGTGATTTGCAAATAAAGTGGACCTGATATGGTATTTTTGGTATTGAATATATTAAGAGGGATTATGGGGGCAACAGGAATAAAAAATACTGTAAATGTACAACATATATGATAAATAGGGCTTTGATTGTACAAAACACTACTATAAAGGGTTCAAAAACGTTCTAAATAATATTAATTAATGGACAACATCTTTATTCAACATCGCAAATTGAGTATGGTGACACAATAGCTGTAGTGAAACACACGTCAGTTAGTACAACACTGTTTATATTAACATAAAAACATAAGCGGGTAGACGGAGGCATGTACCCGCCAGATTATAAATACACTACATCTTATCCTTTCCCAAAAAATAAACAAAAAAAAAAAAGTTATATAAAAATATCATTAAACGATTGAAAATAGTTTAAAAAAAAAATTAAAAATAAATAAAACCACCACCTTTTAACATTAAAACATCTTTATATCACCAACCACCTCACACATGAATACGAGTAGTGCTGGCAGCTCTCTGTCAAAATGTATGAACTAACAGTCGAATAACACTAATCTACATTAAACATCGTTTGGTGAAATTGGTAGATACTCAATGTTGGTAATATAATTAAGTTAACCTACCTACTAATTTTTAATTATAATATAAGTCAATCTACAGTTACTTAATTTACAATAGATGACAAAACCTTGTCAAAATGTACTTAATAGTGCAAAAAATAGTAATAAACTTACTAATATTTATAATAGTTACGGCCATCGCGCCAAATGTATGTACTTTTAGCCTAAAAATACTCATTTAATTTATCTGCTATCTGTCTGGCCTTTGATCGCGTTACAGGGGGTGATACTCTGGGTATATTAGACCCACTAGTGCCTGGTTGAACTGTCTCAGCACTAGAATTGTCGGGTTGCCCAAAACATGGCTTGATGGGCAACGGCGGAGTGGGCGAGCCGCGCGCCACCAGGCCCCTATTTCACCAAGCTTGACAAGTGCTACAATTGTCAAGAACACATGACAATTGTAAATTGTGAAACAGGCATTGTCGAAATAAGATGACAATTGTAAATATGTCAGGACAATTGTTGTTTCTTATCTTTTTCACCGTATGTCGGTTGTTGACAGGCTTATCTACCATTGCAAGATTTATAATACCTATGATCAACCAATTCGATTCCTAAGCCAATATGGACTATATTTGCTTTACAACGTCTAGTTGACATAGTCCACAGTGGCTTGTTGATCAAATTGGTTGACACCTTTTGCGGGAAGGACAAGACTAAGGCCGACAGTATCTTACCATTTATTAATTGACACACACGTCACTTATTAAGTAATATTCAGCAAAACTATTCATAATTTTAAAAAAAATGCTTTGATTTAAAAATAAATAATTATTGCTTGGCTCTACACCAAATGTACCTACTTATTATAATGTTAATTCTCTTTGCATGGCTCCAAGCATAAGATTTATAAAATTTTACATTTACAACGAAAGAAAAGGAGGTAATTATCGTATTGTTTTTTTTAATACGGATAAGTTTAAGAAGCCTATTTTATCGCCGGTATTAGTTAATCGATTATTTATGAAAAAATAGAATTTGACTAGTACTTACTTAGGCATTGTATGAAGACATGACTAAAGGAAATAACTTTTATTTTATTTTATTTTGCCTGTAAATGTAGGTATCACTGGCTAAATAGGATTTTCCTTTAACTTTTTTAAAACTACTCAATTGATTTTAAAACAATAACAGTGGATATGACCAAGAAATTACGATATTGAATTTAATTTCGGAAAATAACGTAACATTTGATATGAAGATCAAAAACTGGAAGGAAATTGCTCAGAAATCACAAGTAGACATACGATATATATCTCTCTATATAAAGTACTTAAGATATATCACATGGCAAAATTGGCGAAAGAGGACAATAGTAAGTACCGAGTTAAAAAAATTAATACCCCCTAGCAATTGTTGAGTTAATTTGTAATTAGTACTTTTGAATTGTGTAGCATATACATTACCGTATAGTGTTTTACTTAGTTGCATTTCACCGCGATCGATGTATGTTTGGAACGCTATTATATTTGACGTATTAATTGACGTTTGCTGTAAAACTCTGTAGGTATCGGCAACAGCGTTGAGGCAACTCACACACAACATTAAAACATGTCATATATGTAATGACCGCGAGATATTGAAGTTTTTTTTTTCTTTGGGATATCAAATTCATCTCAATGGAATATTGTCTTTGTTACTAATATAAAAGACAAATGTGACTAAATTATTAGCGGCAAAAGAAACGAAAGAGACAGAAAGTGATACTTTTAATAATTATACAGTTGAGGTGAAATGCGATTAAGTGAAACGTTATAATATTTTTTTGCCTTTGAGGTGATACCTCTCACCTTAATAATTACAATTGTAACGCTAGGCTGACACAGCCTCGATCTCATGTCAATAATTACCGACAAATCTACAAATATGTCGAGTCGGAAAAATTATTCTTGTTTCACAAGATAATTGTCATTTTATTAAGATTATGACAATTTTAACAAAATGTTAGTAATGTTTATACGCATACGTCGCATTTCTATACAAAATTATTTACGAAATTGTCAGTTGTCACCTGTCGCTTGATCAATTGTCAGCGAGATATGTCGTATTGTCAGCAGACATATGTCATTGACAATTGTAACTTGGTGAAATAGGGGCCAGGTGGCGCCGGTTGCGGCGATACTTGCGACCCTGTCCGTCCGCTACTACGAATGACCTGGGCTCCGGTGCGCGACTCAGTACCGTAACAGGTTTTTTGTCACCCCCGTCAACAAGTATAACCTTTTGGCCTGGTAATAAAGTTGACAATCTTTTGGCAGATCGATCATAGTTTTTTTTATTATTTTCCCTTTGCTCTAATAATCTCCGGTAATTGAGTTTATTATCGACCCGTTCATACAGTAAATCATGTTTAATCGGCAATTTAGTATTTAACCTTCTTCCCATTAATATTTGTGCCGGTGAATCAATGCCGTGCCTAGGTGTTGCTCTATAGTTAAGAAGACTTAAATAAAAGTCATCTCCAGCGTCCTTACATTTTTTGATAATATTCTTGATCGTTTGTACCGTACGCTCACTCTTTCCATTGGCCTGGGGATAGTGAGGAGATGACGTCACGTGCGCAACCTGCCATTCCGCTATGAATTTCCTAAACTCGCACGAGCTATATGCTGGGCCGTTATCCGTCACTAACTCTTCAGGAATTCCGTGCCGCGAGAACTGTTCCTTCATAAAATGTATGACTGATTTACTATTTATATTGCCGAGTTGTCCTACTTCTACATAATTCGAAAAATAGTCGACCAATACGATATAATATTTTTTACGGTACTCGAATATATCGGAGCCAAGTTTCCGCCAAGGTAAATCGGGCGTCGCGTGCTGGAGTAGCGGCTCCCGGCGCGGCGCCGGCGCGTGCCGCGCGCAAGCCTCGCACTCGCGCGCGCGCCGCTCCACCGCGCTGGCCATGCCGGGCCAGAACATAACCTCGCGCGCGCGGCGCTTGCACCGATCTATTCCCAAGTGCCCTTCGTGCACTATGTCTAACATGTATCCGCGCAGGTTGGCCGGAATGTATACACAGTTGTCCTTGAATATCAGACCATCTATAAATTGTAATGACTCGCGGTACGGCCACAACACTCGAATGTTATTATTAACTTGCCACCTATACTGAGGCCAACCTTTGGAAATATATTTAATTATAGTTTTACTGTCTTCATCTGTGGCAATTTGACATTTAATTATGTTCAACTTTTTGTCACTAACCTGTAAATTGTTTATTAAGAAACAAGTCTGGAGTTCGACCTCGTCGCTAACGCGGTCGTGCATTCGCTCCGCCAGCGGCGCTCGGGACAGCGTGTCGGCGATGTACATGTACTTGCCCGGCGTGTACTCGACTCGGATGTCGAACCCCTGCACCCGCATCATCATGCGTTGGAGCCGTGCTGGCACAGAGGATAATGCTTTTTTGAACAACGGTTCTAGAGGCTTATGATCAGTCTGTACCGTTACGTCATTACGGCCATAAATGTACTGCTTAAATCGTTCTACTGCAAAAACAATTGCCAACATCTCTTTCTCTATCTGAGCGTACCGCGTTTGCGTGTCGGTGAGAGTGAGCGAGGCAAACTCCACCGGCCGCCCGCCCTGGAGAACCACGGCCCCCACTGCCACGGGGCTCGCATCCACCGACAACACCACTGGTAGCTCATTGGAGTACAGCGCCAAGACGGGAGCTGATGCTATTTTTCTCTTGAGGTCATCGACCGCTGCTGAGTGCTGTTTGTCCCATAGCCACTCGGAGTCTTTTTTTAACAAACCTCGCAGCACGGCAACAGAATCTGAATAATTTGGTATAAACTTTGCTAAATAATTAACCATGCCGAGAAATCTTTCTAAAGCCTTACGATCTGTCGGATATGGCATTTCTATAATGGCGCGTACTTTAGACTCATCAGGCCTTATTCCATTTTCGTCAAATCTATGCCCTAGATAAAGTATTTCCCGTACACAAAACTTACATTTTTCTTTATTATACTTTATTCCGATTTGTTTCGACCTTCGTAACAGGCATTCTAACCGAGTGTCGTGCTCCTGTTTTGTGCTGCCCCATACTATGACGTCATCAATAAAACTGTCTACGCCTTCTAGATCTTCTAGATGCTGCCTGAGTTTGGCATGAAATACTTCCGGTGCACAGTTAACACCATACGGCAACCGTAAGAATTGGTACCGTCCGAAAGGTGTTCCAAAGGTGCATAAGTCCGCACTAGCGTCGTCCAGCTGCACCATCCAGAAGCCCGAGCGCGCGTCGAGCACGCTGAAGTAGCACGCGCCCCGCAGCCGCACCGCTAGCTCCGAGACGGTGGGCAGGCTGTAGTGTGCGCGGCGTACGGCCTGGTTTAACGGCCGCGGGTCTAGACATACCCTAATGTCGCCATTTTTTTTCGCCACCAACACAATAGCATTTACCCAATCGGTCGGGTGTGACACCTTTCTAATTACGCCAATCTTTATCATACGCTGTAACTCCGTTTCTAATTTATCACGTAAACCCATTGGTATTTTTCTTGTCGCACATACAACCGGTTGCACGTTTTTGTCAACAACTATTCTATATTCGCCGGGCAATTTACCTAATCCCTCAAAAAGATCTGCATAGTTATCAATTTGTACTGTATTTACTCGGTTAACTAGGCCTAGCGTCACACAACCCTCCAACCCTAGTACGTTTTGACAGTTCAAATCAGACACTACAAACATTAACTCGAACGTTTTATTTTTATACGACAACAACAAGTCACACATCCCTATAATAGGTATATTATTGCCTGTAAATGAATACACACGTTTAGAAAATGGTTGTAAATTATCTAAGTCCAATCCCAAATTTAGGTATTCACTCTTCGATATGACATTCAACATGGAACCTGTGTCCAATTTAAGTAATAATTGTTTATCGTTACATTTAATTACCTCAAGCCATTCTTTTGGTGACCTAGTGCCATGTTGAATGATATCTACATAAAACATACCGTCCTCGTCCGAATCGTCCACTGCCAAGTCGCACACTTGATCGTGTAACGCCTTTTTCTGCACACACACTTTTGCGAAGTGTCCTTTCCTATCACACACGTAACAAACCGCACTATAAGCCGCACAACGCTGGTCGCTGGCGCACCACGAACTCCCGCACGCGGCGCAGGGGCGGCGCCGGGAGGGCCCCGGCGCGGGCTCGACGCCCGGCGTCCTCGCGCCGCGCCGCGCCCCGCGCCAGCCGCCCGCGCGGCGCCGACCGCCGGCGCCCGCGCGCTGCCCGCTGCTGCTCCCTCTCCCGGGAGCGCCCCGGCGCGGGCTCGACGCCCGGCGTCCTCGCGCCGCGCCGCGCCCCGCGCCAGCCGCCCGCGCGGCGCCGACCGCCGGCGCCCGCGCGCTGCCCGCTGCTGCTCCCTCTCCCGGGAGCGCCCCGGCGCGGGCTCGACGCCCGGCGTCCTCGCGCCGCGCCGCGCCCCGCGCCAGCCGCCCGCGCGGCGCCGACCGCCGGCGCCCGCGCGCTGCCCGCTGCTGCTCCCTCTCCCGGGAGCGCCCCGGCGCGGGCTCGACGCCCGGCGTCCTCGCGCCGCGCCGCGCCCCGCGCCAGCCGCCCGCGCGGCGCCGACCGCCGGCGCCCGCGCGCTGCCCGCTGCTGCTCCCTCTCCCGGGAGCGCCCCGGCGCGGGCTCGACGCCCGGCGTCCTCGCGCCGCGCCGCGCCCCGCGCCAGCCGCCCGCGCGGCGCCGACCGCCGGCGCCCGCGCGCTGCCCGCTGCTGCTCCCTCTCCCGGGAGCGCCCCGGCGCGGGCTCGACGCCCGGCGTCCTCGCGCCGCGCCGCGCCCCGCGCCAGCCGCCCGCGCGGCGCCGACCGCCGGCGCCCGCGCGCTGCCCGCTGCTGCTCCCTCTCCCGGGAGCGCCCCGGCGCGGGCTCGACGCCCGGCGTCCTCGCGCCGCGCCGCGCCCCGCGCCAGCCGCCCGCGCGGCGCCGACCGCCGGCGCCCGCGCGCTGCCCGCTGCTGCTCCCTCTCCCGGGAGCGCCCCGGCGCGGGCTCGACGCCCGGCGTCCTCGCGCCGCGCCGCGCCCCGCGCCAGCCGCCCGCGCGGCGCCGACCGCCGGCGCCCGCGCGCTGCCCGCTGCTGCTCCCTCTCCCGGGAGCGCCCCGGCGCGGGCTCGACGCCCGGCGTCCTCGCGCCGCGCCGCGCCCCGCGCCAGCCGCCCGCGCGGCGCCGACCGCCGGCGCCCGCGCGCTGCCCGCTGCTGCTCCCTCTCCCGGGAGCGCCCCGGCGCGGGCTCGACGCCCG
Organism: Acleris emargana; assembly: GCA_927399475.2. NCBI lineage: Eukaryota > Metazoa > Arthropoda > Insecta > Lepidoptera > Tortricidae > Acleris > Acleris emargana. The sequence goes on along the minus strand of OV656848.1, from coordinate 21,133,268 downwards.
GCGTCCTCGCGCCGCGCCGCGCCCCGCGCCAGCCGCCCGCGCGGCGCCGACCGCCGGCGCCCGCGCGCTGCCCGCTGCTGCTCCCTCTCCCGGGAGCGCCCCGGCGCGGGCTCGACGCCCGGCGTCCTCGCGCCGCGCCGCGCCCCGCGCCAGCCGCCCGCGCGGCGCCGACCGCCGGCGCCCGCGCGCTGCCCGCTGCTGCTCCCTCTCCCGGGAGCGCCCCGGCGCGGGCTCGACGCCCGGCGTCCTCGCGCCGCGCCGCGCCCCGCGCCAGCCGCCCGCGCGGCGCCGACCGCCGGCGCCCGCGCGCTGCCCGCTGCTGCTCCCTCTCCCGGGAGCGCCCAACACAGCGTCAACCCGAATCTCACTAGAATGTCCTTCTATACATTTACTCTCTTCATGTGAGATTTCTGCTGCTTGACAGATTTGTACCGCTTTTGCTAACGTTAATTCATCGGTACGAAGAAGCCGATCCCGAACCGTGTTATTTGATATTCCACAAATGATTCTATCTCGAATTAAGCTCTCGGTCAGCTTATCGAACTCACAATTCTGGCTTAACAAACGCAAAGATGTCACCCATTGGTCGATATTTTCACCACTCTCTTGGTTCCGAATAAAAAATTTATACCGAGCCACGGTGACATTCGGCTTAGTGCCAAAATATTCGTCGAACTTTATAAGTAAACTGTCGATATCTTCGTTTTCCTTATCAGTTGATGTAAACGTGGAGTAGACCTCGTAACCAGCTGACCCAATGAGGTTGACTAACAAGCTAGCCTTTACATCGCCAGACTCTTTGCTTACTCCGGAAGCCTTTAAAAACACCATAAATTGTTTTCGCCATTTGCGCCATGACTCGGACCGCGTGGCTGGACCGCCTTCCAATACTAATTCGGCCGGAGGACGCGCGTGTTCCATTGGTTTTCTTTATTAATTGAGCACTAATTAACACAACGCGCACATCGAAAACTATTTCAAACCGGGATATACGCGAGATTAAAATTAATTAGGCACCACCGCTGCCACCATGTAGTGAAACACACGTCAGTTAGTACAACACTGTTTATTAACATAAAAACATAAGCGGGTAGACGGAGGCATGTACCCGCCAGATTATAAATACACTACAATAGCCACATAATTAATAGGTATGTAACATAATAAACATTTAAGTGTTACATTTTTTTTATGGCGTAGTAAGGCAAACGAGCACACAGGCCACCTGATGGTAAATGGAAACTGTGACCCATAGACATTCGCATTCACAAGACTGAAAGTGCACTGCCAACCCTGAGGACTAAGATGGAATGCCTCTATGCTAGTCATTTAACCGGCTGTCTTATCCCCAAACCGGAACACAACAATGCAAACACTGCTGTTTGGCGGTAGGTTAATGGATAAGATGGTGATACCAACCCGGATGGATCCTACACAAGGTCCTCCCATAAGTTACATGCAACAAAACAAGTACTATGATGGCGGAAAAGGGACTGCAGCGCTGGTTCTCAGCAAGACCTTTGCTAGATGGCTATTAAATCAACAAAAACTTATCGGCACGATTAAAATCTAATAACGATGACTATAACCTGCAAACTTCTCAACTCCCTCGCTTCGCTCGCTCACACACGCTAACCAGCCAATCCTCCAAAACCAAAGTTGCCAAGTCGTCGAGATTGGCGACCGCGCAATATCCGGCGCAGGTCGCTTTAATTACTCGATCATAAATCCAAGGGTTTAATATCCTGCGATGTGGCTTCCCCGCGTTCCCGCATTCTCTAAACATGGCGGAGATGACAGGCTGGGCGGTGGGAGGGGAAACGCAGCGTTGCAAGATAATGAACCTTCTCCTGCACACGAGTATTTTGATAGCTAAGGTAATGTTCCTAGTAATGGGCAAGATCCAACGTTGAGCTTGATTCATATATTATTTTAAAGAAGATTTACTCCCTAATTATAAACGTATTATAATGACATTTAAGTTGAAATTTAATTTTATCTTTCTGTCCAATTCAAATGTCATAATCATAATGATACATAAAGACACAGCATATTTCAAGCACACTTTAGCTATTTCGCGTTTAAGCATTAGAAAGTATGCTTATTCATTTATTTGCAGCAATTTATTTGTAACCGTATGATCTGGTCTGTAAGCTGGCCAACACTAGTTCCACTTCCTTAGCTTGATAATACTTGTCTATCGCTCTGGAAGTTTTAGTTGTTGTACATTTGTAAGAAAATCGGGCACGAGCATGTCAGAACATGTTCTTTACTACAAACTAACGTTACGTTACGTTACGTGCTGTGCTGGTTGTTTGATGCTTATTATTTTTGCTGGCTTTCCATATCGCACGTAGAAGCCGTTTATCGCTGCTCCCTCGGGTACTGTCAAATTTTCCAGGATACATACCTTCACGCCTTCATTCCTAGAGAGGGGTAGGCAGAGCTACAGAATTACCAAAAACTCTAAAAACTTGTTGATAACTCTGTACTTAACCACAATTTGCACAATTAGGCTAAGATATTTAACAGTGTATATTAGTGACAGGTAGCAAGCCCATTGCCTAACAGTACAAGCCTTTATTCCCTTAGTCGCCTCTTACGACTTCCACGGGAAGACATGGAGTGGCACAATTCTAAGCCGGCAACCACACGGCAAATTGTCCAGGATAGAAACGAATTTATGTCCTATTCCAGGGCCTAACATAATGTATGCCACGTTTCATACCGATCCGTTCAGGGGTAGTAGCGTGATTAAATAACAACCATCCAAATTTTCTTAATAGTTATACAGGGTGTCCCAGAAACCGACGTCAACCTGCCTAGTGCTGATACAGCAGCTCCTAAGCTATCGATTTAACCTCTATGTATATTCAGCAATTGTTATTAGTTTCCGAGATATTGATCATTTAAATCGAAATTTGTGCCTTTTTTCCTTATGTCCGTGATAAGAAAAAAATCTAAATTCATGTATTAATTCATGTATTTTTTTGTGTTTTCTTGCATAATTAGAATCACTGTGAAATAAGGAAGTTTTAAAAGCTACATGCCAATTTCTTTTTCATTACAAATGTTTGAGTAAACGCACAGAGTTACTTTCTCCATACTAAGAGAACCCCGCGTTTGTTTTTCACCAAGTATGGAAAAACAAACTTTGTGCGTTTACTCAAAAAGATGTCACGAAAAAAATTGTGGCATGTAGCTTAAAAAACTTCCTTATTTCACAGTGATTCTAATCATGCAAGAAAACACTGAAAAAAATTAAAATTAATACAGGAATTTAGGGGATTTTCGTTTCACAGACATAAGGAAAAATGACAAAAAATCCGATTAAAATGATCAATATCTCGGAAACTAATAACAATTGCTGAATATACATGGGGGTTAAATCGATAGCTTCTGAGCTGCTCTATCAGCCCTAGGCGGGTTGACGTAGGTTTCTGGGACACCCTGTATATAAGATAACGCCCTATTATTCCAGTCTAAATACATTGTGATATCTGGGTCGCCGCTATTGCTGCTTGCACTAGAAACCGAGCAGCGGGCGGAATGTCTTAGGGTTACGAATTAAAGCCCTTGAGCTAATCTGCAATTTAGGCGTTTAGAGTCGGGCTTACCATCAATTATTATATTGTGTTGAATTCATTAATATTACTGTCAAATACATCAAAGCAGTGGGTTGAATTTAACTTTAGTGACTGATGATAAAATAAAATAAAACAATATTCGTGACCAAATGACATAAAAAATTGCTGTCACGAAATGGTCCCAACTCAGCATTATGCTGGCATTGAAGCTGGTCTTTTGATGGAACTATCCACTACCAGGTACTGACTATCTTTTTTTTATGGCATAATGAAGGCAATCGAGCACACAGGCCACCTGATGGAAAGTGGAAACTGTGACCCATAGACATTCGTATTCATAAGACTGCAAATGCACTGCCAACCCTTAGGATTAAGATGGAATGCCTGTATGCCAGTAATTTCATCCGCTGTCTTATCCCCAAACCGGAACATAACAATGCGAACACTGCTGTTTGGCGGTAGGTTAATCGACGGACCCTGCACAAGGTCCTACCACCATCAAACTACTACTAGTACAGTCAACAGAATAAATATAGTGATCATTTATGTAGTTTGTCACTTTAACGTTGTATTTGGAATGTTATAGGAAATGGTGAAACGATTGAAAGCGACAAGGTACAGAAATGATCACATATTTATGCTGTTGACTGTACTAGTGGTTTCATACGTCAGATCTAGTTATTCCATTATGTGTGCAAATATTTACACGTACCTACTTATGTGCTTGTTTGCATCATGACCACTTTTTTTGTGCATCGTACCTATAATATAACCATGTATTTATACATATTTACATAAGTGTTGTCTTTATTTCAGGACCCATGATTATAATAATAAAAGGTTATTTGTACAGTCAGTAACGGTAAGTAGGTGACGGAAACTTTTGTAGGTTAGGTAGGTTTTGTAGGTAATCTTAACTTTGAAAAACTTTTGTCTGCAGTTTCATTTTTCTCTGAACCCATTAACTTCGGACAAAATAAAAACATTGGAAAACGAAACAGGTACAAACGTTTTTAAAACATTGATAGATTACCCATTTTCTATTATATTCTAGTCCATTTCATATACCTAACTATTGTCTCCGTCCTGTCTGTGTGATAATTATCGCAACCAATATGGTGTACACTGACGGACTTATATACTGCAACAAATGATTTGAAAGTGGATTTATTTGTGAGTATACGTACTCGTATGTTATCATGTATATCACTAACTTGTTTATTATTAGTACCTACTGCTATTTGTTGAGAGAGAAAAATAATAATTTTCAATTCGCTTTGTGTTACCCTTGTTACCGAACTTATAATAGATTAACAATATTAAAACAGAGTCCACAACATCCCAACTTTACAATCTATAACCCAATCTCGTCGAATGGCCGGCGATAGTAGAACGACGAACAATGGCGCAAATAGTTTAATAATTCATAACTAAACGGTTTATTCCGGTTCCCGAGGGCGGGAATGTCTGCTTTGTTACTTTAACTGTGTTACCAGTAACCGTGTAACGTTGTTTGTTTGGAGACAACTCCAAATAGCATCTCGGCCTTGGCAATTTAATTTTCGAATTTGGATTCAGAGGATTTGAAAATCGAAGTCCGACGTTATATTTGCTGTATCCCTTTCTCTATAGTTATTTATAATGACGAGTGACAGGGATGGAGCCAACGTAACTTCGGACTACGACTTTCAAAGTACGAAAGTTATTCGCTAACACGCCAAAGGTGAATTCGATTTTAATTTTGGTAGTAATTTAGAGTTTCGTAGTCAAACTATGTAAGAACCTTTGTAATTCCTGGGTGTATGTCCATAGAAAGCCTAAACTGGGTACAGTCAATGTTATTAATAATTCGGACATTGGCGCCCAATATAGTATACATTATAGACCTAATTATCAGTGGCGCAGGGGCGTATATATATTTTTGTCTCCTTGGGAACATACATTTATGACTTTGACTGTATACATAAATATTCATACCGCGTAAAAAGGCAAAAAACTAAAAGAACAAAAACAATTTTTTGAGTATCTACTTCCTACCCTACATAAGACGAGTCAATTTTGACTTTAACTAAAGAACTCTATGTAAATTTGCTAGTCACGTGTGCTGTCACGCGCCGTGCGTTCAATCAAACATTTGAACTTTAATAAATAGGCATCTTAAATTAAAGGTCATAATTACTTGTTAAAAAGGACAACCACCACGACTAAAAACGACGATTTATAAATTAAAGCCTACTCAAATGATAAAACGAACTAAAACACATCCAATACGGCAATAAAAACAATATAAAATTATTATTTATTTCTATTAACAGCCATGGAACCCTACACTGAGCTTGGCTTGACTTCCTCTTGACCGGGTCTTTAGCACAAAGAGCTCCCCGAAGAACATTTCCGGCGTGCAACACAAATGCATCCAAAATCGATTCAGTAAACAAATGCAGCACGGTTTAATAGCAGCATGGTAGCACAGAGCCGGATCATCCACTCATTGCCTTTGTACCGTCGAGCTGGTGTTATCTCAGGAAAGTTAAAGTAGTTTTTAAAACGCTTTGTTCACAGAGTTGCCTTGTTAGCTTTAGTTTAAGAATCTTTGTGAAGTTACATTTAGCTTTAATAAAGTAAGGTAAAGTAAGGTTAATATTCATACAGAATTAAGAGCTGTTGCATAGGTTTATCTCAGCTCATAGACACCTCCGGAGAACCCAGAGCTGGTGTTTACCTCTCCCAAAGGATTGGGCTAGCTATCCAGAGAGGTAAGCAGGCAGCCAGTGGCATAGGGACCATGCCGCGAGCAGACCTGCTAGAGGGGGTGTTCTTTTTACAGTGGTGATAATTATTTACATCTTTAATATTTGAGTAGCTTGGTTTTATTTTAATTTGAGTAGCTTAGTTTAATTTGAATTTAATAAGTTTAGTTTTAACTATTAATAATTTCAATAATCATTTATGTTTATTTGTCTAGTTAAATAAAAAGTTGATTTTTTAATTACGTCATCTCCTTGCCCTCATCCCTTTTATTTTATCGGTCGGGCAGCGATTTATCTTGTTCCTTACATCCCTATCAGCTGTTATTAAGACTCCTAGCATCGTGTTACCAACACGCAAGGGTTAATGGCTCTCATCAATAACTCTATTTAAAAGAGATTTTTAAAAATAGGAGATTCGGTGTTTAACCTTAACTTAAGATTACACGTACAATGGCGAACTTATCCCTTTAACGGATATCTTCCAGTTAACCTGACTATGATTGAGGAAACTGTACGAGGATAGGCCAAATTACAAGAAGTGCATAAAAAGTAAATAATCCATTAATTCTACACCTAAAATATCATAAACTATGCTTTTAATAAAAATACTTCATAAAATCAAATAAAATTAATATATCTAAATACAAGTCACAGTTGTCTAAATACAAAGTACTGGGGGGTTATTATGCCATAGCTTTGCAGTTCATTTTACGCTGAGAGAAAAGGACAGAGTTATATAGCTGCTATAGCTTTATCCTTTACACTCGCCGTAAAATGATCTGCATAGCTATGTCATAATAACCACCAGTTCTGTGTTTGACCCATTAGTAGTATGAATGTAAGTATTTTTTCATCTCACTTGCACGTAAACAGTATCCAAACATACAGGTTAACTTGGCCGCAATGCCCCATATAAAACCCTCGACCTTTCTTTTTACCATGAAACCCAAGGTCGGTAAGTATTTTTTTTTTAATTTATAGCACAGCACACAGGTCATGCAAGTTCAAGCAAAGAGTTTCCACGCAATTGAAAAATTGTCTTAAAATGTTATTTAGACAGGAATTTCATTGCAATCTCGCTACATGTTACTTAAATACTCAATTAATGTTCTTAATAATCGATTTTAATAGTTTTCTGTATCAAAACGTCGTTTTTTTTACACTCCTTCAGGCCTGTATGTATACCTACGTAAGTATTTGCCCTTAACGTTTCTGAACGAAACATTCATATAATCTATGGAGTCCGCCCACCATCCGCTTAAAAATTTCAAGTAATTCGTAATAATAGTTGGGCTGACTTGTGTAAGCTATAATTCATAGTTATTTACATTTTATATTTGAAGACAAGTAAAAAAGTTATAAAAATGTCGTCGTTATCGTCCGATGAGTGTAATTTAAATGCACCGCCAGATATTATCCATGCAACAAAAACAATGAATGAAAAGTTTTTTCTGCCCTATAATTTTATTTTTTTACTCGCAAATGTGATGAAAAACATTGTATGTTTCACGGGCGGTACGGGAATTACGAACCTCGACTCAGAAAGCCCTCAGTCTTCGACTTCGGGCTTCTACTAGAGCCTCGGTCGTAATTCCTTACTTACCGACCTTAATACACAATGTACTATTGTATATTTGTACCTTCACGATTATATCAAAAGTAATATTTCCTCATGTACGAGTCAAAACAATATTGAAGTCAACTTTATGATTTCTTTATTCACTTGACAGTAATGGTGGCCAAGTTAAAAACAATACCATAACATGTCACAAACCATATTGTTTTACCATGTAGAATAGAGGCCAAGGCGGTTAACAATATTGCTTTTGACGTGTTATTGTATTGTTTTGAACTGGACCGACATTACGGTCATGTAAATAAGACCTACTGTAACGCTGACAGTAGGAGAACATGTCAAAAGCAATGTTGTGTTACCTTTTAGATATGATCAAAATGTACCCATTCATTGAGTGCTTAAATTTACAGGGAGTTGTAAAAATGGCATAAACACTATAAACAGACATTTTCGAACTGTTTCATAAACCTTTTTATTGTGGTGTCGCAGGAAGCAAAGTTTACAGCTTATTCTAGTCCCGGGGCGCATCCGCAAGCTTTAAGCGCACACTGCTAACGGAAGATTAATATCGCTTCGCTTAACGCAAAGCATTCAAAAAGGAATCTAGAATATACTTTATAGAATCACATCGCCAATAACTTAGCCGTTCCACATATTTTATGTACAAATAAGGAACTGCTCTTGACCACAACCGTTGCAACACGATCAAAACGCCAAGGAATATAATATACAATGTTTTTAAGCGAATTAGTCCATCAGTGGCAGTGGGTACTAGCATAAAGGCATTCCATCTTAGTCCTCAGGGTTGGCAGTGCATTAGCAGTCTTGTGAATGCGAATGTCTATGGGTCACAGTTTCCACTTACCATCAGGTGGCCTGTGTGCTCGATTGCCTTCCTATGCCATAAAATAAATAAAATAAATCAAGAAACAAATATAAGAATGTGATATAGATTCCATCCATCGTTGTCTGAAAATAAGCCAATGTAGCAGTGTAAGCCGACTCCAATAGTTGTTATTGATGAGCAAACTCGTAGAGCAGGTGCTCTATCCTGTATTGTTAACAATATATCCATGGTCGCCATTTGTAACTGTACATGGACGTAGGTTTATTTTACGAATAAAACTTGTCGTTCGGTTATGGGTTCGATTGTTTGGTTTTAGTTTATCCGTGTGGTTGCCGGGTTAGAATAGTACCACTCCATGTCTTCCCGTGGATGTCGTAAGAGGCGACTAAGGGAATAAAGGCTTGCAGTACTATCAGGCGATGGGCTTGCCTCCCGCCACTAATACACTGGGAAACATCTTAGCCTACGTCTTGTGCAGAATGTGGTTACAGAATTATCAAGAAGTTTTAAGACTTGTTTTTAATTCTTTAGCTCTGCCTCCCCACTCTGGGAATGAAGGCGTGAGTTTATGTATGTATGTAGTTTATAATACTTTTGACACTTTCATTTGTTTACTTACTTATGTATGATTGCAGGATTTTTGTTGTTTGCATTGATCGTCATATTACCGTTATCCCAATAACTTGGGATCGGCATAGCTCTTTTGTGTCGAAACATAAATATATATATTATTATTATAGTGACCTAATTATTGAAGAAGAGTAATTAAGCAGTGAAGATATAAAATGTGTAAGATATTTTCTCTCTTGTAATAATTCTGTCACGTGTTTTTGCTGAACAACACCTACGTAATAAAACAGCTAGAATTGTTAATTGCGAAGATAAATAAAAACTTAATTACATCTGGGAGAGGATTTCTTGTTTACAAAACAGTTGTTTGCTCATAAACTCACTATCTCTATGAAGTCTCCGGGTCCTAATTAGTATTTACTATGATAAACTCTTTATTTTTCACAGATTTCTGGAATCCGTTTACAAAGCAATTATAATAGAAAAAGATAAAAATAACCATGACTAATAATTTTGCAAGTAGGTATAATTGGTATATCGAGATGGTGAGAGATAGTAACAATATTTTTTAGAATTCCGTACCCAAAGGGTGCCAAACGGTACCTTATTAATGAGCCTTCGTTGTCCAATTTAAAGAGCTATGTATTTACAGTAAAAGATAAATGATTTGATACGGAGTTGAGGTTACAACTGCAGATTTCACACAATGCAATTTGTGCAACTGTCACATAATGAGGGCTATTATGATACAAGCGCAAGAATAAGACCAAGAGACGAAGCCGATTAAGGGGCTTCAATTCATCATGTGATAGTTGCATAAAAAACTTTCCTACTTCATCATCTTCTATCTATACAAACTTGCATCCTCTAAAATCAAATTAAACTATCGTAACTACCTTTGAAACGATTCTAGAGTAATTTCGGACTCAGAACATTCCTCCAAGGCACAGGTCGCGACTATCCTTCAACTCGTAGCAACTCTGCCAATTAATGTTCCGACGAATGTTATTCAGCCCGGGTCTGGCCAAGTTACTCAAGAGGGTACTAGACTATTGTTGTATGATTTAGGAAACCCTCTGTGTCGATTTATCGAGTGGCCGCTGACACGTTGCCTGCCAACTATGAGTATATTCGTAATGGATAAACTTGTCCACTGCCGACTGCGAGTATTTTCGTAGATGCTTGTTCTAAACATCATAGATTATTTAAAATGCTGACATCTTTGGCATTGGAAATAAAATATGTTTTATTAAGTGACAAAGTTCCATACAATTATTATAGCTACAGTGTTCAACGCATAAAGCTGGATTTTCTGGACAAACAGGGCAGCAAATAGCTAGTTTATTTGCGTTTCTTTTCCTTAGTGCATACGCGGCAAAGCATGGTGGGTTTTGCTTTTTCTGCGAAGGTGGTATAGGCTCCAAATAATAAGTAAATTTGTTAGTAAAAAGGAGGACTTCGGTCCCCAGGCATAACACCCGCCTGGAGAGAGATCTCTCTATTGTCCTCTCTTCCTTCCTACATTGGTGACCCCTACATGCGCAACAGAAGTATCTACCTAGGGCGACATATAATGGACCCACAAGAGATACAACTCCTCACTGCCCAAAGCATCTGGAAATTCCTGGACGCAACGGGCCTTTGCGGTGAGGTGTAAAACAAAGGGCTGCTACAAAAGATCAGCAATGGTCGAAGTGGCTCACAAGGCCCACCTTAACCCCCCCCCCCCCCCCCCCCCCCATGATTAAAATAATAATTAGTAAAAAGGATTTATACAAATTGTCTGTGTATAGTCTTTATTATTTGAACTGAGCTGATCTTCTACACAAAGGCCATTGTTTGTGTACAATACTATTATCTTTCTTTGTGTCCGTAACCGCAAGCCGATTACATACAAAAAAGTTAGAACTACATTGAATGTACATTGAATTATAAACCCTTTCCTCTTAGTCAGTAGGTTTAAAATGTAAAGTGTCAGGATACAGATATAAGTCTTTATTATTTGAACTAAACTTATTCTCTACACAATACTATCATCTTCTGTCGCCAGGGTTGTACTTTATATTTTAAACCTACTGACTATGAGGATAGGGTTGATAATTCAATGTACATTCAATGTAGTTCTAACTTTTTTGTATGTAATCGGCTTGCGGTTACGGACACAAAGAAAGATAATAGTATTGTACACAAACAATGGCCTTTGTGTAGAAGATCGGCTCAGTAGAAATAATAAAGACTATGCAATCTGTATTCTTGGATGGCGCGTAAATATACTTACACGAATATATATCCGTAGAAAGGCAATAGACAACGAAAATCCACTGCTACGAATGTGCCAAGCTACGAATATTTAACTACGAGTACTCTAGTATGGACTGTTTTGTATGGATGGCATTAAGACGTATACAATAATTATACTTAATACGAGTATATTCGTAATGGCAGGCAACGTGTTAAGTGAACTGCATATAGTGTTTAACATGACTTCGTTGTTGTCAATTAAGTTGAAATAAGCTTCTGTCATTAAAAAACCCTGTAATGAAAGCGGGCAGTTTTGATTTCAAGTACTTTAAATTAGTATACCTACCTTAGCTAAATTAAGATTGGACATGCTACAAAATAAGGAAAGTATTGTTTACGAAGAAAATGATGATGCTAGAGGTTTATTATTTTGGAGACTAGTTTTCTTGTAGATTTTACTTATACGGAACAGTCCAGCAGTTCATTTATTCAATTATTATTTATTATCCTAGTTAAATGGCTTTTGATGTAGAGACCTCGTCGTGTTGTTCTCATAGTCATTACTTTATTTTAAGGTTTATGACCTTACATTTGTAATAATGTTATTTTTGCTGGTCTTAAGAATTTATTGTTTATTACTTTATTACCTTATTATTACTTCATGTAACTTACTTTTAAGTATAATTATGTTTTTATGATTGAAAATATGACTTTCTGCTGGAGCTTCTTGCGGCGCTTCTTCTCCGCAATGATGGTCTTGTCCGAAGCGCTGGTAGATTCACTGTACAATTCCGAGACGTGTAAAAGAGCCCGCATGTGGCCAATTTACTGAATAAATATTTTGAATTTGAATTTGAATCATAAAATCTCCGCCATTTGAACAATATAAAAGTATAAATCATAATTTAGAGGTAGCTTCATTTTGGTGTCTTTTATGTAAATTAAGTAGGTATTTATACAGTAATACCTCACTGCACCTTTAATTCTGTCCATCCTCGAAGTCGATTGAGACCTGTATTCTTAGAAATTGGTCCCAACGGACTTATTTCTCAGCAATTTGGACAAGCAAAGTTAATGTCGCAAAGCTTTTTGCTGCGGACAAATGCAAGATCCTTTGGGAAAAGCTCTTCCCGCTCAAAGCCGCAATGAAGAGATAGTCAACCTTTTTGTGGTAGTGACTAATGTTTTTTAACTTTTATTTTGCTTATTTTTTTCATGAATTTGGCTTACAGAATAATAAATTTGCCATATTTTATTTATTTATCTATTTAAATAAGCACAACAAAATGGAAAACGTCAAGTTTAACTAAAAGTATCTCACTCACCTCTGTCAAGAGCGAATTCCTAAATAAGTATAAATTTAATTATAACCTTCCAGTCAAGAAAGGTAAACAAAGCAATAAAGAAGACAAAGCTATTTCAAAACCATCGATAACAGGTATAGCTTACGACAAAGTAGAATAGGAGCCATGTATATCAAATTAACACCAATAACCAATAATTGTAGAACATCCTATTCGGACACACTTCGACCCTGCGGCATCGGCAGTTTATTAACTCATATTAACTAATTATTGCAGGTTCCTTACATACATACATAAACTCACACCTTCATTTCCAAAATGGAGTAGGCAGAAAAAAAACCTGGATAATTATGTAACTACATTTTGCACAACTAGGCTAAGTTGTTTAGCATTGTATTAGTGACGGGTTGCAAGCGCATCCCCTAACAGTACTACAAGCCTTTATTCCCTTAGTCGCCTCTTACGACATCCACGGAAAGACATGCAGTGGCACTATTCTAACCCGGCAACCACACGGGCCACGGGCAGGTTCCTTCATTATAATTAAACATTCATTAAAAGTTGCTTATCAAAACTTATCTGGCTTTAACTTGCATTTACAAAATAATTAATTAATTCAAAATTAATGAACTTCATAATAAAATTTGAGATCAAAGCAAAATTGAAAAAATACTTGCGAGTAATTAAACAATTTCTAAAATCACAACGGTAGAAAAATTTAATTAATTTGCAAACTAATTGGCTCACAATGGGTTTTTATGACAGGATTGAAAAGTTTAGCTTCTACATAGATAAGTTAAAAATGGCGCTAAGCATAAAGTTGATTGGCTACGTAATGTCTGGTTTTGAACGGCGCTTATTTTTTTATATATATTTTATATATAACTCAATTTATTACAAATATAAAGTATTGTTGCTGAATATTAATTGACAGCTAGAATTGGGATACGTCAATTAATTTGGAAACCATTTGGAGGAATAACTTTACTAGCCATTTTCACGATCATTATTAGATGTCAGTATGACGTTTTCATTTATTAAATAATCTGTAAATTATTAACAAATATATACACTTTCCTCTTTTCTTTCTTACTTTTCTTTTTCTTTATTGTACACACCAGTTTTAAATTTTTTTTAAGGAGGAGAAGGCACATGAGCACACAGGTCACACGATGGTGTAGATGGGGTCTGAGACCATAGACATATGAAATCTCAAGACTAGAATCCTAACACTCCAAATACTACTTAGTACTTAATAGTTCAAGAAATAATTGACCGAAATATAAAAATTACAACACAAACGGTACCACAGACAGTTGAAGTTTATCTCAAAAGGATTCAGCCAAAGCAAAATAGAAATACAAACATATTAATGAACTGTTTAACAACTGCCTCTATTACTTCAAAGAGAAACGTCTTAATTATCCAAATTACCGAATACCAGAAATTATGAATAATACATAACAACGAACGATTCCTAATTTGACATTATCTTCACCTCATCCCAATTGCCTTCATATATCGGGCCGTTATGTTGATTCGTGAACGAGCTCTCCAAATCGGTCAATCGGGCCAAACGGAAGAATATTAATAGCATCAGAATCCAATATGACGGATATAGGATATTCCGTTCTATTTTGCTGGCCGGGTTGTTATTGGATTACGGAATGATCTAAGTTAATTTGCAAATGAATTTTAGCAATTTCAATTATACTATACATTGCATTGTCTGAATTCGTGAAATTGTGTGCGTATTAAATTGCAATTACGTCTGATAATACACAGATGACGGGGCTAATTCAGATCAGTATTCTCTTTAAAATCTGATAACCTCAATGCATAAACAAAAATCAAACTTCATAAATAGCATTTGAGGTTTGTTGACGAATTTAGTTTTTAATCAATAATGGGTTTGCGTTTGACCTCAGTGAAGACGATGGTTACACGCTTACCCAGAAAATGTCTATTCACTCTTGCCTGGAAAACACCAAGGTTATAATGATTCCGGGAATATAGACGCAGGGGGAGCGCTCCACTAAAAACTAGCTTCTGCGCGAGACTACGTTTTCGTAGATTTCGATTATACGTATTCCCTCTGGGACTTTCAAGTTTTTTGGGATGAAAAGTAGCCTCTTCGTTAATCCGGGGTTTAACCTCCATTTCAAAATCTTCTCCGTCCAGTTGTTGCAGCAATTATCGCATTTATAATATCAGTGCGATTAGAGAACACCCAAATGCGTCCATCAATGTATAACTTTTCATTTTTAAAATTGCATTTCACGCAGTGTTAAAAGAATCCAAGAGAAATATTCCGTACATAAACAGTAAAGTAGCACCCCAGAACAGTAACAAGGCCACGTAAAGCCCTTGAAAGAACTGGTTCGGTCGATGTTGCACCAACTAACTGCTAACTAAATAGTGCAGCACTGCAGTCCGAGCTCCGCGGAAATGACGCTCGGCGTGCTCTCTTCCATAGCTTCGGTTAATTTACTTTTGGAGAATAAAGTGGTAATACAAGAGCGCAGTTTCAGTTGCCCTGTTCCTGGAAAAGGTTGGTTGGAGCTGTGGTGTTTTTATATTAAGAGCCAGACAGAAGTAATGGTGTGGCGAAGCCCTAAAGGGTAATATGTGAAGGGTGGGAGCCTGCTGTTTAGCAAAAATATGTTTGCCGAAATTCAAAATTCGTAATTCAAAATATTTATTCACTAAATTGGCCACATGAGGACTGTTTTACACGTCGGTAACATGGGAATCTAGTAGCGCTTCGGACAAGACCAAATGTATCATATCCCAACTTTTTCATTTGCCAACCCAATGTCAAAGGCTAAGGTTAGTTTTTATAAAATCCTGAATTATTAACGGTTACAGAAAATAAAGCGTTGTAAGCGAAATAAAGTAGTAGCGTTGGCTTCTGTAAAGTTGGGAAACGATACATTTGGCAAACATATTTCGCCGAAGCAAAGGTAACCCGTGAAGGGTACTTATAGACTACGTGTAGTCGACTATTCAGATGTTTGGACTCACTATACAACTATGTCTAATTAACGCAAAATGTCAAATCGTTAAAAGCCTCACCCTCTTATTCATAAACGCATTACAATATACCTATTTTAGTTATAATATGCTTTTGGAAGTCGTAAGAGGTGACCAAGGGATTAAAGGCTTGTAGTATTTAATTGTTAGGCAAGAGGCTTGCAACCTGTCACTAATATGGTAAACATCTTAGCCCGTTTGTGCAAAATGTGGTTATAGAAACCGACGTGCGTGCATGACTAGATGTATGAATGTTGAAGAAGCGAAATAAATTTGTCAAGATCGTAGCAAGTGGAAAGAAGTGGTCTCTGCCTACCCCTCTGGGAAACAGGCGTGATTTAATGTATGTATGTATGTATGGTTATATAGAATGAACAACGAGTTGTTGGAGTTGTTGGTAATTCTGTAGTTCTGCCTACCCCACTCTGGGATGAAGACGTCACGGTATGTATGTATGTATATGCTTTGTGACTTTCCGTCAAATACAAATATCACAGTGACGGATAAGGAAAAAGCATATTCTAACCATAATTCATCTATTGCGCGTTAATTATTAAGGGTTAGGATTTGATTGTTTGCGACACTTTGGCAATTCTGTTGTGACCCAGTAGGACTTGGTAAGATGTAAACGCTGCAAATATTTCGGTTTTTGATTAAAATATGTCAACAAAATACAAGCTCAAAAAAATATTTATTATAGCATACTTGAGCAATTGTGCTTTTATGCATAGAAAAGTTAACTACTACCCCTAAAATGCTATCCAGAAAAGGTAAATTTCCTTAATGGTCGCATCATCTCATAGGTGAGAAAGCAGCTTGCAAGCAACGCCTTCATTATGCATTTATTATTCCATTTCAGACTAACCAACGAATGTGTCATAAATTTTTATAAAACAATTAATTCACACAAAAGAAAAATAAACTTGAAGAGCTGAAATAGCGGAATTAATCCTGAGCCAGTCACGTCCATGCTCGACCCGCTGGCAACGCTAAGTGCTGACCAACCGCGCTAAATTAGCCGCGTCTTCTGGGAGCATACTGGCTTGGATTTGGTGGTTTAATTTGGTACTGGAAAGAACTCAAATAAAAGTAATTGTAAAAATCCGTGCTTATTTGGGCAGTCATTTTAGGCCTTTTCAGATCAGTGCACTCTAATATTAAATATCTGGAAACATACATATATACATACTTAAACTCACGCCTTCATTCCCAAAGTGGGGTAGGCAGAGCTACAGAATTACCAACAACTTTTAAAACTTGTTGATAATTTTGTAACCACACTTTGCACTATTAGGCTAAGATGTTTACCAGCGTATTAGTGACAGGTTGCAAGCTCATCGCCTAACAGGAAACCTTAATTTATAAACGTCAAACACTCTTGTTGTAAGACTAGAATCGTGTTTAACGATTATTAATTAAGGTTTTTATATTTACAGATATTAATAACAAGAGATCAGTGGATCCCAATCAGCCCAATTATCTGCTTATTCAGATCAAACTAATGAGTCCGAACTCTGTGAGTTAACGTTAAGTACTGACGATATATTTGGAAGGTATCGACAGGATCTCCATTGCTACTTTCCAGATATATCATCGAGTTATAAACACCATAATGTTGCATTTTCAACGGGTAATATACCTAAATTTATTCCAAACTTCAGCCCATTACATAACCCGATAACTATCCATCTATCAAAAAATATCCAAAAATGACTAAAATAAACATTTTCGTTAACATTTTATTTTCATAAATAGAGCTGATAGGAGTCATCCCCCCTCTTCTTTGCCTAGAACTTGGCGGTTTTTAATAGTCCATATTAAGTTCAAAGTGCCTATGGTTTTATTGTGCCAGAATCCTTATCCTTAAATCTGGTCTGACGACTTAAATTTGAATAGAAACTTTAGCACTTTAATGCCTTGAGATTATAACACAGCAATTCAAGATAAGCGTTTTACTATTAATGAGTAGGTACACTTTAAAAAACTTATTGAAACCCACACCTGATCGCTGCCCGCATTGCGCGTGAACACTCAGATCAATGATCCCAAATATTCCGATCTAACGAAGCCACACGTTGGGCGCCAAACGGACCGCACAACAACCTTTCTGCAGCCTTTCTATCAGAACAATCTATATCAAAATAGGACATAGAGCTGCAAGAGTCATCGCTGTCCTTTTCCTTGCCTGGAACTTGGCAGTTTATAATAGTTATTAAGGCCTAAGGAGTTTTTGCTGAGCAAACATCTTCATACTTGAATCTGGCCTTACGGCTTAAATTTTGAAAATAGAATTCTGAACTACAACTCCTTAAGTGTCTAACACAGTACATACACATACATACATAAACTCACGCCTTCATTCCCAGAGTGGGGTAGGCAGAGCTAAAGAATTACCAACAAGTCTTAAAACTTCTTGATAATTCTGTAACCACATTTCGCACAAGTAGGCTAAGATGTTTCCCAGTGTATTAGTGACAGGTGGCAAGCCCATCGCCTAACAGTACTACAAGCCTTTATTCCCTTAGTCGCCTCTTACGACTTCCACGGGATGACATGGAGTGGCACTATTCTAACCCGGCAACCACACGGGATTACTAACACAGTAATTCCAAATATAAAAGTTTTACGCGTACTATCAAGGAGTCTCCTTCAAATGACGTATCGATGGAGACCCATACCCGGTCGCAGCCCGCACCGTGCGTGAACACTTAGCATTTCTCGCGCTAGGCGCCTTTTTGTCGGCCCATAATTTATCGTCGAAGCCGAATACAGTTCCGAAGAACTGGTGCTATTCTCGAAAGTAAACTGTGGTACTAGAAATCATACACTGTGAAATCGCTTTTGCTATCGAAAATTACCATGATGAGGAGGATTGATGAATGCTGACGGATGGTCGCGTCAAGCACTTTTGTCAATTCCATACCTTTCGACAGTTTTAAAACATCGGTTAAAAGCCCGGATGGCTGACGGCACGTTAGTCTAGATGGTATTGACCCTGTTTATGAAGCTAGCAGTCCTGGCTTCAAATCCCGATTATTTTTTTCTGGGTCATGGATGTTTTCTTTGTGTTTAAGTATGTATTTCTCTATACTAATTTATATCGTGGTCTAATTTAATTTAATCGAGAATCGGCTTGCGTTTGATTTCAGTCTCACCTGATGTACTACGAGTACCAAAAATATAAACATAACATAACATAAACACACGCCTTCATTCCCAGAGTGGGGTAGGCAGAGCTACAGAATTACCAACAACTCTAAAAACTTTGTGATAATTTCTGTAACCACATTTTGCATAATCAGGCTAAGATATTTACCAGCGTATTAGTGACAGGTTGCAAGCCTATCGCCTAACAGTACTACAAGCCTATATTCCCTTAGTCGCCTCTTACGACATCCACGGGAAGACATGGAGTGGCACTATTCTAACCCGGCAACCACACAAAAATATACTGGCGTAATTTTAGCGTTCGAGTTATTAAATACATAACATGTCCAATTAATTTAAATGTTGTGTATTTATATGCTGTAATAAACGAGAATTTTTAGTATAGGAATAAACTTTATCGACACAACATTAAACAAAATGATGTCGTAAAACAAGCTATAATTTTTGCTACCTTATATTTATTTCATAAATAAATAAAGAATACTAAACCCAGAGGATATTTAAAACAAACTGTTAAAAAACAAAGCATCGGTCGAATTATAAGTCATGAATTCCAGCGTCGACTTACGTTGCTTTGTAAGAAACTGGCTCGAGAATAACAACCTAAGAAGAATTTGTTAAATCGAAACCATGTGAAACTTCGCTGTTTGGAATTTCAGAGCAGATGATTATAAATTGAGATGGGAACTGTTTGCTGCTGCGGCTGAAAAGAAACTCCTGAGGTTATTTACTGGCATTAGAACTACAGCCATTGTAGAACCTTGGCTCTGTGGAGTAATACGTCACTTCATTGCCACAAAATAGAATATTTAGTCCTTTAGATTTTTTATAATCTGTGGTTTTATTCCACTCGGTGAAAGCTTATTACTTTTGACATGTTATCGTATCGTTTTTAACGCAGCTGCCAGAACTGTCAAATAAATAAGAGCTATCATAACGTTGACAATACAATTAGGTACTTTATCAAGGACTTTAGTAGATCCACCATAGAACCTTGTCATAATGACAGCGTCAAGTGACGAGATATACATTACGTAGGAATTAATCGTTGGTTTTATGCGATAAGGTTCTATAGTGGTTCATCAATTCAAGTCCATGACCGTACTCGTCAAAAGCAATTAGGTTTTACCGAATAGAATGCCTGCACCCCTATTTCTTGGTTTCAGCAAATCTTGCATGGTATTAGTATTGACGTTGCATCAGCTCGTATTAACTTGACACGAAATCATAACAAAGACTACTGTATAGAGAGTATACATACATACATACTACTTATAACGTAAAAAATGTAAAATAATGTTTATTTGCCAAGAAACTTACATTTGCATACATTGCCCACGACCACACTAGGCTCAACCTGTCACGTGGGGTCCATTTGTTACAATTACGAGCATAATAGAAGCAAGATGTCCTGAAAGCGAATGAAATAATGTCACTGGCTATCGCGAAATCAATCATTGACATTGTGTTATACATTAGACCTTTGCGAACAAGTTTTATAATGTTGCGGAACTAATATACTTAATAAAAAGAACTTGTTACCAATCGCAAGACAAATTACCAAACCAACATTCCACACCAGTATTCCAAGCATCCAAAACCATTGATAAATTACATTCTTTACAGAGGGAATAACCCTATCCGCCCACATAAAACCTTCGCACTTATCTGAGGACACACTAAAAGGTAGGTATTTGCTGGCTTCTAAGTAATACGAGATATAAATACGCAAATGTAATGTTAAAGTTCTGATAAAATTCTCAAGATTCACGCGTCAAAGGCTACGTGTATAAACATGCAATATACATTTGTAGAATAGATATACATTAAGAAATAGATATTTCGTTACTTTGAAAAAACCTCGTATCTCATATTTCGTAACGTACGATTTTAAACTTAAACGCGAGGAGAATAAAGGTCAAGCTCATACATCTCGAAGTATGAGATACGAGTTTTTTCTAAAATAGCAACTATTTGTCAGGGCGACCTTTGAGATGAGATCGTACTTTGATGTGATATGTATTGGGTCTCCTTTGAACGCCAAAGTTACTATTAGATAAGCCGTTATCATGCTTTCTGGGAGTTACTTGTGACACTATTTTTACTGTGCACTTTCATTCCCATTTGGTTTTGTAGTAAATTCTGTAGTTTTAATTTGGTTTTCATGGTCCTTCACCTATTTTTGCGCATATTTGCTGCGATTTATGTATTGGATGTGGTTAGCATTACGTAATAATTGTTGATTTGTATGCCAAACCATAGATAAAGCCTAGTTAAGTTTTTTTTTTTATGTGCTACAGACTACAGTAGTCAGACTACATACAGCGTTATGTAGTTGCATGGCGTGTTTTTGCCTGTATTTTAATTTTCTTTTTATCAGTGTCTTTGTGGTTTGTTTTTTGATTCGTGTACGATCGTGGCGTCATTGCGCCGTGACTTCACCAAATGGTCGCAACGGAAGACCAGCGCTGGCTCTGCCAGCATCACGCTGAGTTGTGACCATTTCGTGACAAACTGTGCATGTTTCAAATTTGTTTTTTTTTTATGTGTTCATTAATGTTTGTCACGAATAAATAATTTCTTATTCTTATTCTTATTCTTATTCTTACTATGGCTTATAAAGAACTCTCTTTTTAAACATAGCATTGTATTGACCATAAACTTCTCAAATATTCAAAGATTCTTACAAGAAATTCGTACTCTCGAAAACATTCTCCGAGAACGTTCCTAGTAATGTCGTAAACTTCTGGGAATCTTTTGCGACTTACCCGTTCTGTCCTCATAAGCCAAACAGCAGTATCTCAAATTCAATAACCAAGCAGTTTGAATTCTATTCCGTTAGTTATGAGGTTGATATTGCTACAGGAGTTTTATCCGAGATACTGCCTATTGTCTTAAAAGGGCAGCGTTGCTATTAAAGGCATACTTCTAATACATACTTAAAGAGCGTCGGTGGCCTAGTGGCTCAGGGGGTCGACTCGTGATCGTACCTAACTTCGAAACTTTTTATGCAGGTTGACTTGCACCGTCACAGGTTAGTATAACCGGTATATATTTTTTTTTTTTGTATTACTATTACTTATTAGTTTTTTTTTTGTTATACCTGGACGCGTTTCTTGACAACTGGCCGGACGTTGCCACTGATAGGGATTTGTGGAAATTAAGGGGGGAGGCCTTTGCCCAGCAATGGGACACTCAACAGGCTGATTAAAAAAAATAAAAAATAAAAATAGTTTTTGTGACAATTCTGAGTTTTGTCACATTTTCCTGCTCATTCATTGTTTTATATAATGGGGCTTCTAATCGGGTCATGTTTTGCTGCAATTTGTGGCCGGTAACTAGTGCTGTCTTACTCTTACTTCGTATGTTAGAGCAAGATGCGTATAGTTGCCGGTTACACATCGCCGTGAAAATGTTTCTCGTTTAGAAGCCGTATGCTAGGTTAAGTTTATTATTGTATAATATCATAAGCAATATTAAAAAAAACGACTGACTGCTGAGTTTCTTGCGGCGTTTCTTCTCAGCAGTGGTCTCTTGCGAAGCGCTGGTAGATTGTTGACGTGTAAAAGTGCCCGTGCGGCCTACTTACTATATAAACATCTTTTATCTTTATCATTTTAAAGTAACGATTTCGAACCCCCGCGGTCACCATGTACCAATGAGTTTTTCTAACTTAAGTGCATTACCCGATGCTCATACGGTGAAGGAGGTCACCTGCACATTCGAACAGCTGTAAGAGGGTAATTGCACAATTTGGCAGCGCAGACCATCAGGTAGCCTATGCGCACATTTGCCATTCTTCATGCTATTAAAATAGTTAACTGGGCCCTGATTGCGCTGATAATTTTAAAAACATCCTTAGCTCCCAAAATCGAACAGATCTTCATGAAATACAACTCGAGTTCAATTTCCAAAAGATCTTGAAATTTACATCCGCAATTCGAAACAGTTCAATCCTCACTTTGATACAGCGAGGTGCTTGGAGTTGGCGAAGTACAGCAGCCATAAATTCAGCGCTGACCGGCTCGGGAAACTTCGGCCAAGTTCGGATATGGCGAGTCTTTGAGTTATAGTGTAGTGTACTTGAAGAACTAAGATATCAGCGGCAGCGATGGCTCAACACAAACAGAACGATGTATAGAATATTACTAATGCAAGAAAAAAACTCTCTTTACAGAGAACTGGAATAAGTTAAATACGCATTCGAGGAGGAAGAGCAAAGGGCAATGTTCTTTTGTAGTTAGATTTGGTTTATTTACGTTTCTTGTTTCGTATTTCCCACAAAGATTTGTAAAATTTAAGTCTATCAGTAAAGAGTTCCTATGTTTCCAAGTAGATACTACTAGATACTATGAGTTAAATCACTCTTTTTTTTTTATACGGGGTGTTTTTTGGTCAGCAACTTCCACAATATTCATGATACTAACCTAAAAAAAAAAACTGTAAAAAATTTCTTTCGTCAAAGTCGAAAAAATGTCCTCGCTATTTTATATTATAAATCATGGTCTCTCGATTCTGTAGCTACGAAGGGGGTAGGCCGCTTATTGTCACGATGTTATTGTTTGATACTACCCTCACAAAACTATGCGCAAGCGATGTCAGTTCCACCATGATAAGCAGTTGCCAATAAACGTCAGCAACACCAGGGGCACAGCCGAGTTGCTGCATTACAGTGAATACCCTTCACTTTAACTCGTATTTAACCCTGAAGCATCAGCATGCGTTTGCGACGACTGTTAAATTCCGTTTTACTATTCTTTAGAACCTTTTACATCGTAAGAAATCGTGTCCTGCACCGCTTACTCCTATAGCTTGTGCCAGCCGCTTCAACTTTTGTCCGCGTGTCTCGTGGCGCGTGCGAGTGACGTCATTGTGCTGAGGACGCTGCTGTGCCTCAAAGAAGCGCTAAAGCCGCTGTTTGCTTACGAAATGGGGATTAGCCACAAAGGATGTTAATGTTTCCCTTATATAGTGACCGGCGTTGAGGAAGCGCTGGTTCTGCTATGTTGTCACGTCCAAGGACTGCGAAAGTTATGAAAAATTTACTTCTGTGTAACTTCTTTATAAACAAAATTCAAAATATTTATTCAGTAAATTGGTTACATGAGGGCTCTTTTACACGTCGATAATATGGAGTGAATCTGCTAGCGCTTCGGACAAGACAGTAAGGAAGAAACTCCAGCAGAAGGTCATTAAACGTCTTAGTACCTGTAAAATAGTTGTAAGTGAGGAAATAAATAAATAAAAAAATAAAAAAAAACAATCATAAAAACATAATAATACTTAAATGTAGGTCACATTAAGTAATAAGAAGGTAATAAAGTAGTAAATCAATTATTCTTAAATCTAGCAAAAGTAAAATTATAACAAATGTAAGGCCAATAAACATGAAACTAAAAATAATGACTATGAGAATAACACGACAAGGTCTCTACGTCAAAAGCCATAACTAAAATCACTTTGAACCCACAAAAATACTATTAAAAAACGTCTTATCCTTCCAAAACTTGAAGCACTTCATTGTAAGTAACAAAAATACCACAGTTGTGACACAAGGCAGTTAGAAGCATGCATAAAGCAGACCCTCCCGTGTTTTCTCTTCAACTCGGAAGTTCGTGTCTGATCGGATCGGTTTATCGTGTCCAAATGACAGGAGGGGACAGTGACACGGCAGACTCACGCCATGTTTGACAGCCCACTCCAACTTGTCGAATTTAGGGAAGTAATTAGCAGACATACTTGTAGCTTGCACGCCATCGCCGTTGTTTATTAATCCATCAGTTTTTATTCGGGTTAAGATTGCTTTTGCATCTTCAGATAAATTATTGCTTCATCATGTCAGCCGAAAGACGTCCACTGCTGGACATAGGCCTCCCCAAGGCTCTCCACTCAGACCGGTCTTGTGCTTTTTGCATCCACCGAAATTATTGCTTAGCTCTATATTTTTCTTATGACGGAAACAAGGAGTGTGACAACTTTAACAAAGTTTGTACCTAGTTAAGGACTAAATTAAGAAACGTTAACTTTTCCACTGAGTTACGAAAATTAGCTATACACTGTTATTGAGACAAATGGTTGCATCTCAGCTAAAACTCATGTAGCAAGTGCAAGCATATTACTAACGGGTGAGGATTGAATCTACGTCATTTATTGAATTTGAGATACTGCTAATTGGCGTTAAGACGTAGTATATTAATGTACGACAACCTTTTGTAACTCAGCGGAAAAGTTAACAGTTCTTAATTGTAGTCCTTAACCAGGTTCAAACTTTAAAGAAATGCCCAAATATACGTTTGTTTGTTAAAGTTACTACACTCCTTGTTTCCGTCATAAGAAAAGGATAGAGCTAAGAAATTATTTATCTGAAGATGCAATAATCAGCCTTAACCCGAATATAAACTGATGGATTACTAAACAACGGCGATGGCGTGCAAGCTACAAGTATGTCTGCTAATTACTTCCCTAAAGTTGACGTTGAAGTTGAGTTGATAAATCAAGCCTTTAGGCATATGATGGTACAGAGAGTCGACTTTTAAATTTCACACAAGTGGGAATGAAAATCAAATCACGTGGTCATCTTGCTAGCTCGTGTTTGATATCGCAAGAATTCTAATCACCAGGGTGTTAATTACGAACTACTAGGAATCAGTAAAAATCAGCCTTCTTGTTGAGCTTGTTTACTTTATTTGTGTTGTTTTCCTTGATGGGATATAGGATACCTGGGATCATTTTGCAACACCTGACTGGTGCCAGAAGACAAAAAACAAAAATAGAACTAAATAATTGCCTGACATAGTGTTAGACGGATATTTTTTCTTTTTGTTGGTTTTTCTTCTGTGCTTCTGTAAAATTTATGGTGTTTTTGTTGGTTTTTCTTCTGTCCTTCTGTAAAATTTATGGTGTTTTTTTTTGTTTTTTGACCTGTCATGATGATTAGTTACGCAACGGTATTAATTTATTGTGACGATTCTTTTGGGATTTTTAACAAGATGGCGTCGCTTTCTTAATCATTTTTTTTGCATATTTTGTTGTTTCATGGATAGTAATAATGTATTAATATGTAGTAAATTAACATTCAAATGTGCAGTATAATGAAGAATTCAAGTTGGAATACCTATCGCCTTTGGAAGGATTGCTCCAAGAAAATCCCATCTGTTCTTCGTAAAGTTCTAACTACATCGCTTCACGGAGGCTAGAGGATCACCGTACTACGTTGCCCAACCTAGACACTGGCAGAATTGTCCCACTGGGCAGTAGCCATATGTCAAAGAATTGAATTGAATTTATTGTGACAATACATTGATAAATAAATAAACTAGGTAACTGCAAATAAATCCATTTAGGACTGTGCTAGACTAATAGTCGTAACGTCTTTTTAAAAGCTTTTATTTAACTTGCAATGTACTTGTATGTACGGGTCAAATCTTGCAAGGTTAATTTGACCCACTTCCCGTCATCGGAATGGGCTGAAATTTGGACAACATATGTTAACCCGATGACAATGCAATATTTTGGTATCTAAGAGCTGATCTGGTGATGGAGTCGAAAGGTGGCTCTTCGCTATTCTTACCGTAAACCCACCGTGTTAGGACTCTATATAATCAATAATAGTTTGGTATTGATAAGCAGATAAAGATTTAACAAAAAAAAAGTACAATTGGCAACAAAAGCTTGTCCCAAAAATGAAATTCTGACAGAAACTTATTATGATATTTGTCATCGTGTCCAAATAACGTTGTAGGGTGTGGACGATAATGACGGAACCGCAGAGCTCACGCGACGTTTAACGTCACACTTTAAGCTGTCAACCCGAGGGAAGTAATTAGTATAGTTAAAGAACAAGGTGTCAGCGAGGCGACTGGACCCTTACAAGGTCCTAGGACCAATAAGTCCTTGGATATTAATAATAATAATTGACATATTTCCCGTACTTCCGGCACCAAAGACGGCAGCTAACTACAATAGTAGTTAAGGCATTCTGTACTCTATTGGCAATAACATTTAATATAATTTTTCTACACTATTTCAATGGAGTTAGTACCTTTTTGGTATTACGGAAACGTAGACTCTGTCACCGGGTCTAAATGATTGTGGGGCGGTAATGACAACATGGCCGGCTCATGCGACGGGTGTGATGTCATACTTAAAACTGACAACTGGAGGTGTTACTTCCTATTAGGGTATTGTTACAACATAACATCAATAAAATATTGATGTTATGTTCCTTATAATAGGCTGCGAAGTATGACGTTTCAGGCGCGGCTAGGACAAGCGGTCGTTAATGGAATTTCATACAAATCTTGCAGCCCTTGGGCGGCAAAGTCCTCTTTTTTAATTTCCATTCCACATAAATTTGTGGCACACAAGCATCATGACATTCTGCCACTATGCGTATTAAAAAAATCAATAAACGATTTGGTATGTACTTAGTACAATAATATAGAACCATCGAGCTGGTCTGATGATGCAGACTCATGGTGGAAATAGGAACTCCTAAATTACACATTATAAACCCGCTGTGTTAGGGCTCGATAGAATCGTCTTGACTAGTAGATGACGACTGTGAAAACAAAGTGCAATCGTCAACAAAAGCTTGTCCCAAAAAGGTTTTTTTTTTATAGAAATTTATTATTTCATACGTAAGTTTCAAAAAGGAACACTTTGACTGACCCTTAAATAGTCTGTCAGTCTTCTTATCCAGGCAATGAAGGCATTAGTATAAGGTAATGGATCCAAAATAATTTAGAAATAGGTCGGTTTACGATAGGTACTTTTATAGTTCAATTCATACGCCATGTTTTTTCCATTTTACTAACACGCATGGCGCTAACGTTAATGGTTCCATATTACCGTAGAAAGTAATATTTCCCTGCTTAGTAAAAGGACACATATGCTATGAAACTGCTATTGCTTATACGACCTTCTTGACAGCCTATTAGGATTTATATCGCTTTGGGCATGAAATATCTTATATGGTTTTTGTTTTAAGAGGGCGTAATAAAAAAGGCAATATCTATACTCTGAATCGCATACCTATTGCCTGTGTATTTAATTAAATCTTTTTAATATTTATTTCTGAAGTAGTGTTACTGTCTGTACATACATACATTAAATCACGCCTGTTTCCCAGAGGGGTAGGCGGTAGGTAGTACCACTTCTTTACACTTGCTAAGATCTTGACAATTTTCTTTCGCTTCTTCAACATTCATACATCGAGTCATGCACGCACGTTTCGGGTACTTAAGATTCGGCCCTTTTCCAGTATTTCTCCGATTTGATTCGAAAAAGTACGCCTAGGGCGGCCCCTTCTGACCCTTCCACTCACTTTCGATCTGTTTATCTCTTTCGTCAATCTTCTGTTACCGTCTGTTTTTTAAATATTACAATGATTAAATTTTACAATCGATTTTAATATCAGAAAAACAAATATAAATAAGTTTTCGTCAGTAAATTCATTTTTGGGACAAACTTTTGCTGTCGACTGTACTTCTTTGCAGAATCGTCGTGTACTCGTCAAGACAATTCTAACGAGCCCTAACACGACGGGTTTATCATTTTTAATTTAGGTGTTCCTATGGCCACCCTGTGTCTCCATCATCAGACCAGCGCAATGGTTCAGCTTCATCAGAAACCAGGAGGTGGGTCAAATTTAACTTGCGAGATTTGACCCGTACATACATACATGCATTGCAAGTTAAATTAAAGCTTGTAAAAAGCAATCATCACAATAAAGGGACTTGCAACCATTGTGACTTATAACGTCACTTTGACAAAGTTCAATGGGCCTTGAATCTATATACACATACATAAACACACGCCTTTATTCCCAGAGTGGGGTAGGCAGAGCTACAGAATTACCAACAACTCTAAAAACTTGTTGATAATTCTGTAACCTTGAAGTTATTTGGCTCACATATTTAATAAAGTGAAACAAAAACGTTGCATTTTCATAAAAGATAAAAAGATAAAAAAGATAAAAGATGTTTATTCAGTAAGTAGGCCGCACGGGCACTTTTACACGTCAAAAATCTACCAGCGACAATATTTTTACTTTTATCTTGGACAATCTTTAATGATCGTGTCTTGTATTTACATTCAATTTAGGTATCATTCATTTTCGAATGTGTCAAGCTGGTAAAGTGTCAAATAAACATCTAATTTTAATTTGAAACGCAAAATGCTAAAAGTTACACGCTTTTTAAATATGTTTTCAATTAAATTACTAAGGGCCTGTTGTTTGATCAGTAGTTAACTCAATTAATTGTTAAAATTCGAAAAAATAATCGAAAATTTGAGATATTTTCTTGACATTTAACCATTAGTTAAGATAGTTTAACTACTGATCAAACAACAGGGCCGTAAACATTTATTGCAGCATTTTTGGTTTAGCATTTGATGATCAATGATTGGCGTTTTAGTTAGTGATTATAAAATATTAAATACATTTAAAAATATAACCATTTATTAATAAGATATTAATTTTCTGGTTACAATTCAATTAAAATAAAACTAAGGTACTCAAATAAAGATGTAAATAATAATATGACCACTATAAAAAGAACACCCCCTCTAGCAGGTCCGCTCGCGGCATAGTCCCTATGACACTGGCTGCATTACCTCTCTGGATAGCTAGCCCAATCCTTAAAAGTACATACAACTGACAATACTCAAATTGATTGTTTGCTTAGAAGTGACCAGATGATAAGGGATATATGGAGTTTTCAATCCAATACTTTCAATTGAATATTCTTCCGAAAGTCCATGTCTTCTATAAATTTTCAAATTGACATCGAATCTTTCTTCAAAAGATTCAATAAAAAGATTGAGAATAAAGAGCTCCTGAATATACAATATTCCCTGATAGAATCGCATACCTCCCCACTCAAAACCTTATTGGTTTGCGTTATAAAAATAGCATCTTTCATAGTTTATTTATACGTGGAATTGAAATTTTCCTACTAAATATAAATGTGCAGTGGCCTTAGCGAAATTGATTTAGGAAAATTGCTTTTGTTATACAGAATATTCTTTAACAATTACGAAAACCATTGTGCTTCCAATGCAAGATCCGATAATTACTAAGTAATTTGGCCTTCGTGTATACCGAAGAATATACAAATGGACGTCAATCAGTATACAGGCTGTGATTCGTATACTGTATACTGAGATAAGTATACAGTATCTAAATCTATCTCCATAACATCAACTATTCTCTCAGGTACACATAAAATGTAGTTTATGTCTGTATCTATTTATGTAGGTATTTTAATGTATTTATTTTATTTTATTTATATAGGCTTTATTGGTAAGTTAATAAGTTATGTTGCTGTAAATAAAATTGTACACTTGCTTACTCGACAACCTTTCACCTTTCTCAATCTCTCAAGGGTGAGCTGTGGAGATCCCTTAAAGGGATAAGTTCACCTTTGTGCATATTTTTAAATTAATTGTATTGTTAATTGGTTTTTCTTTTGTACAATAAAGTGTTTACATACATACATACATTAAGTTCATTGGGAAATAACATTAGGCGAAATATATTTCACCGAAACTGTAGTACACAAATAATGTTCTACCGTACACAGTACGCACTGCCAAATCAAAAGTGTAGTAACTCAAAATACAACTGTATTTCAAAATCTACTTTAATGCAACGTCTATGAGCTTGAAATAAAACTAACAATGATTTTGAGTTGATGCTGTCTTGATCTAGCAGTGCAAGTACCGTACCGTACAGTACAGATGTAGTGCATAATTGTTTTCCATCGTATTTTCACGGAAACGTACGAACATGTCTTGCTATTTCAGTCAGTCACAGTACAAAAAGTAGAGGTTGACTGAAGTAGCATGACAAATACGAACGCTTCTGAGAAAAAACGATGAAAAACAAATTATGCACTACATCTGTACCCTAACGGTACGTCTGTTTTAGAGGGATATAGGTAGTAAAGCTCTTTTAGCAGCTGAGCAGATAAAAACGTTCTGCATGTAGCCTGACTACATATAATAAATGCTTCATCATTCACAACATCTCTGACCATTTCTGGTTAACATCCATTCATTTGACAGCTGCTCTAAGATACTTATTGGACTAACATACGGTATGTTGGCATATATTTATTATATTTAGAAAACCTTTAAGACTCAGGGACGCTCATCAATCAAACCCGGTATTACAACTGAAGCACGTGTTACCTTTTCATTCAGTGATTTAGAATACACACATACATAAAACACGGAAACTGCATCCTTACATACATACATACATTAAATCACGCCTGTTTCCCAGAGCGGTAGGCAGAGACCACTTCTTTCCACTTGCTACGATCTTGACAAATTTCTTTCGCTTCTTCCATATTCATACATCGAGTCATGCACGCACGTCGGTTTCGGGTACTTAAGATTCGGCCCTTTTCCAGTATTTCTCCGATTAGATTCGAAAAAGTACGCCTAGGGCGGCCCCTTCCGACCCTTCCACTCACTTTCGATCTGTATATCTCTTTCGTCAATCTTCTTTCATCCATCCTTTCCAAATGACCGAACCATCGAAGCATGCCCTTTTCAATCTTCGTGACTACATCTTCTTTTATTCCACATTTCTCTCTGTCTTTTTCATTTCTTACTCTAACAATCAGTTTCACACCACACATACTACGCAAAGAGCGCATTTCAACTACATTTACACGACTTTCACCCTTTAAATTACTCAATTATAAAAAAATTTCAAAACAATTCTAACTTCACCTTAAGCATACTGACCTCGAAGGGTTGACCAAGTTGGCACAAGGTGTCCAGAGAGACAGGCAATTCGGAAAAGTCCCGGAACTTTGTGTGCTGTCCCGTGTTAGATATTAGACAGTCCCGGATATTAAATATTTGTCAAAGTTACGTACTACTAGGGACACGGTTATAATGAAATAAATTAAACCTTTATTTAAAACTACTTTTGCGTAAAACAACGCATTCTAAGACACAACCCGCATAAATGAAGTTGTTACATATGGAAATAATAAACGAAAGCTGTATACGACTACTCTGCCGTGCAGATCTTAAAACGCAGTAAGTGCAAAAATTCCGTTTCGAGAAAAACGCAAAAAACTACTTCAAAGTTCATTTTCTTTTGTTATTTTGATGACTCTTGCAAAAGTTTGACTTTTACTTTAAGGTATAGGTAACAAGTATTGATTACAAGGAAAAAGTACATCCTCATACTTATATTAGGCATGTGAGGAGGATTTAAGGGAAACCTGAGCTGTTACTGCTAAAATATTTTCACTAAAAATCTTTCAGAATACCGAATAACATGCAGCATAAAAGCTTGATACTGCCACGATTCATTCGAGTTTGCAGAGTAAAGTACAGTATGTCATCATATTTGCTGCATCTTAGTTAGACTGTGGCATTTATTTAAAATGCTACGAGTTTTTTTACTGCTTATAGCTAAGAAAATTGAACGTAACAATGTGTAAAATTACGTTTTCTGCAATATTTTGTAATTGGAATCATCTGCCGTGCTACCAAAGAAGGCGGCTAAGTGCACAGTAGTGGTATTAGCATTTTAAATTTAATTTGGTTATCAATAGAGTTTAAAATGGTTCGACCACTACCATTGCAGTTAGCCGCCTTCTTTGGTAGGACGGCAGTCATAAGTGTCACCATCATTATATTGAAATAAAACCTATTGTTTAACGTTTTTAGTTTTATAATAATTAAATACATACATACATACCTTCACGCCTGTAATCCCAAAGTGGGGTACACGGAGCTACAGAATTACCTACAACTTTAAATACTTGTTGAAAATAATTAAATATTACTATTAAAACCGCAAAAGTATTTTCTGTCTTAATTAACAAAAAAGTCAAAATAATACACAACATTTAATTGTATTTCTTTTAATTTTAATTTAGTTATCACACACATAAAATAAAAATAAAATAACAAAACTAAATAATCAGTCTTACTGAGATCAAAAACACTTTTATAAAATAACTAGTTAATACTTTTATTTAAAAAAATCACTATATTGTAGCGACAGAAACTTAACTTAATGATTCTGAGATCAACTAACATGGCACATTGGTCTTCATAATAATGATTAAACTTAATTAAAAAGGTATTTCTGTTTAAAAAAAAATATTCTTCTTAAAACAAAAAAGTGGTACATTTTTTTTTTAAATCATGATGAAACTTATCATGCACACTAAACAACAAAATCTAGATACTAAACTTATTAAAGGTTTAAAACGGTTAGAAAACTTAAACATATCAAAAAATCTCCTTATGTTATGAGATTGGAAATCTACAGAAAAGCAGGCAGGTGCCGTTATCGTAGTAATATAATTAAATACGTGAAAATTACTAATAGCAACAGATTTTATTCACTTTCGAGCTCCGCATCATCAATGTCTTGCGACTCTGTAGAGACGGCAATGTTTTTCCAGAACAGCAACCTATTATTCGGCATTAATGGTCCAAGTTTATTAATAATTTCTTGTTTCCTAACAGAATTTATACCCTTGGGGTTCATTTTTACAGCCGGGTTGGGAATTTTTCTTGATTTCAAACAGTTTAATTCTTTATAAGTTTCGCAATTAAAATCAGTTTTAAAATGCATGCAAAACTTTCCTCTTTGAACCATTATTTCCTCAATATCCTTAAGATACACTCTCTGTCCCGTGGCGTTTTTTAGTTTTTGTTGGGAAACATGAGACTTAAAAGCATAGAAATCGTTCACTTCCATTTTTTTTACGTGAACTTTACCTGCACTTCTCGAATGCTCTACAGCTTGTGCAAAGTCATCAAAGTCATAAACCTTGTTTGTTTTTTTAAGCGATTGCTCGACGCTGTGATGGAAGGAGTCCGCAGACATAAATGTATGTGCAGGTTCGAAATACTTGAAAATAATCTTTGTAGCGTTTATCTCCGTGCTATTTATTATCGATATCAGAAAAGTTATCAAGCACCAATTTTTATTTTGTGCCGAGCAATTGTCAAGCCAAAAGTTAAAAGTTTCAGCGTCTCTATGGATCTTAAGAAAGGCTTTGAAGGTGCTTATTAGGTCTTCTTGCTTCCTTCCGGAAATACCCTCATGCCAGATCATGGCACAAGCAGGGTTGTTTTGTGAATATTTTCCTAATGGGACAAACGACTCATTGTACGCCACTAATCTCGGACAAAATACAGCTCTTTTGAACGAATCAAGTCTCGGTAGCATGATAACTTTCTGTAGATCGGCTGAAACGTAAATATTTCCATCGAGTACCTTTTTGGCATCCGACTCATATTCTTTACGAGCCCTGGTATATTTCTCTTTGTGCTTCATGTAATTGTTGCAAGTTTCACAATTTGGACTGAAATTATTATTTTGATGGTTGACGTCATGCAAAAAGAAGGTTTCACACGACTCGCATTCCTCGTGTCCCAGTTTTGTGAAGGCGATATTCATCACGTTAGTTACGTGGTTCCTATATGTTTCGAAACAACACTTGTCATTTGGATGCAACTCTACAAAATTATCGTACATCATGGTAATAGTCAGGTCAGAAGACAGGTATCTCTTGTTCGGAGCATGAGCCCTACGATAATGATGCACGCATGGCCCAAAAGATTCAACATGGCTTGTTAGCACATCTTTATTAACAGTACCGATGTTTAAGTTTCTACCATCTCGTTTGTCATTCAGATCCGATGAATCTTTTTTTTAAAGCAGACAATACGAACCTGTCATTCTTTTTATTCTAACCTAAAGTGCACAGAAAAAACGTTTTGCAAACTTCAATTTTCTCTTTTTCATTGAAAAAAAAGTACTTATGTGTCATTTGTCTTTGTTTTTTCTTAGCATTTGATTTTCCTCTACATTCCTCAGAAACAACTAGACTTTTTATAAAAACACCTCGATTTGCCCAATCCATAGACCAGTAGTTTGCATGAATAGATAACCTTTGATCTTCAGTGAAATTCAATGTACATAGCTTTTTGCATAGGTTATTACATGGTTCTTTTAAATTATATTTTTCAAGATTACGTTTGTATTTTTTTGCAGCTTTTTGTTTAATTGACGTTTTTCTTTTTTTTAACATTGGGGTTAAGCTACTGGGTAAGACGGGTTCTAAGAATTCTTCTACTACATTATTACATTCAGAGTCTGATGATGGGAGGGAGGGAACATAATCTATGTCTTTTACCGAATCATCTGAATTTAAAAAAAGTATTTCGGCCAGATCTGGAGAAGTCGGCAAAGACTGCGGTAAAATGTCTAGTGAGGGCCGTAACAAGTTATCGACATTCGAAATTATTGAGTCATTTTGATTTATTTCTACCAGAGTAGATTGTGGGAAAGACGGAGTTACTCTTGTTAGTTCTGTAAAAACTTTTGGTGAAGCTGTCATTTCCGGAGCTGGTTCTGTTATAGTAGGGTCAACTGGAGTGTGGTCGGCAATTTGTGATGTGAGACCTGATGCTTCTAGGGCCGGTTGCGTAAAGGTTGTGGCTGTGCGTTTTTGTATTATATCGTTGTTTGTTTTCGGTTCAGGTAAAAATTTCTGTGTAGGTTGTATTGAACTATACTGTAACTGAGTACCGGATAAATCCTGAGCAAGTTGTGTTACATCGAAATCCTGAATAAAGTGATGGGAATTGTCGTATTCAAAATTCCCGCTTTCAATTTCCTTCATTTTATGTAATGTAATAGGAAGTGACCAAATTGATGTATCATTTAACTGATTTCCTGACGTTTGTTTGGGGTTTTTCTTTTTTTCACGACTATCATTTTTCTTTAATGTCTTCTGAGCTACTTGGCCGAGTTCTCCTTCGGAATCATGTAAATTATTTATAATAGCTAGAATTTTTCTTGATCTAGAATTCATTTTCTTATTTCTGTAAACAAAATGAAATCTTATGTCAAAGAGGTTACCGCAGGAAGAATGAGATGGAAAGATAAAATACAGAAAAAAACTATTGTACCTGCAGAACCAAACAAACAAACAAACAAATTAACGAGAACTATGCCTCCTATTGATGTAACAAATTAGTGAGTAAATTAGTTGAACAGATTTTATTTATACGTATTTAGTCAATGTATTGGTAGGTACTAGATAAAATAAAAAAAGTTGTTTAAACGATAATAAACCTTGATTATCTATTAGTCTTGATTATCTACTACAGTTTTACAAGTAAATACCCTATTCTTTGTTTGTTTAGAGTAAATTAAATAAATCACACATTCCTGTCACAAGTGCAATTCAACGCGTTAATAATTAGGTAAGTAAACGAATTTCAAATCACTTACCTCGAACGCAGTCTTCACAAACACACCAACCACAAAACACCACGGACCTATACTTCTCGTACGACGTCCGAGACCCCACTGGCCAATCAATTACTAAATAATACACAGCAAATAACGTGAAAAACGCAGTACAAATATTAAAAAATATTGATCTACTAACTAAAACGCAGCAACTCAACGTAAGCTGCGATTTAGGTGGTAAACTTATATTCGTAAGATACGGCGATTACCGACTAATGAGCAGTAAAACTACTATCCACTGTGAAAATTGTAGTACAAAGTTAAAAAAACGTTAATTTACAAACTAAAACGCAGTTAACTAGACGTGTACTGCAATTTAAATAGAATATAATCATTTGCATCTTTCAATGATTACCGACTTATTAGGAGTAAGTTATCTAAACGCTGCATTTTAAATGGCCATTACAGATGAGATTTAATTGTTTCTTTACAGTTAAAACAAAGTAACTGATTTCTTACGGTGTTTTATTTAGTTTTCCAGATTTAATAAACCGTAAAATACTTAATAAAACACTTAAACTTCGAATATTACTGCAATTTATTTAGGTATAATCTACATTATTTTCGGTGTTTTACTAAGCCGTGTTATGATTTTTAGGATTCTAATTACATTCTGCGTTTTAGTTAGTCCTACAGTGTACTATTGTCTGAGCACTTTAACATACTGCTCGTAGAGGCTTCGAAGGAGGCTCCGGAGGAAAAAACCGTCTACATAATTATTTGCGTTACGACGCCCTGATTCCAAATCACTAATAAACAGAAAACACTCGAAATGCCACTTACTGCGTTTTAAGATCTGCACGGCAGTACTTATAGTGTAATAACTTGTCTGATTAGTCTTCATGCACATTTATCTAATTAAAACATTATTGTCACGTGCGAAAACGATGGTAACAGCGATAAGCGATATGCGATAAGACAAACTTAAAACAATTACTTATAAAAAAGTGTGTAACTTCACGCGTTCAAATAAGTTCAAAACTATACATTATCAGATCTTCCCAGCTAAACGCTAGAAATGTCCAGGGAAATGTTCAATCCGCATGGCAACCCTACCCCCGCGACCGCCACAAAAAAGGCATTAACTTCTCCTCTTCTCTCGAGAAAGCAATTTGGCTACAATTTTAATCGCCTGACAATAAAACAGCATTAATTGCTGCTAAGTTCGACCCCCCGGGATCTTCCCCCTCACCGGGGTCGGCCACAAAAGAAATAAGTTACAGTAGGGAAACAACTTTCTTGTTGTTTCTAGAACAAACTTTGATGCCATGTGGCATCAAATCGTCAACTGCTTATTAATTTTTATTATCATTACCAAGGTTGAAAATATCTTTTACTGGGCAAAAAACTTCAAGGAACGCTACTTACAGAAAATGCGTTTTCAAGCTTGAAGACTTAGGGTCTCCCCAGACTTATCGACGCCGAATCGGCTTGAGCCGGTAAGAAAAAGTTTTATTTCCATGCAATAAGACCGAAAACGACGTCGTTCCGTTCGCAACGCCGAATCGAGCCGAGCCGAGCCGAACCGAGCGACGTCGTTTTCGCTCTTATTGCATGGACATAAAACTTTTTCTTCCCGGCTCAAGCCGATTCAGAGTCGATAGGTCTGGGGAGACCCTTACAGTCCGGGTCAATAGAAATGGCAAAAGATGTAAACAAAACCAAACGGACTTATATACCATTATTACACCATAATCACGTACTTTTGGACATCGCGTGAGGTATATTTAATTATATACACGCTTGATTGTTATTATTACATTCAGTTTAAGGTTAAATAACTGTTAACTATACGTTTTTTAAATCAAAACTCGTATGCAGAAATTTTGAGGTTATGTGTCAAACAATTCTGTTTTTTTTTACATCTTTTACCATTTCTATTGACCCCGACTTTAGATGGAATGCATCTAGGTATGCTAGTAATTTCCCCGGTCATCTTATCCCCAAATTGGAACACAATGCGTAGTCCCCTTGGATCCTGCATATGCTGCCGTAACGTAATACCATAGAAAGCGGCTAAATGCAATTTAGTAATCGAACCATTCTATGCTCTATAGGTAACCACATAAAATTTAAAATTCTGATGTTATGACTATTCAGTTAGCCTCCTTCTTTGGTTTGGTTGGCAGCACCAAGAAGGATTCGCTTTGAGAGTAGTACAGTGTTTTAATAAGATATTAATGATACAAGAAGTTTCGCGAACTTTGTTGGCAAGGCTTGACATGATCAAATAAAATCCATAATGTCACATTAAACATTCTAGTATTCGATAATTAAATTCATTTGCGTTTTAATTTCTACATCAGCCGAGCGATTCCGATATTAACCTGGAACTTACTTAATTTCGGTAGGGCTTGGCGGTAGTGGACGACTAAATATCTGTCAAAATGTACGGATAGACGCAGGAAAACGCATGACAGCTTACGAAAATGCAATAAGTACATTATTGAAGTTGTTATTTTAATTTTATTTTTGAAATTGTTAACGTTAGCAGAATGCAACTTGACAAAGCCTTGACGGCTAGAAATTTACACTTTCACGTCAATGAGATCATCATCATCATCATCATCATCATCATCATCATCATCATCATCATCGTCAACATCATCATCATCATCATCATATTATGGTACGCCCACACCAATGCATAAAAAAGGTGACGGTACGGAATCGCAGTGACGCATCGTATGCGTACTGTTTTATCGCATCCCCTCCATACCGCTGCTTAACGGTGCGTATATTACGGTGCGTCAAAAACAGCGCCATGTTGTTACTATGACCCCGTCTTTTGTTTACGCAACGACACCGTATTTTGAGCAGCAGTGTGGAGGCCATGCGATAAAAACAGTACGGATACGATGCGTCACTGCGATTCCGTACCGTCTCCGTATTTTAAGCAGCGGTGGGATCGCACCTTTAACGTTACTGATGCCCGACAAAGCTTCTTGGTCTCGATGAAAATCCCAATGCTCAACTGTAAGTCACTTACACTGTGCAAAGGAGTTAAGATACCCTACTATCATCACTTTGTATTCCGCTGAGGCCCCCAATTCTCGCGGTATAATAGTTATAATCTTGAATACAAAATTAATACCGGCTTTAGCGAATTCCAAGAATTACAGTAGATTTAATTTTGGTTAATAATCACTAATAATCAGCACCGAATGTGTTGAGCAAAACTGACGCGTAATGATCGCATCCTGTGTAATTTCTGGAAGCCTGTATCCATTATTGTCTTAATAATAAGAATAAGTATCAGTTAATAACACATATCAGTTCATACATAGAGCCCATTATTAATGTTTCCATCCTTCTAAATAATCCTACACTAACCATTGGTTGTCCGTGGGAGCATACTTCCATAGTTTGAACTCAGGGACAATCGCCGGTTGGTGTCCCATCACTTTACTAAATTAAACTTGTCTAAAGGGCCTCTGCGTGTTGGCTTCGGCTCCATGTACAGTCAACAGCATAAATAAGTGATTATTTCTGTACCTTGTCGCTTTCAATCGTTTCACCATTTTCCTATAACATTCCAAATACAACGTTAAAGTGAGAAGGTACATAAATGATCACTTATTTATGCTGTTGACTGTACGCCTACCAAAGGTCTGGGACTCCCATAGTATCGCTATAGGTGTGCTGTAATATGTGAGGAGTTGCGTCAATTCCTCCTGGATTCCACCATCAGATCGGACTAAATTGGGACCACACGGGAAACACAAGCTTTCAAAAAAAAAAAAAAACGAAGTCGGTTCACCCATTCGAAAGTTATGATGTAACAAACATTTAAAAAAAAAACAGTTGAATTGAGAACCGCCTCCATTTTTTGACGTGGGTTAAAAACACTTTTACTTCACACTTCCGTCCGTAAAAAACTTTCAAGAAACCTGCAAGTGTACCACAAGGCACTGAAGGCACTATTGGACGCATCGTTCAGTTCCTTGCAGCTGCATGTGGCTTTGTCATAAATATTGGTGGCATAACGCCCGACTGTTTGCCTCCTACACTGTGCGCAGGGAAGTCGCAAGGCCCTTAACAGTTTTTGTTTCCTCACCAGTTTTTGTTTAGGTAAACAACGCTCACTTCTAATTGCGCTCGTAAACTTGAAGCTGTTTAATCCGGTTCGCGGTTAACTTTGTGAATGTTTAATTCTTAAGTATAAAAACGAAATGTCCAACATTGAAAAAGTTGTTTCTTATTAATTTAGCGTTGCTTTCGTTTTAGAACGCGATTGAAGTTTGCGGTCACCTAGTTAGAAAAGTCTGTTGTTTGACATAGTTGATGCTTGTCCAAACCATGTAAAAAAATTTATTATGATTTGTTCTAAATAGATTTTTAAGGTTGTATTTGTTTTTACGAGATCACAAGCGTCTGAAAATAGTTTAAGGTTTAATAATTACAATAAAACTGAAAGGTTTTTAATAAAACACACTGGGTGTAAACCATTTAAATACCCAATTTTTCTTCATATCATAGTCACACTGTTGACTATGACAGCGCGTAGTGACGAGTGAATAAGATCTGTTATAACGTCAGCAACATGATTACGATATCGAGGCAAGATGGGCTATTACGATGGGGAAAGGACGCAAGTTTTTTTTTCGTTTTTTTTAAGGGCCTTTATACAACGCTAGGGTATGTAAAAAACGGGTTTAACCGGTTTTAACCGGTATATTTTCATTTCGGTTAGTAACCGGTTAAATTGCAACAGTAGGTATAAATCGGCCCCGTTAAGTCGGTCACCATTTTTGTCATAAAATAATTGAAAAAACATAACGCAAGTTTTACAAAATAAGCAAGTTTGGTATACACTTCTTTTAACTATCGTGGTTATTCATAATCCTGAAGTTAACAAAACCAACCTACCCACATATTCCAGTGAGTATGACGTTATTGACGATGGCAACAATGAATAATCGGACACCCTCCAAATATTCCAACCGAGGTAAGGTTTTCATAACTAAGTCCGTAGTTTAATAAAGATTCGACAATAAACAGCAAATAACAAACGTAAACTAAATAAATGCCACAGTATCTAAACGGAAGTCGATATTTCGTTAAATAATCGTGTTGTAAAAATCTAAATAAACACTTCTTCAGCCAAATTTCAATTTAAATCGCCATGTTATTCGTTTAAGGGCATTTAAGGCACCACCGTTACAAAGATTAAGGAGCTAATTAACGAGTTTTTTTTCCGTCTGTTTGTCCGGAAACGGAAAACAAGCGCCGGCCGTGCGCCGGAGTTTATTAATCAAGCCACTGCCCTGTTGTTGAATACCGAATTCGGTGAACTGCGATTATCAGGATGTTGAAACCGCTTTTGTTTTGATGATCGTCATGTTTGTTACGTTTAAAGAAAGATAGCTTTACTCAAATAACTTTAGGACGAATTTGTTCGCGTAGAATTATTTTCCCACTGAGTACTTCCCTTATTTCTTACCGAAAAACTCGGCGAAAGATGGATTGTATACAACTAGATGGGCGTAATATTTTGACCACATTCACATCACATGTCATCACGGAGCAGACTGATTAGAAAATGGTAGCCCGAGAATGCATTTACGACGACGCTATTTGGCTTGGAGCGGAGGCGTGGCGTATTCGAACGTTGGATTTTGTCATTCACGATAGTTACATTCGGATTGCGCGTTGGCGCGTAGCGCTGGCTTTCCGTCTATTTGGAAATCCAACTCACCACGCCAAGTGGGTACTTTTAAACGTGAATATCAATCACGGATCGATTTTGGCGCGGCGCTGTTCTATTCGGATTGTTAGAACGTTGTGAATATAATTATAGTGCACCTAAACCAATGCCTAAGGTCAAAAATTCAATTTGTGATTATGACCCATCTTAGGTCCAAAGCCAATCTGACATTCTACAGCAATAAGGTTGAGTTTCTTATAAGTTACAAATGACTGTATCTGTAATGTGATTGAAGACTTTGAGCATTTTTTTTTAAATGGAAGTAAAATGGCGATAAATGTCTTTTAATGGATTCTCGTAAATGACAGTCGGTCAGGTTATAAATAATGATAGATTAGATTTCATTCTAAAATTCACCAGCTAGGGTAAAGTCACCAGTGGTCAGCCAGAGACCTGTAGTCGGCCTCTACCTATATTTTGTATGAGTGGGAAGAGTACAAAATATATATTTCCCACTCCTTGCACTCAAATGAGGTCAAATACACTGGTCTTTGGCTGACCACTGGTCACTTTACCTTAGCTATTGAATTTCAGAATAAAATCTAATCTAACATTATTTATAACCTGATAAACTGTCATTTACGAGAATCCATTAAAAGACGTTTACCGCCATTTTACTTAAAACGAGTTACTTCATTACATAATAGAACTACTTGGCAGTACTTACACTAAGTTACCTAGAAGTAGAGCCTGAAACTTGTGCGGTAATTAACAGCACTTAAGTGCCAAAATTGGGTGGCGCGAGGTAATTGCAGTGG
Source organism: Acleris emargana (assembly GCA_927399475.2). Taxonomy (NCBI): domain Eukaryota; kingdom Metazoa; phylum Arthropoda; class Insecta; order Lepidoptera; family Tortricidae; genus Acleris; species Acleris emargana. The sequence goes on along the minus strand of OV656848.1, from coordinate 21,090,416 downwards.
GTTCTGCCAAATTATGACGTCACAGCCGCGGCCATTTCACGCATTTAGGTTTCAGACTTAATGCATTTAAACTTAGGGTTTATGCTGAACAACCCGTCTCTTGCATTTAGTAAGTGAATGAGAAAGATAGGGCTATTTTAACATACTTCACGGTTTGTAGACCGAGTTAAAAGAAGTTGGTTCATTTATCGTTATTTTTTGACACTAGAGACTTTGGAGAGCAATTAAAAATGTGTCAATTTAAAAAAAAAATAGCAATACGTGCTGTGTGTTATTTCTTCCCGTAAGTATAGTCAAATGACTTCGGCTTTGCTTATACATATGTATACCTATATAAGGAGTATACCTATGATTAAATTGCATAAAAAATATTATACGAATTTTCATTTTGCATAACACAAATTGCATAATTTAGATCTCAATAATAAACCAACGATAAAATAATTAATATGCAAAACAAAGATTTGTACAATTTCTTAAATCATTATGTTCATTTACCGTTTTAAACCCGCTCCAAGAAAATGATATGCTTTTAAATTAAATACATAAGGAGGTAATGTTGAAGCTTCTTGATTCAAGCAGGGTCTAATTATTTGTTTTCTGGATAATCAATGCTTTTATTATAATGGTTTTTTAAATAATATATTTGAACATAAGGAAAGTACATTGACATTTTCCATACAGTAGATTGAGAAGAGAAGAGGACGCGGCGGCGGTGCGTTGCCCGGTTTATAATAGGGAATGCAAATAACTGGGTTTAACCGGTATTAACCGGTTATTTTCATACAAAAACGGTTAATAACCGGTTAAATTACATTTCCTAGTTTATAATAATTTACAGCGCCTCTCGCGGCCATCACGGGAAGCTCGCTACTCTGCGAGTGACGTAGATTTCGTCCATAACAGGTAATAGAATAGGTAGGTTTGGTTCCATAAAGTATACTTTTTCAATTCTTATGTAGTATCACAAAAAGCTGCTTATTATTAATTACTTACATACATACAAAAGATAAAGATAAAGATAAAGACATTTATTCAGTAAGTAGGCCGCACGGGCACTTTTACACGTCAAGAATCTACCAGCGCTTCACAAGAGGAGACCACTGCTGAGAAGAAGCGCCGCAAGAAACTCAGCAGTCAGTCATTTTTTTCAATATATTTAATATTACAATGGTACTACTTAGTCTAGCATTATATCACTACATAGTATAAAACAAAGTCGCTTGCGCTGTCTGTCCCTATGTATGCTTAAATCTTTAAAACTACGCAACGGATTTTGATGCGGTTTTTTTTAATAGATAGAGTGATTCTTAAGGAAGGTTTATATGTATAATACATTCCACGCGGGCGAAGCCGCGGGCGGGTCGCTAGTAAATCTATAAATAGCAAATAAAAAAATATTTCAAATATCCTGCGTAGTTACCGCACCATCACGCCTTCATCCCAGAGTGGGGTAGGCAGAGCTACGAAATTACCAACCACTCTAACAATTTGTTGTTAATTCTATAACCACATTTTGCAAAAACAGGCTAATAAGTTTACGATGTGTATATTAGTGACAGGTTGCAAGCCCATCGCCTAACAATACCACAGCCTTTAATCCATTAGTCGCCTCTTACGACCTCCACAGGAAGACATGGAGTGGCAGTATTCTAGGCGGCCGGCAACCACACAGCAATTTATTAACTTCAAAAAATACCTCAATATAAGAGGTACAAATCACTGTGATACGCACACAACACAACGTAAGCTTAACACAAGGTAAGTAATTTAAAACAGCCGTGTAAAGAGGTTGCCGACGTTTTCCTTGTTGCCAACCTCAAAAACATAAGCCATCCCTCCACGTCTCTGTCCGAAGTTTCTTCGTTAATTAAGATTTTCAAAGGCCGACTTGACGGTGTAAAAGGGGATGAAACATGGGATTTATGTTTCAAAGTAGATACTGGTAAAGAGAGGTGACTTTTATCAAAGAATTACTTTTCATTTTTTTTGTCAACAACATTCTAAATTCAAAATTTTTAGGGTTCCGTACCTCAAAAAGAACCGACGGAAAACTACTAGACCGATTGAGATGCATTTTGGTACACATAATGTAGTACACACAATATCACACCTAACTAACCATTAAAGACAAAGCAGAGAGAAAAAGAAAGAGATGTATATATGTGTATTATGTCAACTTCTATGCATTCTAGTGCGACTCTCTTTCATGCAATATTTCAGATTTCTGAAGTGTGCTAGACGTGTTGCTGTGTGTACGTTGGTGATCCAAAGACGGAATTAAATGAAAGTTTTAAAAATAGGACCACTTTTGGGGAATTTAGATTTTAATAAAAGTTGTGCAAATTATATTTTCATTCATTCATTCATGTCAGCCGAAAGACGTCAAATGAAAGCTTGTTGTAAGAATCTTGAATGTACGTTTTTCATAGTTTTAAGATAATGGTTTTGAAGTTATTTAACATAATAAACGTAAATAGACCACCCCTCCTTATCTCCAAAATTACTTAGCTTAAAATTTCAACAAAAAAAACAGATAAATGGTTCTGAACCTATAGATTACAGGAAAACCTACAAGAAGTCTCAGTTATTTAAAGTAATAGGAAATTTCTCAAAACCTACGGAAGAAACTCTCCACGCTAGTTAACCTGGCACTTCTCCCTCTAATCTCTCTCTTAAGATTTTGGTGTGTTTTTCTGCGGAAACGACGCAGTCTATTTGATATATTTTTTAATATAATATTTATAGATTTATATAATACTAGACTAAGTAGTACAATTTTATATTAAAAATATTTAAAAAAATGGGGCGATGGGCTTGCCATCTGTCACTAATACACTGGGAAACATCTTAGCCTACTTGTGCAAAATGTGGTTACAGAATTATCAAGAAGTTTTAAGACTTGTTGGTAATTCTTTAGCTCTGCCTACCCCACTCTGGGAATCATGGCGTGAGTTTATGTATTTATGTATGTATTTAAAAAAAATACTGACTGCTGAGTTTCTTGCGGCGTTTCTTCTCAGCAGTGGTCTCTTCCTGTGAAGCGCTGGTACATTCTTGACGTGTAAAAGTATCCATGCGGCCTACTTACTGAATAAATGTCTTTGTCTTTGTCTTTATCTTTATCTTTACTTCTCTATTTGAAAGTTATTAAGGCAAAATATAAAGAACCTTGCTATGTCCAGGTCCAGTATCTACGGGACTCAAAACAGGTAAAACAAAGCAACTAATATAAATATGAGTAACTTCGTAACAAGTTACCGAAGAGGTTATTACACTCCACTCGTACAGTTCCGGCGAGTTTCAAAGTTTTCCTAATTGCTACTTCCGTACTAGTGACTAACTTTCCTATTTAATGAACGATGATATTATTAAATGTTAAGGAATAACAAAAAAAACGTCTAGAGCGTCCCCTACCGACATTTTCAGTCGCTCTCAATGATAAAGTAATTAAAGGTACCGATTTTAAATGATATGACGTTAGCATTAAACATTTTACTTGTGGAAGGACCTTGTGCAGGGTCCGTCCGGGTTGGTACCACCACTTATCCATTAACCTACCGCCAAGCAGCAGTATTTGAAATATTTATCTATAACGGACATTTCGACAAAAGTATATTTGACCTTTGTTAGACTTTCGTTTTTGGCTTGAAGACCTCCTAGGTGTATCTTACGGGTTACACCAAAACTGATTGAAAAATGTATGTTTTATTACACTATTACAATCACTGTTTATCATTAGATATCATTTAATTGTTGTAATTTATCAGAAAATACCAACCCAAATTTAAAATAATCACGTCATCCATAAAAAATCTGCTAAATAAATAAAGATATTAAAACAAATCTACTGGATCAATACAAATTAATGAAATTGGTCTCTTAAAATTACCTATTCTTTCGAATTAGAATGTAAAGACCGTGAGTTATTTTTTTTGGTATATCCCAATAGGAGAAGATAATGAAAATCGATCCAGCCATTCTTGAATTATAAATGGTGTAACTAACCTGACTTTGTATTATTTATAGAATTAAGTAGGTTTAAAGTTATTTGCTTATTTTGTTTCTAGTAAAAAAACCATGTCAGGTGTTCAAATTCGAAATGACTGTTATGCTGATTATTTGAGATAATTTAATTTCAGTATTTCTCCAACTTTTACATTAGTTATTGACATAATAATGTTTCTGTCGTCTTAATTAGGTATTCATGAGAGCGTACACTTAAAAAAACTAAATTCCAAAGCTGTCCAAAAGAGGTGAATAATTCGAAAAAACTTAATTGTCATAGCTTGAAAACGGTGCAACTTTTACTGAGGTCATGTTAGGCTGGTTTGGATGGTTTTTGGCTAGTGAATCTCCGGGTGGCACGTCACAACGTGCTATTTTTGGGACACCCTGTATTCTAGATGCATATTTTTATGAAAAAAACCTGCTCAGAATAAAAATAATCTAGAAATCCGTTCGTTGACTTGAGCCCTTCCAAGTGGCGTAGGGCTTCGGTCCGGGATTATGTCGGTTATTAAGGAGCCCTTGGGTTTCAATCAGTATTGCTGTGTTTTAAAATAAAATATAATTTTTCACGCAAAATAATGAAAAGGGGCTATCGTGAAGATTTAATAACAAAAATATTACATTCGGGATTGTTTTTTTTTACGAGTAGTGAGTTTAGTATTAGTTCAAAACGTACAAGTTAAGTTATAACCAGCCGTGTGCTAACTCGGGGTACGAATACTAAAGTAAGGTAGCTAAATATTTTTTTGACAAAAAGAAGATATCGCTGTTCATTATCTTTTTTTTTTTTTTAATAAAAACAGTGAACAAATGTTTTTTTTTTGATATGGTTCTCATAGTGAACATATTTTTTTTCGTATTGATCGATAAAGAAGATTGACATCTTGATGAAAATATCCACTTTATATTAACTACTAAACGTTCCCTCAACGTCCACGGTGGTTAACGAAGAATTCTTAAATATTTAAAATGATTCAAAGCTTCTGTCTCGAGCAGAATATTCTAATGTCTTTACCTTTTATTTACTTTGTCACAGTGTTGTAACCAATGAACACATGTTTATAAAAATATAGGTATATCGAAATCTGATTTATCGATATCAAATCCCTAGAAAGTACCCCGTCATAGTACATTTCTGGTTTTATCCAGTTCCCGTTATTGAGTAGGTTAAAAAAAGTAGTAAGTTATTTTATGTAAAATAATTTCAATATTATTACGATTGCTAACAAATGGGTCTAATACCTCGTATTCTACAATAAATAACACCATATTGGACGATGGACCGATGACCTAATAAAGGTGGTGGATGCAGACCACATTGGATCGTTCTCGCTGGACATCAAAGGGGGAGCCTAGTATGTTCAGCAGTGGATGACTACGGGCTGGAATGATAATGATGAAAAAAGAATGATCAAGACGTTGGCAACACAATAACACATCAAAAGCCATAAGATAGACACTTGACTCGAACAAAAATTAGCGCTTTATCAAGCTTAATATTTCATATACGGAGACCTCAATCAAAAAAATGTCTTCACCAACCAGCAATATTTGAAAGACTTATCCAACGACATCCCACACTATGGGGTAGATGAGGAAATAAAATACATTCCCACGTTACGTATACCTAGGGTACACAAAAAAAACGTATTTCAAGATTTTATTTTACCACTTTGATGACGTGACTTATATGTATATTCATGCCAAATTACAGCTTTCTAGTACTAAGAGTCTCTGAGCTAGGCTGCGGACGGACACACGGACGGACATGGCGAAACTATAAGGGTTATATTATAAGCTATAGTTTGACTACGGAACCCTAAAAATGCTTAATGTGTTTTGTGAGTTGCGATAGAGAAGATAGTTCATACGTTTTTAGCCATAATGGTGCGGTTTCTTGTAATATAACCCGAGCACCTAAATTTATAAAGATTTTAACGAAGCGAAATTGTTATTAATATTTACACATCTCTTAAAAACACTACGGTCTGGTGAAAATCCTAGCAGCTTAGCTACCCATTCAATGCCGCGTTGAAAAGAGGTAATTAGTGAAACCCGTTTTCTTAACCCTAAATAGCGCTCGAGTTTTAATTAGAACAGGTTTGTTTTAATAAGCAAGCAATTAGGATGTCATTAATGGACAACGGTATACTCACGGAAATACTAGGTCATGCATGCGACTCCGTCCGCATTTATTAGAAGCTGTAGTTTTTTATGGTACGGAGGAGACGAGAATTGAGCACACAGCCTACCTGATGTTAAGTTTGATCTGAGACCTTTGGAATCGTAAGACTATCTCAAGACTGTAATCCTAAGACTGATGATGCGTCGCCAATCCTAAAGACTACGAGTAGCATAGAGGCATTCCATCTTGGTCCTAAGGGTTGGCAACTTATTTGCGCTCTTAGGATTGCAGTCCTTAAATTGTAGTACCTATTCAGAATGCAAATGTCTATGGTTTATAGATCCCACTTACCATCAGATGGCCTGTGTGCCGTTGACCTATCCATCCATCCATCCAATTTGATCCATCCAAAAAGAAAAAGCACGCCGTGATTGAATAAATATATTCAAGATTTGTCATAGGGATTGCAAATAACCGGGTTTAACCGGTTTCAACCGGGTTAAGCCGGTTTTAACCGGTTATGTTTATACAAAAACGGTTAATATCCGGTCTGGTTAAAAAGGCAAATTACCGAACCAGTCTTCCACATCACTAAAAAAAGGTCAATTATAATAAGTGCTTTAGGACCTCAAAGATACACTAAATAACGTTATCAAACCCTTGTAATTATAATTACTCTAGAATAATTTAATACAGAACCAATTACTAGCGAGGGCAGATGAGGCCTCCGGCACGACTACCTAGATATTGTTGCAAAAACCATTTAGTAAACTTACGAGAAATAATCAGCTTTCAGAATGTTTCATACGTGTTTTTGAGGTTAACAACTATAGGGGTAGAGTCATTCGTGTCAAGAGTACGCACTTTATTTTCTCTGGTCTCAAAAAGTTGTCACAAGTGTGATTTTTAAATTGATTCAATATAAAGCTCATAGGAAATCTTGTATATTTCCATTATTTAAGAAGATTTACGGTCAAATTCTATGAGATTTCGTTGTACATGTCAAAAAAGCAACATGATCCGACCGCGTACTCTTGCCCCGTCATGCGGGTAAAATTACGCAAGCTTAAGGGTAAAATTACGCATCCGGGGTAAACGTACGCAGCTCAAGAAATCTGCATAATACTAATAATAAAATGCAGGTTTTCAGTATATTCAACATTTATTAAAGTTTGAGATCTTTATTTGGATATAATTAGGAACTTTAGAGTTTAGACATATTTACAATAATTAGAGAAAACTTAATTCACTTATACAATTTTTTCTGCGGCGCGTCTCTGACTAGATCCTTGCTAAACCAGCTCTTTGGCTTTTTTATCTGATCATCTGAGATCAAGGCGCGTTATGGAGCCTTTCTTTTATTATTTTGCAGCATTTTGCTGTAGTCTGCAATAATAAACATTACTTAAGTAACCTTCAATAGTAGCTTTCATATTCGTAGCGTGCGTACTTTTGACCCCGTACTCTTACCCCAATCAGCAAAAATTTAAAACGATAGGTCCCCATCCACGCTTCAATACATTTTAAAAACAATGTTTGCTCTGTAATGTATACATGGTGCCCGTGAGCATTGCGAGAGATTTTAACCACGCACTCCTGAGGTCATAAGGAGTAATAAATGTTGGATGACCCTAGGTCCAATTCAAACTCTTTAAGTTTTCGATTTTTCATACAAAATAAATCAACTATTTTCGCTTCTCTAGTGAAACAATGCTTTAGGACGAGCTGGCAACGCTTTTTCCTCCATTTCTTATGTATTATGGGGATTACCCTTGACATTGAATGAATGATATTTTGTTTCCTTTTCTAACCAGTAATGTTAACTGGATTTGACTTTTACAGAAAAAATAAATGGTGAAGTCTTGCAACGTCGCAATCATAAAGGTGTTTCATACTGGAGATTTCATTACAACATTTTTACACAAAAATCGAAATATCTCTAAAACCGAGCCGAATTCAGCAGACGTTAATTAACATTTTTAACTTAAAATGTGGTCAGGAATATGCTGTTAAAATGTCTCGCAATGCTCACGGGCACCGTGTATTACGATATGCGAACAATATAAATGTAAAACACTTACTGGCTCAACTGCATCCATATGACTCCCACACACTTTTCCCCAACACACAAAACAAAGAAATGATTCAGTTTGAATTAACACGGAGATATGTCTCGATAAGCACTTGCTTTGCACTCACGCGGCTTTTGGCTCCGAAGTGGCCATGCCAGCGCCACTGTTTTAAGCCATCATGCACCTTGCCCCCCCCCCCCCCCCCCACCTAGTCGGAGAACAGGTCCCTGCGTACTCTTACCCACTGCGTGCTGTTACCCCGAATGACTACAGCTTTACAATATCTAATTTTATCATACCGCACAGCTAGATCAAAATACGACTGTATTTTAAAATCAACTTTAATACAACTCCTATGAATTCAAAACTAAACTAGCAAGTTTTTTTAAGTTTTTTTTTATGGCATAGGAAGGCAAACGAGCGCACAGGCCACCTGATGGTAAGTGGAAACTGTGACCCATAGACATTCGCATTCACAAGACCGCAATCCTAAGACTGCAAATGCGTTACCAGCCCTGAGGACTAAGATGAGGCTGTCATATCCCCAAACCGGAACACAACAATGCAAACTCTGCTGCTTGGCGGTAGGTTAATGGATAAGATGGTGGTACCAACCCGGACGGACCCTGCACAAGGTCCTCCCACAAGTAAAAGTTACTACTGGTTTGATCTAGCAGTGCGTACGTACAGTCAGCCTTAAAAGTAGCTGCACACGTTGGCACGGGGTTCCCTCAATGTGGCATAACATTGAATGTCCGTAACTGTTTTAGCATAACAGACTTGGCATAATTTTCGCCGAATAATAGTGTGGCAGAATCCATATTTAGCATAATTTGTAACATCTCGAAAATTAGTTAATCTGGAATTATTATTTGCGATTATTTTACTCATAATTCTGTGTCACATAACTTTATTCAGCATATTATGGATTATCCGAAACTAACTTATGCCAAGTACGTACAAACTAAACTGCTACCAAAAAAGTATGTTAGGTTTATCTGTTGACCGAAACTTACTTGACATACTGCTACCAGAAAATTAGGTTAGGTATTATTAGCAACGTATTACTTAATTTAATTAATGACGTTTTTGTTTCTGGTGTATACCCTGACGTACTTAAAATGACCAGAGTGTGCCCTGTGTTTAAGGGAAAAGGGGACAAGTGTGAGGTCAACAACTATAGGCCGATAACGATAGTTCCAACCATCTCTAAAATAATAGAGTCAATCCTGTCGTCGCACATAATGAGCCACCTCGAGGATAACGACCTACTGACGGACCAGCAATTTGCGTATCGGCAGAAGATGTCAACGACCGAGGCAGCGTGTAAAATTTTTGACTGCGTTGTTACTGGTCTGAATGAGAGGTACAAGGTGGCGGGTATCTTGTGCGACTTGTCCAAGGCCTTTGATGTGATCAATCACGGAATGCTTCTGGACAAGTTGCATCACTACGGCATCAGTGATGTCAGCCACCGTCTACTCACGTCATTTCTGTCGGGCCGTAAACAGGCAGTCAAGTTATCCGCAAACGGAATAAGGATGCAGTCTATGACCGGAAGTGTGAGTCTAGGTATCCCTCAAGGATCTGCTTTAGGAAACACACTATTCCTAATTTACATTAATGACCACAGCCATTACAGCTGGCCTGTCAGTGCTCTTTGCGGATGACACGACTGTCGTGGTTAGTGCCCGCACGTATGAACAACTCGGGGAGAAAATCCATAGCGCGTGCCTTCAGTTGCAAACGTGGTTTTCGGCAAATGGTTTGGTTTTAAACTTGTCGAAATCCAATACTATGGTTTTCTCAGGCCGAACTATCTCACTTCCTACGTGCGTGGCAAACAGTCCGATGCCGATATGCAATGAGTGTAGGTTCCTCGGCTTCACACTTGACTCTAACCTTAACTGGAAGTGCCATGTTGACAAACTTTGTGGTAGACTGAGTGGTGCCGTCTTTGCGTTGCGTAAACTGGGCAGGCTTATTGCAAATGATGCATTAATACAGGTGTACTTTGCACATTTTCACTCCCTGATGTCTATGGATCGCTGCTATGGGGAAACTCCACGGATGCCAATAGGGTGATGATAATGCAAAAGCGCGCCTTACGCACGTTAGCTGGGGTGAAACCTAGGCACTCTTGCAGGGGCCTTTTCGTAACGTACCGCATATTGACGCACTACTCAGTTTACATTTTCCAAATATTGATGTTCGTGAGACATCATATTTCCTCCTTTGCACGCGTTGATATTCTTGGCAAGGAGCTCCGCCACACCGGGCGTTTGAGAACAGTTCCTCGTCGCATGGCACTTGCGGGTAAGAACCCGCGTGTCATCGGTCCCACGTACTACGAGCGTCTACCCGCTCAACTTAAATATGTACAATCCGACGAAGCATTTAAACATCAGCTAAGAAACCTTTTATTGGATAATCCATTATACTCCGTGGATGAATATATGAAGCTGGACATGTAAATTTATTATTGTGTTGAAATTTATTAATCATTGTATGTATTGACATCGGACGAGTGACCATAATTCGATATTTAATTGTTGTTGTGTTAATTAATTATTCTTGTATTTTTTGATAACTAGTATTTATGTTTTGACGATCTCAATGTAATTTCGTATTTTTTGACATGCAATGCAATTTATATTGTAATATTACATTGATGAATAAATAAACTAAACTAAACTAAACTAAGAACTGCGACCATAACAAAAACGAACTGCTACCAGAAAAGTAGGTTAGGTTAGGTTAGAATTGTGACCTTATCAAAAACTGACTGCTACGTTTGATTTTGACGTTCGTTGATAATTCAGACAAAATAATTTTATGACAAAACATACTTCTGCAATGATAGTTTTCGGCAAAAACATTTTATGCTCATTTAATTTATGCGTAGACATGATTCGGAGCATGAAAAATATGGCCGAATAATATTCGGACTACAGTGTAATCAAACTACGCGAATGTAGACTCTCAGATAATAGTTTAAGCGCAAAGCCTAATAAGGCTATACTTATAGAGATTATGCCACAAAAACTATTTCTTACAAAATTATGCCACAACAGGGTGAACCTTTTGCACCTTGTCGCTTTAACGCGTTTGAAAGATGAATGCAGCAGTTCAAACTTGACGTTAAAATGACAAAGCACTAAAGTGTGCCTACCTATAACGCCGACTGTAAGACAAGCCCTAGGATAAGAATAAAAAATATCCTTTGTTTTGTGTTAAAACGAATCTTGTAACTGACAAAACCAAATTTTCTGTACAAATCTATATTTTATTAGACGTTTCTCCTTTTGCAACATATTTATGAGCAGAGCGCTTATTCTATTTTCCTTTTCCCCTATGGTTATCGTATTTTTAACATTGTTATAGCTAGAATAGAATAGAAATCGTAATAATAAATAGCTGTTATTATCTTGTCGCTGAAACAATATTATTGCGCTAGGGGTAGAACGCAGTAGAAGAACCCCTGCAACGGTAGAATTAGAAGCGGTTTTAAAAACCCCTTGTATTGGACATATCCTTTAGCTATCTTGTTACCGGGTGGCCTTTTTATCTTCTATTTATATTTTTGTGTTATGCTTATATGCATAATACTTTTGTCCATGACGATTCTACGTCCGTGTTGATTCCGCATGAGACTAATACCGCATTTTTTTTATTTTTTTTATAAAAGAGGGAGGCAAACGGGCATGCGGCTTACCTGATGGGAAGTAATCACCACCGCCCATGAACACCGGCAACTCACTCACTTGATTCTTATTATATGATTTAAATCAAAACCGACTGCGATTCGAACTCGCCCACCGAGGGTCCCGCACGTGACACGGTTAACTCAATTCAAAATTCGGTTCTATTTGCCAAATTTTATAGTTCTAGGTAACGGGAAATATCCTATACATTTTGATTCCTTTGAAAGTGTCGAAATACCCGTTTTTTGCGGCAAAAACGGCCGTATGTTTTTGTTACGTTAATGTACGAGTACAAGTTTGATTTTATTTACAGCTTAACCCCCTTACTTATAAACGTGGGATAAGCTTGGAATACTTTATGCCATGCTTTGTCCTTATCTGTTATTGTGACATTTGCATCTGACTGAAAGTGACAAAGCATGACATAAACTATCCCAAGCTTATTCCAAGTTTATAAGTAAGGGGGTTAGGCTGTAGACCGAAGTATATGGTTTAAATTTCAAACCGATACCTTTACGATTTCCCGAGATAAAGGGTCTTGTCAGACATACAGGCGGACAACAAAATGATCCTCTAAGAGTTTTTTCCTTTATAGGTACGAAACCTTAAAAATAAGTTTAACCACATTCTAGGCTTAAGGGAAGGTAGATAATAATCAAAGCTAGAACCTTTACGCGTAGATGCTTCTGAAACGTGTACTTTTAGTTTGTCTATTTGTCCTTTGCAACCAGATTTATTTGAAAGGGTCTGAAATCCTAGTGAATAGGAACAGCTGAAGTGCGAAAAAGGTCCTAGAATAATGGTAAACTGGAATCCCAGCGAAAATTCGGATAAAACGTTTCTGGATTTTAATTTAAAGCTTTTACGAGCAATAAAAAAATCGGGGTTTGATTGTAGGATAATCGGTGAACTAAGGATTGCTTGATACGGGTTTATCCGAAGATAAAACTTAGGTACCGTAAAATGGGGTAAGATTGATTAATTTTAAAAATATATCTTCTGTAACTCCCGCAATTAATCGTTAAATAAATTATAAAAAAATATTATATTAGCGACTACTTACTCGTATTTGGAGTAACTTAAAGCGGCTTGAGGCAGACTACGGTAGACGGCTAAGTAGAAAAATAACATGACGTAGCCTAAAATCTTGTTTCTTAAAATGGGGCTACTTTGATTATCCCTGTGTTTATACCACAATATCAAAGTCAACCCTAAAGCATGCCAAAAATTAGTGGTTTTTGGTTTCTAAGTTTTTAAATCCAAATTGTCTGAAAATACTTCAAACTATCAACATTTTGCGCTCTCATATGAGACATAAGAAAGTAATGTCGCGAAAGAGCTAACTAACAACTTAGACATTGCACAAAATCGACGATTCAAAAAATTATCAAAGTTGCCCCGCGTTTCTAAAGTCACCCCATTTTAATTATTTTACCACGACGCTGTAAAACGTAATTTTTAACACAGATATTCTGAAAATAACACTAGACAGGAGGTTCTTTGAGGAATTAAAAAGTAATGATTATAGATTACTTATTTTTTTGTGCTATAAGACCTTGCTAGCCAAAGGACCCCGGACCTAAAGTATGGAAAATGTGGTTTCAGTTAAATATCCTGAGATTTTGATATTTTATAGATTTGAAAGTCCTGAACAAAAGTCTCTAGGGGTGCTACCACTGTTTCCGAGTCCTTTTCAGAGTTTCGACAGATTTTGTACCAGATAACAAAAACTATAAACAATGGATGAAATGAAAGAAAAATAGCGTTACAGGTTAAATCTTATCAATCTATATTTACATATTTATAGAATACACATGTACCGAATCACATATTTTACAAATGTACACTTTTAACTTAGTTTAGGTAATACATTTAACTTGCATTTCTATTCGCACAGTCCAGTATGTAATTTAATAATGCTGTACTCGGGTATTTCACGTCTTGTTGATGTCGTGCATAACCAAGGTACCATACGACACCGGCAACGTGAGCACAACAAACAACCTATAGTTCTGGCCCCAGTTTTGCACATACAATAATAGGCCAGGATTGGCTCTTCTTCCGGAGTTTCGTTTTGGAACCGGAATTCGACAAAATGACTGCAATGTCAACTTCACACGTACGTCATGTGCATTTCTAGATTATCAATAACTGTTATTTCAGGAGGGAAAGGGCGGAGAAAGTAATACACGGTTGTCTATAACAGAGCTATAATCCCGACTGGTTTACGCGGGTAGAACCACACGGTGATATCCCGACGTCTGAAACCTACCCTCTAAGTTAAATGTATTACCTAAACTAAGTTAAAAGTGTACATTTGTAAAATATGTGATTCGGTACATGTGTATTCTATAAATATGTAAATATAGATTGATAAGATTTAACCTGTAACGCTATTTTTCTTTCATTTCATCCATTGTTTATAGTTTTTGTTATCTGGTACAAAATCTGTCGAAACTCTGAAAAGGACTCGGAAACAGTGGTAGCACCCCTAGAGACTTTTGTTCAGGACTTTCAAATCTATAACATATCAAAATCTCAGGATATTTAACTGAAACCACATTTTCCATACTTTAGGTCCGGGGTCCTTTCACAGGAAATTTCGTCCACGGGAAAAAGTAGTCTTCATGTTTTAATTTATTTGCGAAAATCAAAATATGCGCAAGAATGGTCTCTTTGACTGGTTAACTTTACGGGTTACTGTGAAAACGATGTTGACAGACACAGCGACAGACAGACAAACAGACACAGACAACAATACTGATAGAAAGACAGACAGGGAAAGTGATCTTTTAATGGTATTTTTTTCGTTTTGAGCTAATGAACCATAAAAAGACTGTTTTGTATTCGGAAAGATACAGTGTGCCCTTTACTGAGATAAAGGACGATGGGCAAAAATGTCCCCACCCACCAACAGAGATAAAACATGTCCCAGTTTATAGATCTTGGCAATTATGATGTATTTTTACTATGGCGACGATCGCCATATGTATGGGATTTTCTTGGAAAGTCATTATCATATCATATCGTATGGAATTTGTTTAAAAATGAACACATTATTGCACACATAGAAAAAATATTTTGTGCATCCCGTCCCGTGACTGTTGGAGGGTGGGGACGGGGTCCATACAAAATTGCCCATCACCCTTTCTTCATTACGATAACGGACTCGTAAGTCTTCCAACTTAATTAAATTGAACTCTGTTAATAGTTTAAACTAGTTTCAATCAAAAAACCACTTTCCTCACTCACTGCCGGGCGCAGAATTAAACTTCCATTTCATACAATAGCCGTAGTTCCCAGTTGTCGAACTATCCCGAACTTGCCCGAACTAGCGCGAAGTTGGCCGAGCAGTTCCGAAGTTGTGACCGGAAAATCGTTCACCTGAGGTTCAGTTTGGTTCCCCAGGGACGTTTTTGTCCAAATTGGAGGCGTTTTTGTGGGTGGGAGTAAGTGCAAGTTTAGCTGCCTGTCAAGTATTTTGGTAGCTGTCAATGGGGATTGTCAAGTATTCACTGGAGTATTTATCGTGTCAGGATAAAAGTTGTTGGAAGTGTCCGTCCATTTGTGGAATTGTAAATGGTTACAGACTTTTGGAGGAAAGGGACATGTGGGACAATTACTTATATTTTATGGGTTTTGTTGGTTGTTTTGCGTTTTATTAAAGTTGAATAGGAACATTAACTATAATAAACAGTTAGGGGATGTAATTTAACCGGTTATTTTCCGTTTTTGTATGAAAATAACCGGTTTAAACCGGTTATAACCGGTTATAGGCATTGCCTATTACCAATGCACTTGAGTTGTTAATTATTCATTTCTATAAAGTTCTTGTTCAAACGGCTTTAAGTGTCATGAGTGATTTATCTATCATACATTGTACATTTCCTATGTTTTTACAAAATATAGGAAATGTAAATAAATTTTATAATATAAAAATAGTTTTAATTCTGTTATTGGGTTGGTAGGCCTTCGTCTCGTATCTCCGAAACTACGACTTTTCTTTCTCTGTTAGAAATATTCCGACAAATAAACGCGGTGAAATCAAATTTATAAAAAATGTAAGTACTTATCATGTTTTAATCTAACAAATACTTAAATCACAGCAGCAGGTAACTTAAAAACAAACTTACCTATCTGACACTGTAAATCTTTTAATACCCTGTTTCTGTTTTTTGTTACCAACACGTGGCTAAAAATAGTAGCTTCGTAAAAGCGCCCTCTTCCCCTTCTCCCGCCACATTAAAAAAAGTCTGTTTGTCAAAACACATGTAGTAATAAATTACTCACCAGTAACCCTGACAGTTAGACTTCAGTCCCTTCGTCATCTAATTTCGTGTGTTTAGAGTCCAAATTCGTGTGATATTGTGTGATTGATGATTTGGTGAAAACTATTTGAGGTTAGCGACCGTGTTTGAAATCAGTAGACAGTGAAATTGTCAAATGCTTAATGTTGCCAATAGAAACTACTTACTTGTGGGAGGACCTTGTGCAGGGTCCGTCCGGGTTGGTACCACCATCTTATCCATTAACCTACCGCCAAGCAGCAGTGTTCGCATTGTTGTGTTCCGGTTTGGGGATAAGACAGCCGGTAAAATGACTAGCATAGAGGCATTCCATCTCAGTCCTCAGGGATGGCAACGCATTTGCAGTCTTGTGAATGCGAATGTCTATGGGTCACAGGTTCCACTTACCATCAGGTGGCCTGTGTGCTCGTTAGCCTTCCCATGCCATAAAAAAAAAAGAAAAAAAGAAGAATAAACTACGAAATATAAATACGGTTCCCGGGAACGAAGAACACTAAATCAATTTATAAATCGAAAGTTAAACTCTTTCAGCCTTCTAGTTGTACAGGGTTGGGCAGATTAAGTGTCCTAGTTGTGTATGGCTTTTTTACTTAAATATAACTAAACTTCTTATTCACTTCGTATTTTTTTTTTGTTGACA
The DNA here is from genome assembly GCA_927399475.2 of Acleris emargana. Taxonomy (NCBI): domain Eukaryota; kingdom Metazoa; phylum Arthropoda; class Insecta; order Lepidoptera; family Tortricidae; genus Acleris; species Acleris emargana. Next base: position 21,073,557 of record OV656848.1, on the reverse strand, counting down.
ATTTCACCTTCTTTATGATTTCTACAGGTCAGCTTGATATATTTTGTTTTTATATTGTTTTCAACAATGGACGCGAAACGCCAGCTCGTGTGCGATTTGAACCAGAAAAAATACCGACCGTGTGAGATATTGAAGACGCTGAAACATTTAAATATCAATATAAGGTTTACATCGCGGACCGTCAAGCGATTCGAAGAAACGGGATCTTCACAAATCAGGCCCAAACCTGGGAGAAAACCATCTGTTCGCACCAAAAACATCATTAAAAATATTCGTGAGCGTATTAGACGAAATCCAGCTCGAAGTGCAAGCAAACTTGCTAAAGATATGAAAATATCCCGTCGAACAATGAGTCGTATTTTAAAATATGATCTTGGGCTAAAGGCCTACAAAAAACAAAAAAATCATGGCTTAACAGATGCCCAGAAAAAAGCTAGAGTGAAAAAATGTAGGGAATTGCTAGCTTGGCACGACGGCGATGATATTATTTTTTCGATGAAAAGATGTTCCAATTACAAGACAGTCACAACCAACAAAACGATCGTGTCTATGGTGCTTCATTGAAGGATATTCCTGTGGACAAATTAGCCGTACAACGGTTCCAGAGTGCATCAGCTGTCATGGTATGGGGTGCGATATCGCCTAGAGGCAAGTTACCGCTGCTGTTTATTGATCGAGGTGTCAAAATTAACCAAAACTATTACATCCAGAACGTGTTACAGGGTCATTTGCTAGAAAATACTCAAAAATTATATGGAAACGACTATTACTGCTTCCAACAAGATAGTGCCCCATCTCACAAAGCTAAACGCACTCAAGACTGGTGTAGAACAAATTTGACAGATTTTATACCTTGGCAAGAATGGCCTGCATCATCGCCGGATTTGAATGCTTTGGACTTTTCGATATGGGGTTACATGCTGAGCAAGATTGGGAGCACACAGGGCATGAATCTAAACTCATTCAAGCATCGATTAGTCAAGATATGGGATGAAATACCAGACGTGGTAGTGCGTGCCGCGTGCAATGCATTCTATGGAAGAATGCGTCAAGTTATTAAAGCTGATGGCGAGTGATTTGAACTTATGAATTAGTTTTTTTAAGTAAAGTACGCTAAAAATAAAAAAGTGATAAATTTAAAAAAAACTGTCTTGTTTTAAATTTATGGCTCTTTTTAACTAGGACACTTAATCTGCCCAACCCTGTAGTTATTAACTTGTAAATTGTAAAACTATCTATTCAAATACCTATATCACATGTAATATATACTAATAACATAAACCAACACCCGCAAAGCCCGGTCAGTGGTGACAGGACCTTGCGATGCGATGCTTCGATGTTCTTCAAGGATTATCTAAGTTTTTGAGGAGCAGCGTACTAAAAATAAAGACTCGATTTACCCATCCATAATTCGGTTATAAGTTAAATAATTTTTTCATCAATATCGCAGCAATGTATCTTATCAAAAGGGTTTTACAACTTTCGAAATACACATTTCTTAGCTTTTATTAAGACTTATAATTAAACTTTTCTCTAAAATATTACCTTATTAAATAATACGCCAGTAATAGTTATTGTAAGAATATTCTACTTCGAAATTGTTCTTGGATAATTGAACTAATAAACTTCGGCAAGAATTTAAAATAATCTCCAGATTGGAGGCAACAGAATGAATTTACATAGACTAAATTAAATTCACATTGTTAGGGTTCCTTCTTCAAACATTAAACTATTGTACAAGGTCAATTATTTTCCAAATTAATTAATAAGATTTTAAAGTGTTCGTCCGAAACTTGGCCGAAAGTTTAAATATATTATGGCTTATCATCCTGAACCTTTGAGTTCTGACACAAACTATTCTCGTTATAATTAATGTTTATCTAGTTAAACTTAACTGAAATACCTCATGATTTCATTTAATTTGCAAATCCCTGTCTAACAAGATAAAATACCTCCATGCCAGTTATCAAAACAAAAACACAGATGCTTGGCCGTTAGATTAGGACCCTGCAGAAGGTTTTTTTTATAACCGTCACAGGTATGTCTGTAATACCAGGGGAACAACCAAGTTGCTACCACTCGCATGATATTTTAACCAAAATTTTAATAGGTACAGAACCCCAGTTCGCGAAATCCCTGACCTATTTTTACAAGGAAAGAACCTCCATTTACTTTTATCATAGTGACGTACCGCCCTTTATCTGGGTCCCAAATATGTTACTCTCTTGCGCGACGATGAAGATTCCTCGACAACTATCATATATCGATTCCCTGAGTCTTAGTAGTTGTATGAGACGTGAGGTCAAGATATACTGGATGTCGAACGTTTATAAACCAGTGCGTTAGACCTCTGCTTAACAACACATACTACGGTTTCGAAGGTCAGGTCATAATGGTTTTTTGATACTTGATTGAGAATAACACCAAGACCTTGGTCTGCACGGGTAGTTGAATAATATTTTTATAATACCGTTATCACAATGGGCGTGTAACATGCTCGGATGGGCACAATGGACCTTATTACCGAAGCATTGTGTCGAAAATGGCGAGTCATAATTACCTACGACCTTTGTGGCTGATACTAATAAGCTGTTATTGATCTTGGGTATCCCGGGCCTTTCCGTGGTTCAATCAAAAGAAAAATATTTCCCTAACTTGAATATAAAAAGACAGAGGTATGACATGTGTTTTAGGACTTTGTAAGTTTGTCAAAATTGTATTATTGGATTTTTCTTTCAGTGTTATCTTATCTATCACAATGGGCGGTTTTTTTTATTTTTTTTTTTTATGGTATAGGAGGCAAACGAGCAGACGGATCGCCTGATGGAAAGCGATTACCGTCACCCATAGACACCTGCAGCACCAGAGGAGTCACAGGTGCGTTGCCGGCCTTTCAAATGAGAGTACGCTCTTCTCTTGAAGATTTGAAGGTCGTAACGGTCCGGAAATACCGCAGGCGACAGACCATTCCACAGTTTAGTTGTGCGAGGCAGGAAATTCCGTGTGAAACGCACAGTTGTGGACTGCCAACCATCTAAATGATGGTGGTGGAATTTCTGTCGCGTAGGACGAAGGCGGAAGGATGCGGCAGTAATTAATCCGAACAGCTCCTCGGAGCACTCCCCGTTGTACAAGCGATAGAGAATGCAGAGTGAGGCTACATCTCTACGCAGCGCCAAGAAGTCAAGCCGACCAGAAGTACGCTGGCAGCCGACAATTCGAGCGGCTCTCCGCTATATTATATTTTTAATTCAACATTTCAGAATCAAAAATTTCCACCAGGATTTTTATTGATGACTGATCCTATTGCATAAGATACTACGCATAAGTACAAAGAGTACAAATCCAGAAAATACCAGTGGTTAGGTAGCTAAGCTAATAATAATAGAATAGAATTTGACATAATACATATAACACAAGAAGATAACAAAATATATGCTATGACAAAGTTTCGAGTACCAAATAGTATCAAATAGGAAACCATGAAAGACTTTACAAATACCAATTTACCTATATTCAATAATACCGGTGAAATGACTAGCATAGAGGCATTCCATCTTAGTCCTCAGGGTTGGCAACGCATTTGCAGTCTTGTGAATGCCAATGTCTATGGGTCACAGTTTCCACTTACCATCAGGTGGCCTGTGTGATGGTTTGCCTTACCATGCCATAAAAAAAATAAAAAAATACATACATATCTTCACGCCTTCATTCCCAGAGTGGGATAGGCAGAGCTAAAGAATTACCAACAACTCTAAACTTGTTGATAATTCTGTAACCACATTTTGCACAAGTAGGCTGAGATGTTCCCAGTGTATTAGTGACAGGTGGCAAGCCTATCGCCTAACAGTACTACAAGCCTTTATTCCCTTAACATACATTCAATAATAAAGTTCAAAAATTTCAAATTCCGAACCAACATGAAAAAAAACAAATTAATAATAATCCTTCGCCTCCACCTATTTATTCATTAAACTTAACCCAAGAAACCCTACTCAAGTCGAAACCATCGATTAAAAGCCTGAAATTGTGTACTCCAACTTCAGAAAAGTCAAGTAAAAGCTCAACTCGCAAGTTCTTTCATCCCCAACTTCCCGAGTAGCCTGACGCCCCTTAATTTGATGTCGGGGCATCAAACCAAATTAATTTGGCAATTTTAAACATGGTATATAATAAAACAGAACTTTAGCATTGATAGATGTTGTCAACTTAGTTTGAATTATAACCGATAGTGTTTGTTCGTCATCATCATCATCATGTCAGCCGAAAGACGTCCACTGCTGGACATAGGCCTCCCCTAAGGCTCTCCATTCAGACCGGTCTTGTGCTTTTCGCATACACAGCTAGTGTTTGTTAGAAACATAATATTTTATTTGAACGAAATGTGCTACCTCCTGGGTCTTGAGCAGAATCCGGCAAGGTCCCTTCCACCTTCTTAGCCAAATTACTCGATAACTTACCGTAAATAGCATGTCAAATCAGAGCTTCATTACCTGACATCTCATAAAGTACATTTGGCCAATTATAATGTTCATCCTTACTTATTTTTTACGCATTGATATCAACATTACATATTCTAAATGTCATTTGGCTGTGCTTCGTCGATTATTGATTTATTTATTGCCATCGAGGGACAAACAGGCCGACGGCCCACCTGATGCCAGAGGCGTCACCAATGCGTTGCCAGTCTTGAAGAAATTGAATGATACCCATTTTAAAAATCCCCATATTGAAACGAATTGGGAAAGTTTCAAGCAAGGTCCTCTATTCCATATTGTATTAGCCTATCTCGTTTAGATTTCCTAATAATATTGTTCCAATATGACACTTATAACAGCTCAATGATGACAACAATGTGATTAGGATGTCGAAGGAAGATGGGCTACAACAAAAAAGAATAACGACCCAGTAAGAAAACTATTTAAGATTTCATATTCTGAAGCATGTCACCAATGTTCGAGACCCCGCCACCGTAACATCGCTATGCGTTGGAAACCCGAGCCATTTGTAAAGGCTAAAAGGTTACCAAATCAAATCAAAGGATACTACGATACTCTTATGGGATTTATTTTAGGGAAATTGCGTACTGCTATTTGAATTGTGGAACGCATTTTTGCTGTACTCGTGTGTTAAATGTACCGAATGTTGTCAATGTTTTTGGTGACACGTTATAGAGCAAAGAAGAGAGGTGTTAGAGTCAACTGGGAAGACGCCATTTTAACAAGCCTTTATTTAAGTTGCACTGTTGGTATGTTTGTTTGAAAGTTGTCCGTCAAAATTTTCAAGTAAATTTTGAATCGTTTCCCCTTAATGGAATGGGCTGAAATATGAACCACATTGTAAACTCGATGACAATGCAATTTTATGGCTTTGATACCATAAAATTGCATTGTCATGCTGATATGATGAGTGATGATGGAGTGGGTAGGATGTGACAGGATTTCCACTATAATTAAGGTAGACCCGCCGTGTTGGGTCTGATTAGTTAGGTCTCAATAACCAGATTAGATATTTATAATTGCCAACAAATTTTGTCTCAAAAATTTCATTTTTGGCTGAAACTTATTGCCGATAAGTTGAGGAATTTGATCCTATTTTCTTGAAAATTGGTACCTACTCGGTGTATCATGGTGAAGGTTTTAAGGGATATCCAAACGAAGACGTGTTTTGATGGATATGATGATAAGGATGTGTACCATTGTTCAGGGAGTATTACACACCATTAACATTGATGAATATACGGTAGTGAATCATGGGTTTGGAGAAATAATTAATGCTATTGAAATGAGCTCTGAGAAGTATGTGTGGATAATAAATAGAGTTAGAAATAGCGAGATTCGAGAATGTGAATTGAATGAAGATGTAAGTACTGACAAATATCGAAAAGGGTACGCCAAGATGGTTTGGTCATTTCTGTTTAAAGAAAGTTTATTGTCTAAAGTCTAAGTTAATGTACTGAATAAGGGCCAAATGATAAGCACCCGAAACCGAAGGTCATGCATGATATGAAGAGGTTGATGAATGTAGAGGAAGCGAAAGTTGTACATTTAGACCGGTGCACCTGCCTACCCCATTGGGAGACAGGCTCAGGCTTCAGGATATGTATGTATGTGATGATGTGTGTCGTCCCCGGATCAGTCAACGTTATGACATAAATCGCCGAGCAATGCTTACACACTCAGAGGTCCAGGAAGGCTGGTCAAATAAAATAATAACAACTGGCGATCCCCGGCAGCTCAAAGTTTTTACGATTAAGTAAATTTCATAGAATTTATTCATGCAACCAACCCTCCGCGTTTTTCAATTTCAATAAAGATCCTTCGGTGCCAAGAAACTTTGGGGATAAAACAATTTGGGAATTATCATATTAGGTGTCGAGTAGGTAACGTAATTTGGGCTGATTGAAACGGCTTTTAGTAGATTATGTGTTATACTTGTGATTATACTCGGATATGGTTCTACATTATGTCGCTGCGATATATTTATCAGGGTCAGCGTGGAAGGATATGGATAAAGCATTATTTATGGAAATGGGAAGGCAAACCACTCACAAACTTTCTTTTCCTCCCCACCATACTGGTTTTATGTCTAATTCGTTTGCCCTTAAGGCGAGCCATCTCTGGAATGAGCTCCCACTGAGCATCAGACAAGCCCCAAGCAAGTTAGCTTTCAAGCGGATGCTTCATAAGCATCTGCTGGAACAAGCGCAGTCCTAAATCGATTTAACACACATCGCCATGTCCGTTTATGTATATATTTTTTATGTATTATTATATTTATATAACGTATTTACGTATATTTATATTTTATATACCTGTATCTTGTATTCATTTTATGTAAACAGTTTTTTTTCCAACGCTTTTTTTTTCTTCACACCGATCTTCTTTTTCTGTTTCGCCTACTGGTTGACTAGTAGAGAATGCCATTTGGCATTAAGTCCGCTATTTGTACTTTATTAAATAATTAAATAAATAAACCAGCACAAGCGCACCGGTATGAGTATGAGTATGAGCATGGTACTTACCCCGACGGGCTGTGAGCGCCAGGGCCAGCAGCGCCAGCAGCGCCGCGGCGCGGCTGCGTGCGCGCATGTTCACGGGCGCGCCACCATGCCCCCCACCACTACACTCGCGCACTCGGCTACCGCACAGCCTGCAACAATAAACACTGTTATGTTTCTAGTACAGGAAGACTTTGATATTAAATTTCAACTATTATAGCTTTGATATAAAAAAAGCCACTCGTTCTATTTACAACTTAAATTCCCGTGACTCATTACATACATATATAGCTTCACGCCTGTAATCCCAGAGTGGGCTAGGCAGAGCTACAGAATTGACTCATTAAGATAACTTTCTAAAGAAATTAATATCTTAACTGTAGCGACTCAATTTATTAATGAGAATATTATTGAGAATGCTGTGTGGTTGCCGGCCGCCTAGAATAGTGCCACTTCATGTCTTCCCGTGGAAGTCGTAAGAGGCGACTAAGGGATTAAAGGCTTGTAGTATTGTTAGGCGATGTGCTTGCAACCTGTCACCTATATACACATCGTAAACATCTTAGCCTGTTTTTGCATAAATGTGGTTATAGAATTAACAACAAATTGTTAGATTTGTTGGTAATTCTGTAACTTTGCCTACCCCACTCTGGGATGAAGGCGTACCAATGTATGTATGTAAGAATTTAGATTATTTTACCAAAACTTCTGATATACATCATTTAAATAAAAGAAATAAAAATAAAATCGAAAATTCTGCGTCCGTAAAGTACATAAATCATTTCTTGTTCAATGCTTTCATTTCTATAATAAATTACCATATTTTTAAAGTTACCCTTACTACTATCTACTACCTATACTAATTAGTACCATTGCTATATTAAATATATGTATTTAAATAATGACTGACTGCTGAGTTTCTTGCGGCGTTTCTTCTCAGCAGTGGTCTCCTCTTGTGAAGCGCTGGACGTGTAATGTAATGCAGAAAACGAGGAATAAGTAAGAAATCAACTGGCAGCAATCATACTGCATAAATTAAAGCGTTCATACTAAACGCATGCTATGAATCAACTCGCAGCATAGATACTGAACTCATGCCACCAATCAACTTGTCGCATACAAACTGAACACCACCAATTAACTTACAGATGTTATAACATACATACATCCTGCTTTATGTGTGAGTAAAAACCCATATAAACTGAAGCGAAGCAAGGGTAGGTCGCTAGTATCAATCATTATAGTAAAAGATTCACGAAATAATCATGTATTACTGTGTTTTATCAATAGTATTTACTCAGTATTCTTGTAATTACATCGTTCCGTTAAATCCCAAAACAAATTAAGCAACCAAACGATCAAATGTTTTGTACACATTCACAATACGTGAACAAGATACGTATAGGTACACCTAATTGAATCATTACATTACAACATTCAAGTTTCAAACAAATTAAACATCAAGGAAAGGTTCAATGAAACAAGATATTTCAAAACAACCCATATCATACTTAATTAACTGGTTTATTTATTGAAGCTAAGTTAAGGTTATATAAATTTGTTCCTTGACACAAGTGGTTAGTATTTATTAAGTTAGATCTACAATCAAGGGAATAAAGTTCAATTGCGATTGTCCGAAAATGCCATTTTCAGTTTAAGAATATAGGAAAATAAACCTTATACTTATTGCTACAGAGTTCAAAATAAATTGCTTTGATTATGTACAGTCAGCTGCAGAGAAATGTATACCCCCCCTACTGGTAAGGATCGTTTTTTTTCAAAAACCTGTGATTAAATTTATATGATTTTTCGGTGAATTGAAGATTTTACTATTGTCTACACATAAACTCAAAATATATTAAATCTAACCACAGGTTTTCGAAAAAAAACAATACTTACCAGGAGGGGGGTATCCTTTTCTCTGCAGCTGACTATCCTATTGCACTCTGGGCCTTACGATGTTAATTCAACATCTGCAACATATAAGGTGCTAACAAATTAGATACCGATAAGTTAAGAGATGGTACCATTCATCAAAACAAGTAACTTTAAATATAATGTAAGAAAACTTGTAATGTATTTTTTGGTTTCATTTACCGAACGAAAAATAGTACATTATTGCCGCGAGTCCGTTTAAAATACGAGGCCCGCAATTGCTGTTCCTGCCGAGGCATATATAGTGCTTTTCTCAAAAATAGCAAGATACAAATCGCATATAAACAGAAACTTCACGTGAAATAACATCACTCTTTACCGCCTTTATGTTTATGACAAGGAGAAACTCAAGCTTTTTTTAGAAAAAAAAACTCAGTCTATTCAAGACACAGATTAAAAAGTTACGTTTCGAATAAAATATGGATGTATAAGACTTGTGCCCTCATTTTACTATGGCCGTTTTCCCTTTTTAAAAAGTTACAAACTAGATAACAATGAAATTTTTATGCAACATTGCGGGCTTGTGTAGCGAGCACGAAATATTTTATTTTATTTTATTTGTGAACTGTCTGTAAACTTTGTACTTCGCGTCTCAGTATGGAGTTAACAATGTCAACTTTTCCGGTCATTTTTGAGAAAAATAAATTAAAATTGTGTCTAAACATAATCACCTGTGCAATTAACTGACAAGATATTGCATTTATCACTATCATGTAAACAGTTGTTTGTCATATGTCATTCATTATGATTATTTCCAGATTGGCGGGAAAACTGAGGTTATTGACTACCTCGCCTTTGATAAATTTATTTAAAGCAATTTAAAAATCAAGCACAAAGATATAAATCTTTTATTCATATTTACATTTTACAAATAATGTTGAAAATGGAGACCACATCTTATTTAATTAACATGGTGTTTTTATGTAACAAAGTTGTTTCCCTAATTTTTCCCAAAAACTACCATAAAACCTTAAATGTTTTATACTTAAATCTAGTCCGAGAGCCGAGTACTATCAGCTGTAAAAATATCGGTACCTAATTTGTTAGGCACCTTATATAAGCGAAAACACCTCCACTGTTGTCTATATTGGATTCCATAATCGTCATTTGTCCTGATGCATCGGTTGTCTAAATTTTCATCTATCGTAAAGCTATTGCTGCCTGTTTTTTTTTTGTGTTGTTATAATATAACCCTTTTTTTGACCCGGAGGAAATGCCTATGCATACCCCGATGGGGGCCAGAACAGGTTCTGACTTGCACGGACTTAATCCCCCGGGGCGTTGCGTCAATCGCTTTAGGAGGTGGATACGGGACCGATATAGCGCCAAAACGAAGCCCCTCAATAGCGAATGCCCTTAGGGCTCGCCTTCAGGCGGGGGCCTTTACTAGGCCCCTCGCCTTCTTCACTGAGGGTACCTTGGAACACAGCAGGGGCCTTACAGCTCAGGAGTTATCCTAACTTAACCGTTGGAGAACTTAAATAGTTATCTTTCTCAGTTAAAAAGCTGTCCATGACAATCAATAATACGGACAAACTGTGTGATAGGACGTTATTTATTAGGGATTCCGAGGGACACCGACAAAATTCAGTATAATTGGTCCTACTATTCGCACCCAGCTGAATCTTTTAAAATCGGGATTAGTTACTTTCATCTTAAACTACAAATAAAATTATACCTCTGACTGACAAAGACCTCTGACTGAAAATTATACCTTTACTTGTGGGGGGGCCTTGTGCAGGGTCCGTTCGGGTTAGTACCACCATCTTATCCATTAAACTACCGCCAAGCAGCAGTGTTCGCATTGTTGTGTTCCGGTTTGCGGATAAGACAGCCTGTGAAATGACTAGCATAGAGGCATTCCATCTTATTCCTCAGGGTTGGCAGTGCATTTGCAGTCTTGTGAATGCGAATGTCTATGGGTCACAGTTTCCACTTACCATCAGATTGGTCTGTGTGCTCAATTGCCTTCCTATCCATAAAATAAATAAAAAACTACGGCAAAGAGCCCTATCTCAACACACGTCTGAAATTACAGTTTACTATGACTTGACGTTTACTTTGACATATACAGTTCTAACATCATCATAAATATTCTAAAAAAAACCGGACAGGTGTGAGTCGGTCTCCCCCACCGAGGGGTGCGCACATGACACGAACTCCACCGACGGTTAACTCAATTCAAAATTTGGACCGCCGTTCCTTGCATAAAGACCCAGTTTTTTTTGGGATTTAATTAATAATGTATAGTTTCATATTTTTCCCTATACTTACTGGTAGTATAAGGCAAGTATTACTTGCCAAATTTTATAGTTCTAGATCAACGGAAAATACCCTATAATTATTGATTCCATGGAGAGTGTCACAATATACGTTTTTGCGGCATAAACGGCCGTTACTTCTTTTTACGTGTTTTTAAGTATGATTTTTTCACTGGACTGTTAGACTTGAGTATAAGGTTTTAATTTCAACTCGATACCTCCACGAGTTCCGGAGATAAAGGGCCTTGACAGACAGACAGACCGACGGACAAAAAAGTGGTCTCATTAGGGTTCAGTTTTTTTCCTTTTAAGGTTCGGAACCCTAAAAATCATTTGATAATGAGGCAAATAGGGGTGTTCTGTTTTAATCCTCTTAACTTAAATGTTGTTACAAATTACTACCCTTTATTTTTACAGGTCTTTAAGCTAATCCACTTAATTAAAAAAAAGGTCCATGTGTTGCTTACTGTTACTCTAAAGCTTCTAATTCTCAAATCGCGCCAAATTTGAGTATCCCAAAATAAATATCAGACGAAGCAGAACTAATTAGTGCCGGGTGAATTGCGAATCCGGACGCCATATTGGAATTCCGGAAGGCTAATAAAACTCACCCTTAACACGTTCTACGCCCGGCCCCCGGATTCCGTCACAAAATGGACACATTACGAAGCTCTAGGTATTTTGGAACTCCGTTTAGTTAAAAGTACTGAATGGAGTTATTTGAACGAGCCCGCGTAATTTTTGAAGCTAAAATAAAAATTTGCGAAGTCATTATATGGAGTTAAATATTTGAATGAAAGTGTCCTCTGATTAGGATAATTTCCCTTTTTTATCTCTTTAACAATAAAAAGTCTTAATAGGACGTAAAAACTAGAATAAAGTAGCAAAATTATGTCTATGGGCGGATGTTTCGGCACCTCTGGTACATTAATCGAAATCGGAAGTCGCTTTAGCTTGTCCCTTTTTACCCGACTGCCGAAATGGAGAGTAATGTTTTTCGAAATGTATGTGTGTTAACTCAGATCCCTTCTTGCTGAGCGGATGTCTCTTAAAGGCTCCACCGATTTCAATTTAACCTAGCTAAGAACAATCAATAAATAAGTATGACGTATGAGTATGAACCATCCCGATAATAGTATTTTTCACAATCGTGTTATAATATAATAGAGAGCTTTTTGGTCGAGTACCGTGTTTAGGCCACAAAGCTTGCTGAGTGGCCTAAGTAAGGTACGAGAATAAAAAGCTTAATTATGACACTACTGTGAAGAATACTTTTTGTACAAGTCCATTAAAATTAATAATTTAAGTCATTATTATATAATAAAACTAAATATCGTAAGTGTTCTACTATCCGACTTCTTTGACACAAGATAATTGAAAAGTAGATTTTTGACAGATGACGCGACGCTGCTACGTTCCGAAACGCCACAGATTGGCAATTTTGTACCGGCACTGCTCACGGCATTAATTTTTTTTTATTAAAAAGCTACTTTGCCTCTCGCTCGCAGCAAAATTGAATTTTGCTCACTGTTTTAAAGCAGCAAAACCTGCTTGTTTGAGCTGCTGAGGTGAAAATATTATTTTGGTTGTTTCGGAAGTAACAACGATGAAAAGAGTGACTTTGCAGTATTCTCTCTGAAATCTTAATACACAGATTTTAATCGACGAGCATAAAAAAACCTTTAAAAAACCAGCGCTTATATCGGTCTATCCGTATGAAGCTACGATTTTTTCTAAGTCAGATACACAAATACTCGTACAGACATACAGATTCATAGACTCACACATACACAGATACACTCGTTATACTTTAAACTCCCCTCTTTTTGTCGGGGCAAAAGTAAGTTATTTTGTTGCTTTATCCCAATTCCACGCATCAGCTCTTGTACAGCGTTATTTTTCTTTTCTCGACTCGCCTCCAATTTTCAGACCTGAAGGTTCGCAAAATGTCACCTATTTCAGTTTCGGAGCTTGAAAAATATTGGCGATGTTTTAGTTTACAGAGGCAGCGGTGGCGTTAGTCATGATCGTTATGATAGACAAACATTTTCGTTGTGATATTATTAGGTTTTGGTATACATTTTGTCAGTATGGTAGATACACGTAAATACTCATTGGTCATCCATAACTTGGCAAGACTACCCTAAGTAAGGTACCTACTTTAAATTGTTGTCACAATTATCACAAATCCTTAAAAAAACATACAATACTCGAACTCATACATACATACATAAACTCACGCCTTCATTCCCGGAGTGGGGTAGGCAGAGCTACAGAATTACCAAGCACTCTTAAATAAGTTGTTGATAATTCTGTAACCACGTTTTGCACAAACAGGCTAAGATGTTTACCAGTGTACCTATTAGTGACAGGTTGCAAGCCCATCGCCTAAGAGTACTAGAAGCCTTTATTATTTCCTTAGTCGCCTCTTACGACATCCACGAGAAGACATGGAGTGGCACTATTCTAACCCGGTGACAACACAGGCAAATACTTGGACTCATCACACAAATATTTGCTTTTATCCGAAATCAGACCCGGGACCTCTAGCTACGATGGACAATTCCAAAGATCTTTAAGGAAATAGAAAATATTTGCAGCATTTTGACGTAAAATATAACTTTAAACACATCTCATTTTGAATTTGTCATAGTCACGTCAAAAATATTCCAAATTCAAATAAACACAAGATGGCGTCACAAAATACGTTGCACTCTTTCGTCGCTTCATAACCGCGTCCGGATCGCTTTGAAAGAGCGCAAATTAAAAGTTTATTTTCGTTGTACCGCGAACTGAGGATTCGAGCACAAAGGGAATTTGGGGCGGCTGACGCAAACAAACTGACAACTGAGTGGCTTAGTGGTGGAAAAGGGGGAGCTTTTGATGATCCTGGTTCAATTCTCATTGGAACCTGTCAGGAGTTAAAGTTATCGAATGATTTAAAAGTAAAGGACTATGGATGGACACTTTTGTACGAAGTTTGGTCCAAGCCCAATAAAGCTGATTCTGGTCATTGAATAGGTATTGGTATTGGGGAATTTGGGGAGAATAATTATGAAAAATGCAATAATGATTTTTTATTCAAGAAATAAAAAAAAACCGTAGTAACATCGACTTTTCTTTGATAAACAATCATTTGAACATACGAAGTACGTTAATTATTTGAAGTAAACCGCGCACGACTATAACGAAGAATTTTGTACATTGACCTTTACTGTAGAGCGCTGTATTACTATAGGAAATAGGTTTGTACAATGCATGCATTATGCCAGCGGATGATGTCACTGTGCGAGCGCAACAGCAATAATAATTGTGCGCGAGTGATAGAGACGAGTTGCGAGTTAACGTACGAAGAAGCTGAAGCTGTCAAAGGACATGGCTAAACTGAAGTATGGGAGACTGCCCTTGCAATGTAAAAACATTGTAACTACTAACTATGTTATGCTAATAAGCTGAATATTACTATTCAGCATGAAAAAAGTTTCAGGAACTTTTCATTTCGTTACAATTCTTAAAATATTTTTTACATCCAGCGATGATATGATCTCTTATTGTAAAGCATTCTGACAGAGTCATCTGTTGAGATACTTTGTAAATAAGAGATCGTCATAATCTTATGTTATCTGTCAGGTGTCATGGCAAAAAATAAACATGAAAAACCAAGTGAACACTTTTGAAATATTTAATTATTACACGAAAGTTCTAGGAGAATAATAAACATGTAATAATTAATTACTGAATTTTTGAATGTTACGAGTAATTAAGACATTTCTATACATGCTTAGGGCAGAAGTATAGCCATGTCCTTTAAGCTTCGATCAACAATTTACAACTAGATTCAACGTCACAGCTCTGAAAATGGCCAGAGAAATATGAGCACAAAATAAGTTTGTGCTCTTATTTCTGACAGTACGCGTCAACCACAGCCAACGTGAGGACGTGACAAAATGCCTCAATGTGCTTTTAAAAATTGCGGTAGTAGCCACCGTAACACTAAGGTTTCGGAAGGAATATATTTCTTTAGGTAAGTACAAGACAGTTTTTCATTTAAAGTACGTAAATATTAGCATTTACATTAAAAAATCAATAATATATTGTTTGGACAACCATCTTGTCAATAATCGGTGGTTTGGGAACAAGAAATTCATGGAGTAGTTCTCATTTTAAAATAATATATTTATGTTTATTTTTTTGTAGATTTCCTAGTGATCCTTTTTGCTGTGCTTGAGTACTGCAGAAATTAAAAAAAGTCAATCTATACGGCAAAGCTTTGATAAATATCAGAGAAATTGCAATGAACTCAGTGAAAAATTAGACCATAACCCAATTTCGGACATTTCTTCACAAATAGTAGGTTATATTTCTGGTTTCGTGGTGAGTAGCCTAGTAAAAAATCTTAATTGCGACGATTGCAAAAAGGACATGTGGGCAACAGAAAAACTATGGTTCCACAAGTTAATAGACATACGAGACATGGGTGGATTGTGTTATGCCTCAAACGATGTCTTTGACATTGTATGAAGACCGAACGTGTTATACGCAATTGTCTTCGCATTAGTGGCGGTAAAGACATACAAAAAAATATTATAAAAACTTTATACGTATGGTTGTTTCAAAATCATTAATCGAAAAAGTTCTGTTCGTTGGAAAACCCGAACATAATCATAAAGTAAATTTGCTTAAATTAATAATAGAGCAGTACGTTTGCATTATATCTGTAAAAAAGAAACCTCTCAAGCAAAAAACTGCTCTAAAAGACAGCTATATAACAAGCTAAATTTATTTAAGGGTAATTAATATGCGGATTGGGAACTTCACACCCATCATTAAATTTCTTCGCCGATCTGTGCAGGTTTCCTCAAGATGTTTTCCTTCGCCGTTTATGGTAAATTTCAAATTAAATTTCGCACATAAATTCCGAAAAACTCAGAGATGCCAGCCCGGGTTTGAACCCACGACCTTCTGTTTGAGAGACGGTAGGTCGAACAACTAGGCTACCATGGCTGTTGCCTGGCTAGGCCTGCGTGGGAACTTAGCCCAATCCTTCTCGTCGTAGGGAGCTCTGTGCCTAGTAGAGGGACGTAGATAGGCTGAATTATTATTAATGAATATTATATATTTTATAGCCAGATAATCTAGATTTAAGTTAAATTGTCAACTTCTTAAATTTCTAACACTATCATTTGATTAATAAAATGTATTCTGCGTAAAAAGTGGAATACGTAAATATCTTTGTATTTTAGCTAAGATCTCATTTTATTATTAATTTATTAAAATGTACCAATCTCACACTGTACGGCAGAATACAGCAAATTTTAGTGTAGGTATGTATCTCATAATAAGATTAAGTCCGGTGTCAAAGCATCGTTTTGACGTTGACAAGTGACAGCGTTAGTCTGACCTGACATCTGTTATAGGATTAATTTTTTTTTATTATTACCCCCTTACTTTTAAACATGGAATAAGCTTGGAATAGTTTATGCCATGCTTTGTCCTTGTCTTTAATTGTTACATTTGCATCTGACAGAAAGTGACAAAGCGTGGCATAAACTATTCCAAGCTTATTCCACTTTATAAGTAAGTTGTTTAGAACCTATAGAATTTGCTTTTGTCGTGTCGTATAGCTTGTTATGCCCTTTTAGAATGAGTAAGGTTTAATCAATTGACAATAAAATAAGTATCAATCCTAGCTAAAATACATAAATATTAGCGTCGACCTGTTTTCACAGGGAATACAATGGATTAATCAAATTAGTGTTAGAAATTTGAAATGTTGTCATTTATACATTTAATAATTAGTTAATAATTTAATTTAGTTCATTATCTATAAGTATATTTCATTTCATGTCAATATTTGTATATGTTAATTTGTTTGTGTTATATCTCAGTCAAATAAAAAAAATGTCTGTCTTATATAATTGCGACTCCATTATTTCCCTGTTCTTAAAATAGAATGACATGTTTTTGAAACGAAGAATGTTCCTTTGTTTATCGAACGCTTTTGCTCTTGAGACGAAAGGTGGTAAGTATTTTAAACAATTATTATTATTTGGATCTTTGTTCCTTAGACTTAAGGTATAATTTAAGTTAATTTAGAAGGTTCACGGAACACGGCCACTTTTTCGCTTTGATTTTGTATGGGACCTTGAATCTAGTTGTAAATTGTTGATCGAAGCCTTTAAGACATTCTTATTTGGACTTTTAAACACAGTTTTGCATTAATAAATGCTAAATTAACTTGAAAATACAACCGTAATAAGACACGGAAAGCAATTCGCAGCGTGGTTAACATTATTCACTTTGTTTTTCTTTTCTAATGTAACCTCTACGGAAACAAGCTCGCGCTGGCAACACCTATCCATGTTTGTCTATGCTCGGGTATGGCAACACCGTGTTTACATAGCGGAGTTTGTTCCGCCTGCTAATGGACAGGAAGTTGCCATAGACAAGATTGTTATGGAGATACGGTGAAGTATTTATTGTTGTTACTTTAGATATTTCCTGTGACCCTGATCGCGTAGAATATGTCAATTGCTATTATCTGCTTAATATACATGCACGGCAGAGGCTGTACCCCCATGACTTGAAATAAAGGTTTACATGGAGTAAGAAAATCAGTATTGCCTCTTATATGTACACCTCTTTTGGACTACAAATGCTTTCTTTACATTTTTTTTTTTTTTTTTTATGTCATAGGAAGGCAATCGAGCACACAGGCCACCTGATGGTAAGTGGAAACTGTGACCCATAGACATTCGCATTCACAAGACCGCAATCCTAAGACTGCAAATGCGTTGCCAACCCTGAGGACTAAGATGGAATGCCTCTATGCTAGTCATTTCACCGGCTGTCTTATCCCCAAACCTGCTGCTGCTGCTGCTTGGCGGTAGGTTAATGGATAAGATGGTGGTACCAACCCGGACGGACCCTGCACGAGGTCCTCCCACTATCAAATCTATGGAATTGCCCCATATCAACAACCCGTAACTAAACTTAGAAACTTGATGATTGCCTCTTCTCTTGGCAACACTGATTAAACATCTAGGTTATTAATACCGTTAAATTTCGAACGTAAACGCATAGATTTACCGAAGATAAAATAAAACGAAACCAATACTGAAGACTTCAGACCGTTTCCAGGGCAAGCAATGAATCTCCCAACTTTACCAATAAACTTTTGTTTTGCGGACAGAATCGCGGTTTTTACGTGACGAGGCCCCTTAAAGAGACAGGGACGCAGTCATCTGACTATAATAGCGCTATCCTTTTCACCAAAATGATTTGCACTGATGTGATCTGGTTAGGGGCTTCCCACACGACATTGCGTGAACGATATTTCTTTGTTCTGTAAATTGTGAACGATTTAGAACGCTGTCGCGTTTTATGACAGCGATTTAAAATGGAGGATTCGAAACTGTGTTCGCTATTTGACCTCAGGCTAGACCTCGGTCATGTATGTCATGTATGCGGTCAACTTATATCTCGTCCAACGGATAGTTTTGGTTACTGACGATAAAAAATTAGTATAAATTAGACGGGTGCACTTCAATCAGTATAAAAACTTTTTTATAATTTTTTTTTTTTAACCAAAGACAAAAAGCATAATAAACGCTTAGCATTAAAACCAATTGTATAATTTTATCTGGCATACGATCGAATAAAATAACACTCATTTAGTATAATTATCATTTTCTTGTTATTATTCTTCTAACTAGTTTAGCTTAGGTTAGAACTGTGACCGCATTAATAGTAATGAAAGACGTTAGTTTTTTATTATTTTATTTATGAACATTGTAGTTCTTGAAATTATGCAATTTGTGTTATGTAAAATGATCATTTGAACGTTTGTTTTTATGCTAAACATTACACACCCGAATTAGACACATAAATGTCTCAGTGCAAGTAAATGATTTATATTATTGGGGAAGTATTAAATACGGTTATGAAAGATAATTATCATACTTATTTTTTAATACGGAACCTTTTTGTAATAAGCAAGTTGTAATCAACCCGAAGCAGCACAAATATCGTATAGAGTAAGATTATTATTAGGTTTAAGAATATGCACACAAACACAAAGTTTCCCTTTCGTACTTATTGTTACATTGTTATACAATTTATTGGTTTCCATCATGGGTATACTACATGCTTCTTCCTTGTTTAATGCTTACCGATTATATAGAAATGTAAAACAGCAGGAGTGTTTGCACTGTTATGTTTCTTTATCACACAATAACAAAAATACAGATTCGCCACAATAACGTTAAGAATACGCTGCAGTAACGTTGGCCGTGTGTCGCACCCTTTTAGCAAACATTTGCACGTCATTGAGAACACAATTTGGCTGAGACGAAACGCGATACGTCTTCCAAATTGTGTATACGTTCCAACGTGATGGATAGAAACTTGTGTACAAAGCTATGGTGGAATCCATTGATATTTGAGGGCTTTTGCAACTGTGTAAATATTAAGGTAATATTGGAGGTTTTTGGGATAGAGTGTAAAGTGTTTTCCCGCGATTACGCCCACATGAAGAGAGGTTCGTGTTGGAGCAAAGGCTGGGGAATATGAGAGTCCTGTCCAGAGTAAATTTAACAATACTTTCTTGTTTTAATTCAATCTCTTCTGGTCACTTGTCAACCAATGGTCAGCTAGAGGTCTATACTTTGTATGAGTGGGAAGAGAACGAAATATATATTTCCCACTCCTCGCACTCATATAAGGTCGACTATTGGTCTCTGGCTGACCTTACCCTTGATTTTACCCTTCCCCTTCCCTTCCCTTTTTTCTTTTGGTGCCTAAGAATTTTCTTAGACCGCGAACCTCCAATCTCCTAGCAGCTCCTAGAGCACGCACCGTGTCCCACAACAATTCCCCGCCAGCGAGCACTGACACTGCTTAACTCACTTCTGTCATCAGTACCTGAGTGCTATTTGTTTGCGAACCGATGGCGAAGTGTATGCCGTGAGTGCCTGAGATATTGCGAGACGATGGATGGCAGTGCCATTTGTTTTTAAATGTCAGTTTTTTTTTTAAATTACGTAGTTCTTGGTGTTAACTATAAGGCTGTAAAATATTGTTTGAAATAAATAAATAAATATAAAACAAGAATCTGACTGACATATCAAGGCACGGCCCAAACTCTGTGGTCTAGAGATTCCAAATTTGGCACGTAGATTCCTTATGAGGTAAGTAAGGATTATCCGAAAGTCGACCTCCAACTGGAGGAAATAGGGGGAGTAGTCAGGTACTAAATCTACGTCAATATTGGAAAAATAAATGAAAATTTAGATAACCGAGACTAAGCAGTGAAGTAAATATCTGAAGCGTATCACTTTTCAACTCGATGCAGCTAATATTAACCACCAAATTTAAACTGTCCAGTCAGAGCGCACAAGACACATTTCAGGTCGTGCATTCTCAATCAGGTAGCTTGACATACCCTAGAACTCCACTCGCTTCTCACAATCGTAGCCAATCCTAGTATAGAAACAGTTAAAAATTATTCGTATCATAACACCACCGATTTTTAATAAACAGTCACATCGATGCCATAAAAAGCGTAAGCCAGTTCGATCCGCCGTTAACCGCCTATAAAATGGCCCGAGCTCGAGCAAAGGCAACCCAGGCCAACTGTTGACTCGAGCCACTCGAGCCACCAATAAACGCCATCGTAAATGGAGGAACTTCATAAAAATATAGGTTTATGGGCGTCTTTGATTACGAGGAAACGTGGGATATGTACAAATAAGGCGGGGATTATTCAAAGCGTTATCAGGATACTGAACTAAACAATGGCCGTGTCGTTTTGTTCGCTCGCGGCCATTTTAGTTTGAGAATAGCGGCACGTAATTGGTTAATGAGATTTATATGGTTTACGCTCCAACGTCGGTACTCTAAACTAGTTAGCAGTGATTATATAAATCAAAGGAAAGTGCGATAGCTATTAGAATTGCGTTCGGGTTTGTAATTCTGTCGCACTCGCTCCCTTATGCTGTTATTACCCGAACCGGAAAGATGTTTTCAGCAGTGGGATAAGTCGGTTGATACTAATGTTACTTTGAAGTAAAAGATGGAAATAAGGTTAGTAAAATAGTGTTTAAGTATAATTAAGCTGGTAAGCAAAGTGGTATCGTTAGTAACGACACTAACTAAATGTCTTTTTATCTTTATCTAATTTCTTACTTTATGAACTATTAAATTGGCAAATATTAGGTGTTTCCTCAAAGACGAATGTTAAAAAGTCTATTGAAAAGCAAGTTTTAAAAATCTGACTGTTTTTTTTGATTCCCGGAATTAGGTCAAACTTGTCTTGATTATAGAAATGACATATACTAACAATTATAATTTATATTATAACCTAGTCACGCCCACAACCATGACATATCTCACGACACCTCGTATAGGTTAAAATCTATTAAACGTGCCAAATACGTAGACATCTTCTTCTTCTTATACCTGGTTATTGGTAAGTCGACCTATTCCCCTCTAGGAGTTATTGGGGAGATCATTTGCAATCATTTTAGGCCCATAATACCCTACTTGTGCATAGGGTATTATGGGACCAATATGATTGCAAATTAATGACCTCTCCCATAACCCCTAGAAGGGAATACGTCGACTTACCAATAACCCCGTATATGTGCCTCTTCCATAGATTTCCATTAAGTCCTTGATGCAGCTATTCTGGTTCAGGTCGGCCCTGCCGTCTTGTGGATATCGTCCGGCCATCTAACTGGTGGTCTTCAAATAAACATAAATACACCCTAAATTCAGGGTGACCGGTAACTCGACCTATTACCTGAAAGGAGTTACCTGCCTGTAATAAAATGTACAACATTTTCTTGTGGGAGGACCTTGTGCAGGGTCCGTCCGGGTTGGTACCACCATCTTATCCATTAACCTACCGCCAAACAGCAGTGTTCGCATTGTTGTGTTCCGGTTTGGGGATAAGACAGCCGGTG
Organism: Acleris emargana; assembly: GCA_927399475.2. NCBI lineage: Eukaryota > Metazoa > Arthropoda > Insecta > Lepidoptera > Tortricidae > Acleris > Acleris emargana. Next base: position 21,051,397 of record OV656848.1, on the reverse strand, counting down.
AAATGACTAGCATAGAGGCATTCCATCTTAGTCCTCAGGGTTGGCAACGCATTTGCAGTCTTGTGAATGCGAATATCTATGGGTCACAGTTTCCACTTACCATCAGGTGGCCTGTGCTCGTTTGCTTAAAAAAAACATTTGCACCGTTTTCAAAAGCTTAAGAAATTCCGTCATTTGTACGCCAAGTTGGAGTGCCAGGTTGAATTCAACTGTCAACGGTCAACTGTCCATTGTCCTTGACCAATGTAAATCGGGCTCTAGAGATATCAGCTCTAAAGCTATAGTATACTATATTCTATATATTTTATAGTTATACGTAATCAGGCGATACAGTTTTACCCACCTGCACCCCCCACTAAATGCTTACTATATTCCCCCCACTATACATTATAACAATATGCATTTAATAAAGCCAAGTATATTTCAAAGCCGTAAAATGTGTCGGTAATGCGCACAATCGCACATGTGCCCCGGCGGTAATGTGGTCTCCACTCCATTCGTACGTTATGGTTAGAATTATATATCGCGGATTAAACGAGTCATAGTTTTGGTGATATAGAATGTACCGGTACCACAGATGGGTTATTATGATGCAGTTCTTTTAACGGGGAGCGTAAAGGACAGAGCTTTAGCAGTTATAAAGCTCTATCCTTTTCTCTCAGTGTAAAATAAACTGCAAAGCTACCTCATAATAACCCCCCAAATCTTGTTGAGGAAGCAAAATGTTTAGTACACTTTTTTTGAAAATTAGTTTTTTTCCTAAAAAGATTAAGTTGCAATACACTTTTAGGTAAGTACAGTCAACAGCATAAATAAGTGATCATTTCTGTACCTTGTCGCTTGTTTCAAACACAACGTTAAAGTGACAGGGTACATAAATGATCACTTATTTATGCTGTTGACTGTACCACTTAATTATAGAGATAAATATTGAGTACCTGGAAGAACGAGTGTCACTCAGTTGTTTTTTTTTTGACGCATCGATTGTTCGTCCCCATAAACCCCTAAATTGCAAATTTTATCAAAATTGTTAGAGCCGTGTTTATTGTGCAAATTGTGGTAAAAAAAAAAAAAGGTAAAAAAGGTTTATTCAGTAAGTAGGCCGCACGGGCACTTTTACACGTCAAAAGACGTCTTTGGTTACAGAGTTATCAACAACTTTTTAGAGTTGTTGGTAATTCTGTAGCTCTGCCTACCCCACTCTGGGAATGAGGGCGTGAAGGTATGTATGTATGTATGTTAGAGCCGTTTTAGAGAACGTGATTACAAAAATATTTCTCATTTTAAAGTATAGAATATAATTTTTATTTTTTCTTTAAAACCATCCTTAACACGGAAACAACATACGAAATGACATGGTTCCTAACTAGCATTATACTTTTACTATACGCAGGTTCATTTTGTGTAAAGTTAATAATGGTTTATTTTAGTCGTTCATAGAGATTTTCTAAAATTTATAGATCACTTTTACTGACGGATGTCGGATACCTATGTTAAAATAATATCTGAATTACATTACGTTTTACAAAGTTTATAATTACGCAAAACTATGAAATAACAGTAAGAATTATAAAAATAATAACCATTATTTAGATTCTTAGTTCACGTCATCTAGTTAAAAATGTACAAGAGAAGATTGTTCATGGAACTAACAATTAATTGTATTCCAACAGTTGCGGGAATCAACAAGCCTTCAGTTATGATTTTCAGGCATTTCGTCTGTGCATTTGTTTACGAGTGGCAATTAACCTCGCCTGTTACAACAGTGCGTCGAAAACAATTCTGAATTCAAATTAACATGCGGAATATTCCAAACGAACCGATCCCTGATCCTACCTCAGGGTCAGGGAGTACTTGGTATTAAATAATTAGATGGAACCAACAAAGTTAAATAATCAATCATATCGAGTTCTAACGCATATATTTGACGACGCGCTGGCCTAGTTGGTAGTGACCCTGCCTACGAAGCTAGGCGGTCCTGGGTTCAAATCCCGGTAAGGGCAGATATTTGTGTGATGAGCGCGAATATTTGTTCCTGAGTCATGGATGTTTACTATGTATTTACATACATACATAAATTCACGCCTTCATTCCCAGAGTGGGGTAGGCAGAGCTACAGAATTACCAAGCACTCTTAAATAAGTAGTATGTATTTGCCTAGTACCCATAATACAAGCCTAGAGCTTAAATTGGGACTAGGTCAATTGGTGTGACATTGTCCCCTGATATTTATTTATTTAGTTATAGATATTATATGACATGTTGTCGCTTCTTCTCCGCAATGATGGTTTCGTCCGAAGCGCTAGTAGATTCACTCCATTTTACCGACGTGTAAAAGAGCCCTCTTGTGGCCAATTTACTGAAAGTTTTTTTTTTGTTTTTTTTTTAAAGTTAGTTTGACATGTTGAGCCTAATTGGTGGCCTGAGCTTACAGTATCTAGTTCGATTCCCGGTACAAACAAATATGAATTATTCCAGTTATGGCTTTTGACGTAGAGACCTCGTCGTGTTGTTCTCCGAGTCATTATTTTTAGTTGAATGTATTTGACCTTACATTTGTTATGTTTTTATTTGTACTTGTTCTAATAATTATATTTAAGATCGCGGGAACGCGGTGGATGCAAAAAGCACAAAACCGGTCTGAGTGGAGAGCCTTGGGGGAGGCCTATGTCCAGCAGTGGACGTCTTTCGGCTGACGTCATGAATACAGGCCCTCCAAGCATCAAAATCTTTAATTTAAATCAGATCAAAGCGGTCTCCAAAAATATATTTTGTGCATAAACTTTGTAGAAATCGGCGAGTTTAAAACATTTTTTCGTCACAGACTAATGGCTGGCTTTAGCGGACTTAATTTGATTACGCCGACCTAGTTGCCTTCTCATTCGATGGCCGGGGCCGAAGACGAATATTAGTTGGAACCTCATAATTACACTGGAGAGCAAAAAAGAGTTCTTATGTTAAGAATTTAAGTACAACGTCACTCCATTTTATTGCTCGTGTGTATCCCTGTCAGGTCTTACTTAAAATTCCAAAATTAAAAATACAAAATTCAAAATATTTATGTAGTAAATTGGCCACATGAGGGCGTTTACACGTCGGTAACATGGAGTGAATCTATCATTGCGGAGAAGAAGCGCTGCAAGAAACTCCAGCAGAAGGTGATTTACTATTACTAATCATAATAGCATTATTAATGTAAATAATAATTTGTTTGTCGGTGTGTTACGCTTTCACAGCGAACCCGTCGAACTGATCTCGATGATATTAGTATTGGGATAGCTTGAGCTCGGAATAAGGACATTGGGTACTTTTTACCACGAGTTTTCAAGGATAAAAGGGTAATAACCAAAAACAAAAGTACGTACCTACTACTTAAGACCTTAAGAAACGTATTTTTCTTCTATTGTGACGTAAGTAAATCATTATTTATTTATTTAATACGTATACCAACAGAATACAATGATGACACAATAGAGGCCGAGTTCACCAACCAATTTGACAGACGGTGAAGTCTTAATCAGCTGTTAGTCGATACATTTGACAACCGATAAACCGCTAACCAACGCAACGCAAACCGCAATTAACGTTGTCTTAATAAGGCCTTGACTACCTTTTTTTTTTTTATATCACTCTAAATGTATCCTACGTCGGTTTTCAAGCTATAATGCCTACCATCTATGTACATAATTTCACGTCGATTGGTTGACGAGCTGAAACGTAAAAACAGAACAAAAAACTGACTTTCGCATAAAATAATACTAGCTGTTACCCTCGTCTTCATCCCCAGAAGTCGTTTATGAACGCTCGGAAACCCCATCTTTCGAAAAAAAAACTGCCATATATCCTTTTCCGGGGTTCAAGGAATCCCCATATTTAATTTTATATTAATCAGGTCAACGGTTCCACTGTGCAAACGCAACCAGCAAACAAAGAGATTTTTAGATTCAAGAACCGCAAAGTTGCAGGCTAAAGTCATTTTCATGAAGCTGTTAATGACTACCAAACACTTAAGCACTAATCTAGCGCGTAACCCCATACATCAGGCAGACGCGTGCGCACCTAACGAGCGCGATAAATCACGCGGACAGACGGACGGACAGAAATAGCGCGATTAAGCGCAGCATAAATGCTATTATTAGCTTAGATCTCGGATAATGTTTACTGTGGGATTAGTAAAGTCTCGATCAGGAGTATTTGTAGATCATGAGCAATAGGGAATATGGGTTGAATTTTAGGGTTCTGTACTGAAACTAGGAACCCATATAGTTTCGGGGATGTCCGTCCGTCCGCAGTAGGGTTGCCAGACATACTATAATATATAGTATTATACTTTATTTTACCTCTGTATACTTTATTATATACGAAACACATAAAGTATGCTAAAATACTATATTTTAACCTGATTTTCAAAGATCACAAGTTGACGTTAAAATTAGTGTTTACGTAAACATTTCCGAACGTGCTCATAAAAAAGTGACAGTAACGTAACACATTGTACGATCTGTGGCCTGCCTGACTGGTGGCGAACTTATTTTTTCAGTGTATACTTTATTTTGAAAGCCTTCAAATCGCCAAATACTATATATCTCAGAAAAAAATCTGGCAACCCTAGTCCGCAGCCTAGCTCAGAGACTCTTAGTACTAGAAAGCTGTAATTTAGCATAAATATACGTATTAGTCACGTCAACAAAGAGCTAAAAAAAAATATATTTAAAAAAAAGTACCATCTAGGAACCCTCGTTGCGCGAGACCAACTCTAACTTACGGTTTATACCCACCCTAACCCTTCCCAATTGTAACGTCATACTTATCCTAATACCATATGATCCTAACAAATGTCCCCGAGGCACTTCTGAGTTATAGCAACTGTTGAATCACTCGGAATGTGAGGAATGTCTTAATGAGGACTTCAGGAGGGAGGGAGGTTTTTTAGAAGCACCCTAATGGCACATGTGTTGCTTAATGACAAATCAGTTGGCTAAGACAAATTACAGTCTGCAGATGATGCATCTATGATAATGACTTGAAGAATAATAATATACTTATGTTTTGTATAGCTCTATTAATCTATAATGTCATTTATTTACTGCAAGCATTTCAATGGAAAAAAGTGAATTAAAAAAAGTTAAGTTAGTGTTATAAAAATTGTGAGTAAGATAAGATAACATAAAAGACTTATTCAGTAAGTAGGCAGCACGGGCACTTTTATACGTCAAGAGTCTACCAGCGCTTCCCAAGAGGAGACCACTGCTGAGAAGAAACGCCGCAAGAAACTCAGCAGTTAGTCGTTTTTTAGCTATATTTCCTACGACATAAATATTAAACTACATATAATATCAAATGTAATAGGGATAGAGAGATAGATGAAGAAAAAGGAAAAATAAATAAAAACACAAGACGACCACATAAAAGTTTCGATATGTTTTCCTACGTCAACGATGTCCCCTAGACAAGATTAAACGTACGCATTTGCACAATTATTAATGACAATATTATGTTTTTTATAGCCGTAAAAGACAAACGAGCAGACTCGATATAAACATCAGCAATGCCAGGGACACAGGGAAGTTGTAGCATTTCAGTGAATACTGTTTTTAAGCCGCGTTTAAAGGAGGACATGGGGGTTATTATGACATAGCAATGCAGTTCTGTTTACGCCGAGAGAAAAGGACAGAGCTGTAAACTGCTATAGCTCTGTCCTTTACGCTCAACGTAAACTGAACTGCGTACTCATGTCATAATAACCCCTCATGTCAAAGTGCTGAGGAAACACCGTGGAGGGGGTAGATCTATACAAAAAGGTATTATATGCATATGTGAGCAGAAAGCGAGCAAGTTTGTACAAGTATAAGAGTGTTTCTCATTTCATCCCAAAATTATGACGCCGAATAGGGCAAAGTCACCAGTGGTCAGCCAGATACAAGTAGTCGACCTTATATGAGTGCGAAGAGTGGGATGATATCTTTCGTACTCGGCGTTTCCTACTCATACAAAGTATAGGCAGAGGCCGACTACAGGTTTCTGGCTGACCACTGGTGATTTTATCCAATGTTGTGTTGAGGAATATAACATTTGATTTCCAAATGTAGAATATGCTAATGATCATCACAATACGCATCGATCACGTGATTATCAGGCTATATTATAATGCTGATTATTAGCCTAAACCAAGCCTTATGACACATGCGAAAGTGATTCATTATATTGTTTGTTTATTGAATTGAAGTAATGAGTTGATGGATCGATCTACATTGATGGAAAATATCACACCTAAATTAGACACAGGAATAAATAAATAAAAAACATAAATTAAACTTAGTAAGACATAAAACAATGGCAGTACAAAGACAAATCCAGGGCATGACTAAGCGGGGCTTGCGAGATTAACACCAACAAAACAATGCAGCTGTAAACTGATATAGTTAACGGGTAAAGTACTAAATTAGTACAATAATTCAAAAAATCTGTAGCTCCAACATCTCCTTTAAAAGACTAAACAAATCCCACCCAATTTACTATTCCATACATCATCATCATCATCATCATGTCAGCCGAAAGACGTCCTCTGGTGGACATAGGCCTCCCCCAAGGCTCTCCACTCAGACCGGTCTTGTGCTTTTCGCATCCACTGCTTTCCCGCGATCCTTACCATGTCGTCACTCCATCTTGTCGGAGGCCTACCACAGCTCGTGTCCTGGTCCGCTATTCCATAAAAACAGTCGTAATGCCGAGATATTGGCTTTAACTAGAAAATCAGCATAAAATCTACATTAAAACAAACATGACGAATTGATAACCTCCCACTTTTAATTCGGTGCCACATTTCCCATTCTTACACAAAACCGTCCCAATATCGAGTTCTTGGCCCTGAATGACCTCTAGAAGTTCATTGATACAGTTCAAACCCCAAAGAATGTAAACAATCGATTAAACAACCGCCAACACGCGGACGAAACGATTCGTTCAATAAATCTCACTGATCGTGTGAACGGCGATCTAAAATAAGAAGCACTTATGCGCAAGCGACGAGCACAGCTAATTACTGACAGTATAGTGGAAGATTCAGTGGGGAATGGTATACATTAAACTTACCCTGCTGTGTTAAGTTTTATTTTAATCATACGACGGTGAAAAATCTTATACATTATACACATTCACTATTTAACCCTTGAGAGATTTAAAAAAGTTAAGGCTTTGACAAAAATACTGCAGCTAAATAACAGAATCTAGATAATTTGAATTTATCTCACAAAATACCATCGTATTCTGATTATTTGTTTGCACTCGTAGGTGAACGCAAAAACGAAAAGAAAAATGTATAAACATACACTAATAGGGACAGTCTGAAAGACAATGATCAATCATAATGTGACCATAGAAATAAACAACAAAAGGACTACAACACTTGAAATACCTACCTTAAAACAGTAGTTACACGTATAATAAGTATTCAAATAATTTCCTTCACAATAAAAGCTAGGATCATGAAAAAATAACAATGAAAGGCCGAAATATATTTAGCAATATTCAAAAACCACTATCACATTCCATTTCCTTAAATAACAACTTAGTAACATTGAACACTTAGATATCCACCTTAAAAAACAAGTCTATTTTTTAATGTGAAACATTACGAGCATTGAATGTGTTAGCTAGTCTGTCCCCGTGGCATTTCTCGCCATTTGCTCCCGCCCTATTTATACCCCGATGGCTCACCCGGCCGCGCGCTTTGAAGTCCTCCGTACTTTATGGGGTGGTTATGGGGTGGTCCCACTTGTTAATGATCGCATAACGTTTAATATAGCATCCATTTCTGTTATTACTGAATATATATTCAGTTCTTGAAATATTTATATTCTATTGGATTTCTCGCGCCGTTTTCACCATCTACTGTTGAGCAGTATTATTATTATGATTACCAAAATTCACTTTTGAATAATAAATATTTAAGTAAAATAAATATTTGCGTCTTTCCTTAAAAAAAATTAAAGATAATAGACGAAGAATTGAAGATAATAATGGAAGGTGTATTCCCAACGGTAGTGGGAGCATATGAGCTGAAGAAAAATAAGAAGAAGAAGACGAACAATACATGCTATCTCTTTCATTGGAATTATTAATTTAAGGAGCGAACATCAGAAATGTCAAGTTTCCGAGTGTTACAAAGTTCTAGGAAAATAAAATGGATATGCGAAATGTAAACAAAGGAAACGGATAAGTAGAGATTGTTTTCAAAAGGTTTAAAACATGTAGGACTGATGTTTCAGAGGATAATCGAATGTAACTGAACACCACATGAGCAGAGACTTTGTTAAGTGTTTTTTTTAAGGATTATGTGTCATTCAAAGGAACAGTATTAACCAGTATTAGACTTCTTCATTAGGTATGTTTATTTAGTTTATGCCAATAGTAATATTGTCCAACTTAGCTTTGCTTTTGCCGTGTGGTTGCCGGGTTAGAATAGTGCCACTCCATGTCTTCCCGTGGATGTCGTAAGAGGCGACTCAGGGAATATAGGCTTGTAGTACTATTAGGCGATGGGCTTGCAACCTGTCAGTAATATGCTGGTAAACATCTTAGCCTATTTGTGCTAAATGTGGTTACTGATTTTTCAACAAGTTTTAAAGTTGTTGATAATTCTGTAGCTCTGCCTACCCCACTCTGGGATTACAGGCGTGAAGGTATGTATGTATGTAATTTGATAAAATTATATTAATTACTTTGTTTTATGTTACTTTAAATGTCCGTGTGAATTATTTTGAGATTGTGATTTCTCTGTGTAAAGTCAACCGACTCCATGGGTTTCAAGGTACAGGCTCAGCCTAGTTTGAAATCCACCGGATACTGCTTTATTTGTAACTATGTGATTTGTGAAAATAAAGAAATATTCTATTCTATTCTATTCTATATATGTAGCTTCTGCTTGTTACTATACACATAAAGAAATAAATTACCCCGTTTTACAATTAAAATGTATTTTACGCCTCACGTCATATCTCTACTCGACATTGCTATTTTTACTCCGCTCTCGACGAGCTATTTCTTACAATCACAATTAACTACCACCATTAATAACATGCCTTTGTTTCACCAAACAGTGCCACTATAAACTCTATTTACTTCACCACAAGGTCTATCAATTCGAAGTCGTGAGATGCATTTCATTAACTCACGTGGATAATTTGAACTCTGCTGCAACGTCATAAGGTTGGAAGCGGTCGGCGTTGCTGAGTTTATTCCGGTAACGAGTACTGTTGGTGGTATTTGTAATGGGAACAATCAAAACTTGCGCCGCATCTCTCTGCAGCAGAGCCGCTATTGGCTACATTGTGCCTGCATAAAACTGCTTTATTATTTGCCGCTTAAAATTCGCATTATTTCGCGCTAAAGTGACATTAAAACTTATATTGAATGCAATCTGGCTGTTGTTATGTTTGAGCGAGCACTTTATGGCGTTGCGAGCTTGTTTTTGGTGCATCTGTGCTTTATGGCTGTTTCTCCGTCTTGTTTAGTTATTTTGGTTAAACTTGGAGAGAGTTAATCCTCAGGTTAACATGAGTTTGATCTTCTTCACAATTGACATTATGATCATTGTTGTCATCAAAGACATCGTAACTGCTGACTTTGTTTTGATCATAGCTTTCAAATTTTCAATTTTGAAAATCGCAGAAGTAATCATCATCCGGAGATCCTAGAGCTGGTGCTTACCTCTCCTAAAGGATGGGGCTAGATATCCAGAGAGGTAATGCAGGTGAGGCCTGCTAGGATGTAGGATGTAGGGATGTTCTTTTTATAGTGGTGATTATTATTCACAAGTTTTTAGAGTTGTTGGTAATTCTGTAGCTCATACCCCACTCTGGGAATGAAGGCGTGAAGGTATGTATGTATGTATTATTTACATCTTTAATATTTGAGTAGCTAAGTTTTAATTGAATTTAAATAAGTTTAGTCTTAACTTTTAATTGTTAATGTAATGTAATTATACATTATAATAAATAATTAGTTATCATCATCTTGTTTAACAAGTATTTCGTAAGCCTATTAGGTTCGAATAGCCGTACCGTAGCAACTACTTCAGCAAATATTGTATTCTGAACAAATTACAAAGTGTTCATCAAATCACGGGGTGCTGAGATTAATAGAAACCGTGGTTCCGTCGAGTTTCAGAGGGCATCAAATATTCAGTTGAAATTCTAATGAATTTGTGTGTACGTATTTACCTATTTAGAACGGGACTGCTCATTTTGACATCATGGTTGTCCTTCCTTCTACTATATTATGTACCAAGATACAGTTTTCCAAGATTGTTTTTGATCGATATTATTGTAATTTTATCTTGCCTAGGTGTTACCTTGCTACAAAAAAAAAACACGGGACAATGTCACACCAATTGATATAGTCCAAAACTAAGCTCTAGGCTTGTACTATGGGTACTAGAGAACGATATAAATACTTATATAGATAAATACATAGAAAACATCCATGACTCAGGAACAAATATTCTGCCCTTACCGGGATTTGAACCAAGGATAGCTGGGTCATTATTCGAGCGTTTCAACCGCCTCACTTTCGTGGACATGTTTTTGAAGAATTGGGCGTATATTTTGATAGCGTTTTTGGATATTTGATAGATGTCCGGTAAACTTAGATACCTAACCAGAAACAAAATCGAAATCTGAAGTCACTTCTACAAAAATGTGACCACGAAAGTGAGGCGGTTGAAACGCCCAAATAATGACCCAGCTATCTTCGTAGGCAGGGTCACTACCAACTAGGCCAACGCGTCGTTATATTACGTATGACATTTATCTTGATTAGAATGGCGGATTGACGTTAAGTTTTTGCAGCACATTCTGAATATCACATAATGTGCTATTTTTTAATGATACAGATATTGTGCAGTTTGCAATGTAATTATTGAAAACAAATGTTTTTATTTTTCCAAAAGCAGACAAGTTTTTGAAGAAATTTCGTTTAATAGAACAACGTGTGTACATCCAACTAAAAACAATAAAAGATGGAACTCTCGTATTTAATTGTACAAAACGCAGAACAAAAGACAATGGGATGTACGAAGGTCACTTATCCCTGGCATCTCTTTCAGAACGACATTATAACATAACTATAGCAGTTACATAACTCTGTCCTTTTCTCTCAGCGTAAACAGAACTGTATTGCTATGTCATAATAACCCCCATGTCCTCCTTTAAACGCGGCTTAAAAGCAGTATTCACGAAAGGCTACAACTTCGCTATGTCCCTGGCATTGCTGATGTTGATATCAGGTCAGGTCTGCTCGTTTGCCTTCTACGGCAATAAAAAAACATATTGTCATAATAGTTGACAAAAAAAAAACACATTATGCTACATTTCCACTCCTCAGTTCTACAGTAAATATAGTATTAACAGTGTAAAAAAAACTCCAATTAACTTTAAAATCACTCAATGTAAGAAGGGTACATCGCGTAACGAGGTCTAGATTACCGCCATATCGGCGTAAAAGGACGGAATACAGCAATTCCGAGCACCCACCTAGCACATGAGGTCTCATATAGTATTCATAGAGGCAACAAGAACGAGTTTTTTTCCCTCTATTTATTACCCGCACAGGTGCCCCCCCTCGAGGGGGTAAGGGGTGTTCCATTTACCCCTAATGAGGGTAAACAGTTTTGTAAGGAAACAGAAATTGGAGGAAACTTTACGCTCGTGCAAGTATGGTATTGGGGCTCTTGATTGTTTTTTTGTTCGGTTGTGTTGTTCTAGAAAAGTATTCCATGAATGTTGCTATTTATAATATTTTTCATAAGTTCTTAGAAAAATAAGACTGACATTTTAAAGAGTAAAAAGAATACGAAACATAATTTACTAGAAAAAGCAAATGAACATCTTCAAACATGAACCATCTTTGGTACCTATATCTATGATTAACTTTGTTCCGACTTAGTATCCGTATCCTACTTAGTACAGAGTCGAATGCTCTGTCCCTCGCACTCTATAAGAATACTGCGACGTTGCGAGAGACAGAGCATTCGACTCGCTAGTGAGTACTCATAGTAAGGGTACTAAAACTGTTTTAACACTAAGAGCAGATTCGACCAAACCAGGCCTTATTCTAATACCTAGATTAAACGCAGAATTTGTATAGACTAATCTCAGAGTGTCTTACTCGTATTCCAGTTTGGTAAAATTGGTGTTTAATAAGCTAGACGATTTTCGAAAGACGAAGCTTATGAGCCAAATAAGTATATACTTAAAAATAGAAGAAAATATGCCGTGCCGTGTATTGCCGTGTGGTTGCCGGGTTAGAATAGTGCCACTCCATGTCTTCCCGTGGATGTCGTAAGAGGCGACTAAGGGAATAAAGGCTTGTAGTACTGTTAAGCGATGGTCTTGCTACCTGTCACTAATACACTGGGAAACATCTTAGCCTACTTGTGCCAAATGTGGTTACAGAATTATCAAGAAGTTCTAAGACTTTTTGGTAATTCTGTAGCTCTGCCTACCCTACTCTGGGAATGAAGGCGTGAGTTTATGTATGTGTGTGTATGTATGTAGAAAAAAATATGATGCTGCTAATGCAAAATTTAATGGTATTTTAGATTTAAATTACATTTGTACCCTTTTTAATGCTTCAGCAGCTCAGACGTCCCGCGAAAGACGAAGAAGGTGAACCAGATAATGCGAAACGAATTATTATTTGAAACCCGTTATCATGCCGAATATATTATTATGTCTGCGTTGAGATATCGGGAGCTCAATATTTATTCCAAAAGTAATCGTAGACAATATCCCGTTAATATAATATCGAAATAAAAAAAGGAATTGCTGATGCAAAGTTTGATGGAATTTTACAATCATACATATTAACTCTTTTTCATTAGATACTTTGCATTTATAAATTTCAGGAACACATGAAAATTCTATTTTTTCCAAATATGCATTTATCCGAATTTTTATTTTCCCAAAGCTATGTTATCCTGGAGCTACATACATACATACATAAACTCACGCCTTGCACAAACCACATTTTGCACAAGTAGGCTAAGATGTTTCCCAGTGTATAAGTGACAGGTTGCAAGCCCATCGCCTAACAGTACTACAAGCCTTTATTCCCTTAGTCGCCTCATATGACATCCACGGGAAGACATGGAGTGGCACTATTCTAACCCGGCAAACACACGGGGAATTTTTGTGATACTACATAAGGATTAAGTAAGTTTGGTTTATGGAACTAAACGCACCTATTCTATTACCTGTTACGGACGAAATCGATTCTAATTCGGAAACCACACGGCAATGCATGCTGGAGCTATTTTAGATTAAATGCGTACCTAATATAATAGCTGTACGTAGGGTAGGTTACGTTTGATTCATAAGCGATATCAATTTGAATTCGGAACATTCGAAATGATGATATGATGAAATGTTATTTATCGTATCAAGATTTTCTCAAAACAGTAACGCTTACACATCAAATATTTCCCCTCACTATAAGAGCAACTATCCCGTGTAGAAGCGCCCTTGCCGCGGCGTGGCAACCGAAAAGGCCTTCGTTTCCCGCTCGCTTTGGCATTGTATATGATATTTATTAAACGCGGAGGGCTGTGCCACTATCAGCAGAATATTGGAATACCAGCCGCTACGGAACCTACTTGCACGACCTTCCACCGGGGATCCTTGGGCACAGGTGGCGGGTCGCAAATGGATTTTTACTTACTTTCGCAGGGAATAGACATGTATATTGTGCACAACGTCATACGTGATCGTGGTGATACTTTGTCACTCTATTGGTTTGAATTTTCATATTAAATTGTCGAGTGAGGAAAATAATCTCACACGAATTGAGATCTAGTGACCTAGGTCTAAACATAACATAACTAAACTGTAAACATGTGTAGACTTTAGTATCTTATCACTTTAATCACTGTGACAATTCATATACCGGGTTATTGGTAAGTCGACCTATTCCCCCCTAGGGGTTATGGGGGAGATTATTTGCAATCATTTTGGTTTCATAACGAAAAAAAATTACTCAAGGTTTTTACATTCTAATTCGAAAGAAATTTTGTATTTGAACCAATCGTTTTGGTTTAATATCTTTATTTATTTATCATACATTGTATGGATGACATGATTATGATGATTAATTTGAGTTGGCATTTCCTAACAAATAACAACAATTTAATGATATTTAATTATAAGAACCGTGCCGTGTGGTTGCCGGCTTAGAATTGTGCCACTCCATATCCTCCCGTGGAAGTCGTAAGAGGCGACTAAGGGAATAAAGGCTTGTAGAACTGTTAGGCGATGGGCTTGCTACCTGTCACTAATATTACACTGTTAAACATCTTAGCCTAATTGTGCAAATTGTGGTTACAGAGTTATCAACAAGTTTTTCGAGTTGTAGGTAATTCTGTAGCTCTGCCTACCCCACTCTGGGAATGAAGGCGTGAAGGTATGTATGTATGTATGTAATTATAAGAAGCGATTGTAATAGTGTATTAAAACATACTACGAGTATTTCAAGCGGTTTTCGCCTAACCCGTAAGATGCACCTAGGGGCTTCAAGTCGAAAACGAAGGTCAAACAAAGGTTAAATATACTTTTGTCGTACAACTTTAAAACCCTATTCCTCGAAATGGTTTTCAAATTAGACTAATTAAAAAAATATGAACAATCCTAACTCGCCTTCGGACCGTCTAAATGTAAACGATTGCGATCGCGATTCCGATTGCGTTAGGCGATAATCGCACGGGTCTACCTCTTTGTATTTAAATATGTTTAAAAAAATACTGTACAAGTTTCCACGGTGCCTCAAACACCTACTCAAAAGTGACGACACGGTAGCCTAATCAGTAGTGGCCCTGCCGACGAAGCTAGCGGTCCCGGGTTCGATCCCCGGTACGGGCAAATATATGTGTGATGAGCGCGAGTATTTGTTCCAGAGTCTTGGGTGTTTTCTATGTATTTATCTTTGTAAGTAAGTTTATCGTTGCCTATTACCCATATTACAAGCCTAGAGCTTAGTTTGGGGCTAAGTCAATTTGTGTAAGATTGTCCTCTGAAAAAAAAAAAAATTAACAGCTCTACATCAACCCTTCTTCCTAAAGTTCGCTCGCACTTGCCAACTTCCCGGTCTGTCTACCGCTATCAATTTCATCCCAATCCGTCAATACCTATCACATTACGTGCAAATAAGAACAGAACGTATTATTTCTCGCTCACACGGAGCACTGAACAGCCTGGGTTAAGCAGGGCAGAAATATTGCTTCAATGTTTTAAAAAACAAGTACTCCTTATCATGTACCTCACTACTAATCTTATTAATAATATAAATGAGAAAGTTTGGATGTTTGTGAGTCTATCACGCCAGAATAAAATTTGGCACAGAAATAGATTTTAATCTTGAATAATAAATCCCTTGGAAATACCGATAAATGACTTCCACGCGGACGGAATCACGTGCAAAAGCTAGTATGATAAATGCGATAGTTTGTGTGTGTGTGTGTGTTAGTTTTTTATTCTTTCACACTGCAATGGCTGGACGGTTTAGGATAAAATATGGATTGGAGATAGCTCATACCTTGGGTTCATACATTAGCTACATTTCATCCCGGATACTATAAAAGTTTCCAAACGAATGACGATGATCGAAATCTACGCAGAAGAAGTGGTGGGTAGAAGGCTAGAAGCTAGTAATATTACAATGCGAAAATATTTGTCTGTTTTGTGTTAAAGAATCATCTTAACCAATCGAAGGGAACTTGTAACAAAAAGACTATCGTTGTGTTAGGACCTTATGCAGGGGGTAACCTACCGACTAACAACAGTGTGGTTTTACAGAGTTGAAATGGGCTTCAATTCTACACGCTTAAACAATATTGCTTTTGGAATGTTATCGTAAGTATTGTTTTGAACTCTGCCTATGACCGGCCCACTCAGAGAACATGATGACTTGTCAAAAACAATATGGTTGTCCCCAGAAAAAATAGAACTCCCGATCTAAAAATACGACATAATGCAAACATCAGGAATACGACAAGCAAAATTCATAACAGCTAAAATCACGGGCAAGTACTGACATTAAGTTTATTAAACCTGAAAGTTTTTACCCACTCTGTCTTACGATCGAAACGAGATCCCATCTGGAAGTCAAATCGGACTTCAAAACTATACCAAGTTTATTTAAATTTCTAGGAATTGTTGAAATAACAGACGAGTTGGGACAAGTTCGGTTCGCACGCGTTTAAGCTAAAGGTTGGGTATTTTTTGGATGTATTTAAACAGGATTTGTTCATTTGATTCAATCCTGATCCTGATTTGCCCAATCATCAATTAGCAAACTGTGTCCTTTTTACGACGCGCTGGCCTAGTTGGTAGTGACCCTGCCTACGAAGCTAGCGGTGCTGGGTTCAGATCCCAGTAAGGGCAGATATGTATTTGTGTGATGAGCGCGAATATTTGTTCCTGAGTCATGGATGGTTTTTATGTATTGATAATATTTATCTATATAAGTATTTTTATCGTTGTGTCTAGACTAGGTCAATTTGAGTGACATAGTCCCCTGATATTGACTAATTTTCATTCGGCATATAGGTATTTTCCGCAGCAGTATTTTACTTTTTATTGGTTGTCGTAAGTCTAACCTATAAGGTTAAATCCTTGTTCATAGTATGTATGTAAGGCTAGATTTGTTTGTAACTAAATAGGTCAGTACCGTAAAACAGGGTGAGTAGAGACACAACCTAAAATAAGTCGTAACTTCTTACAAATAAGAACAAGGATTAAATGAACAATAACGTTACGTCTATTGGAAATAATTTCAGTATTTTAATTAATAACACAAGGTTCATTTTAGGTTGTGTCCCTACTCACCCCTTAATCCCTACTTATTCCGGTTTACGTTAATTGGAAGATTTATTTTTGATATTTACTTTTTTATTCATATTTTGTCAGAATCTGAAAAGTTATTATAAAGATGTTTGTGTTTCTTTTCACTAATATTTCGTATCATGAATACACGGAAGAATTGGAAAACTTAAAAGAATATTTGATTTCTTGATCCAATAAAAATAATCCACCGCAATATCTTCCAAAGTATGTTGCATCAGTACTTTAAGTTTGTAAGAGCAAAGTTTAGGTTCGAAATGAATAAAGTAGAGCGTACTTCCTACTTCTACTGTCTTAAAAACGTGGGTATAGAATATAGGTGAATAGACAATTGTTTTATATTTTTTTACTCCAATAAAAGTGGTTATAAAACGCTCTTGCTTTGTAGGCAAATTATTATTATGCCGATTCTATTCTTTATATAACGGTACATGAAAGCCCGACGGAAAGACAGGTGCCAGCTGACAGACAGACAGACAAACGAGCAGACAGTGAATGCTTAGTAATTGGGTCCCGTAAGTACTCTGTGGGTACAGAATCCTAAAATACCAACGCAAACTATCCAAAGGTTTTTTTTTTATGGCATAGAGAAGACAAACGAGCACACAGGCCACCTGATGGTAAGTGGAAACTGTGACCCATAGACATTCGCATTCACAAGACTGCAATGCAATCCTAAGACTGCAAATGCGTTGCCAACCCTGAGGACTTAGATGGAATGCCTCTATGCCAGTCATTTCACCAGCTGTCTTATCCCCAAACCGGAACACAACAATGCGAACACTGCTGTTTGGCGGTAGGTTAATGGATAAGATGGTGGTAGCGATCCGGACGGACCCTGCACAAGGTCCTACCACCCGCAAGCACAATATTACTATTAAATAAATTCGAAAAAATCTCAGTCAATATTCATTTTTTCATTCAACCTTTCCAGCAAAATCACCCTTTTCTCCCTCTTAATAATGGCCATTATAATCTGACGTCATGGTCCGACAATCGTGTTTGATTTACTAGTAGCAACGGCAGTAAAAATTTAATGCTTTTACTTTACAATCATCAAAATGCCAAATGAATGTCACGGAACGATTTACGGCCACTGATTTGTGTCACGAAAGTTGATTTTATTAGTGGTTATTAACGTTGTATTGTTACGGGGTTATTGGATTGGAAATACGGGGATTACTGTTTGAGGTTTGCGTGGAGGATGTTTATGGTAATGAGAAAGTAGATAAAGATCGATGTGATACAGTGTTAATTAAATAAATAAATATCAGGGGACAATGCCACATCAATTGACCTAGTCCCAAACTAAGCTCTAGGCGTGTACTATGGGTACTAGACAGTGATATAAATACTTATATAGAGAAATATATACTTAAAAAAAAAAACATCCATGACTCAGGAACAAATATTCGCGCTCATCACACAAATATCTGCCCTTACCGGGATTTGAACCCAGGACCGCTAGCATCGTACGCAGGGTCACTGCCAACTAGGCCAGCGCGTCGTCAGTCAATTATGTTCAGACGTCTAAGGCTCTTATTAATAAACTGGTCTCGACTTTAATGCCAGTCTCAAGATGCGTCAAAAGTAACAGTTTTTAATGGCTTGACCGTTTACTTTGACGTATCTTGTGACGCGCATCTCAGTCAAGATGAGTTTAATAATACGGTCCTTAAACATGGGACAATAGAATCATGTTCTTTCACAATGACGAGGAAGCGTATTTGGAACAATGTATATGGATGTCATTGCCTAGAGTACAGCAGACAACAAAGAGATGATGTATCCACTTTTTCTCCTTATTGCATTGTAATAAGGTCCAAAAGTGGATACAAATCTCTTAAGTAGACTGTACCTTTTTTTATGGCATAATAAGGCAAACGAGCACACAGGCCACCTGATGGTAAGTGGAAACTGTGACCCATAGACATTAACATTCACAAGACTGCAAATGCACTGCCAACCCTGAGGACTAAGATGGCCTCTATGCTAGTCATTTCACCGGCTGTCTTATCCCCAAACCGGACCTCAACAATGCGAACACTGCTGCTTGGCGGTAGGTAAATGGATAAGGAGTGGTCCGGGACCAACCCGGATGGATCCTGCACAAGGTCCTCCCACAAGTAAAAGCTTAAAGTAAAAGCTTAGTTTGAGTACCTAGTTAGTCATAATATAATGTTTTTCTTGTGATGTAATATGCGTTAGTTATTTTCATTGATGTTTCCAAAGTAAACGTTTTCAACATCAAAGCTTTTATTTCTTTCTAAATAAGATAGAATAGAAAATATACACATTTCTACGAACTGAAAATCCATTATGGACACAAAGCTGCCGAACCGGTGATTAAAGCTTAATATTAACTAAACGTCTTTCAAATATCTTTTAAGAGCTGTAAAAATATACTTTTTCACTGATGTTTCATAAAAAAATATACATTTAATTTACGATATGGTATTCTAAACTATATTTGAGTTTTGAGATACCTATTGATTGAAAAAAAAACTGTTATGATTGACATTAGCGAATTTATAACGGTTTCTAATTGGTGTTGGAACCCAAAACACCATTTGATGGATTCCCAATTTGGTAATAAAGCCAGCATAAAGCTTTTTGCGCTAAACCAGCGTTAGATTAAAAATCCGTATGAGTTTCAAGTAAAATATGGCGGAGCACCCAACCACTGAATATTTTGGGGAGGTTATTCTCTTTCTTGCTCTGTCGTCGCTCAACTCAATACGCAATTATAACCTGATCTACTGCTCATAAAAAAGAACAAAATATTGACATATATACCGAAGACCTTTTGTTACGACATGGTTCCAACT
This sequence comes from Acleris emargana, assembly GCA_927399475.2. NCBI lineage: Eukaryota > Metazoa > Arthropoda > Insecta > Lepidoptera > Tortricidae > Acleris > Acleris emargana. Next base: position 21,031,680 of record OV656848.1, on the reverse strand, counting down.
AAACGTTATGCTGGTATGGCTAGCGCTGGTCTTCTATTGAAAAACTATCACTGATAGATAAGGCAAACGAGACAGCAAGTCACCTGGGCCTCTTCTAGGCAGTAAAAACCATATCGTCTTTGACCTGCCTGGACGACCTGATCCGAATTAAAAAAAAATACCATAACACGTCAAGGATGATATGGTTTTGAACGCCTAGGTGCAGCCACCGCACCTCTGCTTAACGGTGCGTATATCACAGTGCGTCAAAAACGGCGCCATGTTGTTACTATCCCGTCTTTTGTTCACACAACGACACCGTATTTTACGCAGCGGTGGGGTCACACCTTAAACCGTCACCCATGAGCAACTGCAAATGCCTTTGAAGAAGGACTATCAGCAGGTCTCTTAACTCTTATTTTGTTAGTAAATGTCTTGGGCAGAGCTGCATCGAAATAACTGTGTACATATAAGCACACAGGTCAAGTTATGTTTGTGATCAAGTTCTCCGACGACGCGTTTCTCTCGAGAATACCACCGCTGGACTTGGCCCGTTTTTCACGAGCGGAAATTAAATCCCTTTATTGTTTCAAACGCTTTGTTCGGGTTCGGCGTGTCTTGGCCGTCTAATGATATTAGCATTTTGGGAATGGACGGCTTTAGGAGTTTTTTAACTTGAAAAATAAGCGGTTTTTTGAATTTATAGTTTATTTAAAAAAAAATTTTTTTTTTATAGCATAGGAAGGCAATCGAGCACACAGGCCACCTGATGGTAAGAGGAAACTGTGACCCATAGACATTCGCATTCACAAGACTGCAAATGCACTGCCAACCCTGAGGACTAAGATGGAATGCCTCTATTCTAGTCATTTCACTGGGTGTCTTATCCTCAAACCGGAACACAACAATGCGAACACTGCTTTTTGGCGGTAGGTTAATGGATAAGATGGTTGTACCAACCCGGACGGACCTGCACAAGGTCCTCCCACACTGAACTGAATGATGTAATGTTGCAAGTAGGTATAAATCTGAACTTTTCATGTGACTAAAAGTTTAGAATTTTTTTATTAATTGTTTGTTTGTTTCCAGAACTATTACGATTTATTATTATGTTATGCGTATTGACGACGCGCTGGCATAGTCCGTAGAAGCATTGTACCGAAAAGTAATTTCTCAAATTGTGAAAGATGCTTATGAGAAATTCTCGGATATTTCTAAAAATATTTTTAAATTTTGTATGGAAAGAGAACATTCTCAATGCTGTCAGATGTTTCCGATAATATTCTCAGTAATTTCTTGAGAAAATTTCTAAACTTCAGCGAATGTTCTGCAACTTGTATTTATACATTGCTAGTCAGTAGTGACCCTGCCTGCGGTCGCGGTCCTGGGTTCAAATCCCGGTAAGGGCAGATATTTGTGTGATGAGCGCGAATATTTGTTCCTGAGTCATAGAAAACATCCTATGTCTTTAAGTGTTTATATCGTGGTCCAGTACTCATAGTACGAGGGCTGCCTTTTAAGTTGTGTCGTTTGAAATAAGTATAGACAATCTAATAGATTATTACCATTTATTGTTTTTCAAAGAATTCGCCGCGATATTTAATACACTTTTGCATGCGTTCAAACCAGTTTTTAAAACATTTATTCCACTCCGAAGTGGGGGTAGTCAAAATGGCCGATTTGTATGCGTCAACAGCTTCTTCGGGTGAGCTGAAACGTTGACCACGAAGACTTTGCTTAATTTTGGGGAACGTAAAAAAATCGTTAGGGCTTAAGTCAGGACTGTAAGGCGGGTGATCTAAAATTTCCACGTTTTGGGTGTTCAAAAACATCTTTGTCTGGCGGGCGGTGTGCGAACTTGCATTGTCATGGTGCAGTATCATACGACGTTCCGAGTTGTTTTTTCGAAATTCGGTGATGACTTGTGGCAAACAAACAGTGGTATACCAGTCGGCGGTAACCGTCTTGCGATCTTCTAGTACAATAGTGGCGACGTGACCACCCTTTGCCACAAACGAGGCAACCATTTTTTTTGAAGTGCTCCGAGAGCGTATGACTTTGGTCGGTTTTGGCTCGTCCTGGAAGACCCAGACAGTTGACTGCTGTTTTGAATCTGGATCGTAAGCATATATCCAAGACTCGTCACCACTAACCACATCATAAACATGTTTTGACTCTCCTCGGCTGAATCGCTTCAGAGTTTTGCGACACCAACTTACACGGGCTGTTTTTTGGTCGTCGCTAAGCAAATGTGGTATCCAACGAGAGATCAACTTTTTTACAACAAGTTCTTCGTGCAGGATTTTTTGGACAGTGGTCCCTGAAATGCCCACGGATGCCTCTATTTCACGGTATGTCACATGACGATCTTCGAGTATTAGCTGCCGCACGGCTTCGATATTCTCTAGCGTCATGGCGGTTTTTGGACGACCTTCACGAAGCTTATCACTGAGGCTAGAGTGCCCACGTAAAAATTCTAAGTACCAGCGTTCTACAGTCCTAAGACACGGTGCTGCATCACCAAACACAGATGTGATCTCCTCAAAGCACTGAAGTCGCGATAATCCCCTTTTAAAGTTGTAGAAAATTACCGCACGCAAATTTTCCTTAGACATTTCCATTTTTACAACCGACTTGTCACCTTTGAATAGACGCTGTAATAAAACTATTCGACCAATTTGAAAACATTCTTTTGTTTTCGAGTTCTAAATTCAAAAGGATGAAAATGCCATATGTTTTTTTTTAAATAATCGCGGGAGGTTGGCAAACGACACAACTTAAAAGGCAGCCCTCGTACAAGCCTAGAGCTTAGTTTTGGACTAAGTCAATGGGTGTGACATTGTCCCCTGATAATTATTTTATGTATTTATTTTATTTTAAAAGGTTCATTTACCTGCTACATAAATAACTAACTAATGTCTAAGATAACTTTACCATCGAACATCGGTACTCATATCATAGTCCATATCAAGCTGTTGTAAACATCGAAGATAAATTAAATCAAACTTTAAAGATTTCCTGAAATAGTTAAAATAATAATTTAAAAAAATTGCTTAAGCAAAATGCGCCAAAAAGTAATGCAAAGTAAAATATTAAAAAAGAAACTTTCACAATTGTAATGACCCTTTTTCCGAATAAAACTGAGAGCCATTCACCGAACACCTTTAAATTAAAAGCTCGTTTATTAATTGCTAGTTTTAATTAACGTTCAAACAGTTACAGTTCTAAAGTTTTGATTCCGGCTCCGGTGAAGTTTCCGATGGAAAATATTTCACCTTTTCATTTTATGAACTCGGCGCGTTTTTTCACCTGTCGCCGTTTGGTTTATTGCTAGTCTGCGAACGCTTTAATGTGAAACTTTTTTTTTTAGCGAGTCAGCTGCAGCTAAAGTTTCGCCATGTCCGTATGTCTGTCTGTGTGTCACACTCATTTTTTGTGTCACACTTAGTCATCAATAATAAAATACTCACGTTAAAATAATAATTTCAGTGTAACTACCTACCATACATAGAAAGCAAGGTAATAAAATTTCGAGTTTCACTTCCGGTAATGCCTGCAGATTATTGATAGGTCGGTGATACCTAATACCTATACCTATTTAAAATATTTTTTTCTGATTTACAAAACCGTAACTGGCCACGCTGTGTACCTTATTGTACATACATAAACTCACGCCTTCATTCCCAGAGTGGGGTAGGCAGAACTACAGAATTACCAACAACTCTAAAAACTTGTTAATAATTCTGTAACCACATTTGCAGAATTAGGCTTAGATGTTTACCAGCGTATTAGTTACAGATTGTAAGCCCATCGCCTACAAGTACTACAAGCCTTTATTCCCTTAGTCGCCTCTTACGACATCCACGGAAAGACATGGAGTGGCACTATTCTAACCCGGCAACCACACGGGTACCTTATTGTATTGTACTAGTAATAAAGTCTAAAAATATGTAGATATGTATTTATTCATTTATTTATGTAAGTAGAGCTGTTATAGGACTGTGGACTATAGTCTAAGTAATAACTAAATAATATCTATCCTATTTTTTTATTTTAAGCTGTCTGTTTCACATACCTTTTCAAATGAAATAAAAATACGTCATACCGTGCCAAAATAATTTTTAAAAACGTTAACAATACGTGGCCATGTTGAAAAACGTGGCAATTTCCGCATAACCATTAAATAATTGGTAAAGCGGTGTTTAATGGGATTCTGGAACAATAGCCCGTAAAGAGGACCTCGTTGTTTGGGGAAACTTAAATCGAAACGTGAGGCGACAAGGAAGCGCGCGGGGCGCCACTTGCGGCGGGAAACTGGCATTAATAAATAAGTAGTCATCCTTAATAGAGGATATAAATATAAATAAATCAATATCAGGGGATATGCATGGATTTTTTAAAATCACATTTCTCATGCATACATACTGTTATTCCGGAGTGGGGAAGGCAAAGCTCCAGAATTACGTACATCTTTAAAAACTTGTTGATAGGGTGACGGCAACAATGATGGACACTTGACTTTTAATTCAAGTTTCATACGGTCCTAAATTTATTGTTGAAAAACAAATGAATATCCCTAATCTTCTGTAAAATAAATATCCATTATTTAGTGTTCCATCACCGTAATTCAATAACCACATTTTGCACAAAACACCAGCGTATTAGTGAAAGAGTGCAAGCCTAACAGTACTACAAGCCTTTATTCCCTTAGTCGCCTCTTGCGACTTCCACGGGAAGACATGGAGTGGCACTATTCTAACCCGTCAATACACGGGAAACACAATCATCACGGTGGTATTTGTTCTTGTAAGTTTTATAAAAATCCTGAAATATTTATAATTTCGGAAAAATAAGAATTTTGCGAAATGTTATGTTTGTGAAATGAATCATTCAAAAAACGTGTTTTAGCAAATAGTGGTAAACCTAGTATGAATATTTGTTTTGTTTCCCGCGCTCAGTGGGGCACAACTAGTGGATGTGGCGCGGAGTAGAAAAAGTGTCCGCGGAGATTTATCGCCGCAGCGCCGCGCACGCGCGTGACGTAAGGATCACAAGCACAACACCTTGTTATCCGTTTTGTATGACCGTTCATACACTGAACGAACTCCACATGTTTGGAAGGAGAAAGCAAACGAGCACACAGCCCCTGTAATTACCTAGAGTATCTTCTCGTTTATTGACATTTTAAAGGATGAGCAGTTTATTTTTATTTTTATTTACTTAATAATATAAAAACAAACAGGGACAATGTCACACCAATTGACCTACCTAGTCGGTTACTAAGTTCTGTTACTGAGATTAATTACAATTAAAAAAAAAATTAAAGCAGTTTTGCATAAACCTGTATATTAATCAAAACTTTGATTTATATAGAATAATAATAAAAATAATGTATTCTAAACTATTGCAATTATTTGATGTACGAGCTTGAAGTATTCCCATTTCGGACGATAAAATCATAGTTAAAATCACGCACGACGATGATACTGATAACGGCCCCAACTTTTGTAAAAGTTCCTGTGAGTTCAAATTTGCGTGACATATTGAACAGACTTCTAGCTTTAAATTCTGATACGAATGTATTCAAAGCAACTAAAGATCCGCTTGGACACCGGTCAATCTTGATGACTCATTAAATCTACTTTAAGATTTCACATGATTTTGCAGAAATACGAAAACACACCAAATCTCTTGCTTCATAAGTTGGAATTAAGTCATGTTGAGAAATATAATTTTGGTCTTTAAACATAAACAGAGATAGGATTTTTTATAATATTATACAAAAAAAGTTATTTGGTAAACAAAGACTAACTTTTAAGCGATTTCAAAAAATGAATTTTACAGAAAAGTCATGCGTAATTTCATCGATGCCGGCTGTGAATGTTAAAAGATCGTATAGGGAATTGCGGAAACTAAGAAAAATAATTAATTGTTTTTCAAAATGTATATTAATTAAGCTTTTAGTTTTTATACATATTGTAATTAAAAAATAAACATAAGTTAGTTTTATTTGCATCAACCTTAGTAACAGAACTTAGTAACCAACTAGGTAGTCCCAAACTAAGCTCTAGGCTTGTACTATGGGTACTAGACAACGATATAAATACTTATATAGAGAAATATAAACTTAAATACATAGAAAACATCCATGACTCAGGAACAAATATTCGCGCTCATCACACAAATATCTGCCCTTACCGGGATTTGAACCCAGGACCGCTAGCTTCGTAGGCAGGGTCACTACCAACTACAACTAGTAGGCAACTAGTATACCGCGTAAGTTAAACAAACTACCAATATTGAAAATACATATCGTATCGCATCTCATTGATTCATTTAAATCACAGTTTAAAAAAACATTTTACGTTTGCCGCTTAAAAAACCATTTCACAAAATCATTGAAATAAAATGCTTCTAAAAAACGAAATAACATTTAAATGCATCGGGTTAAAATTTAAGTTTCGTACACGAGTATATTCGGTACCGATGGCTCACATGGCATATTCAAGTTGCATATCATAGTTATTTATGCAACTGGTAACATAATGAAACTTCTTAAGGTGTAAGTGCTGAGGTTAGATCGCGAGCATGCGGGCGCTTTAATTACGGGCATAAGTACCTTAAGAGCTAATTATTTACCGTTGCACATATACCATTTTCTACAAGCGTTACAAAAAACAATCGTTATATTTTTTCTTGTATACTGTCCCCGATTTTTCCGCTAACAAATTACTTACTTGTCAGCATCATTATTCCGATTGGCGTTAATAGTAAGTGAATTTTATTGTTTAATGTTAACAAACAGTGTTTAATGTTCCATCTTAGCCATTAACCTACCGCCAAACAGCAGTGTTCGCATTGTTGTGTTCCGGTTTGGGGATAAGACAGCCGGTGAAATGACTAGCAGAGAGGCATTCCATCTTAGTCCTCAGGGTTGGCAACGCATTTGCAGTCTTAGGATTGCATTGCAGTCTTGTGAATGCGAATGTCTATGGGTCACAGTTTCCACTTACCATCAGGTGGCCTGTGTGCTCGTTTGTCTTTACTGTGCATTAAAAAAAAAAAAAAAACATTAAAAAAAAAACTAAAACAATTCTGGCGGGTTATTATAATATAGCTATGCAGTTTATTTTACGGCGAACGTAAAGGACAGACCTATGGCAGTTAAATAACTCTGTCCTATTCTCTCAGCGTAGTCTGAACTGCATGGGTATGTTATAATAACCCCTATGACAATTTATCATAAAAGTTGGAATGACAAACAAAACGCCAATTTGTTGATATCCATATTAAACGAAACCATGGTAACCACATAACAAATTTAGTAATTTATTAAAAATGAAGTTTTAAACAGTCTCAAAATTAATTCTGCTAGTAAATTATTTTTATCGGTTTATTATACAAATTAGGATATCAAGTTTTCAATAAACCAGGACCTATATCAGAAATCACCGTAACTATGGTAATAACAATGCTATAATAATCATTATACATAGAACTGGTATTGCCATGGCAACGCTCACTGTAGAATTGATTTCACGCTTCGGTTACGCTGTAGGTGGGATTCTGATACCATTAACGATATCAATATTAACGGATTATAGTACGCGAGTGGAAAAACTCTTTTTGATGTCAAGGAATATTTAACACGTCAAAATAACCTTTGAATAGCGTAGCGTCTCTACGACGTAGCAACGACCTCGCTACGAGCTCCTTGATGCTACGAGCGTCTACGTTACGCATGCTACTCTATTCTTAAAGCCTTAATGGCTCAGGTGAAATTGAATCTTGAGATGTGTGGATAAGTTTCAATTTAAATGAATACCTTGCCTTGAAACATTGTAAGTGCTTTGTGAGGGTGTGAATTTTCGCTACTTATTATTATTTTAATTAGTGGTAAAGAACTTTCTTTTGTTTATAAAATTAATTAAAATATAATATCATACATGCACACTCTAGTACTAAGTGCGAATTATAACCTCAAACCCACGAATCTTTTACATAGTAAAACAGAGTCGATCCCCACCGTCTGTTCCTCTCTATGTTCGCTTAAATCTTTCAAACTACATAGGCAACGGATTTTACTATGCCGAGGCATACATAATGCTTTTCTCAAACATGTGAGGAAATAATACAAATACATTTCTAAAAAGCAAGTAATTTAATTTCCTTAGATTTAGCGGGAAGCAGGTTTTGCCTAACCGAGGCAGCTTCAGATTTTAATATAGGCGGTGTGGTACCTATTTCGTCGCTTTCGTCGCTTGAGCTCATTTTTTATAGTAAGTATTTCACACAACAAATAGTTTAATATTCGGTTTCACAATTATATTATGCAGAATGAACGAATGTTACCGACTGTCAATTGTTTTTAAATACTAACCATAGACATTGGAATGCAAATTAAAAAAGAAACACACGCACTGTGCTAAAAAAGCGAGCAGTTACCTTGGCTGTTTGGAATTTTTGTCTTGGTCCTTTTGATTTTGTATGCAAATTGACAGCATTTTTAAGAAATATATGGACATGGACGGAAAGTGTTTTCATATGGTTTTTTTACTCCTAGGAGTAAAATGAGGCTCTTTCCGTCCTTGTGTTTCAATCGGAAAACCGTTTTTTCCGAGCATGTTTGAGAAAAAGCATATTTAACCTATGTTTGACTTTCGTGTTCGGAATGAAGCCCTGTTAGGTGTATCTTACCGGTTAGGCAAAAGTCGCTTGAAGTAATATGTTTTAATACACTATCACAATCATTTTGTATTATTAGATATCATTTAATTGTTTGTAATTTCTTGGAAAATGCCAATCAAAGTTTAAAACAATCATGTCATCCATAAAATGCCTGCTAAATAATTAAAGTTATTTAAACAAAACTATTGGGTCAAATGCAAAATTAATGAAATTGGAATCTTAAAATTACCTATTCTTTCGAATTAGAATGTAAAAACCGGGAGTTATACAAACACGGCATACTTACCGGCTTTCCTCCTCGGTGCCGTTACCCAGGGTATCAGCAAGTTTAGCGGAGCGAACAGGAACAAGCCATTATGACTGCGCATGTTCCACAGGGTGCTTCGTATACGTTCAAGTCACCCTCTCAACACCATCTCGGCGACCGCTGGTGCCATCCTTGCTCCCCGGCGCTTGTCCTGCCCCTCGTCACCGCTGTCTGAGCTGACGTCATCGACGAGGTCTCCGATCGACCAGGAGAGTACTGGTGCTACGGTGGTAAAACTAGACGGGCAGTAGTATCCACAACCCTAATTTTAAACCTACTCGTATTCTGGGTCCCCAATAAAATTTAATTTGGACTGGATAGTTTTATTCTTCACACCAATAAAATACCTAACGTCACACACACACAGGCCACCTGATGGTAATTGGAAACTGTGACCCATAGACATTCGCATTCACAATACTGCAATCCTAAGACTGCAAATGCACTGCCAACCCTGAGAACTAAGATAGAATGCCTCTATGCTGGTCATTTCACGGGCTGTCTTATCCCCACATCGGAACACAACAATGCGAACACTGCTGTTTGATGGTAGGTTAAAGGATATGATGGTGGAAGCTATCTGGACGGACCCTGCACAAGGTCAACCACTCTCAACCACGCACCGCTGTTTCGATCAAATAAAAGGTACCCCAGAAAATTATACAGACGCGGACGGAGTCGAGGGCAAAAGGTAGTAGCTCATAAATAGAACATGTCACGGCTGGTTCATTCCACTCTCGTGTATTATGCATCGAGGCATCGCAACAACAGTTTACGGATGCAGTTTACTTAGTAGAGGAAACAATATTATGTAACGGAATAAATCTGTACTTTGCAATATAAAGCGCATTTTTCAACAAAATATAAGAACACTTTAAAATAAATCACAAATAGTGAAATTGAAATTAAAAACGGCCTAGAATGACGGATGATACAAACATTTGACACTGCCAATTCGACAGCGATTAGACAGAGAGATCTGATGTGCGTGACGTCATGTAACACGTCGGCCAAATAAAATCCCTGTTCGATTCTGTTCTTAGGGTTCCTTAGTCAAACTAGGAACCCTTATAGTTTCTCCATCAGCAGCCTAGCTCAGAGACTCTTAGTAATTTGGCATAAAAGTGGTAAAATAAAACCTTGAAAACTTTTTTTCAGCGTACCTCCCCTTCACGTAACGTGGGGATGTAATTTTTTTTCTCGTCTACCCCATAGTGTGGGGTGTCGTTGGATAGGTTTTTCGAAAATTCCCCCTAAAAATACTAAAAATTGAAAAAAATATCTTAAATAAAAACACGTAATATAATGAATTTAATAGGAAAACTATCACTACTAAGTAGACTTCAGTGGTTCTTGAGTTACAAAGGGTTTAAATGTTTATACACTCATGGACAGAGGAACGCAAAAATACAACTAGACTAATAAAACGTATTTTATACGTTGTAAGTCAGATAATGAAAAAAGCTTGGGTCATTTAAATAAAAGGGTTATTATTATTACCTTTAAATTGATGTTTTTAATTGTTTTCTAATACTTCATTTGTTTTTCTTTTGCATTAACTTTATGCGATTTTTTGGAAAATTTGAGTTTGTGCAACTATAAATTGTATTTTTTTTAAATAAACGAGTATTTTTTGTTATAATTGTTAAAAATGCACACTTTAAAGAAAACGTCACGTCGCAGAAAACGACAACAATAATCCAAAAAAATTACAACATACTAAAAGGGATAGTCATTTGTTTTTTGTTCATTTTATGTTTACTGTAACGATACAAAATAATCTTCCGAATTAATAAAAAAATAAAATAAAATAAAAATCATGCTTTTTTGTTATAAAATTATTACTTCATCCCGTTCCTCTAATTTTGTCCGTGAGTGTATTTACCTACCGAAAACATATTGCAACAACACAACACATTACAACTGACCGCGACCTATTTCGATGTATGGTGATCACAGTTTTCCAACGGCAAATTTAAGTTTGTCGCGAGGTCTAATTTGTTTGTAGTAACGGCTTGAAAACCCTACACTGAGTATGGTCCGTCATGCTCTTGCCCGGTTTTTCTAGAAAAACATAGGAACAAATCGTTCTTGGCAGCTCTTATTGAAGCTGTGACAAAAGTCATAAGTAATACGAAGTGGTTGTCCCGGTGCTATATCGGGTGATCTGTATTTTACAGTTTGGGGACTCACAACGCGGTTTATTTATTATGTTCAGTGATCGGATTTCACGGTGCAACACTGCGGGATATAGAGTAGAAATCTTAATATGAATATGACTAAAATCCCGGGATCTGGTTCGAAAAGAAAATGCGATTGTTGGGATATTTATAAATAGGCATTAGGATAGGATTTTAGACGTGTAAAGAATTCGATTAAACATATAAAACATTGAGAAAATAATTGTATGCTATTTCAATTTCATAAAAACTAATAAAATATAATATCTGTGTGTAGTGTGGTGAACTGATAATGCGTACCGTATTATATATTTTATTTATATTCATACCCAAAAACTATTTGGCAGATCAATTTTAAACAGAGTATAATAAAAACTAACTTTTTGAATTTTTTTACATTCCTAAATTACTTTTGTCAAAATATTTATTTTACACGTTTAGATTGTATTGAAATTTATTTGAAGTACCTAAAAAAAACTGAATAATATTTAACAACATAAGTCCCGGAACCCCGGGGCATATCCATATTAGCATAATGTTTGAGGTCATTCACCCCGTGTTGCACCGGGATATCCGATCATTGATTATGTCAGAAATAACTTATTCATTTACGACATGAAGTCCGCGCAGAAGTTGTTTGTCGCGATTTCCTCGGGAACTATTCATTTTTCCTCGGTTAAAAGTATTTTATTTAGGTTCGTCTTTTGGCTTTAACTTACCTCTCTTGAATTATTTCACATCGATCAGTCGAGGCGACGCCCGTGAAAGCCGAACAAACATCAATCACACTTCCGTATTTTACAGTAGCAAGGATAATAACTATATGACCACTATGTTTGATTGCCACTTAAAATAATTGTACAAACGTAAATGTTATATTTTGACGCATCTAAATTTTAAATGAACTCGATCAAACTCAATTTGTTTACAGTTATTGTAAACCCCAAACGAGTACATTCTCTGAACAGTAAGTAATCGGAATAACACAGATTACAAATAACACAATGAATAAATAATAAGTGTAATTACGTTTGTATGTAACCATTCATCATATCCAAAGCGATAGCCATCAAGTTCCAAAACCATATATCTGCCTTCACACTCTATCAAAAAACAACCTTGCTTCTTACTACTCTGAGTTTAGAATTCATTGACATAAATCATGACTAAATAAACCAAATGCCACTGTTAAGTAAGTAATCAAAGGTCATATTTTATTTGTTCTGATTATTCATAAATCAACCTTAAGAACTTTATTCTTATGGTTGACAATACATTATCAGATTGGAACTTGATGTTATCGAGCTACATTAGCGTACAATTGACGCTTAAGTATAATCCTTGTGTAGTGTAACCACACTAGAAATAACTTTGGGTGTATATTTAGTTGAGCAAATGGGATTAAACTGATTAATTCGCTATTTGTATAAACGGTAATTTAAAACGTATTCAAACCGATACTTTAGCATGACCTTCAAACTTCTTGTACAATTTTAGAACCTCGTCACAGTAACGTATTAAAGTAAGTATAGTTTGAATTAACAATAACTGACACGGACCCTTTAAGATTGTGAACCTATGCTTAAATCGCGTAGCCTTAATAAAAAACATACAAATTTAGCTCCGGGGATAAGGTTTCTCACCCCCCTAAATTAAGTCCTATTTCCACGATTTTTGAATATGTCATAGTAGTCGGGTAATTAGTGACATCAACCTTGCAAATCTTCAACGAAGGAAGCCGCTTGGCACAGGTATACCTAGTGGTCATCTGAGCTGATTTAGCCCGGTAGCCACGTGGTTCCACCCTGCAGGTGGGAGGGGGAGGGGGGGGGGGGGGGGGGGGGAAATCCCATCTACCGCGCCGCACTCTTACGTCCATATCTCCATAAGTTTAGCAAATAGGTCGTGTTTGATATCGTTTTCGTATAATTCGAGGACGAGAAATTCATTTCAGGAAACGCATTTTCACTCGTTCATAGAAAAAAAATGAGATCCGTGATAAAGTAGAAAAATAGGAGTAAAAAAATCTTACAAAATCTATGCCTACCATTAAACTATGAGATTATGCTTTATAAAAAAAATATGAGTAAATAGCCCTATTTATATAGAATATGTAAACATTAATTTTCCTCATACATTTAACTTACAAATGTGTAAAAAAAAACATTTGCTCCGCGCGGCGGGGCTGAGAACGGGAGAAGTTCGTATTTTGGATAAGATTTGTCACTTATTGTGTAATAATTACTATGATTAGTATAGGTGTTTCTATATCTAGAGATAGTTTTCTTAAAGCAATATCGAGAGATAAGTCATAATATTTAAATAAATGACAAAATACTGAGTTAACCACCATATTCTAGTATAAAATGTTCACTCCAATTTATATTCCTAGAATTTTCCTTTAAAAGAGCGTTTTGGCTAGGTTAGTTAACTTTTGTAGAGGTATTATATTATAGTAATAACGAAGTAAACAACCAAATTTATGAACATTTTCCGCTGCAGCCACATAGTTCGGAGCACTTTATCTCTCTTTTCAAGCAATTGCACCTCCCTGCGCATTTTTGCGTGCATCTACACGTAATTAACTCCATGCAAGCAGCGGCTGCTGGCGGTAGGGTGGTCCACACAGGCTCCAATATGCTATTATTTTTTGCCCAACCCCAGTCAGCGGGACATGGCAGGTTTTGTAGTGGTTTTAAAAGCTGACCCCAAACATGACCTTCCTGAAAGGCCGCTCGTAGAATATGGTTGCGAAGGGCGTCTTTGGTTGGTGGTAAATTCTCCAGCCGTCTGTCCTTTTTTGTAAATAGCACTTTTCTACACTGATTGATATCAGAGCATGTGCAAGATCTAAAAGGAAATGAATGTTACACGACATGCATGCCCACGATAACCTAAATCACTTCAAATCACAAATAAAAAACCCAACCACCACCTTAACTTACTTGTCGTATAAAGCAATGACAATTCATTCCAATATTGGAAATGCCTGCTCTACATTTCCTTCTTTAGCCTGCTTAAATCCCTCTGTTTCAGTTGGATAAGCGCGCCAAGCTTCGAAAGCACTTTTTTCCCCTTACCAGCAAAAGACGAAACGGTATCAGACGCGGTGAAGGCGTGGAGCAGTGGCAATGCTTCCGCCTTTTCTGGTCCTACGTAAATGAAAATAAACTTATATGTAGCGGAGTTACTTTCAGTTTGTAACGTGCAAATAGTATTTATTTGGGTTACCTAACGAAGCTGCAATATGAACGTTATCCCGTTACGAGTTATCCCGCAGATTTTTTTCCCAACCTTTCGGAATTTTAGTACTGGAGGTGACACGTGTTCTTTGTCCGGTACCACGTTTCTCTCTAGTCTCTTTTTTTAGCAACTTTTAGCAGTTGATAGCAACAGCGCCAGAGACAACCATGCAACCATGAGGAGGCAGACACGCGCATAATGGTCCACATTGGTGATGCTGCAGCCGAAGGAAACACAAAAATCATGGTGCGTACTGTGGATACCGATGTTGTTGTCCTTGCGATTTCACAATTGCCACAGCTTGAGGAACTGTGGGTTCATATTGGCACGGGAAAAAATCACCAGGTCCTGCCATGTCATGCTATTGCAGCTTCGTTAGGTAACCCAAATATATACTATTTGCACTTTACAAATTGAATGTAACTCCGGTATATATTAGTTTATTTTCATTTACTTAGGACCAGAAAAGGCGGAAGCATTGCCACTGTTCCACGCCTTCACCGCGTCTGATACCGTTTCGTCTTTTGCTGGTAAGGGGGAAAAAGTGCTTTCGAAGCTTGGCGCGCTTATCCAACTGCAACAGAGGGATTGAAGCAGGCTAAAGAAGGAAATGTAGTGCAGGCATTTCCAATATTGGAATGAATTGCCATTGCTTTATATGACAAGTAAGTTAAGGTGGTGGTTGGCTTTTTTATTTGTGATTTGAAGTGATTTAGGTTATCGTGGGCATGCATGTCGTGTAACATTCATTTCCTTTTAGATCTTGCACATGCTCTGATATCAATCAGTGTAGAAAAGTGCTATTTACAAAAAAGGACAGACGGCTGGAGAATTTACCACCAACCAAAGACGCCCTTCGCAACCATATTCTACGAGCGGCCTTTCAGGAAGGTCATGTTTGGGGTCAGCTTTTAAAACCACTACAAAACCTGCCATGTCCCGCTGACTGGGGTTGGGCAAAAATAATGGCATATTGGAGCCTGTGTGGACCACCCTACCGCCAGCAGCCGCTGCTTGCATGGAGTTAATTACGTGTAGATGCACGCAAAAATGCGCAGGGAGGTGCAATTGCTTGAAAAGAGAGATAAAGTGCTCCGAACTATATGGCTGCAGCGGAAAATGTTCATAAATTTTGTTGTTTACTTCGTTATTATTATAATATAATACCTCTACAAAAGTTAACTAACCTAGCCAAAACGCTCTTTTAAAGGAAAATTCTAGGAATATAAATTGGAGTGAACATTTTATACTAGAATATGGTGGTTAACTCAGTATTTTGTCATTTATTTAAATATTATGACTTACATACATACATACATACATTAAATCACGCCTGTTTCCCAGAGGGGTAGGCAGAGACTTATGACTTATCTCTCGATATTGCTTTAAGAAAACTATCTCTAGATATAGAAACACCTATACTAATCATAGTAATTATTACACAATAAGTGACAAATCTTATCCAAAATACGAACTTCTCCCGTTCTCAGCCCCGCCGCGCGGAGCAAATGTTTTTTTTTACACATTTGTAAGTTAAATGTATGAGGAAAATTAATGTTTACATATTCTATATAAATAGGGCTATTTACTCATATTTTTTTTATAAAGCAAAATCTCATAGTTTAATGGTAGGCATAGATTTTGTAAGAAGAAAATTCTAGGAATATAAATTGGAGTGAACATTTTATACTAGAATATGGTGGTTAACTCAGTATTTTGTCATTTATTTAAATATTATGACTTACATACATACATACATACATTAAATCACGCCTGTTTCCCAGAGGGGTAGGCAGAGACTTATGACTTATCTCTCGATATTGCTTTAAGAAAACTATCTCTAGATATAGAAACACCTATACTAATCATAGTAATTATTACACAATAAGTGACAAATCTTATCCAAAATACGAACTTCTCCCGTTCTCAGCCCCGCCGCGCGGAGCAAATGTTTTTTTTTACACATTTGTAAGTTAAATGTATGAGGAAAATTAATGTTTACATATTCTATATAAATAGGGCTATTTACTCATATTTTTTTTATAAAGCAAAATCTCATAGTTTAATGGTAGGCATAGAATTTGTAAGATTTTTTTACTCCTATTTTTCTACTTTATCACGGATCTCATTTTTTTTCTATGAACGAGTGAAAATGCGTTTCCTGAAATGAATTTCTCGTCCTCGAATTATACGAAAACGATATCAAACACGACCTATTTGCTAAACTTATGGAGATATGGACGTAAGAGTGCGGCGCGGTAGATGGGATTTCCCCCCCCCTCCCCCTCCCACCTGCAGGGTGGAACCACGTGGCTACCGGGCTAAATCAGCTCAGATGACCACTAGGTATACCTGTGCCAAGCGGCTTTCTTCGTTGAAGATTTGCAAGGTTCCCCATACAATTATGTCACTAATTACCCGACTAAAAGTTTTAAAATCTGCGGGATAACTCCAATAAAGCTAAGAACTGTGGGTCCATCTGTCACATAAAACTTTATGCCAGTTGTAAATTCAGTAGCTTGGCACTTGAGAGTTAGAAAATGGAAAAAAAAAACCTCTTTATTGGAGTTATCCCGCAGATTTTTTTCCCAACCTTTCGGAATTTTAGTACTGGAGGTGACACGTGTTCTTTGTCCGGTACCACGTTTCTCTCTAGTCTCTTTTTTTTAGCAACTTTTAGCAGTTGATAGCAACAGCGCCAGAGACAACCATGCAACCATGAGGAGGCAGACACGCGCATAATGGTCCACATTGGTGATGCTGCAGCCCAAGGAAACACAAAAATCATGGTGCGTACTGTGGATACCGATGTTGTTGTCCTTGCGATTTCACAATTGCCACAGCTTGAGGAACTGTGGGTTCATATTGGCACGGGAAAAAATCACCAGGTCCTGCCATGTCATGCTATTGCAGCTTCGTTAGGTAACCCAAATAAATACTATTTGCACGTTACAAATTGAAAGTAACTCCGCTACATATAAGTTTATTTTCATTTACGTAGGACCAGAAAAGGCGGAAGCATTGCCACTGCTCCACGCCTTCACCGCGTCTGATACCGTTTCGTCTTTTGCTGGTAAGGGGGAAAAAGTGCTTTCGAAGCTTGGCGCGCTTATCCAACTGAAACAGAGGGATTTAAGCAGGCTAAAGAAGGAAATGTAGAGCAGGCATTTCCAATATTGGAATGAATTGTCATTGCTTTATACGACAAGTAAGTTAAGGTGGTGGTTGGGTTTTTTATTTGTGATTTGAAGTGATTTAGGTTATCGTGGGCATGCATGTCGTGTAACATTCATTTCCTTTTAGATCTTGCACATGCTCTGATATCAATCAGTGTAGAAAAGTGCTATTTACAAAAAAGGACAGACGGCTGGAGAATTTACCACCAACCAAAGACGCCCTTCGCAACCATATTCTACGAGCGGCCTTTCAGGAAGGTCATGTTTGGGGTCAGCTTTTAAAACCACTACAAAACCTGCCATGTCCCGCTGACTGGGGTTGGGCAAAAATAATGGCATATTGGAGCCTGTGTGGACCACCCTACCGCCAGCAGCCGCTGCTTGCATGGAGTTAATTACGTGTAGATGCACGCAAAAATGCGCAGGGAGGTGCAATTGCTTGAAAAGAGAGATAAAGTGCTCCGAACTATGTGGCTGCAGCGGAAAATGTTCATAAATTTTGTTGTTTAATTCGTTATTATTATAATATAATACCTCTACAAAAGTTAACTTACCTAGCCAAAACGCTCTTTTAAAGGAAAATTCTAGGAATATAAATTGGAGTGAACATTTTATACTAGAATATGGTGGTTAACTCAGTATTTTGTCATTTATTTAAATATTATGACTTATCTCTCGATATTGCTTTAAGAAAACTATCTCTAGATATAGAAACACCTATACTAATCATAGTAATTATTACACAATAAGTGACCTGTGTGGTTACCGGGTTAGAATAGTGCCACTCCATGTCTTCTCGTGGATGTCGTAAGAGGCGACTAAGGGAATAATAAAGGCTTCTAGTACTCTTAGGCGATGGGCTTGCAACCTGTCACTAATACACTGGTAAACATCTTAGCCTGATTGTGCAAAACGTGGCTACAGAATTATCAACAACTTATTTAAGAGTGCTTGGTGATTCTGTAGCTCTGCCTACCCCACTCTGGGAATGAAGGCGTGAGTTTATGTATGTATGTAAGTGACAAATCTTATCCAAAATACGAACTTCTCCCTTTCTCAGCCCCGCCACGCGGAGCAAATGTTTTTTTTTTACACATTTGTAAGTTAAATGTATGAGGAAAGTTAATGTTTACAAATTCTATATAAATAGGGCTATTTACTCATATTTTTTTTATAAAGCATAATCTCATAGTTTAATGGTAGGCATAGATTTTGTAAGATTTTTTTACTCCTATTTTTCTACTTTATCACGGATCTCATTTTTTTTCTATGAACGAGTGAAAATGCGTTTCCTGAAATGAATTTCTCGTCCTCGAATTATACGAAAACGATATCAAACACGACCTATTTGCTAAACTTATGGAGATATGGACGTAAGAGTGCGGCGCGGTAGATGGGATTTCCCCCCCCCCCCCCCCTCCCCCTCCCACCTGCAGGGTGGAACCACGTGGCTACCGGGCTACATCAGCTCAGATGACCACTAGGTATACCTGTGCCAAGCGGCTTCCTTCGTTGAAGATTTGCAAGGTTGATGTCACTAATTACCCGACTATTTGCAGTTATCACCAATGTATTTTATTGCAGCGTCTTACAATACTCGCGGCTTTTGTTTAATTTCAAATGTGTTCCATTCAGCTTGCCGTGGCCAGCTCGATTTTAGAAAATGTTCGATTTTCAAATTAGGTTCGACGCGGCGGCCCGGCCTTCGAGTATTAGTTGATCTTTTATTACGAAATTAGACTTTAAGGCCATTGTAATAAGAACTATGAAAAGTGAAAATATTACAACCCAGCGGGTTATAATGAGATTCAGTACAACATTACACCCCGGCTAAAGCCAAGGGCTTTAATGACTTGGTTTGCGTAAGGTTTGCATGATATGTAATTTGGCATTGTCGAGCAGGTGGTGTGAAAAAAATATTATTTAATAGCGTACGTAAATAGTGCACGTCTAACGCACTGACTTTCTTCTATGTTTGGGTAACTAACTCTTTATTTCCTCATTTATTCTGTATCTACTAAAACTATAGGATGACTTTAACCATTTATGTTTTCCCCAAAAAATACAGGGTGTTAATAAATATAAAATCTAAGATATTCATTCTGTTTTCTAGTTTGCCTTGTCTAAAAATAATACCATACTATTTAGAAACGTTTCTTTCTGAAATGTGGAATTGACAAAAATAAAAACCCCGTTTTTATTAAATTTTCCACTTTTATTGCTCAGCCCCAAGGGGCGGAATTGTCATAGAATAAAACAAAAATCAAAAGGGATTGACATGATTCATTCTGGGGTCTCAGTGAAAATAGGTATGTCTTCTGAAGATCAAACTCTCGTGAAAAAGGGCTTAAGTCTAGTACACTCCGATCATGTATATTATATACCCTTTTTATCACAAGTTAAGTCGACTTGTACCCCTTTTCACTAGGACCGAAGAAGTGTCACTTAGCACGACATTGAGGATTGCGACTCGTTAGTTTGACTCGCTTTGTAAGGCGAAGGCTAGACGTACAATAAATATTGTTATCCATCAATATTTATCTCATACATACATACATTAAATCGCGCCTGTTTCCCAGAGGGGTAGACAGAGACCACTTCTTTCCACTTGCTACGATCTTGACAAATTTCTTTCGCTCCTTCAACATTCATACATCGAGTCATTCAATATTTATCTCATATTGTGATATATATTGTTCGTGTAGTCTGCTATATTGATGGATGACAATACATGTCACAAAAATCTAGATTTTTGGATTCCGGTTTGCCAATATCTGATAAATATTGAGATCCGTCAATATACTGAACTACACGTACAAAAAATATTGAGAAATGTCAGTACGCATCGCGACAGCAATGGAGACTGACGTGCCGCCGCCGACGCCGTCGCCGCCAGCTACAATGGCGAGTACGACTAGGCTTACAAATGAACAAACAATCCTTAAGGAGTTTATTTTAAATTTAGAAGCCTTGCCCGAATTGTGGGTTGTGGGATTCGTCAACAAAAATTTATAAGGATGCAATTAAAAGAGGAGAGGCATACAGAAAATAATTTTCGTGGTCTTCTACGTCATTATTCAGTTTAATTTCAGCCAATAGATTCAAGTGTGTGTATTTTTTTTTTGTCGCAGCCAATTTTTAGTCCACTGCTTTCTTTTAATTCTTTTTTTGAAACTAAATGCTAAAATAATAGCGAGACAAGCTGTAGTTGTTGTCTCCATATCTACACACGACTGAGCTGCACCAACCGCGTTATAATACTGACGTCAACAATGCGCGTGTGGCCTCGGCACTCTGAATCCATGAACAGATTGTGATCCATCAGTATTTGCCAATTGACGGATAACAATATTTATTGTACTTCTAGCCTTCACCTTAGAGCGATATATATATATATATTTATTTATACATTTTTTAATGGTTTTTCTTTAACTCAATCGAAATCAATGTCATATGTGACTTTGACGTATTTATTTAAATAAGGAGATGCAAGTCGCTTAACAAAATGTTCAATTATGCTAATATCTATCTACTATGATCTCGTGAAAGAAATTGTCGGTCCTTAGTGGCGTGTGCCCTTATGGTAAAGACCGTATTGGTCAAATGTTACAGAATAATTTTAAAAGTCGGTAACATGTGAAGAGATGCGATAAAATCGATATATGGAATAGTCGATAAAACATAATGGCCAATCTCTCATGAAGTTTGCTATGAAAATTCCGCCCCTTGCTCAGCACAATGAAGACGCACCAACTTTCCAACTTTACTCCTAACCTCAGATCTATTTAAAAAGTCATTTAAATATCTGGTTCCTACTTGACCGACTAACTGGATCGTTGACAACGACAGCTGTCAGAGAGACTTGTCACGACAGCCATCAACGAAATTATTTCTGGAACAAGAATTAATTTAGCAAAGGTAAAGAATAATTTAATTTAAACATTTAGGAAACGCCCTGTTGTTTTTTGCTTTAGTGTCATAAATTTATTGAATTACTAGACTGAGAATACCCAATTTGAAAATAAAAGAATGAATCTTTCTCTTTTATTTAGGAAAAGAAGCCATATTTATTTTAAGCTTAATTCTTTATTAGATGGCCTGTTCAGAAGTAAATATTCTACAAGTAAATAATTTACTTTCGTAGGTTTTTGTCCAACTTAATGTCTCAAAGACGTGTCTCATAACAACGTTCACAGAATGTGCTTCTAACGCAAGACGCGAGACAATAATAAACGGGGATTAAACGTTAAGTGAGGGTAATGAAGAAAACAAGTGCAGTATATTGCTACTTTTAATAGAAAATCAAGCACCTAGATAGTGGAAAACATGCAGTGTAAGTTGTTACATAATATGTTAGTGATGACGTATATCTACATTATCCTACTTCTTACTAACTTTAATGGAAAAGTTTGTATGGATTGCATGAATGCATCACATTAAGTACTTTAAAAAAATAGGCCTAAATGTATTTATATTTTGACGAAAATTTAGATATTTCAAATAGAACAGGGACCCTTTAGAGACAGATAACTTCTTTCATTATTTTACTCGCGTTCTATAAACCGCTATTATTGATACCTTTAACGGAACCACTATAGCGTAACTGAAACGGGAAAAACATTCTATAATGAGTGTTGCCATGGCAATAATGGTTCTATAATCATTATTATAGCATTGTTATTAACATGGTTACTGTCATTCTGGATATAAGTATTATCATTTAGTGAACTTTTGAAATTCCAGTTTGTTTAATAAACCCTTATTTCTGTAAATAACAATGAAAAACTAAAATAATTTTGAGACGAATTATCTTAGCTCCCACGAACTACCACCGGTTAGTGTACAAGACTATTTAAGAAGGATGGGAACATTAATAAAAGGCTCTATGGGTGAACTGATATGGATTGGTGAACTATGCTATTGATGAAACCACGGCGCCTGTGTGGCCAATACTAATTACTTTGGGAGAAATGGCAGGCGAAGCCAAAACAACCGCCATATATATAGCAGCAGGGAAGCAACAGTTCCAGAGGTGCTTCTGGACTTAAAACGACCATAAGGTGCCCACTAACCACTTGTGCAACACATCCACCCTTCGAAGATATAGTTCTTGCGACTCCACCCTGACCAACCATAAAGGCAAGCCAGAGCTGAGGGTCTGTTCCTACGTACCATCTTTTTTTTAGTTAAAAATAAACGATCAAGGAAAACATATTTATCGAATGAATAAGTCTTCATCGACATCACCCGTCTCTAAATCAAACTGAATTTCCCCAACATTTTCATAAAGTTCCCAAAGACAGAAAGTTGTGACGGCTACAGAATTATTCAATTAGAGTTGAACAGACAGAATTCCGGACTTCACCTTAGATCCGATCGGATAAAACCTTTTGGACACAAATTATGTAACAAGCTATTGCTTTTAGCTCTTATGGAATTTCTTAAACTTGTAAACTTTTAACATACTTTGGACTCATGACATAAATAGTTAGTTAAAGACTTCACTTATCGATGAGGAGTGATGAAGAATGGATCTGGTATACAGGATGTTTTTTTTACCATCTTTAAGAGGTAGCGGGATAACAATTTTAAAACGTTTTTCAGCAAATATTTACATCTTCATCCATTCTGTTTTTGTTCATAATTGGCCTACATTAGGGAAAAACGTCTAATTCCTTTAAATTAAACTTGAGGGAAGCAATTAAGATGAAATTATGTTGGCAAGGACGTTATGTTTTGATGATAGATAATTATACTGTACATTTAAGCATCATCAATCTGGTTATTTTTTTAAATAAAGGTAAAAGAAAGATCTAAGTAAATTATTACACTCTTAACTTTCGACTAGACGGAACAATGTTTTAACAGGTTGTCCTTTAATCTATTTACTTTTAACTAACTCTGTAGAAACTTAATTATATTTTGCTACGTTTAAGACAAACTGTTAGGTTTGAATAATTAAACCGTAAGTTAATTAATTATGTAACCGAGATGTACTATGTTACAATTAGCGCGCGTCGTTACACCTTAATTAGTTACTTGTAAACATGTTACAATTGTACATTGCCTCCCCTCGGGAAGGGAGGGGGGTTAACGTATGTTAACTGTTAGTATATAGTGTCCAAAACTATGATATCTAATAAATATTGATATTGTTACAACCATACCATACCATCTTATCCATTAACCTACCGCCAAACAGCAGTGTTCGCATGGTTGTGTTCCGGTTTGGGGATAAGACAGCCGGTGAAATTACTATCATAGGAGGCATTCCATCTTAGTCCTCAGGCTTGGCAACGCATTTGCAGTCTTAGGTTTGCATTGCAGTCTTGTGATTGCGAATGTCTATGGGTCACAGTTTCCACTTACTATCAGGTGGCCTGTATGCTCGTTTGTCTTCTCTATGACATAAAAAAAAAAACTAAAATTAACAAATCGCTTTGAGTTTGTTTACCAGAGTTATTGTAATTTATCTCAAATGTGTAGATAGAGCAACCGTCACTTTTTGGCACGCATATACTCGTAAGAACGAGAGGGACCGATGTTTTGTCACGCGATAAACGCAACTGAATACAGCCTAATAAGGCCCACGAGTGGGTCTACGCTCGACATGATCAAAGCCATATAGTAAAGACTCGGCTTGACTCTCTCCATTTTTTAGGGTTCCATACCCAAAGATTAAAAACGAAACCCTATTATTAAGACTCTGCTGTCCATCTGTCCGTCTGTCTGTCACCAGGCTATAGCTCACGAACCGTGATAGCTAGACAGTTGAAATTTACACAGATGATGTATTTCTGTTGCCACTATAACAACTAATACAAACAGAATAAAATAAATATTTAATCCCATACAACAAAAGTGTTTTTTTAATAGATAATTCTTTCCCCTTCGTGCGCGAGTACGACTCGCACTTCACTGGTTTTTAATTTCAACAACTATGATTAGTATAAAACGTCACGAAAGCCACTCTAGAGTAGTTATATACTTGACTTGTTAGTGTATAGCGTATTGTTTGATCGAGCGATCGTGCCTTTTATCTACTAGTCATCATCATCATCATCATGTCAGCCGAAAGACGTCCACTGCTGGACATAGGCCTCCCCCAATTCTCTCCACTCAGACCGGTCTTGTGATTTTCGCATCCACCGCGTTCCCGCGATCCTTACAAGGTCGTCACTCCATCTTGTTGGAGGCCTATCTGCTAGTTCTTTGATCCAAAAGATATCCGCCTTCTATTAACATTGAAGTAAAGTTTAAACTCTTTGTCTGATTTAAATAAGAACAAGAATAAGTACATACATACATTAAATCACGCCTGTTTCCCAGAGGGGTAGGCAGAGACCACTTCTTTCCACTTGCTACGATCTTGACAAATTTCTTTCGCTTCTTCAACATTCATACATCGAGTCATGCACGCACGTCGGTTTCGGGTACTTAAGATTCGGCCCTTTTCCAGTATTTCTCCGATTTGATTCGAAAAAGTACGCCTAGGGCGGCCCCTTCCGACCCTTCCACTCACTTTCGATCTGTATATCTCTTTCGTCAATCTTCTTTCATCCATCCTTTCCAAATGACCGAACCATCGAAGCATTCCCTTTTCAATCTTAGTCACTACTTACATCTTCTTTTATTCCACATTTCTCTCTGATTTAGAATAAGTAGTATTTATTATTATCAAGAATAAGTATTATTTATTATTCAAAAGAAAAGGTGCAGCGAATCCCAAACTAGGCTGTATCTTGGGCATCCCAGTAGTGTTAACATTTTAATAAAATTTGAAGTAATCCTTAAATTTTAAAAATACATGGCATCATCATTGAATAGATATTGTTACTCGCTATAAATGCCTGAATTACGGTGAGATGATTAATTAACAGAGTATTCTATTCATTTCGATTCGTTATTACATTTAAAACATTATTAGTTTCACGACAATAATGTACCATTCATTTTATACAAAAGTAGTTTCAGCAACAAAGCAAGTTTAAATTAATTTAGTAAATTATTCAGAAATGTTTACATTTGGATGTTATTTTAACCAATGCGAGGGTGGAGGAAACAACGTTCGTAATGCATGAGAAATGTTTCTGTCACACCCTGTAGACGTGTGGACGGGTTTAGTGTTAGCTTGCAGACACTAACATTATTCCGCCGCGTGGTTTTACGTAGTATTTTACAATTCTCTATCAAATCTTTACTAGAAAGATACTTTTAACAGTTTTTAATGGGCTCTAATGTTATCAACCGTAGGTAAGTAATTAGTTGAAGTGGTATTAAAAAAACTTGAACCAAAAACAAGTCCGTATTAAACTGAAAATGTTAAACCAGCAGCCGCTAATCGCTATCAACATCTATTTGATTGTGTCAATTGTGTCTTAGGTCAGAAAAACAAAATAAAAACAAAATAATAATCGTTAACACTATGTCGAATCCTTATTCTTACTAATATTATATTTCTGAAAGGGTGTTTGTTGGTTGGTCAACGTGAAATTCGGTATCAAGTATCAGTATCACTTCGGGAGGGAAAGGCAATTAACGACTACGCAGACGGAGTCGCAAGTTTAAACTAGTATGTTATAAGTTCTGCAGAATTGCAGTTTCAATGGTCAAAGTAAATTTAATTTTAACTTGAAAAATGTGAACATCCTTTATGTTCCAAAATGGTTTGGTACATCTTAAAATGCATCAGTTTACTGTAGATCACTTCACCGTCACAACTAAGCATAATTATTTAAGCTGTTTTCGTTACCAACTTCAGGAAAAGCCCATCATTAAACATGTATTTTATACAACAAAGATCCGTAACCTGATTATGACTGTATGCGAGCTAACAATGCGTGAAGTCCCGAATCCTTAAAACCCCCAAGAGGACAACCCCTCTTAGGAGGGACTTGTCCAAGTAAGGGGTTAAGGGTTCAGGGTGTTTTGATTATCAACATACGTAAATATGACGTCAAATTTGACTGGCTTGTCAGTCTAATGCAGGGTGTTTTAGGTTTCATAGGTACATGGAATTCCTAGTTTTTATTACTATATGTTTATCTGCCTGTCTGTCAGTATACACAGATATATTACTTAGAGGCTAACTTAATGATGTGGCTTCATTTATTTATTTAGTGTCAATGTTTTGCATGTATACTTAATATTTCTTAATTCTCACATATTGCAAATTCTAACTGTTATTTGACAGTTACACTGTTGTCAAAACGCATTGACACATATACAATCAATATGCAACATTTGTTTGGTTTTTTTCGAAAGCGGCATGACTTGACTTTTCAAATCGAATTAAAATCTGCAAATCAAATGACCTAAAACGTGTCGAAACATCCTGTATAGAGTGTACAACAATGCAGCTATGTTTCGCCTCAAGATTCGCGAACCAACTAACCCGGGTACAACCGTATAACCAAGTTTAAGAGCAGTAAAGTGTTAATCTCACGTGACATCTCCGTCTACTTCCTGGGCTCGACCCGGTACCAGGCACCGAATCAAACCCAAATGTTTACTAACCTAATTGGGGTCCAAAATCACGCAAGCAGCTCGTTATTGGTACACAAGTCTCTCTAGGAATCACGGTTTGTTTCGCTATAGGCACGTCACATGGCATTCACAGACACGTTCACTGCACTATGCACCGGGGGTGTTGTATCCGTACGGAGACGCGGTCGCGACGCGCGGACGTCGCGGGCGGCGAGCGATCACTGCCGGAGCCGCCGCGCAGCCCCCCCGCCATCCCCCCAGTCACCCGCCCTAAATCCCTTTTCAAGTTTACAAAAAAAATACATTTACAATAATTACAGGATGTTCAAAATGTGACAAACGCAGGTAATTTTGGAGATGAGAGGTTTGAAGTTGGTATGCTGACAGTTTGTTAATAACCTTTTTTTAATTTTTCTTATTTACACCCGATAAAAATTGTCGTCGTAAACTTCTTGTAGCGTAAATAAAGGAGGTCAATAGGTAACTTTCATCTTACTAACGTCACTGTGGCATTCGGTTTTCGGCGTTTTAAGCTCGGCGTTCGCTACTCAGCGACCGCGACATTGTCACCTTTATTTTCCTCAAAAAAGGGCGCATCTACGACTTATTTGCCAGATCAAAAGCATCCTTCACTCGCTATCAACAAGGGTAAATTAACCGTGAAAGTTCTGAAGTAGAAACTATCTTTTTGTTAAGGAGGTAGATACCTCAGTGCGAACACATCCTTTTAAATGAAACGGTCCAGCGCTTTGAGGGATGTAAGAGCCATTGTAATGTAGAGTTTGAAGTGTAATTTTGCGTGCGAGCTTTGGTAATGTAATTGCTCCCGCTGTATAAAACTTGAAGCAGAATATGCTAATAGTTTAGTCGGTTTTGTTTCACAATAGTTTCACAGGGTGTATCATTTTGAATGTACGATTTACCAAGATAAGTAGTAAACCTTTTAAATTCTTGTAGTATTTTATTGTAGTGCTTGAAAAACACTGAGTTAAGCGATTCGAACTCTGACGGTATAGGGTAAATTTCGATGTATGTATTTTATAATTTATAGCTGAATACAAAATAAAATAACAAATTAATGTAGGTACAATATTACCAAGACACGAGTACTCGTGTCTGGTTCTTCTGGAAAATATCTGGAGAATGATCCAAGGATCGATATCGGAATAGAATGTAATAAATTTGAATTTTGAAAGATTTAGATCGAAATGTAAGAGTGGCCAGAAACGCAAACAAAGGAGGTTGTAACAACCTCGTTACAGAACGATGGCCTTAGGTCAACTATGAAATGTTTTTTTTAAATAAGTCTTGCACAAGCTAGAATTCCTTATATCATGATTATATTCACCAAAACACACAGACACACGCACGTACTGGGCTAGGACAACAAGACAAACACAAGTCACAACGATATGAATACTCACTCACATACTTAGCCCGTAATCGACCCCTCAAATCATATCCTTATAGTAATATATCACAATGTTTTACGTTTAACAATATGTTGTAGGGACTTTAAAAATATATTTCAACATCTTAGCCCATTTATGCAAAATATGGTTACTGAATTATCAACAAGTTTTTAAAGATGTAGGTAATTCTGTAGCTCTGCCTACCCCACTCTGGGATGACAGGCGTGAAGGTATGTATGTATGTATGTAACAAAAGTACTAAATCTCGTACTTTATTGGTGGTCGGACCTTGTTTAGGGTGTGTCCTGACCACTACCACTATCTACCCGCCGTTACTACAAAAATCACACTCATCTCTAACAAAAAATAGCGCTTTAAAGCTTAATATTACATAAAAGGATACCTTAATCGTAAAATTGTTTTCACAAACCCGTAATATTTTTGAAAGACCTATACAACGACATCCCATACTACCGGGTAGTCGAGAAAAAAAAATAACCTAACGTTACCTACGTGTAGGGGAGGTACATTAAAAAAAAACACGATTTTATGTTACCACTTTTTTGACGTGACTAATACGTATATGCGTGCCAAATTACGGCTTTCTAATACTAATATTCTCTGAGCTAGGCTGCGGACGGACGGACGGACGGACATGGCGAAACTATAAGGGTTAGTTTGACTACGGATCCCTAAAAAACTGTTGTCCCGTTCAGAACTAGACGGGCAGACACACACAGACAACCAGACCAATATTTTAAGCACATAATTAGCTAGTCGGAGGAGAAAAATCTTTCAAACCCTCCAAAGGTCCTATATTTTCCAAAAGAAGTCAATTTTGCACCAACCGTAGGTACCTCAAACTTAATTATACCCGTGACATACATTGTTATTCCTAACGTTACATCACAGCTGACTTTGTAAGGTCAGATGAGAGCTGTGACCTCGGGTGACCGTGTTGATACAGGTTGAGATAAAAATTTAATACATTTTAAGAGCAATATGTCAAGTGTAGCGAAGTAGCGATACATTCTATGGATTTTTCTACATACTGTATTTATTTAGATTACATTTTCAATGCTAAAGAACTGTGAATGTGTTCAATGTCATCATAATTTTAGTAAGCTGGTAAATGCATTCGTAGAATCGAAAAGCAAGTTATTTAAAATAATTGACTTGCCAACCACTGTAAGCGCAAATATTTATTTATTTTATTTATTTATTTTTGTTTATTCTATGTGCCCTGTATTTCACAGGGAGATTGAAAATTAACATAGCAATCTGCTAACGATATGGTTTTAGATCAACAGGCTCAGTAAACAATTTCGGTAATGGATAGGCTGACTTCAATTTCATTGTAATCTACTGAAGGGTGTGACTTAAAGTACACACTATGTACTCGATAACAGTGAGTGCTATTTATGTTGTAGAAAGGCTAAATCTCCCTCCAGGCGGGGCTGTGCCGAGGCCTAAGTCTGTTGGAATAATAAAAACCGGCCAAGTGAGAGTTGAACTTGCGTGGAAAGGATTCCGTATATAAGTTTTTTTTTTAAATACAGTTTTTAAAGGTTTTCCTGTAATCTATAAGTAATGAACTATTTATTTTACAATAATAACAAAAAGAAATTTGAGATCCTCATCCCCTTTCGTTTCATATATGACACAGTAAGGTTTGCATTTTTTTTTTCCTAATTTTTGTCCCACAAAAATTATTTACAAAAAAAAAACTTTGCACATCTGTATTTGGGTCAAGTGATACATTCTCTGAAATGTGTGAAACCAAAAAAAGATAAAAAAAATAACGATATTTCTTTAGTAAGTAGGCCGCACAATGACACATGCACTTTTACATTTAAAAATCTACCAGCGCTTTTATAGAGGAGACCACTACTTAAAATAAACGCCGCAAGAGACTCAACATTCAGTATTTATTTAAAGTTGCTTATGGCATTAAAAACAGGGATAAGCTAGTTTAAGACCATTTGGTTGATTTGAATGTCATAAAAAAAAACTGTCAATGTTATTTACAAATGTTTTTTGTGAAACAATTACTTTTTTGAGAAATAAACAGTATAGGTAATATACACAGAGAGTACTTACTGCCGCACTCAGAGACGACAATTAAACTTAATGCTTCATTAAAGTTGCTGCTGTCACATTCTTTGCTATATCAATAGAATAAGACAACACGTCATTTACCAAGCATTAAATTGAATTGACATCTCTGAGTGCGGCAGTTGGGCATTAATATCGGCGGAGTTAAAAACAAAACGACGACAATAGGTACTTGATACAAAGTAAAATAAAGACCCTGTTAACAAGCTTCTTTAGTGAAAATTTGCAACAGCAGAGAGATCTAGCGATCTCTTTACTCTGCGCTGTAGCCCGTTAAGTAAAAAAAAAACAAAATAAAGCTACGTTTCAAAGGGAGGGCAAGAGGAAAAAGAGCCTTCAGAATATTCTGTAATTAAAAATTACCAACCATTTCGATGCAAAAAAAATGTTTAACTTAATTACGAACCTTTTTTACCAAGTGATTTTGATTTATCAAGGAAAAGGAAAAAAGATTGTCAATAAATGAAAACGGTTCGAAACAATGTAGTTTAGACGCCGTTCGATCTCTTAATCATTTGTATACAGGGTGTATGTAGGTCCTGCCTGATACAGGATCGTCAAAAGGGAATATTTTTTTCAGCGCCTCAACAAACAGTGGTGAAAAATCATTTTATGAATGGCTATAAAAATAACCAAGATAAGCCAACAAATATTTGTTCCTATCTATTTCTAGCAAAACAGAATTTAACATGGAGTTTATATGGCCGATGTGATAAATGACATTTTAAAATGTTTTTATCATCCTTAGTTCTCGGCGAATTTAAATTTTAATGATCTATATTACAGTATTTTATTATTTTGTGGAAAAATACGATTTTAAAACCGGTTAGGTGTGAGTCAGACTCACGCAACTAGGGTTCCGTATTTAAGATAATAGGCTTCGTAACCGCAAAAGAAAATACTCATTTTGTTATGAACCTTATTTTCTATGCAATAATGCCCATTTGACATTATTATTTCTCAAAAACTGTAAATATACTCACAAACACTTCATTTTATTTTTCCCATAAAATATGAGTAATTTAATGATAAATAAACTTCGGCGATAAGGGGAGGGGAATGGTCATTTTTTGTACAGTTTTGGCTATAAATCAAAAAGTACATCACAAAAAATAACCAAAAAAATATTTTTAAAATATGCAGATAGAGCACTTTTTTATATGACACCCCATTTGCCGTAATCAAACTACTTTCATTTTTCAACCCCCCTTACTACTTCCTTATCAAATGATTAATTAAAAAAACTGTGTGGCACCGGGTTAGAATAGTGCCACTCCATGTCTTCTCGTGGATGTCGTAAGAGGCCACTAAGGGAATAACAAAGGCTTATAATACTCTTAGGCGATGGGCTTGCAACCTGTCACTAATACACATCTTAGCCTGATTGTGCAAAACGTGGTTTCAGAATTATCAACAACTTAATTAAGAGTGCTTGGTAATTCTGTAGCTCTGCCTACCCCACTCTGGGAATGAAGGCGTGAGTTTATGTATGTATGTATGTATGTAATTAAAAAAAAAAAAAAAAAAACTTAAACCAAGTTTCAAGTTGATAGCATTTGTAGTTGCTGAGAAAACCTGCTGTGAGGTACAGATAGACAGACAGACAGACAACGAAGTCTCACCATAAGGGTTCTTTTTTACCATATTATTACGGAACCCTATAAATCCATGCATATTCCCTATTTTGTTCACAAGAAATGAATAGCTTGCCGTGAAAAGTGAGTCGAGCTCTATGTCGTATAAAGCTGCCTAATGGAGAATGCACGCCTTAAAAAGTGTTTTGTATGCTCTGACGGGGCTACTTAAACTTGCTGGTTAATATTAACTGCGTGAGTTGAAAATTTATACGCTTAAGAATATAAATACTTTAATATTTATGATGTCTTCGACGATCCAGTTGTACAGAAAAACCTTGCATGGTTTATGTTACATTTGTTTTAATGTTTTGTAACTGTTTATATCAAATAAATTCAAATTGAACTGAAATTGACATCTCCGGTAAAAGCCTTGAATACACCCGAAGTTTCTTATTCACATTTCATAATAGAACCAAAACAAAACAAATATTAAAATATTTGAAAGCATCTTTAAAATTACGACAAGTCCGTTTTTTTAAATAAAAATAATCATTTAAATTAAATTTTAAGTGTAAAATAATCAATGAACATAAATCATTTTCATCAATCCAGTAAAAATAGAAACCGATCTGAAACTTGAAACTCGCGGATGTCCGGAATCAAAACCTGGTAACTGCCTTTTTATAGGAAGGAGAAGTCAAACGAGCACACTGGCTGTCTGATAGTAGCTAGACTTTGAAACCCAAAGACATTTGAAGTCTCAAAGTTGCAATCTTACGACGACAATTCTCATTTTCGTAAATTTTTGGCAATAAATCAAAAAGTACGTCACGTATTTTTTTATAAAATATTGCTTAATATGTGCACATTGACCCCTTTTATATGACTGACACCCTGTAGAATCAAATCACTTTCATTTTCAACCCCCTAGACCCCTATTCAAATATTTCAAAAAATAATTAATCTATTTTTTACTAAAAATACATGCGGGCACGTAAGTTATTCCACTATGGCAAATTTCAATAACTATAAAACTATAAAAGTTTCAAAGAAAAACTCGTGTGACTTACAAATTGACAGATACCGAAGTGGCACAATTAGGGTTTCTTTCTTACCATTTTGGAAAGGAACCCAATTTTTTTTTTTAAATAAAATTTATATTAAATGCAAGAAAAGTGATTTTACATTCGCTGTTTCTCTTAACTGTAATAGGTAAAAAAAGTAATGTCAATTTTTACCGCTATAATAACAAAGTAATGAAATAGTACATTGTGTATTAAGGTCGGTAAGTAAGGAATTACGATCGAGGCTCTAGTAGAAGCCCGAAGTCGAAGACTGAGGGCTTTCTGAGTCGAGGTTCGTAATTCCCGTACCGCCCGTGAAACATACAATGTTTTTCATCACATTTGCGAGTAAATAAATACACAAGTCAGCACAACTATTATTATGAATTACTTGAACTTTTTTTAAGCGGATGGCTGGCGGACTCCACAGATTATACAAATGTTTCGTTCAGAAACGTTAAGGGCAAATACTTACGTAGTACATACAGCCCTGAAGGAGTGTAAAAAATGACGACGTTTTGATACAGAAAACTATTAAAATCGGTTATTAAGAACATTAATTGAGTATTTAAGTAACATGTAGCGAGATTGCAATGAAATTCCTGTTTAAATAACATTAAAAGACAATTTTTCAATTGCGTGTAAACTCTTTGCTTGAACTTGCATGACCTGTGTGCTGTGCCATAAATTAAAAAAAAATTACTTACTGACCTTGGGTTTCATGGTAAAAAGAAAGGTCGAGGGTTTTATATGGGGCATTGCGGCCAAGTTAACCTGTATGTTTAGATACTGTTTACGTGCAAGTGTGATGAAAATACAATTTACCTACATTGAATATTAAAGGGTTCCTTCAATGCCCTCACACAAGAATGGTACTTACGGAACCCTTCGTCCGACTTGCACTTCACCAGTTTTCCCAAACTCATTTTTGCTAAGCTACATGCATTCAATATGTGACTCAACTTTGTCTTTAAGTAAAAAGTAACAATAATTATTGTCAGTTACTTGGTTCTGATCTGAAACTTGAGTCGCGAATGTTTAATTACTTTCCAATTGATCTGATGATTGATTGTGAACTGTCGCCATCTTGGAATACTCGAGTTGAGACTTGAAACTGAGTTTCATTATTTGTTTTAGACAATTTTCACGGAGTATTCTTAAAGAAAACGGATGCCCTAGATTTGATTCATTCATAGCAATCGATTGACGGGTGGTTTTAAAATTTATGAACCACGAGCTATTGCAGTGAGGCAATGTATAACAATAAGCGTGCTATCACGCAATTAAACTGGGCCTTTAACAACATCTGTGTCAATGTAACATAAAGCGGGGCCTTTTTTGTCATAACGTTTGTAAACCTATTTTCACTTGCGTCAACGTTTTTGGTGCTAATGATTACACATACATCATCATGTCAGCCGAAAGACGTCCACTGCTGGACATAGGCCTCCCCCAACATACACACATACATACATACATTATATCACGCCGGTTTCCGAGAGGGGTAGGCAGAGACCACTTCTTTCCACTTGCTACGATCTTGAAATTATTTATTTCGCTTCTTCGACATTCATACATCGAGTCATGCATGCATGCCGATACGGCCCATTTCCAGTATTTCTCCGATTTGATTCGAAAAAGTACGCCTAGGGCTCCTTCCGACCCTTCCGCTCACTTTCGATCTGAATATCTCTTTCGTCAAAATTCTTTCATCCATCCTTTCCAAATGACCGAACCATCGAAGCATGCCCTTTTCAATCTTAGTCACTACATCTTTTATTCCACATTTCTCTCATGATCGTCATCATCATCATGTCAGCCGAAAGACGTCCTCTGCTGCACATAGGCCTCCCCCAAGGCTCTCTACTCAGACCGGTCTTGTGTTTTTCGCATCCACCGCGTTCCCGCGATCCTTACAAGGTGGTCACTTCATCTTGTTGGAGGCCTACCTACAGCTCGTCTCCCGGTCCGCGGACGCCACTCAATAACCTTCTGGCCCCATCGGCCATCAGTCCTGCGAGCGATGTGCCCCGCCCACTGCCACTCAGTTTAGCTATTCTTCGGGCTATGTCGGTAACCTTAGTTCTACTGCGGATATCATCATTTCTGATTCTATCACGCAGAGAAACCCCGAGCATAGCGCTCTCCATAGCCCTCTGAGTGACTTTGAGCTTCCTTGTGAGCGCTTTGCGCCGGATTGTTAGCACCCACGTCTCAGATCCGTAAGTCATCACTGGCAACACACACACTCTCATGATTACTTGACATAATATTTATCTACCGATATTCTATTGCCACAATCGTGTCCTAATGATTACGAGATAAAATGGTCGCAGTGCAATAAACCTGGAATGCTGCCAGAATCCTGTTACAATGGCAGCAGGTCGCTCCTAGATTAAATTAAATTGTCCTGCGTAAATTATCGCAGTTCGACCTCAAACTCATCCTTCGCTCGTCGTCGTACCTTTTACTATCTTAACATCTTGATTTCTGTTTGACAAAATTTGAACACACGATAAACAGAACCCAAGCAAAAGAAATACTTAACGCGTTGACGGACAGAACGCCTATAAATAGGCGTAGGCCTTCGAAAAAGTGATATGACTGTACGCCTCTCGACGTGCATATTTTCAACCGCCATAAAGACGTCGTGTCACAGCGTGTAATGGCAAGGGTATTGTGATGTGACAGGACGCCGTACGACGTAAGACGCCTATGCACGTACTGACGCATAATAATATACTACTGTAGTACTGTCCATCAACGTGTTAAGGGTAATTAATTCTAGTGAAATTTATAATGTGAGACTTTATTTATTAGGAAAACATCTTTATTACAAAACACAATTAGAATCATTAAGCATTTGGCAATTGAAATAATTACTAAATTCTTTCCGAACAGTTAAAATATCTAGCTGTAGCTTACGACTCCGTCCACATTGAAGTCGTTTGTCGTTATTTCTTGAGGAACTGTCCTATATTAATACCTTATGTTTCTGGAAAAGTCCTGGGTTGAAGCTATCTTCATTCCAATTTTCATCAAAATCGGTTAAGCGTTTTAGCTAAGACCATAAACAAACAAACAATCTGAGTTACTTTCGCACTTAATAATAGAATGATCACTTGCACACTGTCGACCACGACAAACATAACAGTGGGAATGAAACACAGGGAGAGATGAGAGCGATCTAGTCTTACTAACACGCAACGATACCAACTTACATCATCAATCAACCAAGCTCATCCATACTCTAATATTTAGTAAGGGATCCGAATATGAGACGACCTTCACCCAGCTGTTTATTCTATAAAAAGTATTTTAATATGGTAAGAAATGTATGGCGAATAGGTTGGCTGAAAAAAATCAGTCCAGTATATTATTAATTAAAAATTAAAAAATCTACTTTCAAACAAAAAAAACATTTGCTTGTTTCATAGACAAGTTACCAACCAATCGAAAGTATGAAGCCTGTAGAATATGAAAACGTAAGGTTGACTATTTTTTCCCATCATAACTATTGGGTAGGTATTTAGATATAAACATGTAAGTCGGTACTAATAAGCAGGGTTCGAAGTTTTCATAGCATGGTAAGACGAAAGAGAGCTGTGGAGTCGACATTAACATTAAAAGTCAACTCTTACTCATACTCATACATTTTTTTTATTAAATTTCAAAATGCTTTTAAATTAAATTAAACACCATTTTGAGCTATAAAGTTGTAACTATTTTAAACTTAAGTACTTTGGTTTGTTTTTAATATAATGTAATTTTTATTTTGTTTATAATAAAATTGTTATCTTTCATTACTTAGCTTAGCAGCTTTACAGCAACTTCAAAAGCATTTTGGAATTAAATAAATTAATGAGTATGAGTATGAATAAGAGTTGACTTTAATGCTAACGTCGACTCCACAGCTCTCTTTCGTCTAACCGTGCTATGAAAACTCCGAACCCTGAATAAGTTATTTTTTTTACCGAACTTATTAATAAAAAGCAAACCGTCGACTAAGAATAAACAAGTAACTTAGCAGGTAAGCGTACGTCACGTCTAAAACGCACCCAAAATAACCTTCCTACAGTAGTGTATTTATTTATTAACCCCTCTATTACGAGGTGGGGCGACCCGCTGCATTATTAACAGAAGCAAAGTTTGCCACTCGCGTAAAACGTGCTCAATAATGAATAGCCAGCCTCAATTATGCGTCATTCACTAGTCTGTTTTAACCAGCTAAGTTTGGAACTGTTAGTTTTGAAACGTTTAAACAGCTAAAACATATTACACTAGTTGGCAACTGGGCTCTAAGGCCATTTGAAATCTATGGATTATTCATAAACGAGCTCTACAATGTTTATTTTAAAATAACAACGTCATTCTGTAGCAGTCTGGTAAAATAATGAACTGAAAAGGCCAGTATGCATATGCTCGCTGCTACGGTCGTTGCCACTCTATCGCAACGTTGATGACGTTGTTGGTTTAGTAAAGACCCTGCCTAGGAAGCTAGCTGTCCCGGGTTCGATCTCCGGCGGCCAATTTGTGTGATGAGCGTGAGTATTTTTTCTGAGTTGTGATAAAAAGATAAAAGATAAAAGACGATTCAGTAAGTAGGCCGCACGGGCACTTTTACACGTCAAAAATCTTCCAGCGCTTCACAAGAGGAAACCACTGCTGAGAAGAAACGCCGCAAGACACTCAAGCCTAGAGCTTAACTAAGCCAAACTTGTGCAAGATTGTCACCCGATATTTATTTATAATATACAATACTCTACAAAACAAATGAACTTTTTATTACTTTTATAACAAACCAATTACTTCATCGCTGAGACGTTGAATATAGACTCTCTGTGAGTAATGTGACGAAAGCCTACCGCGGGGAGACAGGGGAGTATCGGCGTCAAATCACTCCGCGGTTATTACTGCAAGTTTGCCGTTCCTCCCCATCCCCCCCGCCACCTGGATTTATCTACAGCACGAACATATTGCAGTTTTATTAGTTTTCTGAGGATCTCGAATACTTACCGGCTTTGGGCTCTTGCGTATCTTTATTGTGGATAAGTTGGGCGTTGTTTGGCAGGTTTGCGGGAATCAGCGTAATAAATGTTAACTCCTCGGAATATTAGGGATCCGTAGGTGAACTGGACAACTTTATTAGTTTCTCTTTTTCATTCAAATACATACAAGTCATGTGTGTAAATTATCAAATGTATGAATGTTGAAGAAGCGAAAGAAATTTGTCAAGATCGTAGCAAGTGGAAAGAAGTAGTCTCTGCCTACCTCCCTGGGAAACAGGCGTGATTTAATGTATGTATGTATGTATGTAAAGTTTTAAATTACACATAACTGACAATAGTCGATTATACCGTGGCATGTACATACCTAAACATTATTTATCCCGCGCTCAAATATAATAATAAAATAAATAAGTAAACGGGTATGTAGGAGGAAATTTGAAAGTACTGCGAGGGGGGATGAAAGTGTTACAAGAAAACTTATATAAAATAAGTTTTCGTCAAAAAAAAAACTTTAGTGGACAAGCTTTTGTTTCCAACTGTACTTTTTTTTGCAAAATCTTTATCTGTTTATCAAGAAAAAACTATTGAGACACGGTGGGTCTACGTTAAGAATAGCAGATATCCTGTCGCCACCTTCGGACTCCATCAGATCATAGAGATAGATACCATCATGGTATCAGAGATAGATACCATAATATTGTATTGTCATCGGGTTTACATATTTGGTCCTCAGCCCATTGCATTGACGGGAAGTGGGTCAAATTTAACCTGCAATATTTGACCCATAAATACATACATACATACATTGCAAGTTAAATAAAAGCTTGTAGAATCATAATAACATGTAGAGTTGACAATTTTTTACAACTTTTTTGATTTTATTTTACAACTTTGTCGGTGTTATTTAAATGTATAACTGTGACTAACAGACGGACATGCCGAAACAATAAGAGTTCCGTGACTACGGAAACCTAAAAATAAAGTACAAACACTTAGGTCTTTGTAGAAGCTATTGCTGTTGCACCTTAATTTATTAATTAAATAAATAAATATCAGAGGACAATGTCACACCAATTGACCTAGTCCCAATTTAAGCTCTAGGCTTGTATTATGGGTACTAGACAACGATATAAATACTTATATAGAGAAATATATACTTAAATACATAGTAAACATCCATGACTCAGGAACAAATATTCGCGCTCATCACACAAATATCTGCCCTTACTGGGATTTGAACCCAAGACCGCTAGCTTCGTAGGCAGGGTCACTACCAACTAGGCCAGCGCGTCGTCAATAGCACAACCTTAACCTGTAAAAAATATTAATTAAATCATGGAACCTCATTTTCCAGCTAACCTGGGTAAACTGCAAATTGTTTTTAATCAGCCATCTCGTAAATATAAAACGGTAAATTTTTCAATCTACGCAAGCACTAGCGCTGCCGCCCGTGTGGACACGACCGTATATACGCTAAATATTATAATTTTGTAATGAACTAAGACTCGTTGTAGGCGACAAGCGGTTAGCGGGCTGAAAAGGAATAGTTACATACATACATACATACATACATAAACTCACGCCTTCATTCCCAAAGTGGGGTAGGCAGAGCTACGGTATTACCAGCAACTCTAAAACCTTGTTGATAATTCTGTAACCACATTTTGCATAATTAGGCTAAAGTGTTTAACAGCGCATTAGTGACAGGTTGCAAGCCCATCGCCTAACAGAACTACAAGCCTATATTCCCTTAATCGCCTCTTACGACATCCACGGGAAGACATGGAGTGGCAATATTCTAACCCAGCAACCACACGGGGAAATGAATAGTTAATACACAAATATCGTTACTACTTTAAAGAAAACTCGTATCTGATATTTCGAGATGTATGAAATTGAACTTAATTATCTTCGTATTTAAGTTTAAAATCGAACGTTAAGATATATGAGATACGAGGTTTTTTCAAAGTAATGACGATATTCAAATTTATCCAGTGTAAAAGGAGCTCTAAAACTTCTCGGCAAAAAAGTGTTTTACTTGGTGATAGGTAGAATTATAATTATTTTAGGTGGTACCTAATCGCTACATTAAAATTTCATTTTTGGGTAAAAATGGTTTAACCCTTCGACTCCCATAATTTTATGGTTTCGATTTTTGAAAGTCAGAAATTGGTATCAGTATTATTATAAGTCATAATAATCAATAGTCTTAATAGCTGATATAATGATTAAAGCACAATAAAAAATTATGAAATAATATATGTACCTACTGCACTCTCTGGCAACGTTGCATTACAGAAATAGGACGCTGTTTCATTGTGTACTACTGTTTCATTGTTGAACACTCGACCCTAAGTCATAAACATAACACCGGCTTATAAAAAGTTGGTTAGATTAGAATTGCAACTTCTTTCAAAAATGACCAGCTGACAAAAAAGTAGCTTAGGTTAGGTTAGAACGCATAGTATTATTTAGCATAATATTACTTATCCTTCTATCATTACTATAGCTATTTAATGTTATGACCTATCACACAGACAGAATAGGAAAAATGATGATGTACTAAAATGTATGATTCATAATTTCGATTATTGTAGGCATTGTTTAAAATAATAATAATCCTTTTCAATTTCTTCCTTTCAATACAATCACTACATTGAATTTTGACCAATATCGGTATGAAATTCATTAGAATCATTAGTAATGACTAATAAAAGGGGGTGAAAGAAAAATATGACTATTGAAATAATGACCAAAGACAAATTTAAGCACCACATTCTGAAGGAACAATATTTTAGAAGTGAAATCCAACATGTCATCTCACATCCAAAAACCAATAGACAACGAAATGCTGTACATCCCTGTAATAGGCTTACATATAATGAATAATGTGGTCAGGTAATATCATATTGTGAATGATGGATATGTATGCTGTTGGTATGTCTTTAATAAATAAATAAATAAATAACTCTGTCATAATTCAATCTTGTTTATCTGGCTCAAATCCGATGAACCATTTTACGTCATCAGTCAGTCACATCTCAAATGATGCTCAGTTTTGACGTAAATTAACTCCAACCAAAAAAGGCAACAAACTCTACCATGATAATAAAATTTAGAAAACCGCCTCAGCTTATCCCTTGCGTCCCAGTAGTAGTTCTTGTTTGCTATTCATAGAGCGGCTAATTATTGTCACCGACTCGGCGACACTGCAGGTGACACGGGCGGGTGACACGGTGACAATGCATAGTGAGGGAGGTGACAAAAGTGACTAAAGAAGACTATTACACAGGGAATTGAAGCCAGTGCAAAGATGATTATTTCTATCGAGAAGTGTAATAAAGATTTTTGAAAAGCTTTTGCTAATAACACGTTTAAGGCGATATAGTTTTTACCCAATAGAATAGAGGCTCTATTTTCAAGGTAACAAAGCTATTACAACTTTTACAATATTATGTATGTATGTAAAACTCTTTATTGCACATAAACATTTACAAGACATGTTTGAATGAATATAAATAATGTACATAGGCGAACTTATCCCATATGGGATCTCTTCCAGTTAACCTTGGAATAGAATGAGCAAGGACAATGCCGAAGGATAGACAAATTAACAAAATTTCAGAAAATAACAAATAGTCCATACAACAGAGAAATAGGAAGAAAATTAAATATCTTCTCTAATAAGATACATACCTAAACATTATAATACGACCACACATACGTAAACAGCACTTAAAACCTACAACAGAAGTAAGGATCAACACTCAGGCTCATCCTGTTTATTTAGCCACAACTTCTTTAATCTTTCCTTCAATGAACCGACAGATCTAGATTGCCTCAAGCACGAAGGAAGCTCATTCCACAATTGGACAGAGTGTACCGTGAAAGGTTTAGCATAGGTACGAGTCATGTTGGATGGAACGGCAAGGGAAAGGTTGGCACGAGACCGAAGGCGGTGTCCACTACCATCGGCCAAAAAACTAAACCTTTCGGAAAGGTACAAAGGAGAAGAAGGAGTGAAAAGTACATTGAAAAGGAGTGACAGAAAATGCACATCCCTGCGACGGCGGATGGGCAACCATTTGAAACATTTTGTTCTTTTTATTATAACTAGGTATGTGATTTAGGACTTTTTGTTTTGCATAGGGAAGGCAAACGAGCGCACAGGCTACCTGATGGTAAATGGAAACTGTGACCCATAGACATTCGCATTCACAAGACTGCAATCCTAAGACTGCAAATGCACTGCCATTATGCTAGTCATTTCACCGGCTGTCTTATCCCCGAACCGGAACACAACAATGCAAACACTGCTGTTTGACAGTAGGTTACTGGAATGGTGCTTATGGTGAGTGTAACGAGGTATTTTTGTACATTTGAATAAAATATGTTTCTCTTTGCTTAAATCAATCTTCATATTTACATTCCCATACAAACATAACTCATACAAACTATCACTCCGAATTCCCACTTAGTCGACAATCGTAATTATGCCGTTATGTTAATGTGCCGTAATGTAAGTTGCGTCGTGTTGTTCGTACGTCATGTCTTGTCGTGCGGCGTGCCGTTAGCCGGGTATCTCCTGCGGGCCTAATATGGATGACACCGTTTTATCGCGTGGATAAGCATAAAATTTTATCAAACACATCTATTTTAACGAATACTCTAACATGGTTGACAACGTTGGTAAAGACATCGCGTCGATAAGGCTACGATAAGCGCAGTGTGGCAAAAATTACTAATTTAAACTACTATTTAACAAATAAGTTGCCAGTGTAATAAAATCAATCATTCCTTTGACATGTTTGATATTGCATAGCGGGCTTTATGTAATGCTCCTGAAATAAATCGTTTGCAATCGGTATTGAGTGAACGGACGTGACATACTTTTTAAAATGTACGGGTTATCTTTACAACTTGCTATGGTAATCTCTGGTATGGCGGTAAATTGTCTATGGTGCGATGTTCAAACTTCAAAACTTCAAAACTTTGCAAAAGCCTCAAAGTTGAAGAATTGAATATGAACACAACAAAAAAAGTGTAAGTATTATAATTATGTTATGTATGAGATATAAAACAGTGAGTTAGTAAGATAAGTTTCACAGTCGTCTTCTAGTTTTAGGTGTTCATTAAAATAATCACGTTGTTACAGCCGCTGTACAACAGTGCAAAAGAAAAAGCTCATTGAGTACATGAGCAGCCACCCGCTTTTTGCCAATGGTGAATTTGGTGGACCACTGGGAGCTCAAAGGCACGAGTCCGAGTGGCAGAATCTCGCAACGGAGCTGA
This sequence comes from Acleris emargana, assembly GCA_927399475.2. Taxonomy (NCBI): domain Eukaryota; kingdom Metazoa; phylum Arthropoda; class Insecta; order Lepidoptera; family Tortricidae; genus Acleris; species Acleris emargana. The sequence continues at coordinate 20,988,152 of OV656848.1, read as the reverse complement.
GGCAGTTTGGTCCTGAAAAGTCAGTGGCCGCATGGAAAATTGTAAGTATTTAATTTGATAATATAGCTAACCGGTGCGAAGTTCTTTCCGTACTTAATCCATAAACTTGCGCGTCGATCCTGACCAAGTGCGAGATGAGGGCAAGGCGAGTTAGTTCTGCAAAATCTAAGTAGATGCCAACCAAATTCATCTGCTACTCTAACTTGCCCAGAACGAATAGTATATATTTTCTAAATATTGCTTACAGACTTGGAGGGACCTCAAAAGAAAGGCTCGTGGGGATAACGCAGCCTTTCACCGAGCCGCGGTCACCACGGGCAACAATTCGGAGATTCCCCCTGTTGGTGAATCCGAGCAAATGGTGCTGTCTATAATTGGCACGGATTCATCAATAGGGGTAGGCCTGCCGGAATCTTCAATTGGTGATGTAAATATACTTATACTATTGTTTTACTATGATAATGGAACCTTTACCTTACCTTTAAAACTTTAAACTCACATGTACCTTTAGATCATCATACCCGACATCATGCCCCCACCTGTACCAGAGTCGCTTGCAGCCTCCCCCCGGCCCCCGCACACCTCCCCCCCACTCGCCCGGCCCCCGGCCCACGGAGACGTCGCCTCCGCTCCACCTCGCGATTTGAGCAGTTGCTGGTAGATCAAAACGAATGCCTCAAGGTTTGCTCAGGTTTTTTACCAACCTCATCTATCCTCTGTTTAGCCTAGTGGTCGACTGGTTGAGAATGCCTTAAGGCAGTCAGTGATTTGTATTTGCTTTTTGTACTGTGCAATAAAGCTAAATAAACCAATAATTTTCATATATCTATTTGCAACGACATCTAACAATTTGCTAATTTCTCTTTTGATTTCACAATTGTATACCAATCACTCTAAATAAAAGTTGTTTAATGTAGTATTTTAATTATACAGAGTATGCTGGAAGAACTAAGGCGATCAAATGATCTCAGGCGGGAGCACAATGTCATTCTATTAAGGAACCAGTGAGTTTTGATACATTGTTATTTAGAATAAAACTCTAGTAGGTAAACATTGTAATAAAAGTAACCCTGTCTGTGCGTTTATTTCAATTTCGAGCTAACCTGCTGACCTTTTAAATTTGGTATAAGCATAGATAGACGATAGATATATATAGATAGACGCTCCATTTATTCTTTATAAAGAAAAAAACTTTTGTGCTTTGACTTTTAAACCTATTAAGAAATGCTGCACGATCTGTTACTACCATTTCAAATAAAGAAAAATACATTTGGTTTTAAATTCATGAAAAGTAATTATTTACAGTATTTATAATTATTAACAATATTATTTACAATTCATGAAAAGTAATTATTCACAATATTGGCTCTTTTTTCTTGTGCCACTCTTAATAGCAGCCCGTTTTCCGGGAACTGCTGGGTAGTACTCTCGGCATCATCAGCATACTGTGTACTTTCAAGGTCTGCATTGGTGTCAATTGTTCTGAAAATTATAGGTACATTAAAAACAAACTCTGAACTCTCTCAGGGCCTGTTTTTGGCACATAACATATATCAGGCAATTGTGATTGTGAGACAGTACCTTAGTATATAAGTATTGTACAGTAGCTACTTAAGTTGGTATCTCAAAAAATAGTGTTACCTGTAATGATGCATCATATTATATAATACACAGCAACAGTTTATTATTGCTGATGCCCTGTGCGGGCTATAATGCAGAGCGCGGTCATGTCCCAGGCACCGGAACACGTTCTTGATGTAACCGTTGGTACGCTCTATACTGTTACGTACACGACAATGCCAATTGGTGTACCTCTTTTCGGGACTGTTAGGGGTGGCGTTTAAAATGGGCGTCATAAGCCATGGCTCTAATGCGTATCCTGAGTCGCCTGTAAAAATATACATTGATTAAAAAAATAATATTATGATATGAATTTATTAATTTATTCTTATTTTTCAGACTAGAGGACACGCAAATTCTTGAGGAGGAAGAAACAACAATTTAATGTAAAGTTTTTGTACAGTATTTCATTTAATTTTAAAGTAAACATTTAGTCAAAGAAATCGTAATTGTATTTTATTTATAGAATATTTCTATGGGTACCAAGTTAACGAAACACATAGGATAACATTAATAAACGTAATTAGACAAAGCACTGACTTTGCTATGTACAATTATTGTTACATACCGAGAAGAAAGTATTCACCGATGTGATTGTTATACAGCCTTTTCAGCTCGGTTTTAATCTCCGAATTATTGAAAATGAAGGAGTCATGTGTCCTTCCAGGGTATCTGGCGTTGACTGCTAAGATCTTGCAGTTCACATCCGCTACCTAAAAACCACATTATTAGGTTGTAACAACTGATACTCAACACGTGATGATATTCAACACGGTAAAAACGATATCGTTTGGCGACCGAGTTAAAAACAATACCATAAGGTCACATACGATTTGGGTTTAAACGCCTAGAAATGGTGCAAATTATAAGAGTTTTCTCTATTAATGTATTTACTTACTAACTGCACATTGATTGAATGTGACCCCTTCCTATTCAAGTATTGCACGCTGTATGGTAGCGGCGGCGGAAAAAATTTGACATGTGTGCAGTCTATTGTGCCTAGAATATTCGGGATGCCATGAACTTCTCGGAACTGACCCGCAACCATACGTCGGCCCTGGTCGGTTCCTGGGAAAACCACCCATCTCCCTCTGAGCCTGTAAATAACGTTTACACTTGTTTTAATTTCGCTACCGCACCATTTAGTACCTATGAAAGATAAGTCATGTCATGAATTGTAATGTGTAACTTGTAGCTTTGTGAAACAGGCCACAGATCGCTTTGCGACTGCATCCCAAAAATGTCCGAGTTGCAAAATGAACACTTCGTTTATGTTACTAGATAGGTTAAGTTTGTTAGATAACTTCAAATGCCCTAAGGGCAAATTGCCCAGGAATAGGAACCCCGCCATGCGAGCTTTTGAGATGTAGTCACAAAGCTATCGTCGTATTAGCTACCAAGTAGTCATATCAAGATGTGGACGAAAAGTTTCTATCCAATTGGTTTGTTTGTTTACTTTTCACAATTTAGTATTGATAAAATGTGAAATTCGGTACAGAGATACTTCAAAAGAGCTATGGAAATAGAGAATAGAGTAAGTACCTACTATTTCATCCGAAAAGTTTAACCATTCTGAAGGGAATAGAGGATAATTTCTGGGTCACCGAAGTTGCAGTAAATATACAAAGAGTAGTAAATACATAACGAAATGATCGTAACCTACATTTAAGTCTATTATTGGATAAAAAATCCGGTCAAGAGCGAGTCGGATTCGCCCACCGAGGGTTCCGCACTACACAGTTAAGTCAATTCAATTTTGGACCGCCGTTCCTTGCATAAAGACCCTGTTTTATGTGATTTAAGTAATTAAAAATTTACAGATTTCAGATTGATTCCTATACTTGTAAAAGACGGTATTACTTGCCAAATTTCATAGTTCTAGGTCAACGGGTTGTTTTGTCTTATACAATGAGTAGGTAATAGATGGATAATGTAAGTATTTTCTCGCGTTACATAGGTACCTTCTGTAAACAGCATCTGTGAACTGAGCCAGGTAACTGCTGACAGTGGTCTGCGCAACGCATAAGCCGTGGTCCTGTCCCGTTCCGCGTTGATAATTGCCGTCCGCCAAAAAATGTAATGCTGTAAGAACCTGAAAAAATGAGCAGCTTAACGAGTTGCATTGCCACTTGAACGATAAGGTCTATATTACTTTGTAAGTAGTAAAATAAAATATTACCTTTATGTACACGGGCAATCCATCATTATTGTGTGGCTGGAGGTCAGACCCCAGTTCGGCACATAAATAAAGTGCCATCTCCTTGCACACTCTGTAAATGTGCCGAAACTCAACCTCTGGGAGTTCAAATGGGTTGCTGGCGTCCCTTATCATTTTTCTTTGGATTTTTCTATTGTCCTTCTCTTCTTGGAGCCAGATTCTATAGTAATAATATCTTGACATCCTACAAGTAATATTTACCACTTAATACACATAAAACTTATTTTTTGCCCGTAAGTAAGCCATTTTGGGCAAGTAGAATATTAAAAAACTATTACTTACGCTTAATATTTTGTATTTTCTCGTTTTAATATGTTATCGATTGCTTGTCGTCACCTACATGCCACTCAAATAAGTTTATTCAAACACAGTTGTCAGAAGTGGGTATTAGTGGCCATGCATGTTAGGCAAAACGATAAATAGGTCGTTTAACCATCTATATCGTTGGATAATGGATAATTCAAAATAATCGACGCCACCATGTTAGCAATCGTCGACAGTGCCAATTTATCACTCATCTCGAGATAAAAACGGTTTGTCATGTCGATTTTAGGCCCGCATATTAGGCCCGCTGAGACTTGTGTGATAAGGCGGGGGAAAATGTCCATTGTTACACTGTATTCACAATGACGGACGGTTATTTACCTTTGTTATTCGGTCTGGCGTTCGCTGGTTATTTTCTGTTTCATTTTTAATGACACTCTTTGTCACTGGCTGGGATTTTATGAATAATATATAAATAATTGACCTAGTCCCAAACTACGCTCTAGGCTTGTACTATGGGTACTAGACAACGATATAAATACTTATATAGAGAAATATATACAAATACAAATACAAATATTACATACATACATACATAAACTCACGCCTTCATTCCCAGAGTGGGGTAGGCAGAGCTACAAAATTACCAAGCACTCTTAAATAAGTTGTTGATAATTCTGTAACCACGTTTTGCACAATCAGGCTAAGATGTTTACCAGTGTATTAGTGACAGGTTGCAAGCCCATCGCCTAAGTGAACTAGAAGCCTTTATTATTATTATTCCCTTAGTCGCCTCTTACGACATCCACGAGAAGGCATGGAGTGGCACTATTCTAACCCGGTGACCATACAGGTATTCAAATATTAGATAATTAATATTATATTAAATACATGGAAAACATCCATGACTCAGGAACAAACTCACATTTAAAATACTAGAAGAGATAACATTCAACAACAAAAAACACAGGCTTTTAAAGTCAGGCTTGAAAAAGTCGTTGATGCCAAAAGCTTACTATAGGGTCGAGGACTATCTATTCTATCAAACAGACACAAATGCTTAGCCTTAACTAAACACCTAAATAAATAGCTTAGTCATAAAAACATGTAAACATTTTATATTGTCTAGGGGACACTGTTTCTGTAAGAGAATGTGTCGAAACTATTTATGTGGTTGTTTTGCACCGTCATTGGTAAGTATAATTTTTTTTTTTATTATTACTTTATTATGAGTTCTTCTGAACATACTGAGTTTTTTACACATTTTCCTGCTCAACTACGCATGATAAATATATTTTAATGTTAGATTCATTGTAAAATATCACAACTATAAGCAATATTTAAAAAACAACTGACTGTTGAGTTTGAGTTGAGTCTTCTCAGCAGTGGTCTCTTGCGAATCGCTGGTAGATTTTTTACGTGTTAGGATAGACATCTTTTGTTTTTATAAAGTTAGTACGATACCGTGTCGTGCGCAACAACGCGCACGCGTCGCTAGCTTAGACGGCGGAACGCGAGAGGAACTCATTACGAATTAATTCGCGCGATAAATTAAAGTGCGCGAACAAACAGCGGGTACGTTTGTCAACTCACACGCACGCGTAAACGCCGACCAATTCTGTAGTGTTTTATATAAGGTGCTAACAAATAAGACACCGATATTTTAAGAGACGGTACCTAACATCAAAACAAGTAACTTTAAATAAAAAGTAAGAAAACTTTTAATATGTTTTTTTTGTTTTCATTTAACGAACAAAAAAAAAAAAAAAACAAACATAATCACCTGTGCAATTAACTGACAAGATGTTGCATTTAACACTATCATGTAAACAGTTGTTTGTCATTATGTTCATTAGCAATCGAGACAACCAGATACAACCAATATCATGACATTGACATTTAAGTACTTAATTTATCAACGTGAAGTGGCCAGTCAAGTGATATTTAAGAGGTTCTACAAGATATTCAGAGGTCTTAATCAGTGACTATTAATAATTTAATTAATAGGCTGTTTTTACTTAACAAAGTTGTTTCCCTATTTTTTTCCAAAAACTACCATAAAACCTTAAATGTTTTATACTTCAATCTAGTCCTAGAGTCGAGTACTATCAGCTGTAAAAATATCGGTATCTAATTGGTTAGGCACCTTATAGAAAACTCGCTTTGAGCCGCAGCGCGGTTTATCATCAAATTGTCGACACTCACTTCGTCGAATTTCACTTCAAAGTCAACATGTCATGTGTTTTCATTTCGTCAATTCAGATCGTGGAATGGTCATTACAAGTAATTTTAAATCGTGTATTTGTACTTGTCAGAAGATTTATTAAATAGTTGAATTATGTCATGGAAAACGTTTCGTGATTTATTGTTTCAAGTATTTTAAGTAACATAAAAAATATTAAAAACAAGGAATATTATTTAATAGGTAGTAAATAGTACTTACTAGAGATTGATTTATGTTGACAAGGGTCGCAGTTCTAACCTAACCTAACCTATTTTTCTGGTAGCAGAACTATTCTGCAAGAGTCGCAGTTCTAACCTAACCTAACTAACTTTTCTAGTAACAGTACGAGTTCCCGCCAAAAAGCAAGAAAAGGAGGTTTTTTGACCAGGACGCTCGAATAGACACAATTTTTCAAGTAGAATATTCAGAAATTGATTTAATAAAATCCATAGCCAAGAGTATAAACTTACAAAATATATATCTCTTTTGATTATTTTGTAATAAAATTTCGAACAAATTAAATTCGTTGTTTGGTTGTTCTGCCATTTAAAATTCATACAAAATGAATAATATTCCCTGAACAATTATTCCATGAAATAAAATTACACCAAACAATAATTCGTGAACTAAATGTTACTTGAAACGTTTTCGATGAAATGAAATTCGACGAAAAGTTTATCGGCAAAACAAGGGACACCGCGCCGGAACTCAAGTCTCTATTCAACGAGGTAAAACCATGTGGCTTTTGACTTGTTATGGTATTGTTTTTAATTCGGCCGCCATTACTGTAAATAAGAGCTATCAAAATATTGACAATAGCAGGGACGAGATACTACACGTGTTTTTTTTTATTATGTGACAATGTCACACTCTAGTCCTAAACTAAGCTCTTGACTTGTACTATGGGTACTAGACAACGATAAACTTACTTATACATACACATACATACCTTCATGCCTTCATTCCCAGAGTGGGGTAAGCAGAGCTACAGAATAACCAACAACTTTAAAAAAAATATATAATTCTGTAACCACATTTTGCATAATTAGGCTAAGATGTTTACCAGTGTATTAGTGACAGGTTGCAAGCCCATCGCCTAACAGTACTACAAGCCTTTATACCCTTAATCGCTTCTTACGACATCCACGGGAAGATATGTAGTGGCACTGTTCTAACCCGACGACCACACGGCATTTATATATAGAGAAATAAATACTGAAATACACAGAAAACATCCGAGACTCAGAGAGATATACTTGCACTCATCACACAAATATTTGCCCATAGCCCCATACCTACTGGGAACCGACCATGGGACCGCTAGCTTCTAGGCTAACGCGTCGTCAATCATTTACATCATCATCATCATCATGTCAGCCGAAAGACGTCCACTGCTGGACATAGGCCTGAGGCCAAGGCTCTCTACTCAGACCGGTCTTGTGCTTTTTGCATCCACTGCGTTCCCGCGAAATACAATCAATACAATTTACAATTCCAGAATATTCTAAAAAGTATTTTAAGAGAGGATTTGTAAACTTTTGGGAATGTTGTACTGGTTGTGGGGGAAGATGAGGAGGGTTAAGGGGGTGAGTCAAAATATTAATAAAAGAACACGACGGTGGTTTACTTAGGTACTCGTATTAATGTCAGGACGCCACCGGACATGTTGCGGAGCCGAGCGACCTTCATCAGAGAGCGTTATCGCCGCTGCGGCCGCCCGGACACTGGCTGGGCTCTGTTTTATTTATTGGGAAAATAATTCACGAGGGTTTACAATATCACAAGTAACATACCTACATATATCGAGAAATACAATACAATACAATACAAATACTCTTTATTGAACACGAAAAAAAACAAAACACGGAACAGTACATTTTAACTATAGGTATACAACAGGCGCTCTTACCGCTATATAGCGATCTCTTCCAGACAACCTTGGACAGAGAAATAATAAAGGCAAAAATAAAGGCGGTGTAAACTAAGTACATACGTAAAAAAACCGGCCCAATACGAGTCGTACCTCTATAAAAAATCACGTTTGTTGTTCTATCGGAGCCCCTATGAAGTATTTATTTTATTCTGTTTTTAGTATTTGTTGTTATAGCGGCAAAATCATCCGTGATTTTTTATCTGTCTAGCTATCACGGTTCGTGAGATACAGCCCGATGACAGACAGACAGACGGACAGCGGAGTCTTAGTAATAGGATCCCGCGTTCATTTACCCTTACTGGGAATCGAACCCAGGTCGTTTGCATGTCATAATTTAAGAAGAAGATGAAAGAAGAAAGATGTTTATTCACTAACCATGAGACACACAAAATAAACAAATGATTTTAGAAAAAAATCTAGGTAATATATAAAGATAGCACGTAATATAATGTTCTCCCGGCAGTGAAACGGACACTAGCTCAGCAAAATACTGAGGTGGCAGAGGGGTCTACCACATTTCCTATTTAATCAAGTGTCATAGGTACATAAAATTAGATGCTATAAATTCATTTCCTATAAAATCACTTCCTATAATCATTCATTTGCTATAATAGCAATTTTCTATAATGTGTATTTACTATAATTAAAAAAAACTAATGTTCTTCATTCATAACTTTCAAAATCTACATAATAATTATTTCGTATAAAGTTTATTTCCGATAGGTTCGGATAGGTTAGGTTAGATTGTCAAGGCAAATTTCACCTTCGTATTTTTTTTTATCTGCCCTAAATACCTAAACATATCAAACATAACAGAGAGTTTCAGAGAGCTACAGCACTGGCTTTCAGCAGCCATTTAAAGACCTTATTATAAGGGTAGACTTAAATTACATTTTCATTTCATAAAAAATAGAATCTAAATTAAATCACGACTCACTCATTTGGCTGACTGTACAATAGTAAAAAACGCGACATTTTCAAATTCATGGACGGTGGTCAATTATTAAACCAGTGGAACAGTGTCAGCCGTCACCGCGAGTCGAGATCACTCTCGCTCAGCGCGGGCAGTGACACATTACCGCTCGACTTACACGTGTGGGGGTGTATTATTTAAACCAGTCGAGAAAATTTGTGGTAGTTTTAGCTAGATGCTCCATTCCATTCTATTAAATTATGTTCACGTTGATTTAAATGATTATTGGAAGACAGTGCGATATACTAGTAGAATTACATTTCATAGTCGGCGAGTTAAAAAGGTCAACTGTTTTCATAATTATGAGCTATTGTAGCTGTAGTCGATTGATAAATAATATGATTAAGGAACTAGCCATAGAGCCAGGTGGCCTGTGATTGTCCGCAATGATGGTCTTGTCCGAAGCGCTAGTAGATTCACTCCATGTTACCGAAAAGGACTCACATGTGGCTAATATACTGAATAAATATTTTGAATTTGAACTTTTTGATCTCCTTTGTCTTTTATATGCCATAATAACTTCAGAGAGGTTAGGCTTCTTGAACACGTTTTTTTTTAAATGCTTTTATGTGATCATAGCGATTATACTATAGTCCTGCTACTTAGTTGATATGAATCTCTAAAACATTTCAAGCTCGCCGCAAGCAACGCCGCGGGAAAGTCATAGTCATATTTAAATAATTAAAATTTTCTTCGTTATAGTCGTTCAACTATTTTAATCGAGATATATTATCGGCCTTATCGCATGTCCACGCTTGAAATAGGTACAATTGAGGAGTTCCGTCTGTGGTCTTCACCATCAGTTCCCCTCTACCAAATAATACTTTCTGAATGCAAATGCTAGACCTGTTACTAAAAATACTAAAATTGCTATATGTATGCTTATAATATTTGTGGAGTTCCCTCAATTCCTCACGGATCCCTTCATCTAATTCAAATTTGGTGATAATGGGACCACCTCGAAAGTATGTGGTTCGCAATTGACGGAGATATCGGTAAACATACATAAAGAAAACATACAGTAGAAAATAGAACCCCTTCTTTTTTGGAATCACTTTAAAAATAGTGACGTGTGACAAATACATATTATATTTACACACAGAATCGGTCGACATGTTATCACCAGAACCAATACGACCCCTAATCGGATCACGCAGTCGTGCGACAGGTCTCCGCCACGCTACTGCGTCATGCGACATCTGTCCGATCGAGAATTGCACCCGTTTAGTAATACTGACTGGGGTTTCTTGCAAAATAAATCTGTAAACTAAACAGTATTTGTAAAATAAACAAATATTACGAGTAAATGAGTAAATACCCCAGATGCTGTGAGTCACTAACGTGGCTACTTGCAATTCACTTTTAAAATAAATTGTTTGACGAGACGTATGTACGCTGACCAGTTCCCGGGACCGTGCAGATTAAATTCATGTAACTTCCCGAAAGACATTTTGCTTATTTATAGCTAAATCCAACCGATTTGTCGCCAGTTACTATGTATTGAAAGGAAACAATGGCGGTTCATGCAAGACTGTTTTATTCCATGCGTTTGACAGTACGAGATATCTATCTACCTACACTACAGTAACGACTGCTATTTTATTTATTTATTTACACTTCTTTGCATAAGTAATACATGACATGTAATTGAATTACTGTACAAATGGTCGACAATTTTCTCGCATCTCGCAGTGAATGAAAGCGATATAATGATCTACAATACAGATTACCTCAATATAAAGATGGAGCATAATTACCCGTGGGCAGGGACCGGAAAACCCCTTTATTCGACTAAGTCTATCGATCGGGTAACTACATCATATGCTCTCCCAAACGTTAGCGTATCCCTATCGTTAGGCTTACCCTAATGAATGATTAACCATTGAGGTTACCAGTTTCGTAAGGGTTTCGGATTTAAGCACTTAGCATTACGTTAGTGTTACCCTATTAATTCTCCCTCTCCGTTGACTCTGTTTCGCAGATTCGTGTGATTGGTTGGTTTCAAGCCTGTGTGTGGATAGCCAATCAATTGCTAAGTAGTGCAAAAATAATTTGTATGGACTGCGCGTAGAGATTAAAATAGCTTGAAGCCGTTCAATAAACACTTCATAGGGAAAGCCTAACGAGGGTTTTAAGGAATTGGTAAGCGCTTAGTCGAATTAATTGTATCGTATGGGATAGCTCTTCATTGGGGTAAGTCGAAGATATGCTTATCGCATCGTTAGGGTTTGTAAAAACCAGTCAATTATATACCCTAACGAAAACCTTTTAAAGGGTAAGCGGTTCCGGTCCCTGCCCGTGGGGGAGCAAAGTACACATTTTACAGAGGGTAAGGATCAAAAAGTGGGCCACGCTCACTCAATTAAAGGCTATAGCCGTGTTTCTATACAAAATTTGCCTTTCTGTCAAATGTTCTAGTAATTTTATTTTTAGATACTCCTTGTAGGCAAAGGTCTGTTCCCCAAAGAAGAGCCATGTACACTTGTCAGTTTTCGTAATATGGCGGTTTGTTTTTTTTCACTTTTTAATTTTTTTCTTGAATTCGGTCTTTGCGATTAATTTGATTTTTTGGTAAACTATACTACATAATAAAACCCATCACTACAAAAAATATTGCATGAAACTTTAGTACAAATATATGTAAAAATAATGGAAACTATAAATTGTTTTTTTTTTTTTTGGTGTTCTGGTGTAGCGGCACCTACAGTTTTTATTTCATAAATTGCCCATCTATAGACCTACTACATATATTAAATTCAAATTATTAGCTTTGGTACTTCATGCCAAAAACTAACTACAAATAAAATTATTCCTTCCTTGTTTCAATGTTTTTACAGGATTGCTTTAATTACTTGTATGAATGAAATCGTATACATCCTATTTTTGTATTTTGTCATTTTTGGAAGTTTGTTTCGTTTTTGACATTTATTTAAACATTATCTAAAAAATAAAAAAGTGTTCTAGTAAGGAATAATTTTATTTGTAGTTAGTTTTTGGCATGAAGTACCAAAGCTAATAATTTGAATTTAATATATGTAGTAGGTCTATAGATGGGCAATTTATGAAATAAAAACTGTAGGTGCCGCTACAACAGAACACCAAAAAAAAAAAAAACAATTTATAGTTTCCATTATTTTGACATATATTTGTACTAAAGTTTCAAGCAATATTTTTTGTAGTGATGGGTTTTATTATGTAGTATAGTTTACCAAAAAATCAAATTAATCGCAAAGACCGAATTCAAGAAAAAAAATAAAAAGTGAAAAAAAACAAACCGCCATATTACGAAAACTGACAAGTGTACATGGCTCTTCTTTGGGGAACAGACCTTTGCCTACAAGGAGTATCTAAAAATAAAATTACTAGAACATTTGACAGAAAGGCAAATTTTGTATAGAAACACGGCTATAGCCTTTTCTATTAAACTTTTCCGCTGTGACACGAAAATTAGCCAAACAATTGTAGGGATACTTTCCGTCGCACAACGGAACTTTTTTCGACTTCGTTGTTTGTAACGGACTCATGCAAGCCCCTGTTTGAAAAATTAAAATTACTTAATCTACCGTGCCTATATATTAAGCAACTAGGTATATTTGTAAAGCAATATCCGAATTTGTTTAACAAAATAACACATGTAAGTAGTAGAACACAAAGGAAATGTAATGTTGGTAAATGGTTCCTTCCAAAACTGAAGTTGCAAATGTATAAGAAGAGAAATGCCTATATTATGCAATCAGAGTATTTAATAAGCTTCCCAGAGATCTGTGTGACCTGCCCTTGAATAAATTTAAGACAGATCTACATGCATGGCTGTTGCGCCGACCCTACATACATACATAAACTCACGCCTGTCATCCCAGCGTGGGGTAGGCAGAGCTACAGAATTACTAACAACTCTAAAAACTTGTTGATAATTCAGTAACCACATTTTGCACAATAAGGCTAAGATGTTAACCAGTGTATTAGTGACAGGTGGCAAGCCCATCGCCTAACAGTACTACAAGCCCATATTCCCTAAGTCGCCTCATACGACATCCACGGGAAGACATGGAGTGGCACTATTCCATTCGGCTACCATATAATTGCGCCGACCCTTTTACTCGTTAAATGAGTTCTTCAATAATTAAGTTTTCTTGTACTTGCAAAATATTTGCACGCCGTTAATAGTGTAATATGCAGTTTTAATTTTAATTTTGGGACATCCTTGTAACCATATTACGGCGAATAAACGATTTTTGATTTTAATTTTTTTCAATGGTTTACTGCGTTTAACTGTGGTTCCATTTTTTGTTCCTTACCCCAGTAATCGAACCAGAGACCGCTTACTTCGTAGATAGGGCCACCACTAACATTCCACTCGTCACCCCCTTAAAGTTTCTATATTATTCAACCTCAGCCCACTTTCTCCGTGTATTGTATAATTGTGTTTCACTGCCTAGGGGAAGGTTCTGATAGTTCTCAACAACTCCGTGGAAACAACAACCATCGAACCTATTATAATACTCTGTTATTGTTTATTCGTTATTGCAGTACTTGGAGTTTGTAACGGAGGTAGCTTTGGAAACACGTAGTGGCTGGAGATGCTTAAGATATCAAACCTACTTATTAAAAGGCAGCTATATTGGTTCAATAGTCACCTCGTGAAAATTGCTGTGACCGACGGACCGACAGACAGGACATGCCTGGCATGATAATGGTTTCGTTTTTAGGGTTCGATACTCAAACTAGGGTTCCTAATAAATTCGCCATGTCAGTCCGTCCGTCCGTCTGTCCGCAGCCCAGCTCAGAGACTCTTAGTACTAGAAAGCTGTAATTTGGCATAAATATACATATTAGTCACGCCAACAAAGTGGTAAAATAACGCGCGTAACTTGGGGATGTAATTTTTTCAGATGAAAGCGAGGGAACAAGAACGTTTCAAAACAAGAATACGACGAACCAAGAAGGTGTCTTAACTAGAATATTACGAATCAAGAATACGACGAAACGGGAAGCGATCGATTTAATAATGACTTAAGTTAATATTGTTATATTGTGTGTAGAAGTCGGAATTTTCCTGGCAAAAATCAAACGTCAATAGAGTTGGATCGTTGAATTATATCGACTATCGATAAGTTATATTTCCGAAGCGTATCTTTATTTATTTATTGTTAACAAAAATAGATCTCAAATGATGATCAACAGGAACAACTTTTTTTTTAATGTGCATTGTTTGATTTTTGCCATGAAAATTCCGCCCTCTGATTATGTGTATGGATATGTATGGATGTGTATGGATGCGGTTTTTTTTTAAGAAATCTAGTTTAATCGGGATAGTCCTTAGGTCAATTTTATGAAAATCGGTTTTCCCGGGACTGAGGTTGCTAATGAATTGGGGATATTTACTATATAATTCATAGCTAAGTGATACAGTTATGATAAATGGTGTATTTCAATCATGAAATACTGCCCAATTGGGATTGTTCATATTTTTTAAATTACTCAAATTTAGAAACCGTTTCGAGGACTAGGGTTTTAAAGCCGTTCTGCATTATTAAGTTTTTGAAATATTTATCTATTTCGGTCATTACGACAAAAGTACCCATATTTGACCTTCGTTTGACTTCCGTTTTTGGCTTGAAGCCATCCTAGGTGTATCTTACGGTTTAGGCGAAAACCGCTTGAAATTGTATGTTTTATTACACTATTGCAATCACTTTTATCATTAGATATCATTTAATTGTTGTAATTTATCAGAAAATGCCAACCCAAATTTAAAATAATCATGTCATCCATAAAATTTCTGCTAAATAAATAAAGATATTATAGCAAAACTATTGGGTCAAATACAAAATTAATGAAATTGGTCTCTTAAAATTATCTATGTTTTCAAATTAGAATGTAAAAACCATGACTTATTTTTTTGGTCTATCCCAATTCTTGCTCGTGTCTTTTAAAAACTTTCATTTCGCCCGCGTTCGTCTTGCCCCCAGGCTAGCAACAAAGCGATGTTTTTAATTACCTTCCAAAACCGAAATTCCTCGGAAATCGCTGACGGCGGCCATAAATTACCCTCGGTGAAAAGTTCACAATGAATCGGCTGTAATTCCACACAATAAACACTTCAGCGGTATCTTATCAGGGCGTGCTCGCTCAGCAAAATGGCGGGGAATAGAAGAGGATTTGTTTTTTGTTATGGTTTTTACTTTGACGACGCGCTGGCCTAGTTGGTAGTGACCCTGCCTACGAAGCTAGAGGTCCTGGGTTCAAATCCCGGTAAGGGCAGATATTTGTGTGATGAGCGCGAATATTTGTTCCTGAGTCATGGATGTTTACTATGTATATCTCTATATAAGTATTTATATCGTTGTCTAGTACCCATAATACAAGCCTAGAGCTTAAATTGGGATTACGTCAATTGGTGTGACATTGTCCCCTGATATTTATTATTATTATTATGTATTTTACTATTTAACACTGACAAAAAAGAGGGGTATGACAGGTTAAACGTGTATGTTTGTGGCATTAATGCTCTCAAATTGATAGACCGATAGGGAT
Organism: Acleris emargana; assembly: GCA_927399475.2. Lineage (NCBI taxonomy): Eukaryota > Metazoa > Arthropoda > Insecta > Lepidoptera > Tortricidae > Acleris > Acleris emargana. The sequence continues at coordinate 20,972,383 of OV656848.1, read as the reverse complement.
GCATTTTATCTTTTTTATTTCTATTTTCTCCGAAGATAGTTACCTCTCAACATTTTTGATGAAACATGTATACTTAATGTTCATTTTTCTTCTTCTTTCTTTGCCCCCGCGGCGACTTGAACAGCTACTACCGCGGGGATATGGCGTTTCCACGTGAAGTGATTTCGCCAGTGTCAAGTATATATAAGTATAAATCAATACGAGTATAGCAATAAAACACAATCCAATCTTCTCTAGGAAGATTGGGGGCAACGTTGTACAGTGATTTGTAGGTAAGAGGTCAAGATAGTTTTAACCTCTGCACCACTGCGAGTCCACTTGAAACGAGAAGAAAGATGCCAGATACACGAAATAAGTCCAAGTCTTCAATCACTGTGCGACACAAAGGCATAAAAAGTACAAATCACTATCAAAAAAGAACTTTGAACACCTAATTACCCAAAAATTAAAGTCTAAAACAAATTACACGTCCGCCATCTTTTAACGTTGCAAATGGCCTCCATGTACATTTTTAATACGTATAAAAAAATCATTTGGCAGTTCACAAAGGATCATGGGTGACACTGGGTGTGACAATGACAGAATTCAAATCTATTTCTTTAAAATGTAATTTGTTCAAATAAACATTTCTTACTATGTCCGCAAATGCCTAGCTCACCGGAGCACAAACTTATGGGCCCTTGAAAACATATTTTTTTGTCCATAGAAACTTTGGTTAAAATCTGTATTTAAAGCGGCTGTATCATCCATGGAGACACACAAATGGACAAACACATTACGATTTTATCAGAGTTAATTATTTTGCTTAATATAAGATGATTTTATATTAAAATATAAAATCATCTTCCAAATAACTAACTATAGCTAAAGCTCTCTCTACCAATTTTAGAACCAAGTTCTAAAAATAACATCTCTACAAATAAAACCCAATTTACTTGCCATTGCAGTATTTATTCAGCCCAAGTTCTGCACCGCCAGCGATCAGCTGATAGACGGGGCGTGCCACCGGACGCGGCGCTTAGGCCACGCTTCGCCTCGACTCGACTCGCCTGGCCGCGCCACGCCACGCCGATGGAGCGATAACTACGACACCTTTAGGGATTGTGTTGGTTATATCATTTAATTTGTAGTGAATTGTAGTGAATGTTGGGTGTGGCAGAACAAGCATGTAAGTCGTGTAAATGCAGTTGAAATGCGCTCTTTACGTAGTATGTGTGGTGTGAAACTAATTGAAGAGTAAGAAATGAAAAAATCAGAGAGAAATGTGGAATAAAAGAAGATGTAGTGACTAAGATTGAAAAGGGCATGCTTCGATGGTTCGGTCATTTGGAAAGGATGGATGAAAGAAGATTGACGAAAGAGATATACAGATCGAAAGCGAGTGGAAGGGTCGGAAGGGGCCGCCCTAGGTGTACTTTTTCGAATCAAATCGGAGATATACTGGACAAGGGCCGAACCTTGAGTACCCAAAACCGACGTGCGTGCATGACTCGATGTATGAAAGTTGAAGAAGCCTAATTGTGCAAATTGTGGTTACAGAGTTATCAACAAGTTTTTAGAGTTGTTGGTAATTCTGTAGCTCTGCCTACCCCACTCTGGGAATGAAGGCGTGAACGTATGTATGTATGTATTATTTACATTTTTTATATTTGAGTAGCTTAGTTTAATTTTAATTTAAATACGTTTAGTTTTAACTTTTAATTGTAGTACCTATAGCATAATAAACTGATTATTTATTATCTATGTAATTACCAAATTTATATTGATTTTCACCCAGTGCATTTGACGCGTTATTTAATCGAATTTAATTACATCGATTATATCATTTCGCAGAATTATATTTTCTGCTGAAACAAATATTATGTAGGTAAGGTTACGTGTTAACATTTTGAATAAACCCGCAACCCGGACGGCAAGAAATGCTTATCAATAAAGTAATGAATTAAGTACTGCCTGCGTAAAGCGTATAGATTTTTCGTTTTTTTTTTTTCCATTTCTTGTCGGGTATTATGTCGTCTCATTTGTTTTTTGTAGGTATAATTCTTATTTCATCTCATGATCTCATTCTTTATCAGTCTTGTTCGCTATCCGTCACTATCTTATTTGGTCAAATTCTGTAACTATTCTCACTCCATTTTTATTTACATACATACAAACAATAATTTAACAAGCCTGTAATCCCAGAGTGGGAGGCAGAGATACAGAATTACCTACAACTTTAAAAACTTGTTGATAATTCAGTAACCACATTTTGCACAAATAGGCTAAGATGTTTACCAGTGTATTAGCGACAGGTTGCAAGCCCATCGCCTAATAGGACTACAAGCCTTTATTCCCTTAGTCGCCTCTTACGACATCCACGGGAAGACATGGAGTGGCGCTATTCTTACCCGGAAACCCCACGGGGAATCACTTTTATTTATTTATTTATAAATAATACAGTGAAGTTACAGTAAAAGCACTCACAGTGTTAAACTGAAAAATAAATCCATTTTGCGTAGATATACATGTCACTTATCCACTGAAATATCAGTATCCTGGATCTTGTCAAGAAGAAGGTTAAAGTTCTCCTAGCATTAAGCGCGTTAAAGGAAAGTGGGCATAAAGGTATTAAGCACTATATCATCGGATACCCTTCTTAATACTACAATGATTTTGTGTCGCGGGAATCCTCATATAAATCTGAGACATATTTAAACAATCTGGAATATCGGGCCTACATAGACGACACGTTAGCAAAATTACTGTGAAGCACCGCTGTCTTTGCGTGGAGATAACTTTTTTCACACAAAGATTTTGAACTACCTGCCATAGTAATAGTTTCACAACTTAGAATTACCTATCCAGTGACATATCGCTTGTCCTTATTGGTCATATAGGCCAATTAGCTCATGTGGCGTATGCTGGTAAATAAAAAACACCACATAAGAAGTAATATGGACTGTATTTTAAATTGATTTTGGGTTACACTTTTATGACACGTCTTGCTATGAACGCTGTGATTTAGCGACTGACATCCTCTGACATTATTGTGTGCCTTGTCTCGCACAGCCCACCCTCCTTCAAAATTATTACATTATTACCTAGGGTTGCCAACCGTACTATAATATATAGTATTGTACTATATTTTGACTCTGTGTACTATATACTGTTAAAGAAATATATACTTAGTACGCAAAAATACTATATTTCGGTCATTCCTTATAATATGTATGCAGTTTGGGTTGGTAGTTTCAACCAGATTTTAAGCACCAATGTAGTTGGACTGGAGAAATAGCATTTTTCAGCTCTGATAGTGGCCCCTATAGCAGGCAGAATGTTAGTAAGTAGTAAATATTGCGCATTATATTTAATAAAGTAATTTACACACTTTTTACAAAGTTTTTCTTCAAAATACTATATTTTCTTTCAGTGTACTATATTTTTTGTACCTTGGGCTTGAAAATACTATATTTGCCCAAGAAATAGTTGGCAACCCTATTATTACCACAGATTATAAGTATACAAGTTACCACTATGCAGTTACTAGCACTATGCACTAGTGCAGTATCCCAAAATCAATAACCAAAGCAGTTTTAGTTCTCTGCTCTTAGTAATAAGGTTGTCATTGCTACAGGAATTTTATCTGACATACTGCGTATTAGCTTGGGAGGGCTTATGTCGAACACTATTTAATTTCGTGTAACTCCATTAAATAACAAGCAAATTTAATGAGTTGTCGGACTTAATCCTCGATTAACAACATTGTTTAATCAAACTGATCTGCATTAATTAATATTATAATCCACTTTGTAGGCCGTTTTAATAATGTAGCAATTATGATAATTCGCGTTTATTTCATTCACTAATGACCGTCTTGGTGTTTTTATGAAAACCGTTAGTTGGAAAGCTTTTTATAATAAAGATATTCAGAAGAAGTATGAGTGTCTGTATTTATATTTGAAATGTTATCACTAATTACACAACAGATCTCATAGTATCGAAGTGTAACCGTAATGACCCCATCAAATAAGGAAAGATGTAATTATATTTTAAATATGCATTATATAAAAAAATAAAGTACACTCAGGTATATAAAAAACGGGTCAAGGTGCGTTTTTCATACTAAAGAGCCTTGGTTCCTCGTCAGGGGGTGCTTTTCCTGAAATCTGATTATGAATACCCCGAGCATCGATGCAGGACTACTACTACTACTTGCCAAGGATACCCAACTGATTGAATGTGCCGGAATTGTGCATGTACAGAATAACATCTACACCGTGTTTTTTTTGATTTACGATAACTTCGGCATATTACTAGGTACATCCATAGAAACTAAGTGGTAGATTCGTTTTTTTTATATTACAAAAAAAACGAATCTACCACTTAGTTTCTATGGATGTACCTAGTAATACCTACCACACGGTGTATAATGGCAATAAAATGTAAGGAAATCCTAATGCTGACCTGGCGTTGTACCGAAAAGTAACCTCAAATTGTGAAAGTTTCTTATGATAAATTCTCGGAAATTTCCAAGAATATTCTAAAATTTTGTATGGAAAGAGAACATTCTCAATCTTCTCAAATGTTTCCTATAATATTCTCAGTAATTCCTTGAGAAGATTTCTTAACTTCTGAGAATGTTCTGCGGCTTGTACATTGCTATGCTGATCCAAACTCTCTCGCTGTGGTGTTAACTGATTGTGTGATAAGTTAGCTTGTGAGCTTTTGACCTCCTCTATTGAACCTCGGAGTACCCACCATTGATCGTCACTCAAAACAAACTCTGACTAGGAACCAAGGCTTCGAAATAGCCTCGTTTGTATGAAAAACGCACTCTGATCCGTTTTTTGACCCTAAGTGTATATCATTATATGTAAGAAATCTTATAACTCCATAAAATAATTAACTTGAAAAAAACGATAACTTTACCATCTCATTTTACAGGGCCGCTATGCTATTCTACTACGTAAAACCATATTGCCTTTGAAGTATTCTCAAAGGCAATATGGACTTAAGACTGCAATGCAATCCTAAGACTGAAAATGCGTTGCCAACCCTGAGGACTAAGATGGAATGCCTCTATGCTAGTCATTTCACCGGCTGTCTTATCCCCAAACCGGAACACAACAATGCGAACACTGTTGTTTGGCGGTAGTTTAATGGATAAGATGGTGGTAGCTATCCGGGCGGACCCTACACAAGGTCCCACCACCCGCATACTGTCAAGTAAATAAGAGCTATAGCTTGTACTATGGCTTATTCTGTGGCTATAGTAATATTGACAATACGATAACACGTCAAAAGTAATATCGTTTTACCGAGGAGAATATAGGCCGTGTGGTTGCCGGGTTAGAATAGTGCCACTCCATGTCTTCCCGAGGCGACTAAGGGAATAAGGCTTGTAGTACTGTTAGGCGATGGGCTTGCAACCTGTCACTAATACGCTGGTAAACATCTTAGCCTATTTGTGCAAATTGTGGTTACTGAATTGTCAACAGAAGTTGTAATTCTGTAGCTCTGCCTACCCCACTCTGGGATTACAGGCGTGAAGGTATGTATGTATGTATGTAATATAGGCCTCTATTGCCGTTTCTTCCTCCTAAACAGTGTCTTATTTTATACTTACAGCAGGTTTTAACTCTTGCGAACTATCCTAAAACCGTAATTGCTTTTTCAAGCCTAAGGACTAAGATGGAATAGTATATGGAAATTTCACTGGTTGTTTGCGACGCGAACACTGCTGCTTGGCGACACGTCTAAGGATAAAGAAGGATATCTGGTTTCCAATAAAAAAAATACGAATACAAAAGCTTTATCTTGTCTAGGGGACACCGTTGATGTAGGAAAATATATCAATCTTATGTGATCGTCTTGCACCGTCTTATATACTTACACATAAGTAGGTGTTCTTTTCTCTCTAAAGAGAAAAGAACACCTACTCTCTTAAGGTTTTGGTGTGTTTTCCTGCAGAAACTACGCAGATTATTTGATATATTTTTTAATATACTATTTAATATTTATAGATTTTTATAATGCTAGACTAAGTAGTAGGTACCATTGTAATATTAAATATATTTAAAAAAATGACTGACTGCTGAGTTTCTTGCGGCGTGTCTTCTCAGCACTGGTCTCCTCTTGTAAAGCGCTGGTATATTCTTGACATGTAAAAGTGCCCGTGCGGCCTACTTACTGAATAAATGTCTTTATCTTTATCTTATCAATCTATCCATTGATTGAAGGCACGATAATCACCATTAAATTAAACGTTGATCTCTGAACAGTCGCGTTGATGAATAGCGCCACATTAAAATAAGTCTCCATTAAACAGACCCGCCTTAAGCGAGTCCTCGCAACGTAATTAGCACACAAAAACATTAAAATAAGACCAAAAACTGTGACCTCAATTCGTTTAAGTCCTCTGTGTTTATAAAGCAGATTTTTATGAGGACTAGCTGGTTTCCGCGACTCCGTCTGCGTAAAAGTCATCGTTATTCCAATTTTAAAGGGTTAAAATGATAGTCCTTTTTTCGGTTTCGAGCTATCTTCTTACCAAATTTCATTTTGAAATCAGCGATAAATAAATCAAAGTGCAATATAGAAGCCTTAGGCGTTCATGCACAAGATATTAAATTTTATTAATACTGACGAATCATTAACTGTGACTTATATAAAGACAAATACGTAATCACTACATAGTATAAAACAAAGTCGCTTGCGCTGTCTGTCCCTATGTATGCTTAAATCTTTAAAACTACGCAACGGATTTTGATGCGGTTTTTTTTAATAGATAGAGTGATTCTTAAGGAAGGTTTATATGTATAATACATTCCACGCGGGCGAAGCCGCGGGCGGGTCGCTAGTTAAATACAAAAACATCCAAGACTCAGGATAAAATACTCACGCTCATCACACAAAATATCAGCCCTTACCGGGATTTGACCCCAGGACCGCCGGCTCCGTAGCAGCTATTACTTAGGTACAGTCAGCGTCAAAAGAAACTGATCACTTAAATACCTTGTTGCTTTACTGTCACATAAGCAATGTCAAACAAGATTGTCTAATGTGTTAATGCGATAAAGTACAAAAGTACCTTGAAGTGACCAGTTACTTTTGACGCTGACTGTACCACAAGGCCAGCGTGTCGTGTCGTTAAGTACCAACTTTAGCCTAGCTGTTAATTTCTTAGGCGTCAGCGTATCTACCCTAACCTAATAACTACCCTCCCCTAGCTACCCTACCCTAGCTACCCTACCCTAGCTACCCTACCCTACTACTGACTCTTCTTCGGCACGACATACAGAATAACACTGACTCTCCATCTCTTATCGATATAAGCTACCTACAAAAAAAATATTTTACTCGATAAAACCAGATTGCTTCTGATACTTATGTTATGTTTTTTTTAATCTAGCCTTTTCTTTCAAGTAAATCATAAAATTGACAATATGATACTATGTCAAAAGTTATAGCCCAAGCACAGGTACCAAACTTTAATACTAAGTAGATACCCTAGCGTACTAACTATCTACCCTAACTACCCTAACCTACTTACTCTTCTTCGGTACACTACGTAGGAACAGAGCTTTTTAAGTTGGTTGCTAACAACAGTCGGGTTTTTTAAAGCTGGTTTTTTGTTGTTATTTTCTGCTGAGTAAACCATTATAGCCTTCGATATCAGGGGACGATGTCACACCGATTGACCTAGTCCCAAACTAAGCTCTAGGCTTGTGATATGGGTAACGACTACGATATAAATACTTACATAAAGAAATACATACTTAAATACATAGAAACATCCATGACTCAGAAACAAATATTCGCGGTCATCACACAAATATCTGCCCTTACCGGGATTTGAACCCAGGACCGCTAGCTTCGTAGGCAGGGTCACTACCAACTAGGCCAGCGCGTCGTCATATCATATTGTTTTTAACTCGGCTTCTGTTTACGAGTACTATCAAGTAAACAAAATTTTTCGTTACGCTGACAATAGGATACCATTTCAATAACAATATTGTTTTACCGAGTATAACGCTGACTCTCGTTCGACGAATGTAGATCAAAGTAGAATTACTGCTTTTGCAGTAAACAAAGTTTTTACAATTTACGCTCCACCGCCATTTCCAAGCAAGTGACAAACAACAAATAAAAGGAACATAGTAAGCTCGATAAAATCTAGAATACTATTCATATTTTCAGTGTTTCGTCGATATTTATTGCGAGGTCACGTTTTATGAGTTCCGTCCTCTATAAAACGTGGGTATTGCGATAAAATAAAAAGTATCCTTAAAGCATAATGACGTCTAAAATGTATCGCCGAGATAACTGTCTACTTTGTGCCGTAACACTGTTTAATGTACTGACCGGCGCTCCGAAATGGAAGGTAAACATTTTAAACATAAATTATGTAAGCATTTAGAAACAAAACGTGATGACTTATACAACAAACTGCTGTGCGGTTGTGGAATCTATTGCACACTGAAATCAGGCAGTCTCAGTGTGTACATTCTTTAATATCTAGACTAAAGAGGTTTGTTTGTTCTTGAACTTTTTCCTGCTTATTATATATATTTATTTATTATATTAGTTATATCTATTGGTTGTACTTGTTAGGCTATTCGTTGTAATTAATTATTTCTCAATCGCTCAAAGGATAACTGGAAAATATCCCTAAAAGGGATAAGTTCGCCTTTGTTATTCCCTGTTATAGTCCTGTGTGGTCACCGGGTTAGAATTGTGCCACTCCATACCTTCTCGTGGATGTCGTAAGAGGCGACTAAGGGAATAATAAAGGCTTCTAGTACTCTTAGGCGATGGGATTGCAACCTGTCACTAATACACTGGTAAACATCTTGGCCTGTTTGTGCAAAACGTGGTTACAGAATTATCAACAACTTATTTAAGAGTGCTTGGTATTTCTGTAGCTCTGCCTACCCCACTCTGGGAATGAAGGCGTGAGTTTATGTATGTATGTATGTATATTTTTGTCCATTTTATAATTGTTATCTCTTTTGATTGTACAATAAAGTATTAACATACACACATACAAACACAGTTTAGAAATTATGCGTTTTGATACATTCAGATACAGACAGATAGAGAGGGTTATTAAAACTTTGTAAAAATTATTTCTGAGGTTCTGACAGTTTTATAAAAGGACTTCATAAGCAGTTACTACACATACTAGCAGTGTAATACTTAAACCAGTAGTTTTACCTCTTATGCGATACGATACTATAATATAACGCAACACCTAATTATAAATACACATTCTTATTGATAAATAAATAAATATCAAGGGATAATCTCACACAGATTAACCTAGCCTCAAACTAAACTCTAGGCTTGTACAATGGGTACTAGGCAAAGATAAACTTACTTATATAGATAAATACACACAAAACACCCAAGACTCAGGAACAAAATACTCGTGCTCATGACACAAACGGCCGTACCGGGGATCGAACCCAGGGGACCGCTAGCTTCGTAGTCAGGGTCACTACCGACTAGGCTACAACATCGTCTATCTAATAGTTCTAAATAGTTCTAATATATTACTATCAATTAATTAGATAGATAGTTAGAAACCAAAAAGTAAGTTACTATAAAAGGTACAGTCGATCAAAAATCTCCTTTACCACTTTTCAACCATTAGTAGCGTGTGTGTCTTGAGTGGCGTCCGCGGACCGGGAGACGAGCTGTAGGTAGGCCTCCAACAAGATGGAGTGACGACCTTGTAAGGATCGCGGGAACACGATGGATGCGAAAAGCACAAGTCCGGTCTGAGTGGAGACCCTTGCGGGAGGCCTATGTCCAGCAGTGGACGTATTTCGGCTGACATGATGAGTAGCGTGTGAGGGTCCAAAAGCGGTCAAGAATTGATTGACTATACAAAATTACTTTAAGTACAACGTACAATTTTCATAGCAGGATTTGAACCTTTAACCCTACTCCACTGAACTAAACTAAAAGCGCGGGTAGACAAAAGCCAATAGCCTCGGTTTTTAAGCATAATTAGGGTGGAAATAAATCTCTTTTGGATTGTTTTCGTTTATCAGTCTCTGATGCAGCGGGTCGGGGTCCGCTATCGCGTCGCGGCTGAGCGAGCGGGGTCGCCGCAGCGCTGCGGGGAAGATAGCTCGAATACCGACGACTTAATACCAATTCAAAATACATTTATTGCAACATTACATAAATATATTACGTTGATTAGGGCTTATTGTCAAAGTTTTTATACGAGTAGTCTGTGGGTTAATTTTACACAGAAGTCATATAATGCATTACGGCTGCAGTATAATAACGTGTTCAGGGCCTTGCTGAGGCTGCCCCGCTTCTGCAGCGCATCTGGTATGTTTGCGGATGCCGGCGTCGATGACTTTTATGCAATCATGCGAAAGAAATCCGCATCCATAGTCAGGCGTATATGCATATGGTAGCGGACAGAATGGACTCTGCCGTCCTGAGCCAATTCATGGTCTTGCACGTGATACGTGGAAGCTCATGATGCCAGGCCTTTATCTATTAAGAGCATTTAATTGTACTAACATAGTTCTTAAGTACGCTTGTGAATAACAAATTATGGATTGATTTATCTGAATTAAATGATTTTTTTTTTTTTTTTTTTTATAAACAAATTACAGGTACATTCTTCAATCGTATGACATAATTTAAATAGGAAATTTAAGCCACTCAGTGGCTACGTCGTTCAGACTGATCTTCGGGGGGCCCACCGGTGTAATTCGAAACAGGGCATTATTTTCACGATCAACTATTACGCTAAGCATAGGTCAGCTTTAAATTTTTAACGATTGTAAATCTAAATCAGAACTGCAGATGAAATACGTAAGCAAATACGCAAACAAGACATAATAACTGTTAAAAATCTTTCAGGTCCAGGTACAGTACGTAAGGCTAGCATTACAGCTTGTGTGAGACAACGTGACAGGAAAGGCTTGTTAGATTATTTTATTTATAGTACATTACTACAGACGCCGGGAAGTAGGTGGTCGCAGGCCGAGTTCATATAGACGGCCGAGCGAAGCGAGGTCGGATAGTTACGAGGCTGGCAACCCCTTTTCACGGTGAGGTATGTATAGTGTTTTTCTCAAACATATGCAATGAAATAAAAAAAAACATCACTCAAAAAACATTTGTGTAATAGGCATTAACGCGGATATTTTTGGTCCGAACCACACAAATACAAAAAAAAAACGATTTTCAGCTATTCAGCCTGTTCATAAAACCAGCTGTCATGGATATATTAAAATTAAAAAAAAAATACTTCCCGGCCTAGGCCTTCAATTTTGTATGAAATTCCTTTACAGTTCTCTCGAGTTGTTCCGTCGGGAACGTGGCACTTTGAAGCCTAAAATAACTAACATAACGCCGACATTTCATAGCATGTTTGAGAAAAAAATTTATATTCACATTTTGTCCCAATCTTAATTTTTGCTACTCAGAAATAACCTATTTTCCTATAAAGGCTATAAATAAGAGCACTAAAGATGTTCTTTTTACATAAAAAATATAATACCGTGATTTATAGTGTAGGATCTTTCTCCAGTGTAATCTGTGCGCAAGGGCCGTCGTCAGCGATCCCTGAATTGGCTCAAAAGGCCAACAACTCCTGCTGACTACTGTAAATGAGCCCTGAAATACTTTCGTGGCCCAGTAGTTACTAGCAAGAGCGGGTTCCAACAAAATGTGGTTGGTGCGTTTTAAAACAATTTTTCTCCCACGTGCTCGGAAATGTTAATTAACCTTACTGTTGTAAAATCAGCCCGCGAAGTTCTGAGTCCAGGCAAAATTAAAAAAAGTTTTATTATTTTCCAATGGCAGCGGCCGCGAGAATGTATGAAATTTCATTACGTAGGTACCGGGTGATTTACTTTTTAAAACCATGTTTGGACTATGATAACTCACTCCAAACAGCCAAACACTCGTGCCATCAAAATTTTTCTTTGTATATTTTATTTTTTATATGTCATAGACTAAAAAGTTTAACCTTTTCAAACAGTGTTTAAAAGTGTACCAAATAGTTTGACATTTTAAATTGAAATTACGTTTATAAACAAAATAAATTTTATTTAATACTTTATTTCAGTTGCATACTAACAAGTAAACTTTTTTGAATGTAAATTAAATTATGAGTAACGTTGACGATGATGGCGACAATGTTTTTTTTTCAATTTTTGGGACTATGTTTAATATTACTAACAAAAGTGTTTTCTCGCATTTTTGGAAAAAAAAGCACTAAATAAGCCTCAGCTGGGAAGCGTGGTTGCTGGACTCGCATATAGCCATTTTCCCGGTCTCCCGGTCAAGGTAAAGTTACACGACCACATAGGCTGCCTGATGGTAAGTGGGACGTGAGACCCATAGACACACATAAATTCTCAAAACTACAATCTTATAACACCAAATGCGTTGTCAACTCTGCGGACTAAGACAAATTGCCTCCAGCTAGTAATTTTACCGGTTGTCTTACACACCGGAACATGACAATGCGTACACTGCTGATAAGTCTCTGAGCTAGGCGGCGGTTTGACTACGGAACCCTAAAAATACTAATTTGACACTGAAATTAAGAAAACCACAGTTGTCTTAAGATGGTAGTTTTTACCATTGCCTCTTCTACTATCTTGTAAATAATAACCAATAATCGAAGTATACCTAATCATACCTTTAAATCTACGGGCTGGGGAGTTCAAACAGCAGTGTTCGCATTGTTGTGTTCCGGTTTGAGGATAAGACAGCCGGTGAAATGACTAGCATAGGGGCATTCCATCTTAGTCCTCAGGGTTGGCAACGCATTTGCAGTCTTGTGAATGCGAATGTCTATGGGTCACAGTTTCCACTTACCATCAGGTGGCCTGTCTGTCCGTTTGCAATCCCATGCAATAAAAAAAAAAGTAATTTATCTTAAAACTAGAGGACGCCCGTGACTTAGTACGCCTAGAATTAGATTCCCGCCACTCGTTTTTGGGAAAATTATTTCTTAGTACTCATTTATATCATGAAACGAACCCCTGTACCAAATTTCAAGTTTCTAGGTATAAGTCAGTGAGTCAGGTTTGCCTTTTATTTATATTTGGAAATAAATAAATATCGGGGGACAATTTTACAATTATTGACTTGGCTCAAATTAAACTCTAGGCTTGTAATATGGGTACTAGACGAGGACAAACTTACTTATATAGAGAAATACATACTCTATTATTGAATAAATCCACATGTAACCATCGTCCTTAGTGACACGATTAACTAATCATTATGGACGAAGAGGCCGACGTCCCCATCACTAAAGGCGACCTCCGTGAATTTAAATTTGCTGGCAAAAGTTGGCTTGCTCTCCCGATGTAAAAGAAACTACTAGCGAAACCACGTTTGGGGACCTTGGGAGCCGCAACGGTGCCCAGCTAACACCCCACCAGAATAACCCAGTGACCCAGGGCTGTCAGTCCAGCAGCCCATCAGTGACCGTAGTCATCCGGTTGAATGCACCCCAATTCATATGTGAACCCCTGAGTACTAGACCTGGGACTTGTCCCATCGTCTTCTTAGGAAGCTCCACGAGGGTCGTGAGCTCTTTAAAAGAGCGATGACCCCAAACACCACGCCAAGACAGCGTGCAGGACGTGGCCCGGACACACTCTCTGCCGGATAGACCCAGTCTACTCGCTACAAGCTCAACTAGCTCATCATGGCCGCCGTACTTCGACCGCTTCACACGATGAGCATCGTCTAACTCCCCACGACCCGAGATTATCTCTGTAAAGAACACCCAAGACTTACTCGCGTTCATCACACAAATATTTGCCCTGGCCAGGAATCGGACCCAAGACCGCTAGCTTCGTAGGCAGGGTACCCACTACGTTAACTGCGTTGTCTAAACCATAGCAAAGAAATGAGATGAAAACATTTTTTTTGTTTTACTTAGTTTTCAGAATACAAATGAAAGCAAAGAAATTAAACGAACATTTGTGGGGATGCGTAACCCAGGGGTAGGGTTGCAAAGGTAAGGTAGGTTTGAAAGTGATCAAGGTCAAGTTTTTCTTATTTATTATTTTGTTTTCGTATAAATTTTAAACAAGTTTATTCTGGTTATAAATAAGTAAGTAATTTCCATGGTGTTGACGGAGAATTAAAATATTTTCATTTATTTTGTTATTGTGCAATGACTCAAAATTTTGTGGTAGTACTTAATACTTCAAGATCGCTAGGAAATTACTTCAATTAATAGTTAAAACTAAACTTATTTAAATTTAAATTAAACTAAGCTACTCAAATATTAAAGATGTAAATAATAATCAACACTATAAAAAGAACACCCCCTCTAGCAGGTCTGCTCAAGGTACGGTCCCTATGACACTGGCATTATTTGTGGTTGTCTGTCGCCTACCTAATGATCATAGACTAAGAGGATCTAGGTTATGGTATAAAACTAGACCTGTCATTGGCTTTTATAGTAAAGTCTAATTCTATGGAACTTGCTAACTATGTAAACAAACCGCCATATTGAAATTGTCTCTGAATGATGAATTTACTAGTGATGGGCAATACTCCTTTACTCATGTCAAACCATATCGAATAATAATATACCGAAAGTAAAAAACAAGTAGTTACTTATTTCTAATTTGTTTAATCACGATCTGAAGAAAAATCTTACTTGAAGATGATATATAACCAGTATTTATTTTTACAAAAGGTGCCGTTATATCATCTGTGAGTGTGATCAGCGTGAGTTAGGTAATGTGTAGGGGCCTTAATATATCGCCAACTTTAGCCACAACACTACCCATTATAGACAATTGTAGAATTTAAAAGAAACCAAAACGTCATTCCATCAGGTCCTTATAACCTAACTTATGAAACCATTTAAACTTTTAATGAAATATCCAAGATAGAGTTATATTTTTGGTGATTTTGTATTTTACAGTAACGACCGTTTCAATAGTTTATGGTTTCAATGGTGTTTAATGAGGTGGTATGAAAATTCAAGGAGAAACACTGACAAAACAAAGTTAAGTCTTTTGTTTACATAGTTAGCAAGCTCTATAGAAATACACTATAGCTAATCCTCTCTTCTTCTATGAGTACCTACACACACTGTAGCAAACGCAAGACTAAAGAGATTTTAGCTTAAATGTTTCTGGACACGTGTAAAGAGAAGCAAGGAGTTATGATAAGTTAAATTCAAAGATATTCTAATGTAGAGTCCCTTTGAGTTGTATTTTAAGTAATTTTAACTTATTTGCGAGAGTATTACGATCGTAGCAACTCTTCAATCAACAATTCCTTGACGAAGTATTATGTTAAACTTGTTGCCATGGGCGCTTATTAAACACGGTACCATACGGGTTTTGACGTGTTTATGATATCGTTTATTTTTATTCATCATCATCATCATGTCAGCCGAAACACGTCCACTGCTGGACATAGGCCTCCCCCAAGGCCTTCCACTCAGACCGGTCTTGTGCTTTTCGCACCCACCGCTTTCCCGCGATCCTTACAAGGTCGTCACTCCATCTTGTTGGAGGCCTACACACAGCTCGTGTCCCGGTCCGCGGATGCCACTCAAGAACCTTCTGACCCCATCGACCATCAGTCCTGCGTTCGATGTGTCCCGCCCACTGCCACTTCAGGTTAGCTTAGTTTATTATCTTTTATTAAAAACAGAATATAATAAATATTTAAGGGGCTCCCATACAACAAACGTGATTTTTTTATAGATAATGGTGCGGCACCCGTCCTGCGCGAGTCCGACTCGCACTTGACCGTTTTTTCGGAAACCGTAAACATTTCGGGATTGTTACCTATAAAATAATAGGTTAAGGACATTTATTATTCTCAAAATAAATATTACATACATAAACTCACGCCTTCATTCCCAGAGTGGTGTAGGCAGAGCTAAAAAATTACCAACAAGTCTTAAAACTTCTTGATAATTCTGTAACCAGAACCACATTTTGCACAAATAGGCTAAGATGTTTCCCAGTGTATTAGTGACAGGTGGCAAGCCCATCGCCTAAAAGTACTGCAAGCCTTTATTCCCTTAGTCGCCTCTTACGACATCCACGGGAAGACATGCAGTGGTACTATTCTAACCCGGCAACCACACGGGGAAATAAATATTACATTTCATTTAATCCATACTTGATATTATAAATGTGAAAAGTTTGTATGTTTGTCCGCCTTTCACGCTTCAACCACAAAACGGATCGAGATGAAATTTGGCACACGTATTAGTTAGGTCCTGGAATAGGATATAGGATAGTTTTATCCCGGAAAATTAGACAATTCCCGAGGGAGCAGCGATAAACGACTTATTTATTTATTTATTTTATGGCATAGGAAGGCAATCGAGCACACAGGCCACCTGATGGTAAGTGGAAACTGTGATCCATAGACATTCGCATTTACAAGACTGCAAAGGCACTGCCAACCCTGAGGACTAAGATGGAATGCCTCTATGCTAGTCATTTCACCGGCTGTCTTATCCCCAAACCGGAACACACCAATGCGAACACTGCTGCTTGGCGGTAGGCTAATGGATAAGATGGTTGTACCAACCCGGACGGACCCTGCACAAGGTCCTCCCACGCAAGGTACGCGGATCGAGAAAGCTAGTGAGATTTTAAAATAAACCTAACCTATCCTACAGTTACAGCTTCAGAAATAAAACCATTATACATTATGAACCATTATGGTTTTTAAACTTTATATAATATGATACGTGCCCGTTTAACAGATACTAAACATCTGTCCACACCGAAATGAAATCTTGACTTCTTATGAAACGAAGTAATTAAGAAAAAAACAAAATGGCGGATGCCGCCGAAACTAATAAACAGCAGCTTGCAGCGACGTCGTATATAATATATCGACTGTCGACAAATGAGTTTTATCGCCCGTTCCACCGGAGTTAACAAATTGCAATTTCCAACTGCATTGATTTAAATTCGATGCTTTTCGTCCCCGGAATGAAGTGTTTGTTGCCTTGATGATTTTTTAACACGGTTTCGTTTCCGCTGCGCCGTTGATAATTTTAAAAGAAAAATAACGTTTTTCTACAATTTTATTTGCCGACTGTACTTTTACACTGATAATAAACTTATCATCAAAATGTTTCTTTACATTACGAGGGGCGTTCAATAAATTCTCGGTATGAGAAGGAAAACAAAAGCATACGATTAGTATTTTATTTTTATTTTTCTATATATTCCCCCCCTATGTTTACACACTTATAAAATCTGTCAATTAGTTTTTTTAACCCCTCATAAAAATATTTTTTGTCTTTGGTGTCAAAATGCTCCAGCACCGCTGCCTTCAACGCTTCATCATTAGAACATCGATGTCCACGAAAATCCTTTTTAAGGTTGGGAAACAAAAAGTAGTCGCTGGGGGCCAAGTCTGGACTGTACGGCGAGTGAGTAAGTGTTTCGAACCCAGATTCAAGAACAGCAGCCTTGGCAACATGAGCAGTATGCACAGGGGCGTTGTCATGAAGAAGCAGCACTCCTCTGGTAAATTTTCCCCTCCTCTTCTCTTTGATTGCTTCCCTTAATTGGCGTAAAATGTTAGCGTAGTACTCTCCTGTAATATTTAAACCCTTTTCTTTATAATCTATTAATAATATCCCTTCACAATCCCAGAATATTGTCGCCATGATCTTGCCAGCTGAGGGGACGACTTTGAATTTCTTGGGATGAGGTGTTCCTTTAATGTGCCACTGCATCGACTCTTGTTTGCTCTCAGGGTCATAATGATGAACCCAAGTTTCATCTCCGGTAACAATTTTTTGGAGCAAATCATCAGGGTTTTCACCACACAGCTCAATGAAGTCGGAACAACAAGCAACACGCGGATGCTTCTGAAACGGTGTCAACATTCGTGATACCCATCTCGCACTAACTTTGGACATGTTAAGATGATCGTGGATAAATAATATCATGTATTGTACCAATAGAAATATTGGTTTTTTGTGCTATAGATATTCACTCGACCATCTTCCAGTATAATTTTCTCCACTTTTTGAATGTTTTCTGGTGAAGTAGCTTCAACAGGCCGACCAGGTCTAGGGTCATCTTCTATGCTCTCCCTCCCACGCTTAAATTCATTTGACCACTTTTGGACAGTAGATAATGAAGGAGCGGACTCACGGTAAACTAAATCCATTTCTTCTTTAATACAATTTTGATTTCCCTGTTTAGTCAAGAATTTTATCACGGCTCGATGCTCCAATTTAGTTATCATTGTAAAATCGCTCATGGTGATCACGTTTGTTCAGCAGTAGCAGAAAAACAAAAGAACGTGTAGGCTTCAAATTTACTTTTTTTTACTGTCAATGAATGACTCTTCGCGGCCAGTATTAAGAAGTTTACTAAAAAGGTTTGCAAGATACCAATACCGAGAATTTATTGAACGCCCCTCGTATATAGTATAAAACAAATTCACTTCCCGTCGTCTGTCCAGAGGGACAGTATATACGCTTATATCTTTCAAACAATATACTATATTAGAGCTCATTTGGAACAAATTAGGTCATGTAGTCGGTACCCTGGCCGAATGTTATTAATTTCTGAGATATTCATAATTCTTATATGAATTTTGGTGATTTGGTTTTTGGTTTTGCCGTGTGGTTGCCGGGTTAGAATAGTGCCACTCCATGTTTTCCTGTGGATGTCGTAAGAGGCGACTAAGGGGAAATAGGCTTGTAGTGCTTTTAGGCGATGGGCTTGCAACCTGTCACTAATACGCTGGTAAACATTTGTGCAAAATGTGGTTACAGAATTATCACCAAGTTTTTAAAGGTGTAAGTAATTCTGTAGCTCAGCCTACCCCACTCTGTGATTACAGGCGTGAAGGTTTGTATGTGTATGTATTTTGGTGATTTCCCCGTATGTCCATGTCACGAAAAATCCTTAATATTATGTTTTATTTTTTGTTAAGTATCAACCTCTTCCAGTTCCAAATAACCTTGAACGACTTAACACTTCCAAAAATCCTCCGCCATATTGATTCCTTCAAGTAGGTTCTGCGCGTTGGCTGTACAATATCACAACTTACCCCAAACTCCATAATCCGATGTTCCCTAAGAAAGGGCAATTATTTGCGATGTCCCATATTTCCGGGGCGAGATTTCCCCCGGGCCGTAGGTTTACGGGCAGCGGACAATTTGAGGGACCAAGCGTGGATAGGTCATGGCTTATCGGAAAAATTGAAAGCTGAAGGCTTGTGGAATACGAGAAACGATAAATTTAGGGTGAATGGGGGTTTACGTTAAGTTTACTATTGATTTTCTATAACATGTACAGGCATGAAGAACGTCAAGGTCAGTTGGGACAAGTGGGTCTGCGAGGCAAGTGCGTCAAAACTAGGGTTGCCATCTGTCCGGGTTTCCCCAGATTTGTCCTAGTTTAGAGGGCATCCGGGGAGCGTCCGGGCGGGGTTTTATTTGTAGTCCGGGTTTAAAAATTAAAACTCTTGTGCGACTCGCGCGCCGCGATTTGGACAGCCGACGAACCTACACTTGCACTGGCATTGACATGTCCGGGTTCTGGGCTCCAAAATCCGGGGATTTCACACGTCATGTTCTGGTTGCCAAATTTTATAGATGGCAACCCTAGTCAAAACTAAAATATGCTGTTTGTCGCAATTGCCCCACCATACCTTATGTGTTAACAAAAATAACTAACAACACACCTGAGGCTTTATGTTTGAGTTAATAAAACATGCGCAAACCTGAAGTATCATAATAGATCTTAAATAGAATGTGTAGCATCGCTAAGGGCCGCTTGCACGTAAATTCAACCCTTTTTTTCTTCTTTTCTTTTTGACCCGGGGGAAATGCCTATGCATACCCTCCCGACGGGGGCCAGGACGGGTTATGTCTGACTTGCAAGTACTAAAACTCCAAAGATCTATAAAATCAGACGGACCCTGGTCCGTTTTGACCGCTACCACCTCTTATCCTATAACCTACCACACCCGTCAGCAGTCTATCAGTCAACCTTAAGGTGAAACAGAAATCAAAAAGTAGGCACTTAGGTGAAATAAAATGACAATATTATCCTTTTAAATAAATGTGGAAAAAATGTGTAACTATTATTTGATTATATTATTCTACATAAAGTATAGATTTACGTACTTACATACCTTACTATCTAATTTGTTGTTAGGTTTATTTTACAATGTTGTTAAGTTCCATGAAATAACAAACAATTATTTAACATGAAACAATCTTCTTGACAAGTGGAAAATGAAATTATATTTCCATCAAGAACGAAATTTCGTTCGCGAAACATCAATTATATTACAAGAGCAAATAATAGTTTATACCGAACTTTAATCTTAAATATTATACAGGGTGTTTGGTAGAGTGTTGTCAAAAAGAAACAGGCGAATAGAAGAGGCCACTAGCTATCCATTTCAGGTACTTTAACCCTTTATTTGTCTAGGGGCTATTTAATACCGATTTATTATTTATTTTATTAAAAGTTACCAAAATTCGACCTTGAAACCCCGAAAAAAAAGGAACTATTTGGTGTATCCACAAAATTATCATTTTGTTAGAAAGTTAAATGTTGTAGTGTTCGAATAAAAGTGTTATTGGAAGCGTATAGCAACATTTAAAAAAAATGGGGGCTCTCAAAATTTCAGAAATCAGTAAAGAATTTTTTCAAGATTAACTTTACAACGAAATTAAAAAAAAACTAAAGTGATTACAACTCTTCAAATTTCCTAAAAACATTTCCAGTTTATGCCAATTCTAATGGTGTGCCACATGCATTACAAAACTCTTAATAATTTGAGTTATTCGTTAATAACTTCCACCCGCCCATGAAGGTGGCGATTTTTGGGAGAATTAACTTCTCTACTCAGTTACCACGTCTTACGCAGTTAGATGTTTTCTCGTTGTAATTCACATATCTAAGATGATAATTAATTCATTAGAATTTTATAAGTAAAAATCTGAGGCTATTGAATCAAAATCCCCAAAATGGTACCTGCATTAGAGTTGCTGCTGAAACGCTTGACTTGAGCATCTGGAAAGTATGGTCAGTGCTTTAGGCTGTGGAAGACACGCTTTTCATTACACTCCTGTGCAAGGTATTTACAAGTTGTTCAAGATTAAGTGATTTGCGTTTGTGTTTTTTTCATTATTATTTTCTGTAGTGTTAAATTTTGGCCACTATTCTGTATTAAATTTGAAACATTTTTGCATTTTAAAATGTTTTACGAGTGCCCGCGGCCAGCCTACCTTACCTCGGCTGGCAGGCCTATGTGGCTTTTACAAGACCAAGTGTCCGATCATTCATTATTATTCATAGTTTATTTGTTTTAGGCCTGGAGGATAATGATTATAACAGACGTTTCGAGGATCACCTTTTGTTATTGCACACGGACGTTTTACTTATAACATTCTAATGAATTAATTATCATCTTAGATATGTGAATTACAACGAGAAAACATCTAACTGCGTAAGACGTGGTAACTGAGTAGAGAAGTTAATTCTCCCAAAAATCGCCACCTTCATGGGCGGGTGGAAGTTATTAACGAATAACTCAAATTATTAAGAGTTTTGTAATGCATGTGGCACACCATTAGAATTGGCATAAACTGGAAATGTTTTTAGGAAATTTGAAGAGTTGTAATCACTTTAGTTTTTTTTTAATTTCGTTGTAAAGTTAATCTTGAAAAAATTCTTTACTGATTTCTGAAATTTTGAGAGCCCCCATTTTTTTTAAATGTTGCTATACGCTTCCAATAACACTTTTATTCGAACACTACAACATTTAACTTTCTAACAAAATGATAATTTTGTGGATACACCAAATAGTTCCTTTTTTTTCGGGGTTTCAAGGTCGAATTTTGGTAACTTTTAATAAAATAAATAATAAATCGGTATTAAATAGCCCCTAGACAAATAAAGGGTTAAAGTACCTGAAATGGATAGCTAGTGGCCTCTTCTATTCGCCTGTTTCTTTTTGACAACGCTCTACCAAACACCCTGTATATTCTAATAATCTAAATTATTTAGCCCGTAGCAAACTCCTTGAAATATTGAAGGGCAGTATCAAACAGTGTTTGTTAAATATTGTTTAGTTAGCTTGTTATAAAAGATTAAACAAACAAACATCGTCGGGCCACAGGCGGAGGTAAACACTGCCTTCATTTATATCTAGCTGTGTGCTGAGTTGAGGACTTAAGGACCCAGAGAGAACAGCTACGGCACTTTAAAATAGCAGGCGTTTATGCTCGGTTTTAAGCATAAACCTAAGAACTTCCGAATATCCGAAAAAAATCTAAATCTAAACATGCATTGCGTACTTTTTAATCATCTACGCTCTTTTGGACGTCTGTACTTAATAGTACTCAAAGTTCACACTTAAAAAAAAACAAAAAATATTTATTATATTCTGTTTTTAGTATTTGTTGTTAAAGCGGCAACAGAAATACATCTTTTGTGAAAATTTAAACTGTCTAGCTGTCACCTTTCGTGAGAGACCATCGGGTGACAGATAGTGGCGGTACTGCCATATAAGCCCAAAAGCCGGGCTTGCCTTGCCTTACAAAAATAACTATTCATTAAATCCACGTAATGTATTAGATAGGTATTTCACCTTCGCGCGCCGCGCGCTCTCACTAAATTCTTCAAATCAAATTACATGCAACAGTAGTACCTACTAAATTTTACCGCGCACCGTCGGCCGCCACCTACGCAGCACAGCGCTCAGCGCTGTGCGGCAACCAGTCGAACTATTCATGACGCGGCTAGCTCGTATCTCGCTCGCACGTATTGGCTTGCAATGGGGCTTTCATATTCTCTGTCTTACCCACCGAAACGGCATATGCCCAAATACGACTGTTCGTAAGTTAATATGGCAAATAGTATGAGAGTAAAAAGCCTTGATTGCGTATGAAGTTGTATACGAGTTCATAGTAAATGCGAAATTCGCTTCGCGCAGGCGCGGAGCGCGCGTTGAGCCGCGTTAGCGGCCAACTTCACTTCATTGCTATTTGTTGACAAATGCTTTTATTCACTTGTTGAATTGAATAGTTTGTTTAGGCGTTGAGCGGCGCGGCGCGGTCAGTGCAATAATAAGTTTTTTTTTTGTGGTGTTGTGAGTTGTGATTCAATTAGATTGACAATGGAGGAAGTCCCGTGTGACTGTGATATTTTAAAGTGTGCACAAACTTTGCTTGTCGACGGAAAGGTAAAATGTTTGGACTTTGCAGAGAAAAAGGTACTTATTTCTTCGGCAAAACCTACGCCTGACTTGTGTATTTCTCAGAGTAGTAATTCGCACAAAAGACAGTTTAACAGGTTAGTGTACAAAACTCATTGGATTGTTGGTTGTTCGCACTCTAATAAGTTATATTGCTGGTGTTGTATTTTCTTTTCTAACGACAAAAACGTGTGGAATACATCTGGTTATGACGATTTAAATAATTTAGCTGGCGCCATTAAAAGACACATGAATTCTCGAAAACACATGAACGCGGTAATTTCTTTTAGTGATTTTGGTAAACAGCGAATTGAGACATCTTTATCGCGCCAATTATCAAAGGAAATTACAAAACAACATGCGTGTTGATAACAATAGTAGCGTTTTTCAAAGATTAGTCGATGTTGTTTGTCATTTAGCACAACAAGAACTTCCCTTCAGAGGTCACGATGAGTCTAAAACTTCATTGAATAAGGGTAATTTTTTAGAGCCTGTGTCGCTACTTTCAAAATAGGTACGATGGCGTTTTAGAAAAACACATTCGATGTATACAAATAATAATTGAATTTAACTATGTTGTGTAATATGTATGTAATTTTTAGATAGGTAATTGAAATAAAAGTAAGTACTTATTGCTTTCTCCCTAGGCAAGCAAAGTTAAAATAAGAAGTTGAACCTTTATTTTATTCTCTCATACAAACCAAGCGGCTTTTTTCAAGGCCACCGAAAGTATGCAATTGCTGATATGTCTGTAAAATTATATCTAGTGGTAACATGCCTTCAGGGTGCTTTGGTGAGCTCGTCCACGTAAGCAAATGCCTATACAACTGCAGAGTGAAGTGAAGATTGATCAGTAATGTGGTAACAAGATAAATTTATCCATAATAACCGTAAACACTACAAAACATATCTCTCGGCTTGCCCTATTCTGAAACCCTAGGCACGCCACTGGTGACAGACAAACGGATAGATGGACAGACGGCCAGACGTACAGACGGACAGACGGACATACGGACAGACGGACAGATGGACAGACGGACAGACGGACAGCGGAGTCTTAGTAATAGGGTTCCGTTTTTACCCTTTGAGTACGGAACACTAAATAGGGGCACTTTTGATTTTTTAAATAAGTTTAAATATAATAAAATATAAACTGTCAGGAAATCTGATGTCACACTACAATTTTAGGAAAGTATTATTTACAAAGATAAATAATAATTTAGTATAAATATTTATAGGTAAAGGTTGTAGCATTAAAACTCGTTTCCCTACACTATGTTTAAACTACTTAAATTAATCGTAGATCGTTATTTGCAAAAGGTATTTCCGATGTTACAATTAATTTAGAGCCTTGTTATAATTATTAAAGAAATAATCATAATAAATGCATGCAAAATATCTGTTAGACATAAACTTTCTGTAATAGTCAGTAAATAGAAAGTAAGCTTTAGCCTTGTCTGGGTCTCTATTCGTATTTGTGTTAGCCTAATCTACTTCTACGCCGTTATCATTTTGCTGGCATAGTGGTATCTCTTATTAAATTGACTGTTACACTTACCATTAGATTTCTTGTGTGCTCGTTTACGTTCTAAATGCCATAAAAAAACAAGATAAAGAAAGAAGGGTACGTACAAAAATTTTTGCCTTTGAGCGGTTTTTTCTTAGTGAATAGTCTGTACTCTTCCCTCTCCCAAAGGGTTTTAGGAAATCCTTATCCATCGAGAGATAAGGGACGCTGATTAATCGTCTCCTCGGGAGCTAGACAATACCTCGCTGATTGAAGCTGAATTGCTCGCTACGCTCGTGCTTAGTGTTCGTAAGGATCTCGAAGTAATTGATATCGTCGGTAATTATTATTTTGCTTAACCTCAGTCAATATCGTTTTAATCCAAAACAAGGGTGGTGGAAACATTATATTTACCTCGACGTTTCGATCGTGTTGCAACGGTCGGGGTCTCAGCAGACTGAAGAGGGCTGGTGCGTATTTATGTTGTGTGCGAGTTTTTTCCAACTACCTTTTACTTGAGGGAGGACCATGTGCAGGGTCCGTCCGGGTTGGTACCACCATCTTATCCATTAACAGTGTTCGCATTGTTGTGTTCCGGTTTGGGGATAAGACAGCCGGTGAGTTAGTTTCGCCATGTCCGTTCGTCCGCAGCCTAACTCAGAGACTTATTACTAGAAAGCTGTAATTTGGCATGAAAATACATATTAGTCACGCTAACAAAGTAATAAAATAAATTGTAGAAAAAAAATATTACTATACCTCCCCTAGAAGTAACAATTTTTCGATTAAGGTATCCGTTTATAAAATATTAAATTTTAAAGCGCTAATTTTTGTTAGAGTCAGGTGGCCCTCCCCCCCCCCCCCCCCTCTACAGCCAAAACTATAAATACTAAAATTTAGAAAAATGTCTTCTATACTAAAAAGGCTACAGTGGTTCTTGAGTTACAAACGGTTTAAATGTTTATACCAACCGAATACTTATTTGCGGTGTTGGTAAACTGACCGCGACCTAAATATGTCGATTTATGGGGATAACCGTTTTCCAACGGCAAAGTAAAGTTTGTCGCGAGGTTTACTTTGTTTGTACTAATCTTGTCCGGTTTTTGTTTCATCGGAATACCTGCAAGCACACAACACTCACAGTATCCGCGGATTTGTCCGACGATATAAATGACGACGCTTGCACTTGCTAATCACCGGATTCCACTGGTTCTAGATTTATTACAGTATGCGCGTATGTGTGTATGTGTGTGAACGTCGCAAAAGTTTAAAATAAACAACAAACGTGTACCTATGTAATAAAATCCTATATACTATATATTTACCTGTTTTTAGGGGTAAAAACGGGAGCCTATTACTAGGACTCCGCTGTCTGTCTGTCTGTCTGTCTGTCCGTCTATCTGTCACCAGGGTCTATTTCGCAAACTACGAGTAAGATTGCAAACAAGTTGCACTAGTTCTGCCCCGAACTCACCGCGTCTCCGATTACAATTCTAATCTAAGTAATTTGAAGCAGTGTGTATCTTTGTGATCTGTGAATATTTGTGTTGATTATTTATAATCAAAGTAAATACACTACTGCACTTTGAGGAACGAGTCGTTTACGATTTCCACCATGCCGGAGATCTGACAAATATATAAAAATATCATGCGCAGTTAGTCTCATTGTATGTTTATGATCCAAGATCAGTTAACACACATACAAATAAAGCAGTTAATCCATATCCTTATTAAATAAGTAAACGAGTGTTTTGCGTCAATTTTCGCGAAACACATTGACTTTATTATAAAAAAAGGCAAATTTAGACGTTAAAAATAAACCAAATTTAAATCCCCAAATTTGCATAACAAACCTCGCCAATCATAGTTACCTATTTAAGTTTTATAATATTAACATACAACAATAAAATGAATCGGAAATGTATTTAAAATAAATGTAATAACTGGAATGATGTCGTCCGTAGAATTTCACAAATATGACTTTCGCCTGGATTAAATTAAATAGTTTATTGGTTCAAATGGTTAAATGAATTGCTGGTCTGTTAATGAAAATCATTT
The DNA here is from genome assembly GCA_927399475.2 of Acleris emargana. Taxonomy (NCBI): domain Eukaryota; kingdom Metazoa; phylum Arthropoda; class Insecta; order Lepidoptera; family Tortricidae; genus Acleris; species Acleris emargana. The sequence goes on along the minus strand of OV656848.1, from coordinate 20,945,604 downwards.
CAATTATTGTTGATATAAATGTAATCTGGATTTTTGTTCAGAACAATATGGTACTTACTACGCTTAAAATAGGATCGTCAGTGGCTTGGGGTGTCGACTCGTGACAGTTAGGTAGGTGAAATAAGGTAGTCGTTGCAAATTACCGACTCACAAAATAGCCACATAGCTTACGTTACTGGGTAGGTTACGTTCGTTAGGTAACTTGAAATTCCCGAAGGGCACATGGACCACGAATAGGAGCCCCGCCATGCGGGGCTCCGTCGACTTTGCTAAGACAGACATACATATAATTAAATACCACTGTGGTCATTTTTGGACCCAGATATTTTGAGACCTAATCATACTACTAGCCCATGCTAATAGGCTCGAAGTGTATATGCCAGGGCCCACCTCTATCTAGGTAAGATAAGATAAGACGTTTGTTATAAATACATGACACGACGAGTTAGTTAGGTTAGAAGGTCACGAAGGTTTCGACAAGAAATACAGAATCCACATAGGAGAGAGAGACAGCTGGGAGAGAGAAATACCAGAACCCAAAGTGACATGCTTCACAGACGGTTCATGGAAATCCTCAACCAAAAGAGCGGGAGCGGGCATATATAGCCAAGAATCAGATGAGCACACGACGATACCACTAGGGGGCTCCACCAGTGTGTTTCAGGCAGAAGTCTTTGCCATCATGAAGTGTGCCCTGAGCCTCAAGGAAAAAAGCAATGTAACGGGAAGTCACGTTATAATATACTCAGATAGCCAAGCGGCACTCAAAGCACTAGGCAATCCGGTGATCAAATCATCTCTAGTGCAAGAGTGTAGGAATAAACTGAACACTCTAGGCACCACATCCCATGTAACACTGGCGTGGGTGCCAGGACACAGTGGAGCAGTAGGAAACGAGAAGGCAGACGAACTAGCCAGAGCAGGTGCGGACCAACAGTACCTAGGCCCGGAACCGGTATTACCGATATCGGAGATGGTAACCAAAGGAGTTATCGCCAGAAGAATGGAAAAGAAGACAAATGAGGCATGGGGGATGACGCAAGGGTGCAGACAATCCAAACTCATGATAGGAAGGGTTAATAAAAACAGAACAAGGTACCTTCTAAACCTGGGTAAGTATAACCTAAGCATACTAACAGGAATCCTGACTGGACACTGTCCGCTCAACAGACATCTGACGGTAATAGGTATTAAACAGAACCCTCAATGCCCACACTGTGGCAAAGAGGAAACTAGTCAACACGTCCTAGCCGAGTGTGTCATGTACTCGTCACTGAGATACCACACATTCGGAGAGGACGTTTTGTCCACAGAAGATCTCAAAAGCATCAACCTACGGGACGCACTGTTGTTCTGTAGGAAGACAGGAAGATGGGATCGATGCTGGATGGGAGCGCCGCCGGGCCAGTAACCTGAGGCACGACTGAGGGGAATAGGGCAGAATGAACGGCTGACCGAATCGACTGCCCGCCTGCTTCGGCTGGGCGTCCCCACTTATCATCATCATCATCATCATCATAGGTTAGAAGGTATTCTTGATAAAAAAAATCGGGCAAAAGCATGTCAAACCATGTTCTTTGCCCAGTGCAGGGTTCCGAAGCTGTTAAACACAAAAAAACTATCTCGAAACACAAGAAGTAGGTACGAACTGCTCTATTTAAAGTTACTTGGTGTTGTCTTAGATGATTACTTTTACTTTGTGAACACTGTAGCCGCCCGTATCTCAAAGATCAATCAAGTCTACTTTATTGTGATAGATTTCTCATCCCTTAATAAGAAAACGATCGTTATATGATTTTGATTAGTGTTTGTTTTGGCTGTAGGGGGCGGACGTAACTAGCGAAAATTATACTTTTCAAGTTCAATATTCCCTAAACGGTCCCCAGCTCTTGCCCGGTTTCTTTTACAAAGTTTTTTTTATGGCATAGGAAGGCAAACGGGCACACAGACCACCTGATGGTAAGTGGAAACTGTGACCCATAGATATTCGCATTCACAAGACTGCAAATGCACTGCCAACCCGGAGGATTAAGATGGAATGCCTCTATGCTAGTCATTTCACCGGCTGTCTTATCCCCAAAACGGAACACAACAATGCAAACACTGCTGCGTAGCGGTAGGTTAATGAATAAGATGGTGGAGCCAACCCGGACGGACCCTACACAAGGTCCTCCCACAAGTTTTCACAGCCTTAGAAAAAAAAACAAATAGGTACATTTATTTACAACAACACAAAAATGAAGTTAAAATAAATAAATAAAGCTACACAATGTTGGACAGATGGTTGTGTTGTTTTTAGCTAAATCGATTATCCCCTATGGCTTGTGTCAGCGCTGGTTAATTATATTGACATTAATTAAATACAAGTAAATTTCAATTTTAAATACGAATCTGAGCTCACAAGATGCCCACGACTTATTTTCGCTTGTGATCCCTCTTTACCTACTCTGTAATGATAGAATCGCACCTGAGCCTGACATATTTGCTTAAGACCATCTTACTTCCATATCTCAAGTATCTTGTTGACGTTGTAATAGCTTAGAAGCAAGATGCATAAAAAATATTGGAATGAAGCTATGTAGTGGGTACTGGGAGATATTCATTTCATAATTTATTTAATGCTTACATTGTTGCAAAGTAATTAACAAACTAACACAACAGATTTTTTAAACACGAACCAAAATTTTAAAACGTTAAGAAACTTTTTACGCAAGCCAAAGCAATGATAGCTTTCCAGCAAAAAACGCCGTAAACAACTCGGAAAAAATAAGTTTGAGCTGGCAACTTTTTAATTATGGACGATCCAAACGCTGGCAACCCACAATTTTATAAACCGACTCGTGTTGGTTATTACATTAAAGTTTTCGCAACTACATTTTTCATGGTAAACGAGGATTTAATTTTGGGTTTTTGTGAAAATTATCAGCTTACTTGTACCTACAACTGTACTGAATATTTAAGCGAATGTATGCGAATCTAACGATCATTTCAATTCTGATCTTTGATGTTGCAAAATTCCAATTGGCAAAAGCAAAGATCAGAGGGGATAGTCTAACGCACTCGCAATTGCAATAGTTTTCATTTTGAAAATCGAAGGCTTGTTTGCATTCAAAATGAAAACAATTGTTCCGCTTTAAAGCCGGATTTTAAAGCCAGAAATCTGGATTAAATTATCGTTGGATTCACGTACATTGCATATGCCAATGATTACAAAGAAATTGAAAATATAAACATTATCGACTTGCACTATTGACGACTTTTGGCGGTAGGGCAAATATAAAAATGAACGCGAGTATTTGTTTGTAGGTCTTGCATGTTCTCGATGCATATATAAGAATATAATATATATACCTAGTCGGTTACTAAGTTCTGTTACTGAGATTAATTACAATTAAAAAAAAAGTTTAAAGCAGTTTTGCATAAACCTGTATATTAATCAAAACTTTGATTTAAATAGAATAATAATAAAAATAATGTATTCTAAACTATTGCAATTATTTGATGTACGAGCTTGAAGTATTCCCATTTCGGACGATAAAATCATAGTTAAAATCACGCACGACGATGATACTGATAACGGCCCCAACTTTTGTAAGAAATCCTGTAGAGAGTTCAAATTTGCGTGACATATTGAACAGATTTCTAGCTTTAAATTCTGATACAAATGTATTCAAAGCAACTAAAGATCCGCTTGGACACCGGTCAATCTTGATGACTCATTAAATCGACTAAGATTTCACATGATTTTGCAGAAATACGAAAACACACCAAATCTCTTGCTTCATAAGTTGGAATTAAGTCATGTTGAGAAACATAATTTTGGTCTCTAAACATATACAGAGATAGGATTTTTTATAATATTATACAAAAAAAGTTCTTTGGTAAACAAAGACTAACTTTTAAGCGATTTCAAAAAATGAAATTTACAGAAAAGTCATGCGTAATTTCATCGATGCCGGCTGTGAATGTTAAAAGATCGTATCGGGAATTGCGGAAAGTAAGAAAAATTATTAATTGTTTTTCAAAATGTATATTAATTAAGCTTTTAATTTTTATACATATTGAAATTAAAAAATAAACATAAGTTAGTTTTATTTGCATCAGCCTTAGTAACAGAACTTAGTAACCAACTACAGGTATATATAAGTATATTTATCGTTGTCTTTTACCCATCGTACTGGGCCTCTATTCCTTGCGGTTATAACAATATCGTCTTTGACCTGTTACGGTATTGTTCTGACGTCAGCCGCCATTAGGTACTGTCAAGGAAATAAGAGCTATCAAAACGTGGACAATACAACAGGTGAAAAACGATATTGTTTTTACCGTGTTGAATAGAGGCACAGGTCTAGAGCTTTATAGTTTGGAATTACTGTCAAGTATTAGTGTCATTTCATTCATGTTGACCTTTTCCGCATGTCATCCCTAAGAGGCGTTAATGGCGTTATATTCTTCGCCGAATAATGTCTATTACTATTTGCAAGGGGGCGTGAATTTCTACGTTGATCAAAATAAACAGTAAGTACTGTGCTAATGCTCTGACCCTTGCACTCTATATGTATACCGTGAAGGACGGAGTAGTCGACTCGCCACGAGTACGTTGGTTCACTAATGTGTGACCAAAAAAATATTGACAAATGGACATTTGACAAAAGTATCATCTTATAAAAACTCACAGCAATTGATCAATTAGCGATTAGTTTACCTATTTCTGGGCAGAAACCTGTCCTTCTAACCTAACCTATCCGAGTCGGTTCTGCCCTGATTCGTCTTGCTCGTAAAATGTAAATTTAACTGTTGATCATTTCGAAAAGTAAGTCATTTGTAAAATGACTAGTAGTAAAATGATGAATTGACGAAAGATTTTTTGGTAAACGTTATTTGTCAATTGTAATTTTGCCAAATGACTTTAGGTCAAACGGCAGGACGACGAGTACGGTAATTGTACAATAACTAACTAACGGATAATATAGGTCATGGTAAGGGTACAGACAAAAATATACGTAGGCGACAAAGGTTTAACGAAGATTTATATATACTTAAGTATTTTTTTTTTTTTTTTTTTATATCATAGGAAGGCAAACGAGCACACAGGCCACCTGATGGTAAGTGGAAACTGTGACCCATAGACATTCGCATTCATAAGACCGCAATCCTAAGACTGCAAATGCGTTGCCAACCCTGAGGCCGAAGATGGAATGCCTCTATTACTCGCTATGGCCCGGGACTCCGTCCGCACACAAGTCGTAATTTCCCAGGATACAAATGTTTTTTAGTCCTGGTCCTCAAGCTTTCTCCATACCAAATTTCATTAAGATACGGGTTTAAATTTTTAATTATTAACTAAAAGTAACAAAATAAAAACCAGTAGAATATAGATATGGATTTTTAAAATCACATTTCTCAACAAAATATGACAATGACAAATATGAAAATATGAATATGACATTGTTGTGTTCCAGTTTGGGGATAAGACAGCCGGTGAAATGACTAGCATAGAGGCATTCCATCTTAGTCCTCAGGGTTGGCAATGTATTTGCACTCTTGTGAATGCGAGTGTCTATGGGTCACAGTTTCCACTTACCATCAGGTGGCCTGTGTGATTGATTGCCTTCCTATGCCATTTAAAAAAAACCCTAAAAAAGACCACAAAAACTACGGATGATTCAAGCATTTTAAACTGCTAATAAACAGCGATTAGACAGAGCGATCGGATAACACCGTAACAAACAGTTTATAAACAGCTTTAATTAAGAGTGCAGTAAATAATGTTTTGCTGGCGCATTAATGGAATGCTTAGGTCCTGAGCGGCGGGGGAGCGCGAATACCTAAATGAAGAGCTGGGCATTCCAATGATTCCGAGAATATCACTGTCTTAACACTGGATACACCGCGAACTGGAACTTTTGTGATAAATAATGGAACAAGCTACTTTAGTAATTTTAAAGTTACCATTTCCAGTACTTAAAACTTACTTGAAAAAGTCATTGATGTCTAAAGCTTACTATAGGGTCGAGGACTATCTAACAGATAAAAATCCTTGGCCTAAACTAAACACTTAAATGGCTACTTTCTTCTTGTGTTGGTTAATCTGTTCTCTGTTATGCATGTCACGAATAAATGATTTTCTTTCTTTCTTTAAATAACTGAATAATAACTTAGCCATAAAAAATATGTAAACATTGTATATTATCTAGGGGACAAGTTTTCTGTAGGAGAATGTATCGAAACTTTTGATGCAGGTTGTCTTGCGCCATCACAGGTAAGTATAACTTGTATAATTTATATTTTTTGAAATGACTAGCATGGAGGCATTCCATGTTAGGCCTCAGGGCTGGTAGTGCATTTGCAGTATTAGGATTTCAGTCTTGTGAATGCGAATGTCTATGGGTCACAGTGTTCACTTACGATCTGGTGGCCTGTGTGCTCGTTTGCCTTCCTACGACATAAAAATAAAAATAAATTTTATAAAAAGAGCCTATAGGATACGCAATCAGATCCAAAGTCTCCTACGTTCTCGTAATTAGTATTAATTATCCTTTCTACAACAGGGTGTTACACTTATTAATAAATATTCTCCAGGTAAATCCCTGCAACACCCTGTATACCTATAAAAGTCCAGCGAACAAAAGGTCCGGCTAAGCCACAAGTAACAAATAATTCATTACGGCGATTCTTCTTCGTAAACAGGCCGATAAATTGTGCGTTGTTTACGAACTGATATCGGGGACGGGGAGGGAGGGACCATAAGGAAAGGTCACGTGGATGTTCAAAGTCAAAGTCATTAGGTAGGGATCGACTTTCATTATTTAAAAACTATGTTCCAAAAAAAAAATGTTCCAGTTGGACTCGCGCACCATGGGTTCCGTACCATATAGTAGTACCTATAAAAAATCACGATTGTTTAAATTAAGTCTAAGTAGGTGTAAAATGAAGATTTTCTCGTGATGTTTTTAAGAGCAAGGGTTCAAAACGACCGTTTGGATCCGAACGAAATAAAATGTTGTTTTGAAATGTGCAGATTCAGCCGTTTCATATGACACCCTATTTGCTATAATCAAACCACTTTCATTTTTTAACCCCCCATTCTAGACCCCTTTTTCAATTATTTATACAATTAATTTGAGTATATTTTTAATAACTATGTCAAATTTCAAGTTGATAGTATTAATAGTTGCTGAGAAAACGGCGACGGATAGACAAACAGAGAAGTACCACCATCCCACCATACGTCAACTCAAACAGGGAAGCTACGCAATCAGTGAAATTGTAAAGTTAACAATAACAACATTTTACGAACCACTACATAATAAGTCCCGGGATCTCGTAACCTAACAGAAGCTAGGAACCCAACAAATACCATAAATAAAATAGACAAAAAAACTCAGCCTGTACACAAAATCTGACCTTGAACCTGAGATTCAAGGTCACTCCCCACCCCTCTCAATATGAAACTGGCCTCGCGTAAATAATAACAGAGTATAAATAAAATGCCCGCTTCGCGCCTTTTTTACACCGTGTATTTTTTTATATGATAAAAATGGCGCAGATGCGCGTTGTTTATTTAACGGAAATTTGCATTTTGTTTTTTAAAGCCGGATATGGTTTATGGTTGCGTGAAATATTAACGACTTAAATAATGTATTGTTGCTGAATTTTATTGAAACTATGGGACTATTACATGATACGTGGAAATATAAAGTAAGTAAGTATTATTTTTAAATGTATAAATCTTTACAGTAAATACTGTATACCTAAATCTCTACAATATTTCTTTATTTTTCGAGTTCGGTAATAGACAAACCTGTACGCTATCTCCTGTATTTATAATAAGTTAGAAGTAAGGGATTAAGGATGCTGGTATTGGTTAAGATGTAATATCGTGAATGTCCCGTTCCAAGTCTTTGAAGTATAAGAAAAGACAAGAATTTTGAATAATTATGGGGTATTTATTAGTCGTGTTGTTTTGTCCTAATTTACCACTTTCATATTATATCGTATACCTTTAAAAGTTCACGTCTTGCATTCACCTAAATCCTCTTCAGAAATAAAGATCAGGGTTGCCTTGCTTGTACAGTCAACATCATAAATAAGTGATCATTTATGTACCTTGTCACTTTAACGTTGGGTTTGAAATATTATACAAAATTGTGAAACGATTGAAAGCGACAAGGTACATAAATGATCACTTATTTATGCTGTTGACTGTACCTACATACATACATACATTAAATCGCGCCTGTTTCCCAGAGGGGTAGGCAGAGACCACTTCTTTCCACTTGCTACGATTTTGACAAAATTCTTTCGCTTCTTCCACATTGAGTCATACACGCACGTCTGTTTCGTGTACTTAAGATTCGGCCCTTTTTCAGTATTATCTAGGGCGGTCCCTTCCGAATGCACTGCCAACCCTGAGGACTAAGATGGAATGCCTCTATGCTAGTCATTTCACCGGCTGTCTTATCCCCAAACCGAAACACAACAATGCAAACACTGCTGCTTGGCGGTAGGTTAATGGATAAGATGGTGGTACCAACCCGGACGGACCCTGCACAAGGTCCTCCCACAAGTAAACTACTTACACACGATCAAAATCGACGCTTATCATCACCAGTGACATTATTTATTATTCGTTAGTAGGTATATTTTTTAAATAGGATCAACATATTCGTTTTCAACAAACTCCGGGAATTAGTTAAAAAATAAGCAAAGGCAAATGTAAGAAGATCCGGGGCTGTAAAGGCTTCAGAAGATCAGTTCCTAAGGAAAATAATTCCTGGAAAACACGACGAGACAGCTTTTTCATTCGCTTTTTAATTCTGAGGTTTAACTGAGATTAGTTCGGAAGAGAAAAGGAATATCAAGCTAGTTTACATGCTTACTAGTATAGTTAATATTCCAAATTCGAAAATTTGCGTGTGTTTGTTATTTACTCCGTCAGGTTGCAACGGCTGGACTGATTTCGATGAAATTTGGAATAGAGATAGCATATACCATACCTAGGCTCCTTTTCATCCCCTAAAATTAAAAAGTTCCCGAGGGAATAACAATAATAAAAAAAACCGGGCAAGAGCATGTTGGATCATGCTCAGTGTAGGGTTCCGAAGCCGTTACTATAAACAAATAAGACCTCGCGGCAAACTTAACTTTGCCGTTGGAAAACTGTTATCCCCATACATCGACATAGGTCACGGTCAGTTTACCAACCCCGCAAATATTGTTTCGGTAGGTAGTCATAAACAATATAAAAAAATATTTTTCATCACACTTGCATGTAAACAGTATCTAAACATACAGGTTAACTTGACCGCAATGCCCCATATAAAACCCTCGACCTTTCTTCTTACCATGAAACCCAAGGTCGGTAAGTAATTTTTTTTTAATTTATAGCACAGCACACAGGTCATGCAAGTTCAAGCAAAGAGTTTACACGCAATTGTAAAATTGTCTTAAAATGTTATTTAAACAGGAATTTTATTGCAATCTCGCTACATGTTACTTAAATACTCAATTAATATTCTTAATAATCGATTTTAATAGTTGTCTGTAACAAACGTCGTTTTTTTTTACACTCCTTCAGGGCTGTATGTATACCTACGTAAGTATTTGCCCTTAACGTTTCTGAACGAAACATTTGCATAATCTGTAGTCCGCCAGCCATCCGCTTAAAAAAAGTTCAAGTAATTCGTAATAATAGTTGTGATGACTTGTGTGTTTATTTACTCGCAAATGTGATGAAAAACATTGTATGTTTCACGGGCGGTACGGGAATTACGTACCTCGACTCAGAAAGCCCTCAGTCTTCGACTTCGGGCTTCTACTAGAGCCTCGATCGTAATTCCTTACTTACCGACCTTAATACACAATGTACTATTATCTTACCAGTTTGTTGGCGTCACTTATATGTATATTTATGCCAAATTACAGCTTTCTAGTACTAAGAGTCTCTGAGCTAGGCTGCGGACGGACGGACGGACGGACATGGCGAAACTATAAGGGTTCCTAGTTTGACTAAGGAACCCAAAAATCTACGCGGATGGAGACGTGGGCAACAGGTTTATTTACTAAAAAAAACGGATCTTGGCACTTGTCATTAAAGATTTTTCATTACAGGGATCGTAACGAACTTATTGACAGAACAAAGGGGGTAGCCGGGTGTCTTTTCCACTTTGTTTTAGCCATTCTTGCTTTGCTTGCGGCCCCAACGGAAGACCAGCGTTGGCTTCACAGCCAGCACATGCTGAGTTGGGACCGTTTCGCAACATTAGCACATCTGTTCTCTTGTCTCTTTTTCTTCTTTTTTATTGCTATTTTTATTTTTTGTTGTGTTATTGTTGTGAATAAATATTTTACTTACTTACTTACTTACTATTGCATCGGCCTCGGCTGGTCCGTTGGAGAGGGCCTACACGACAACCATAACGCTATTAGCGATTTTTGAAATAAATAAGATTGCCATAAGGGGCCGACGCAATTGATCGTCGGCTTACGTCAATCCTATACGTTTTAGAATTTTCGATAACCGCTAACGTTTGAATTGTGTGTCGTCAAAGCCCCCAGAGTATTATTTGCAGCCATCCACTTTGCATATAAATGTACATTGTGCTCTGTCTGACTGGCTCAGAACACACTCCGTCCAAATTGATGTAACGGGCGTTACATAAATAAATAAATAAATAAATAAGTATCAGGGGACAATCTCACACAAATTGAGTTAGCCCCAAACTAAACCCTAGGCTTGTATTATGGGTACTACAAACATACATACGTTAAATCACCAGAGACCACTTCTTTCCACTTGCTACGATCGCGCGATCTTGACAAATTTCTTTCACTATGGGTACTAGGCAACGATAAACTTACTTATATAGATATAAATACGTAGAAAACGCCCAAGACTCAGCAAATACTCAAACAAGTACTCGCGCTCATCACACAAATATTTGCCCGTACCGGGGATCGAACCCGGGACCGCTAGCTTCGTAGGCAGGGTCACTAGTTCACTACTCACTACCGACTAGGCTACCGCATCGTCATGGCGGTAATGTTTTATCATCACATGACGGTAGATCTCGATGGACAGGCTTCACCAATTAAGTCTTGAGGTGCGCTTACACGGGCAACTTTTAACAGAAACCAAAGATATCTCAGAATCTGACAGAAGCGCATGGAGCTAGTCAAATGAACTTTTGTCGGAATGCCCGAAACAGGTAAATATTTCAAAAACTTAATAATGCTGAACGGCTTCAAAACCGTGTTCCTCGGAATGGTTTTCAAATTGGAGTACCTACTTAATTAAAAAAATATGAACAATCCTAATTGTATAACATTTTAAAAGCAAATTTTTTTACCGAATAGAATAGAGGCTAGTTCATGTCTTATGAATCTTTTGATTAGAGTTAGGACTTTCGGTGGCAAGTCGTGGTTCTAGAATCCATGGAGTCGTTATTTCCTATTTATTAAAATACATACCACTTTGATTTTGACCTTCAGTATTTAAATATTTCAAAATTCATTTATTCATTAAACCGCTAAACCAAGTTAAATTAATTTTGTAATGTAGGATATCTCTGTTGTGAAAGCGTTACAAACAAGCAAATATTAGTAGGAATAGAATAACAGAACTAAAAATGTATTTAGTTCCTTTTTAAATATGACCATACTGAAGGTCAAAATCAAAGTGTCATATATTATAATAATTAGGGAATAGCGACTCCATGCATTCTAAAACCACCATATGCCACCAAAATCCTAACCCTACTTATGATGTAATAGTACCTACACATACACCCGCTAGTTATTTTGTTTAAGTGTCCCCGTTGTTTTGTAAGCTACGGTGTTCTTCAGAAGGCTCTAGATTAAGGTATCAGCTCAAAGGAGGTAATACCTAAATATGACAGCCGCCGGTAGTATCGGGTTACAGTTACCATGCATCCTTTGAAAGACCTACAAATTGAATCTAATAAATTAGTTACATCGGTTGCGATGCCAATATCAAACTATGATCGTAAAAACCGGGACGTGTTGTTGTTGTTTTCGTCAGTATCCGTGTAGGTATATGTTAATTCTGTAAGCTAACGCAAGCCCGAAGCTTTCTTATGTTTTGTGTTCCATTTGCATAAGTTAAAAATGCATAAATGCGACGATTTTATTTGAAATCGTGTCACTTCTTCAATCCAAACAGGAATGAACTTCACCAAATGTTTTCAACTTCTGTATTGACAGCTTTCCTGTACCACGAATAACGCAACGACAGTGGTCATCGACCAACTATAGATATTATTGCGTACGAGAAATAAGGACAGAAGATAATTGCTCGCTATCGCAATATAACTTAGTAACGGTCAGTCTGTTTACATTATTTACGAGTATCTGGTCTCATTAGCCGTACTTTAGATCCGTTATGCAAACGTAAGTTTTTTTTTTATAAGTTTGAAAAGATCATCTATACAACGTGTTACAAAATACCCCGTAAAAAATATAATAAATTAACAAAGCCAAAAATATTGTCAACCCTAGTAAGCTGTCATGTCAGGGAACCGGAGATAGCATAGATTATTTAACAGAGAGGCCTACCTACTAATTTTAATAATTGTCAACTTCAATGGCTTTTCTGTTCCTCATCCACAAAGGTTCAATACTATGCTGTCATTATGCTTAAAGTATTAACTTCAAAAAACGTAAAGACGGAAAAAAAAAATGTTGTCAATTTCAAATCCTCTTATCGATATTCTACAATTTTTCCGTGTTTTTCCATATTTTTTTCCAAAATGACGATGTTTTCTAACTCAGAATATTACGTTATGATGTTATGCGTAGGCCATGAAGATAGCAATTTAAATCGTGCTCGCGAACCGTATCGGCTTCCAAAACTCGACTTGTAATAATAATATGTATCTAATCGAATTCTGTTCATTTTGTTTATCGTTTTTTACCGTTTCGCGAATTATGTAAAAACGTACATAAACATTCTGCGTGGTTTACTCTTTAATTTTACTGAAATAGGGTTTGCACATCAATGAAAAAAATAATGGTTTAATTTTTTTTGGCGGTAAGTCATAATGTGATAGTACGGTTCTCAAATATTGTAAATGGACTTGTTATAATGCACCATTTAACCCCCTTTCGGCTTTACGGGTATTTTTGTAACACCCTGTATAACTTACCTATACTTACAAATAGGTTATATTAAGTTTGATTTCTTACAGCCTAAAACCTTAACGATAACTGCGAAAGAACATTACAGCATGAAATTTGGGAAACAAATCTTTAATATCCAGGCATTTCTGTTTATTCGCCTATTTGTAATTGTTTTGTAGTATCCTGTGCCACTCGAGACGCTAAGACGAGTCTATCTACAACTCGTTTGTTGAGAATGGATCATTCGTTCAGTCCATAGGAGGGAAGAAGGAATCGTACACACATGCAATACCCACGTACATACATTCCTCGGCAGTTTATCTATCTGTCCGGAGTACAAAACTTGACAAAATAACCATATATACATACATACCTTCACGCCTTCATTTCCAGAGTGGGGTAGGCAGAGCTACAGAATTACCAACAACTCCAAAAACTTGTTGATAACTCTGTAACCACAATTTGCACAATTTAGGCTAAGATGTTTAACAGCGCATTAGTGACAGGTTGCAAGCCCATCGCCTAACAGTACTATAAGCCCTTATTCCCTTAGTCGCCTCATACGACATCCACGGGAAGACATGGAATGGCACTATTCTACCCCGGCAACCATAACCATATATTTAGTCTCAAAATTTGTTTTAATAATAATAATAATAATAGTTTATTTCAGATAAAAGCATCCATAATTTGTTAGTAAAATTCTAAAAAGCTATACGCCGAGTTGAAAGTTTTGTGACACATGAAATATTAAATGTCAAATTATCTACTTCGAACATGAAGTTAATATTTTATTGGTTAGTTCCCGATTCGCCGGATTCTTGTTTCGTCGGATTCCCGATTCGCCGGAATTTCATATATAAAATATGTGCCAGTCTGAACTTTTCCCTCAAGAATCCGGCGAAACAAGAATCCGACGAATCAGGAATCCGGCGAATCGGGAACTAACCATTTTATTTCTGTCTCAAGTTTTTCTTAAAACTCTGCGGCGTACGAGTACATAAGTGGATTATAAAGTTTGTTACTTAATACTTGAGTGTCACATTTGAACAGCTCTTAGAAATTGTCAAACGAATGATCCGGACTGAGAATAAAGTTGTTATAATAAAATAGAAACTTACTTTTTTCTACTCGCGTACTATAAACCGCTTATATTGATATCGTCAATGGTATCAGAATACCACCTATTGCGTAACCGAGGCATGAAAACAATTCTATAATAAGCGTTGCCATGGTAATAACCGTTCTATAATCATTATTATAGCATTGTTATTACCATGGTTACGGTTATTCCGGATATTAGTCTTGGCGTTTAGTGAACAATTGACATCCTAATTTGTATAACAAACCGTTAAAAATATTTTAACACAAATTAAAATTAGGTATAGGGTACAGTAGGTTTCGATGGTATCAGTACGAAAATCTTAAAGCAAACGGCAGACGTCCTAGTGCCTATTTTGAGCTATTTAATAAATTTGTCTTTTGCTAATGGAATCTTTCCAAAGTGCTTAAAGCTTTCCGTAGTGAAACCGATTCATAAAAAAGGGGATAGTGAGATCATTGACAATTATAGACCCATTTCTTTAATACCTTTGCTTTCTAAGATCATCGAGAAGGTTATGTATGGAAGAATCTATAGTTTTCTAACAAAATATGAAATACTCGCTACTCAACTAGCTTTTAACCTTGTCAAATGCGTGACAGAAAATTTAGATAACAAAGTACCAACGTCCGTAGTATTATTTGACATGTCTAAAGCCTTCGACTTTGTTTCTCATGATTTGCTACTACACAAGTGTGAAATGTATGGGATTCGCGGAACCACAAACAACTGGTTGAGAAGCTATCTTTGTGGGAGACACCAACTAGTTGAATTAAACAATACTTCATTACACGCAGAAGAGACTACTTATCGTTCGAGTACCAAATCAAATAAAGCGGGCGTTCCGCAGGGTAGCATCTTAGGCCCTTTGCTATTCTTATTATATATTAACGATCTGCCACTAGTAACGCGCCAACATTGTTCTTTATTTGCTGACGACATATCAGTTGTGATTTCAGGCAAAAATAAAGATAAATATAACGACGATATAAACATTACAGTTAAAAATATTATACACTGGCTTACCGATAATAATCTTGAAGTAAACCTTAATAAAACTACTTACATACAATTTACTAATAGACATGGAATCAAGCAGGACATCGTAGTGAAATATAAAAATCAAATAATAATGGAATCAAACGAAGTAAAATTTGTGGGTATAAAAATAGATAGCAAGTGTTCCTGGAAACAACACATTCAATTAATAGGAAGTAAAATAAATCGCTTCTCATACGCGCTCTGGCGACTCGCAAAAATAACAAATCGAAAAACTGCTTTAAAAGCTTACCACGGTTATGTAGGCTCTATCATTAGATACGGAATTTTGTTATGGGGAAACTCAGTGGATATAAAAAGAATCCTTATAGGGCAAAAACAGTGCATCCGTGGCATATGTGATGTCTCTCCTATAACTTCATGTAAACCTCTTTTTCAAAGATTGAACCTTTTAACAGTTCCATGTTTATTGTTTATACATTTTTGAAGTTGCTTGCTTTGTCAAAAATCAGCAACATCGTTTTATGGCGAAAAATCAAGCATGTCACTTTAACACGAGATACCCAAACCGATTAGTATTTCCCAAATGTAAAACGGATTTGTATCGTAGGAACTGTTACCCA
The DNA here is from genome assembly GCA_927399475.2 of Acleris emargana. Taxonomy (NCBI): domain Eukaryota; kingdom Metazoa; phylum Arthropoda; class Insecta; order Lepidoptera; family Tortricidae; genus Acleris; species Acleris emargana. The sequence continues at coordinate 20,929,740 of OV656848.1, read as the reverse complement.
ATGGCAATACAAATCTACAACAAACTACCAAATAGCCTTAAAGAACTACCGATGAATAGATTTAAAGTGAAACTTTTCCAATGGCTGAAACAAAAAACTTATTATTCAATTAAAGAATATCTAAATAACCATTGAAATGTAATTACCGGACTGGCTAAATATTGTAAAAAAATATTGTAATTGGTTTAAAAATATTATTATTGTAATAATAGTAGTTTATGAAATTGTTGCATAAAGAGGGGTATTAAAACACGAGTGTGTGTTTAAGAACCGAGCCGCTAGGCGAGGTTTTTAATAGGATCACACGAGTGTTTTAATACCTGGTTATGTGCAGTTTCATACACTACTTTATCTACTCTCATACATTGCGATTCAACCTACTAAATAAAAGATCAAAGTTAATAAAGTAACTACAGCAAAACGTATTCAATGAATGGCGCCAAAACCTAGCACAAGTAAAAATTGGAATGAAAACTTTTTGTAATTCTGTAAAAATGACGCTTACCGCATGTGCGTTCCATTATAAAAAAATAAAAAATATGGAACCTCGTTGGTGACATTAACTTTTTGGATTAACTTGTATCGTAATGGTAAAAAAATTACTTTATAACATTATTTTCTTAGAGAAATAATGTTATAAAGGGATTTTTTAATTTTTTTTCGGTATTGTGTTTATAAAGTATGCCAATATAAATTCGTTTTGAATTTTATAATTCGAACTTTACGATATGAGAGTAGATAAAATTATTTAGGTAGTGATTTAGATTAAATTATCTTTAATGTAATAAAATTATTGATATGTGTTGTTGCTCAATTAATCTGAATATAATTAAATTAGTTTTTAAGCAAAGCTTTTGCATGCCGATTACGGTTAGATATGTGTTACACCAAATGCTTTATATTAAGACCTACCATACCATATCTAGAGCAAATAAATAAATTTCATTTCATTTCATAAAATAAAAAATAAACTTATTATGTGTTTAAAAATATTTTTTGTTCAGAATACTGAAAATGTATGATTAATATCCATCGATTGGTTACTTGGTTACCATGGATCAATATGGATATCAACAAAATGACGTTTCGTTTGGCATTCCAACTTTTATGATAAATTGTCAGAACTGTTTTAGTAACTATTAAAATTTGCCTGAAATTTGCAAACATTTAGCAATAAAATTCACAAACTACTAACGCCAATCGGAATAATGAAATTGACTTGGCTGACAAGTAAGTATTTGTTAGCAGAAAAATCCAGGAAAGTATACAAGAAAAGTTAACAATTGTTTATTTTTGTCATTATCATTTTAAGCTTGTAGAAAAAGTTATGAATGCAACGGTACATAATTAGCTCTTAAGGTAGGAGTGCCTTAAGAAGCTTCATTATGTAACAGTTACAAAATAACTATTTAGTTTCTGTGTAAATATGTTGAGTTCTTTACGAATCTATTTGAATTTTAAATTTGCAAATATTTGGGAAACATGACAGTAAAATATTATGGTATCTAAGTTCTGATCTGACGATCGAGTCAGAATGTAACTCAATCTAATGTAATTATTTTTGAATTAATATCATCTTAATTTTCTTTGATTTAGTACCTAGTTAATTATGTTAACGATCTCAATTTATTTTTTTATTTTTTGGCATGCAATGTAATTTATATTGTAATGTTACATTGACGAATAAATAAAGTAAACTAACTTAATAAAACAGTCTACGACATTTCATCAATGGTAAAAAAAAACAAAAATCATCAAAAGCTTCTTGGTTTTTTACATGCCATGAAGTGATGATGTAACTATCCAACCATCCGCTGACTTTCCAATATCTGATGTATTCCCTTTGAAAACTTCTCCACCTTTCCCTTTCATTACAAGGGCTGATGTGCAAAATTTGATTAAATTAAATGTTTAGACTCGTCAAACCCTGACCCATATACCGTATCTGTTCTATCACCAAGTTAACTTTACCGCTGGAATCGGCGTTTTTGATGCAGGTTACTTTAAGGTTAATACGCAGAGGTTTTAGTGTATAATTTCACCACTGGCATAAATAACTTGGTAGTAAGTTTACGAGGAAAGTTTTTACCGTAAAACCTTCGGTAGCTTATCGGGGCTATTCCCTTCCTGGGCTGTTTTTAACTGTTTATTAACTTGTTATTGTTCCTAGATTCTTATATTGCTTTTGTTATGAAACGGCGGTTTTATTGTTTTTAAGAGTTTTGCGTTGTAAGTTGGAGAAAGTATTTTTAGGGTTCCGTAGTTACACTAGGAACCCCTATATTCCGCCTTGTCCGTCCGTCCGTCCGCAGCCTAGCTCAGTGACTCTTAGTACTAGAAAGCTGTAATTTGGTATAAATATACATATTAGTCACGCCAACAAAGTAGTAAAATAAAATCTTGAAAAAAAAAAACGAAGTACGCGTAACGTATCTTACAAAAATATGCGTGGTTGTGAAAACAATTTTTGATTAAGGTCCCCGTTTATGAAATATTAAGCTTTAAAGCTCTAATTTTTGTTAGAGTCACGTGTCCGACTACAGCCAAAACTACAAATACATAAAATCAGAAAAATATCTTAAATGATAGCACATATAATGAATTTAATAGGAAAACAATCACTACTAAGTAGACTTCAGTGGTTATTGAGTTACAAACAGTTTACATGTGTATACTTACCGAAAACTTATCTGCGGTGTTGGTAAACTGACCGCGACCTGTGTCTGGGGATAACAGTTTTCCAACGGCAAAGTTGAGTTTGTCGCGAGGTCTAATTTGTTTGTAGTAACGGCTTCGGAACCCTACACTGAGCATGGTCCGACATGCTCTTGCCCAGTTTTTCTTTTTATACCGGGTTTGTTACAAATTACAACAGAATAAGCACAATATTTTAAATTTATGATGGTCTTCATTGTATTTAATTACAAAAACAATATCAAGCAAAAGCCCAGAATGGGTTTCTATTAATAAATAGATGAAACTCTTGATATACATAACTCTTTAATTAGCCAACCAATTATCATGAAATCTAAATAACAACCATCTTTGAACTACCATTGAAAAAAAACATCAATAACTATGCCACAGATAAGCACAAAGCTACACAGATACATAAACTCTCATCATAGCTGGGCATTAACTCGTCAATCCGTTAATCGTTAATTAACGAAGTTAACATTTTGATTAACGGATTAACTTTTAAGTTAACTTTCAAAAATGTTAACGGACACGTTAACTTCCGTTAATAATGCAGAAGTCCGTTAATCGTTAATCCAATGCCTACTATATACCGCACGGCACCGGCGCGAAAAACAGGTTCGGACAAGTATGCCAACTTGCCGCGGCATTTCAACTAAAGTTCCGGTTGATATGGAGTTTAAGTGGCGGAGGGAGCAATGCGAGTAACAACGATGATGACGAGGAAGACTTTTTCAATTCTGTCACTCAGTCTATAGAAAAACCAAAGAGCTCCAACTCTTTAAAGAGTAAAGCGCAAAGTCTCGTTAAAATGTCGCTGGACATGAAATCAAAAGACTCGTTCAACGATGCTGCATTCCTCGGGGAACAGATATTCATAAATCTATTCATTAAATACAATACTGCTATACTCTCAAGCGCTGCAGTTGAACGTCTGTTTTCTACGGGTAAAGACATTTTAGCACCAAAACGAGCCTCACTTTCAGACGAGAACTTCAACATGTTAATGTTCATCAAGGCGAATTACACACCTTATGCCCGACGATTAAATTACACATTTGAATTATACAAGTATTTTGTTTTGTTCCTATCCTGTTAACTTCCAGAACCTAAATCAACCGGTTTTATAAGTTCACTAACGCAACGACATAAAAATGCATTTTTTTACACATATTAACGGATTAACGATTAACGTTAACTTGCGTTAATTCTTCCTAAATGTAACGCTTTAACGTTTAACGAAGCTAACTTTTTTTGTAGCGGATTAACGATTAACGGAGTTAACTATTTGCTTAACGGTGCCCAGCTATGACTCATCCATGTTAAACACACCTCTTATTGCGTGGGGGTTAGAGGGCATTGGCGCATTGGGTAAGATTGTATGAACATTATTGTCACTTTATTTTTCAGCGTCCCCGGGTGATTTTATTATAGAGGACCTCAATATACACATAAATTTATAAAATTGAATGCGTGAAATAATATCGGAGCGGAAATATTAAAGATTTAAAGTATTCAGTTTAAGATTTGAGAAAAAATTTCGACCAACGGATAAAACTGTGAATACTGTGATGCTTATCCAATCAAATATTTTTAAACTCCCGACGCAAAAAGAGGGTGTCATAAGTTTGATATGTAAGTGTATGTGTGTGTGTGTTAAACGGACGAACCAATTTGGATGCGGTGTTTTTTATGCAATATGAAGGCACTCGTATTTATGTAAAATACATTAAATTAACTTGGTGTTTTAGCGGTCAGCCGTTTTGCTTTGGCTCCTTCCTGTAGTAGCCTGACTTTTGCTTTGTAATTCTTTTTTTTTAATGGCCAGCTGTTTTTAATTCACCTCTTTTTTTCTTTCTTTACCTACTGTTTACTGTTTGTTGTTAGAATTAAGAAATTCTAACTAATAATTTACTGCCTTGTGTCACTTAGGGTCTGTTGTTTGATCAGTAGTTAAACTAACTAATCTTCAAAAACCGTAACTATATAGTTTTTCTCAAGGAAATGTGTCAAATTTTCGATTCCTATATCGAATTTTAACAATAGGTTGAGTTAACTACTGATCAAACAACACGGGCTTAGGACCCCTTTGAGATATGGTGGACATTTCCTTGAGATTGAACCATTAGCGACCGTTAGCGATTTTTTAACGATTAGTTAGCTTTCCCGTGGATGTCGTAAGAGGCGACTAAGGGAATAAAGGCTTGCAGTAGTATTAGGCGATGGGCTTGCCACCTGTCACTAATACACTGGGAAACATCTTAGCCTGCTTGTGCAAAATGTGGTTACAGATTTATCAAGAAGTTTTAAGACTTGTTGGTAATTCTTTAACTCTACCTACCCCACTCTGGGAATGAAGGCGTGAGTTTATGTATGTAGTTAGCTTTACTTCTGATCAAACAACAGGACCTTAGAAGATTGTTGGTACTAGAATTCGAAAGAAAAGAGGTACAGTAATTGATAAAAGCACCATCTATTGTAGAATAGCAGAACTCTGAGCAAGACCGAGATAGCGCTCCTTGGAGCTTATACCATAAAATACGAAAGAAACAAGTATTTATTTCAGGCTATTAACACTAGATGGCACTAACGTTAAGTTATAATTCTAACATTCTGAAAAAAAACAGTAATATTTAGCACATAATTATTCCCTTTATGTATTCCGTTTCTTCGTACAGTCAACAGCATAAATAAGTGATCATTTCTGTACCTTGTCGCTTTCAATCGTTTCACAATTTTGTATAACATTTCAAACACAACGTTAAAGTGACAAGATACATAAATGATCACTTATTTATGCTGTTGACTGTACAACAGATATCGTCTATTTAACTTTGACTCAGACTCATACGGTCAACTTTCGGATATATTTTTGGAAATTATTTAAAGTGACATCTTTCGGAACTTCTTAATGCCAATTCGGAGTCGCTCTCAATGTGTTGATATGGTGATTACTGCGATTTACAATAGATGGCGATATTACTAAGAACTAGTATACTTATGTCGTTGCCAAATAAAATGGTATGATAAGATTTGGAAATAAAACTATTTAACAGTTTTAAAAACATTTATTGCAAACACATCTTAATATCGATAAGTAGGTAGGTACTCATTAACAATAATTACAAATCTTAGGTAAATGCAGATCAGATCAGGTTATACGACGCTCAGTCTTCGTAGTACAGGAAGTCCTGAAACAAAGGATGTAATGTTACGTCACAGAGAAAGATGAGATCAACCTATACTTTAGGAAAAACCGTATTATGAAGTGTCAAAGCTTGCAAAGGTAGGGAGCGGGATGGAAATATTTATTATTATATTTGTGTTAGAAACTTTTTTTTTTGATAGGTATAGAGTAACATTATATTAAAAAAGTGACCGTTAATTTAAAATATGGAAAAAAATTGTAGTAAGTTACGGGATTGTTTTATATGTGTTATTCAGTCTAAGCCTTAACCATACTATACTTTATCATAATAAGAATAAGTATCCCTTCATTTTGCGTAGTCGGGTAACAAAGAGGTAAAACTTTTTATAATTTTATACAAACCACACGCTTCTTTCTTCTACACACACAACAACTATCGATATCGATAAAAAAAAGTTTCTAATACTAGCAAGATTGTGACAGTCTTATGTTTTGCCGTGAAAATTCCGATCTCTGTTTATAATGATAATGATACCGATGATAGCGCCGACCCATTACAACTAGTAATGGTTATTTCTGTCACTATACTGTCGCGTGTATTGTTGTTATTAGTGATGGGCGGCTTGTAAGTTTCAAAAGTGAAACTTTCACCTAAAATTTCATGTAATATTCCGAAAGTTACCAAAGTGATATCATTTAATTTCTGAAAATGACTAAAGTGAGATATAACGTAGGTAACGGAAATTTTTCAGGAAATTTAAATGAAATTATAATTGTTATACATTTTAATGAACATAAGTATGTATAATAAATATCAATGAAATTTACTTTTGTCAGAATCATTTCCATCTAATTATATAACGTTCAGAATCTATAATTTTCGCAGATAAGGAAAGTTTTATAATGTTTCAGAAATCGCTCATCACAAGTTGGGTCAAACGCACACAAAAAACAAAAGTTGTCTCTCCTGTGGTCAATAGTTAAAGGCTGGTGTGCATATAAGATATGTTTTTATCTGATCGGGCCAAAGTAGACCTGACGCCGTATATGCGGATATGGGTTCAGCTAGAAAATTAGGCCTTAAACACGTTAACTTCGGGTATGTCCACAGGAAAGACGCGAACCTATTTAACTCTGCGTATGACCCAGTTACCACTGTATATACACATATCAAGTAAAACAAATAGCAGATTTATCAAAAAAATTGCTCGGCTCCATGTGGTTTTGAATTTCAGTCCGTGGTAAACCAAACGGGCACAACTTCCACCGCGGCTACTGTCACTTGTTATCGAATTTTGGAATCAATATTCGCTCTACTGATGTCAGAAGTAACTGAAATTTGTCATGAAATTTAATTGAAATTTATGCGGTAACTTTTCTTTCAGAAACATTTCTGTAATTTTAAACAGTTGAAATATTTCACCGTTAAGGAAACATATGAAATGTTTCAGAAATTGCCCATCGCTTGTTGTGATCAACACTACCTGGACACTAACGCAACAAGCTTACTATTAAAAAGCACGTGCCGATAATGGCCGCCTTGATTGTAACGTTGACAGTACGATAATACGTCAAAAGCAGGGTGGTTTTACCCAGAAGAAAAGAAGCCCTGATCGTTGTTTCTGACACTACTAGCGCGTATAGTTGTTGCGGTCACTACTAGCGGTATACTAACGCTAGCGCAATACACTTACTATTAAAAAGCAGGTGCCGATGATGGCTGCCTTGATGTCCACAGAGGCGTTGTTCGGGAAGGTGATCTGGTAGTTGTCACTGTCGGTGAACACCTCCCGTGCGAAGCCGCCCCAGCGCTTGCCGATCACGCCAACTTGCTCCTTCATGGTGTTGAACAACTGGAAAATTAACAAGATACATACATACATACATACCTTCACGCCTGTAATCCCAGAGTGGGCTAGGCAGAGCTGCAGAATTATAACTTTTAAAAGTTGTTGATAATTCTGTAACCACAATTTGCACAAATAGGCTAAATGAAATGAAATGAAATAGTTTTATTCCGGAAAACAGGTTCCATAAAGAGCACAAAAGAAAAGAAAAGAAAAATACAATAATGTCATAATTAAACTAAAGAAAGTGCTTGCAGCGTGGGCGGCGCCACGGGTCACCCGGATCCCGCGATGACAGGCTTATGGTAGCCCCTCCAACGCTCGTGAAGCGGACTCGCGTCCCACTCCCTTACCACCGAAAGCAGAGTGTTGGAGGAGGCGTAGATAGCCCTTCTGGCGGTAGCGCTCCTCGCGGCTAAGATGTTTACCAGCATATTAGTGACAGGTTGCAAGTCCATCACAGTTTCCACTTACCATCAGGTGGTCTGTGTGCTCGTTTGCCTTCTCTATGCCATAAAATAAATAGGTTAATACCAAAAATTGGGTATGTACCCAGCCAGGTAGTTAATTGTCCTCAGGAAAGTCAGCTTACTCTGAAGTCAGAATCGCCCGTGGTCGACACCGGCCCCTTGACCCTGAGCAGGGGCTGGTCGTTGGAGTCGTTGATGTTGAGGACCGGCTTGAAGAAGGTCATCTCCTGCCGGACCACGCTGACCAGGCTGCCGCACACCGTGACGTCCATCTTGTCAGGACCGAAGGTGTATGGGCGGCGGAGGCGGACCACCTGAAAAATGGAGGGGGTTTAATTGGATATGGAGCGATTATACTGGTACGATGAGATATATTTATTAACTCGAGAGTAAATGATGACGTCATCACTTTAACGGTGTGATTGCGATGTTGAAAAAGAGGAGGTTTTACCAAATTGGAAGAAAATCTTGGTTGTTAGCGATATATATTTTGATAACAGAGTTTTTTTTATTGTGGAATGACCAGCGATTAACCTCTATCTTACCTGGTGGTAAATTATACTAAAATATAGGATGGAACTCGTTGGTTTTTTTACAAACGCGTCTAAATATGAAAATGACCTTAGTAAAGTGCAATGTGCACATCACACTAAAAGCATCGTAAACAAACCATTACGCGGGGTGCGGTGGATCGATGCCCACGGGGTATCGGGGGGTGGAAACGGGAGCTGGTGGCAAATTATACCTACATTGCAAAAAAATGATATTAAAAAAGTCCTTTGTGATGGATTCAGAATGTGACCTTAAGGAATGGACGCCTGACCCTCCATAGAACTGTGTCACAGTGGCGATTTACGCTTCAAGTTGTAAGGAGTGTCAAACAAATTATTTTATAATGGCACTGACACCGTTCTATGGTGGATCAGGGTTCCATTTGGCTGATAGTACCCCGGACAAAATTTATCGGCTACACATAAGAATTACTTAGACTATCGTGCCGTCACATTCATCCTTATTCTTATGTCCACTTTCGTAGAATGCTTATGGTGGTGCCGTTCACTCGTAGATTGAGTAGATTTGTAATGCCACATAATGGAGTTTCCAAAGCGACACTTAACATTCACTACGAAAAATAATAATGAAAGATATTTTCGATTGTTCATTTATTAATGATGAACAAAACTTGTTACTTTTCTTTATCTAACCAAATGATGATTTTTACATAGTTATTTAGAGGAGCTCTTAATTCACATAGATATATATATATATTTTATGGCGTTAAATAATATCGGAGTGGAGTGGAGATGATATTGAAGATTTAAGTCAGATTAAGTCAGGTATGAAAATTCAAATATCTCGGCTCCGATGCATTTAAAAGCACATGCCATAAGTACATGCACATGCACATTACATTACAAAATATGTTTATTTTCAAAAATTCTATCACAATTTACCACTTTTTCGATTGGCCGCTCACCTCGAAAATGTATGACTTTTAGAAAGGACAACACTTCTACCCAAACCCCTTTGCTAAAGCTATAACACGCCCAAAAGTGAAGCTTCTAAAACACAGCATTAATTATTCCTTTATAAATTCAGGGGCTCTATCCTACTTGTTAAAACCATATTGCTTTTGACATGGTTCGTCAATGTTATGATAGCTTTTATTTACTTGAAAATAATGGCGTACGAGTAAACATTACTTATCAAAAGTAGGTCCACCGCCTGCCATGTATTTTTGTCATTGTTATTTCTCTGTCCAAGTTTGTCTGGAAGAGATCGCTAATTAGCGGTAAGACCGCCTGTTGTTTACCTATAGTTAAAATGTACTGTTCCGTGTTTTGTTTTGTTTTTTTTTTGGTGTTTAATAAAGAGTATTTGTATTGTATTGTATTGTATTGTTTACAGCAGTGGGCTCCCGGTCTAACATGGTAAAGGTCAATGGCATTATCTAGCTATAAGGAGACCAAACGAACCTCCGTCACAAACTCAAGCGTGCCCAAAGGGACAATTTCACTAAGCCACTAGACTTAAGTGGAGATTGCACGAAATTCTACTTTAAGTTTTCTATTTTTAGACTGGCGTCTTATATAACGTTATTACAAAGGACAAAAAAAACGAACCTAATAAAAAAAACGCCTCAACATATCAAGGCCTATTTTAGTAAAAATACGCTGCGTCACTTTTAACAAATTAAAATTTGAACCATTTATAAAACCTGTTCAAAATTTGTCGTCTTACACCCACTTAGAAATGTCGTTTTTGAAAGCAATCAAATAATTTTATTAATCCTTTTTGTTTTTTTTTTGGGTTGAAAAGTATCATTCAGCTCATAAGGCATTTTGTTTGTCGAATTCTATTTAAGTGGGGTCAGCAAGAAATTAAATTGGATTAATTAATGATTGATCACTCATCATATTATTATCCCTTCTATGGTGGTATGGAATGGATCGCTAACCAGCGATATAACTAAGAATAATTTTAATCGTGCTATTTCTCTGTAACGTTCCTGTGTTTTGTAGAATAAAGTGATTTGTATTGTGTTGCATTATATTCTTCGAAATAATCACATAGACTTACTGCTGCTGCTGTTCAGGAAAAACATTATTAACGCAATTATTTTAAACCACAAAAACCAGGATAAATTTACCATGTTGCAGACATACATTTATCCTTATTCGCAGACAATGGACCCGATTCTACGTGCACGACGCTTAAATAACCTAGAACTAAATTGTCTAATTTTAAGACATATTTCAGACGGCAGATCGAACCAATGCTATTCCAAAATGTCAAGCTGACAATGTATAAGACCGCCTAAAATAAGAAGCGTCAGATTCAAATTAGCGCTGTCATGGCGCTGTTATTTGATTATGACAGCTGCTCATAGAATAGCAAAGTGTTTTAGCGACACCTAAATAAAATTAGGCAGTTTAGAGGCCACTGCAGATTCGGGTCCAATGTATAATTTATTAAATCAAGTTAGCGTCTTGTTGGTTCTAATGACGCTTTAAAGTGAATAGGGAATATTAGTGACGTTTTTTCACAGCTTCAATAAATCCTAATTCATGTAGCAAACAGTAGAGAAAATCATTTTTTTCAATAACTTAAATAATAACCAAGATATAAGCTAACATAGATTTAATCCTATCTCTTTCTAGACAAACAGAATTCAACACGAAGTTTATTTTATATGGCCGCCCTTTTACATGACGTCACTGTCACAGTGCATATTGGATCTCTCTGAGATTTATCATCATGAGCATACCTGGGATAACTCGGGGCAAGTTCTAGGGATTTGATATCGATAAAAATGATGTCGATATAATTAAATTAATACATGTGCACATTGAACATTCTCGATTACTGTAAAGAGGTTCGATGTCATATCTGATATCGAGCCTCTTAAGATAATAAAATTATGCGAATGTCATTTCAATCAAAATGACAATTTACTGTCAGTGCCATTCATATCTTAGAGTAAGAATAATACACGAGGTAATATTCCGCAACGTTTGTTACAAAGTCCAAAATAATCATGCCGCCCAAGAAACATCCACGCCCACGCGAATATTATATTAACTCGTGGATTAGTGAATATCCTGACATACAACTACGTGAGTCAAAATTATTTTGCTCTAAATGTAATGACAATTTCTCCAGAAAAAATACAATGTAACGCGTCACGTTAAATATATAAATATTGTATCGACATCTTTTTTATCGATATCCAATCCCTAGAACTTGCCCCGAGTTATCCCAGGTATGATCATGAGACATTAGATCTATCATCATTTCTTGGCCGATTTTGTCAAACCATTTCGCTTTTGACCTTTTATCGAATTGTTAACGTTTTGATAGCTCTTATTTACCGGAAAGTAATGGCCGAGCAGCTTGTAAGTTTCAAAAGTGAAACTGTCACTTAAATACATACATACATACCTTCACGACTGTAATCCCAGAGTGGGGTAGGCAGAGCTACAGAATTACCTACAACTTTAAAAACTTAAATTTCATTCAATATTCTTAGTTACCAAAGTGAAATCGTTTTATATCTGAAAATGACAATTGTTGACATGTAACGTCAATAACGGAAACTTTTTATGAATTCTAAATGAAATTTACTTGTATCAGAATCAATTCCATCTTATTATGTAACTTTCAGAAACTGTAATTTTCGCAGATAAGGTAAGTTTGGCAATGTTACTGAAAATTCAAATACAATATTGTAAATCGTCATCTTGGTTTGCTCATTGTCTTAATACCAGCAAAGTGTAACATTAACAAACGTACAACAACGAAATCTAATGAAAATAATTTTTATTACTCTACGAACCTCTCTGTCTTGCGTATCGTAAAGGTTAATCTTGAACGCGCGGTCTTTCCCGCCGAACATCCTGCTCAATGCGCCGGAGTCTTCCTTCGCGTACAGGAGGACATCGCCATCTGGCGACATCACCACGTACTTGTTGTTTGCGAAGTGGGTGGTTTTCTGTCGGATCTTTACAGCGCTCAGCGACTCTAATGCCTTGAGTCCTGAAAATAAAACAAGTGATCTAATGAATAGGGAACGGAATTTTCGGTGCGGCTTTTGAGTTGTAGGGAGAGAACACCGCTGTTTATCGATTTTATCGGCAAATCAAGTTTATTTATTTATTTATGTCTTTATTGAATAAAACATAAAATTTTCCGATGACACTTATGTACTCTTTTCAGGGGTCAATGATGAAAAACGTTCGAAATATCGAGAAGTTAAATCCGTTTAAATTGCTTCATTAAAATCAGTAGGTATAATAACGAAAACCATTATATTTTATAACTTGAGAATAGATCCCTCTGAGACCACTTAACGTTTATCATCATCATCATCATCATGTCACTGCTGAACATAGGCCTCCCCCAAGGCTCTCCACTCAGACTGGTCTTGTGCTTCTCGCATCCACCGCGTTCCCGCAATCCTTACAAGGTCGTCACTCAATCTTGTTGGAGGCCTACCTACAGCTCGTCTCTCGGTCCGCGGACGCCACTCAAGAACCTTCTGACCCTATCGGCCATCAGTCCTGCGAGCGATGTGCCCCGCCCATTACCACTTAAGTTTAGCTATTCTTCGGGCTATGTCGGTAACCTTAGTTCTACTGCGGATATCATCATTTCTGATTCTATCACGCAGAGAAACCCCGAGCATAGCCCTCTCCACAGCCCTCTGAGTGACTTTGAGCCTCCTTATGGGGCCCATTGTTAGCGCCCACGTCTCAGATCCGTAGGTCATCACTGGCAACACACACTTAACGTTAGGTGGCGTGTTTTCTACGTTTTGATTGATATAATAAAAGAGAAAATATTACTTTATAAAATAAATTTTCGATATTTCAAACTTTTACCATCATCGACCGCTGAAAACAGTACTTACCTACGAGTATCATCGGAAAATTTGAGGTTTTATTTAATAAAGACAAAAAAGCCATCGATTCGTCGATAACATCAATAAACAGTGGTGTTCTCTCCCTACAACTTGTCAAAAGCCGCCCCCACAATTCCTTGCTCTACTAATAAAATTTAAGGTATGAGTTTGGAGCCATAAAACGGTTATTTTGTTTGTCACCTACGATCTTCCTAGACAGGTTAGGTTATTTAAAACTCTGTAAGTGATGGACTGACTAACAGACAACGCTCAGTCTAAACCGCTAAACTTAAGGACTAGGAATACTCCTCAGGTACCCTAGAGGTGCACAAAGCCAGAATTTTTCGAAAAACGAACCCTAACGGAAAGAAGTAGGAAGCGGGAAATTAATTATTTTTCTTACTTAAGAACTTTAATCTTAATTAAGTCAATAAATTGTTTATTTTCAAAGTAAAAGGTCAAATAAACGAACACACTGCGTTGGAATTATATCATTTATCATTGGTCAAATTAAATACACTTTCTCTTTATTAATTTTAAACTTTAGAATGCGCTGAAAGAAAGAAACAAAATAATTTATTCGTGACATGCATAACAAATAACAGATTAACAAATACACGAAGATAGTAGCCACGAAATGGTCCCAACTCAGGCAGCGTAATGCTGGCATTAAAGCCAGCGCTGGTCTTCCGTTGGAACCATCAAAAGACAAAGTACCTATGTAATCTAATTTCTTGTCCTCTTTTACTTAGAAAAAACTTAACTTAATCTAAACCTTCAGCGTCTAAAAGATCTTCTGCAAAGATAAGCCATTTGTGTGTTAATTAATCTATTAAAAGGTCGTGACCTGACCGCAGATAGTGTTGCTGCTATACGTAAACAAACACTGAGTCAGGCCATTCCACTACACGTAATGCTGATCAAATTGTTGACAAGGTCATACCTAAATGTAGCTGAAACAATGCCAAAACAATTATACTAAGTGACCCTACATACTGGATGCGTGCAGAGTTCTGACATATCAGTGACAGACCGGTGGTAAAAACCAGCGTCAAGGCTAGTAAGCCTGACACCATGCTGAGTGGCAACCTTCCGGTGTTAATTTTAGATTAAGTACTCTAAAATTGTATTACTCAATTTTTTTATAGTATTTTTGTTGTTGTACACACACAATGACATACATACATACCTTCACGCCTGTAATCCCAGAGTGGGGTAGGCAGAGCTACAGAATTACTTACAACTTTAAAAACTTGTTGATAATTTTGTGACCACATTTTGCACAAATAGGCTAAGATGTTTACCAGTGTATTAGTGACAGGTTGCAAACCCATCGTCTAATAGTACTACAAGCCTTTATTCCCTTAGTCGCCTCTTATTTGTTGTTGTTTATGTTAATTTTATTTTAGCACCGAATAAACGACTTCTATTCTATTCTACATCGATTTTGTAGACCAGAAGAACTGAGACGAGAATGCGATTACAAACTATAAATTGTTTGACCAACAATTAATTGTTTGTTTGTAAACAGATTCTCGTGTTCAAGATCACGTCGTTCAAGAACGCCTATGACATGACCAGCTGTGGAAGGCTTTCGGCTGACAAAATAAAAATAAACAATCTATAGTAAGGAATGAAATGAAAAAATAATAAAAAGGTACGTAGATACATACATTAAATCACGCCTGTTTCCCAGAAGGGTACGCATCGACCACTTCTTTCCACTTGCTACGATCTTGACAAAAAAAATAAAAAGTAAGAAATGAGAAAGTCAAGAGAGAAATGTAGAATAAAAGAAAATGTAGTGACTAATATTGAAAATGGTATGCTTTGATGGTTCGGTGATTTGGAAAGGATGGATGAAAGAAGATTGACGAATGAGATATACAGATCCAAAGTGAGTGGAAGGGTCGGAAGGGGCCGCCCTACACATACTTTTTCGAATCAAATCGGAGAAATACTGGAAAAGAGCCGAATCTAAGTATCCGAAACCGACGTGCGTGCATGACCTCGATGTATGAATGTGGAAGAAGCGAAAAAAAAGGTCAAGATCGTAGCAAGTGGAAAGAAGTGGTCTCTGCCTACCCCTCTGCGAAACAGGCGTGATTTAATGTACGTATGTATGTTTGACGACGCGCTGGCCTAGTTGGTAGTGACCCTGCCTACGAAGCTAGCGGTCCTGGGTTCAAATCCCGGTAAGCGCAGATATATGTGTGATGAGCGCAAATATTTGTTCCTGAGTCAATGATGTTTTCTATATATTTAAGTATATATTTCTCTATTTAAGTATTTATATCGTTGTCTAGTATCCATAGTACAAGCCTAGAGCTTAGTTTGGGACTAGGTCAATTGGTGTGACATTGTCCCATGATATTTATTATTTATTGATATTTATGTAATAAAATCGATCGATACATCGTGTTGCATTGTATAATTGCTGCTCGTATATATTTTAAGAAAAATATAACCTTGTGCTAGTACTCACCTGGTTGTGTTGAGTTCGCCATCACACTCAGTCAGATCCTCACTGCACTTAACAGTCAAATCAGGCCACTTTATTAATCTTTCACTGTCTGTCTGTTATCACCACTTCACTTTTCAGTCTATAAAATTATATTCCTGTATAATCTGCACTTATCACGAAGAAAATTTATTACGCTGGAACAAAGACATATTCGTATAAATAAATGGGTTAGAAATATCAGACAATGTCACAACGAAAATAATAATATATACCTACATAATAAAACGCACTGCTAGATCAAAACAGTAGTAACTCAAAGTATAACTGTATTTTGAAATCAACTTTATTACAACTTCTATGAACTTGAAACAAAACTAATTAGCAAGGATTTTGAGCTGATACTGTATTGATCTCGCTGTGCGAATTATGTTGATTAGGCCCCTAAGTAGTTAAGGTCATTGCGACATATTTAATAAGTCGAATAATTAACGCTAACGTAAATAATTGTCGACAACAGACAAAATATATGGAATTGAGATAAGAGGTTTATAACGATTACGTTCACAGAATGCATCTTGTCTAGGGACTACAGAAATGGCATGATAAGATGAGATAAAATACCTTGGTATTTATTTTCAAATGATTAACATTTGACTTTGACGTTTGAGTCTACCATTTTAACGGAGATGGGCGCGGGCAAGATCGAGACCTGCGGGCTTATTAGCCGTGTTTATCGATGTGGATAAACATGGATGCAACAACTGTCTCTTTCTCACCAGCGGGCCGCGGCCCATCAAATCACCAGGGGTGTTATTCTCTTAAAAACAGCGTTTGGTCGGTCGAACGAGAGAACGAGTCAACGCGGCGCAGCGGCAACTTTAAGTAGTCCCGTCAGAGCATACAAAACACATTTTAGCACGTGCATTCTCAATTAGGCAGCAGGGCTTCTGTTGCTAAGAGTGAACGAACGTATAAGGCTGCCTAATTAAGAATGCACGCAAAATGTGTGTGTATTATAATAGGTAGACACAAAAATTACTATTGCTATAACTACAAATAATAATAAAATTAAATTAAAAATGACAGGGGTCCCATACAAAAACGATCCAGAACCCTTCGGTGGCGACTCCGGCACGCACTTGGCCGGTTTTTAATAAGACTTAGCTAAGCGATATCGTAAACTGAACGTCCTCATTCCACCTCTTCCGACAACACGTCGGGCTATTTCTATTAAAATTATATTTATACGAATGTTCACTTTGCGTCAGATTTTAAATTAAGACGCCGAGCAATATTATTTCGATTATGACTTATTAGTTAATATCGCGTGCGGCTGGAAATAGAAAATGGGCGTGATTTGGCGTAGCCGCTTAGGCAAAGAACAACAATACGAGTTCGCTTAGGTTTATGATGGCACGAACATTTTTCCTTTTTTCCCTCTATCTCTCTCGTAAGAGAAACTACGCAGGTTATTTGTTTATTTTATTTTATTTAATATTCATAGATTTATATAATGCTAGACTACGTCATACCATTGTAATATTAAATATATTTAAAAAATGACCGACTGCTGAGTTTCTTGCGGCGTTTCTTCTCAGCAGTGGTCTCGTCTTGTGAAGCTCTGGTAGATTCTTGACGTGTAAAAGTGCCCGTGCGGCCTACTTACTGAATAAATGTCTATCTTTATCTACAGGGTTATTGGTAAGTCGACCTATTCCCGTTAGGAGGTGATAGGGGTGACTATTTGCGATAATTTTGACCCTCATATGCATTATGCAAAAGTGAACCATTTTTGAGTTATCGCGTTTTTTAGTTTTTTTTTAAATTAGTCAGAAATTCAACTTGAAAAATTTATTACAAAAAAAATATCAATTTAAATCTTTTTTTTCTGATTTATAAATACTATTAAACACTGGTTATTTCTCAATATTAAAACAATAATTTTCGGTCCAAATTTAAAAAAGCGAGACGGAAAACAATTTTTTTTAAATATTTTTTTGCGATCGCTTTCCACTAAAATGCCTTAAAAACAAAAAAAAACGTTATAAAACTTGGCTTGCAGATTATTTTAAAAACTTAACTGTTTTCTTAGCTCTATAAAAATGCATAACAACTAGGAACTTACATACATACATACATTAAATCACGCCTGTTTCCCAGAGGGGTAGGCAGAGACCACTTCTTTAAAAAACTTATTTAAAAAAAAACTGAAAAAAGTCATCAAAAAGGAAGCGGGCGGAAATTCGTCTTCGAACTAAACAAAAGTCAGAAATGAAACTTCAAAAATTAAAATAAAAAAAAATACCAAATTTAAATCAACTTTTTTTATTTGCTTTTGTACAAGATGAAATTGCTGTTCTTATGCAATTAAAAAAAAAATATTATCAGTACACGTTTGAGAATGCGAGGCCGAAAACTAAAAAATAATTACATGTATTTTTATCAAACTCCAATTTTACCCTCCCAAGCTAATACACAGTAAGTCAGATAAAACTCCTGTAGCAATATCAACCTTATTACCAGACCTAGGAATATACGGGGCAAAGTTAAATGACAGCTAGGGATTGCTATATCGATAAATCGAATTATCGATACTTTTCCCATATACTAGTGATTGCTACAAACTTTTCTTGTGAAAATAAAAAAAATATTGACATTGTGCAAATTAAACCAACATAGTTCTGGTTATTCTTTATTTTAAAATATTTTTTTAACCTCCACTCATCATCATCATATTTTTTTTCCTTAATGTGTATTTCAGAGTGCCTTTCCCATTTAGGTACTATTATTAATATAAACGATCAGAAATTGCTAGGAGAAAAAAAAATTATAATGAAGAATGAAGGTTAAAAAATCCTTTTAAATAAAGAATAACCAGAATTATGTTGTTATTTTGTTTCCTTTGCATACTTTCAATAAAAAATAGTAAATATTTTCATTTTCAATTCATTTTTTCATTTTGTTTCACATGAGGTGCTAAACAATTAAACATACATAACAACTGTGTTCGTTCTTCGAAACAATTTGAAACATTCGAAATTCAAATTTTATTTCAAACTTTAGCGGAATCTGTCAAAAATCAAAACAGATCATATTACTAACCACTGACCAATCACAACACACACGTAACGCAGACAAAAAACAAAACAGTGCCGATTCTGAATTTGAAAATCGAATTGCGATTGGTTTGTCACGCGACTAGCGGTTGCCGCGGCCGCGTCGAGACTGACGTGACCTTTTTGGAATTAATCGGATCGTAGTCACAACGCAAACCGAAGTTTCGTCAGATCCGATTACCGGACGCACTTTCACTAGAAAATAGTTTTAAAGAGCGCCCACACCGAAGAGTAGAATACGGTGTCCTTGTGTAAACAAAAGACGGGGTCATAGTAACAACATGGCGCCGTTTTTGACGTTTATATAATATAATACATTTCAACACTTAGATGCTACCATTTCAGGAAAATCAATACGATGAATTAAAACCGGAAAATTTGGAAATTATTTGATATTTTTATTGCTGTCGGAAACAGTGACTAGAAAAAATGCCCCCCTAAAATGGCCCTAGATAACATTACACACGTAGGTTCGTTAGTTACCTTGTATTCCTCAGAACGGAAAGATGAGAGAGGTACCTATATGTATATCAGCGTTAGGGCAAACCATATTCGACCAAATAATGTTAGGACAATCGAATTAGGGCTAATATGCGTTAGGACAAACAATCATATTCATATTCATATTCATTTTATTCATAATAATTCATATTACATGTCACAAAAGAAAACTAAATAAAAATAATCAATTAAAAATAAAAAAATGTCAAGAATGTCATTATGACTATCGAATTATCGATATTAGGGAATTCAAATATAGCACAAAAAATATTATGGATAGACCACAACCATAAATAAATAATTATTTATTATATTTGAAGGGTCCACGGAAAGAACGTGTCTAGTCACATTAGTAACTTTTTGAGATATGGCGATTTGAAAGTTAGCAACCATGTCATTTTGTACGTAATTTTCGTGTAGAGGTTTTTTAAGAGTGAAAAGATAATAAATAAATAATAATAAATATCAGGGGACAATGTCACACCAATTGACCTAGTCCCAAACTAAGCTCTAGGTTTGTACTATGGGTACTAGACAACGATATAAATACTTATATAGAGAAATATATCTTAAATACATAGAAAACAACCATGACTCAGGAACAAATATTCGCGCTCATCACACAAATATCTGCCCTTACCGGGATTTGAACCCAGGACCTCTAGCTTCGTAGGCAGGGTCACTACCAACTAGGCCAGCGCGTCGTTAAGTTATATGAAGTTTTATATCTGAATCTGAGTGGTAAGTAATAGTCCTCTACATTTTGAGATTCAAAACTCATTTTCAAAAAAAAATGACTAGACACGTTCTTTCCGTGGATCCTTCATTTATTACTGAAACGTACACGAACGTCCGTATCAGTTTAACGCAAGCATGCGCAATCGCAGTTTAAAACCAGACTCCCGACTCTATCAAGATGTTTAATTAACCAAATAGTAAGAACTGTAAATACTGCTCAGGTCTTATAGTTAATATAATGCTGTGATATAGATCCCTAATGGCGTTTAATGCCTACGACCGGATCAAGTAAATATTGTGGGATTTGCGGGTCGAATAAGCATTTAATTAAAAAATTACATACTTACTCATACTCGTACTCATAGTCTTACTCATTTTTCTTTCTTTTAACTTAGGAGCCAAGCTCTTATCGATGAAGTAATTGCCACTTTGCTCTATTCTCTGCCAGATTCCTTATTTGGCTGAAGTTAGTAATACTTATTTTAGTATTGATAATAAGATCAGGTGGGGCCATGGTGTCGTGTGGTTTATGGCCAGGTGTGATAGTGTTGGTTTGACGCACTTTCCTCGTCTGACCTTATTTAAAATATTACGTGCCATAGCTTAATCTATTCATAAGATTATTTTACACACATAATCATCGTCTAATCAGCCCGAGTAAGCCCACTGCTGGGCAATAGCCGAAGGCCTACCATTGCACGTCACTCCGCCTGATATTCGGCTGTTCTCCTCCAGGTGCTGCCAGCACTCCTACACAGGATGGAAAAAACGAAGCCTTGGACAGCAACTACCTTAAATATTTTAAATAGCTAATTCTACGCAACGGAGACCCTTATATTATTGTTGTCATTAGGTGGAGCCACGATACAATGTAATATTCAACATTATATCGTGGATCCACAATGTCACTTCGTTTTCCAATTGTGGTCTCCATTTTAGACCCTTAATTAGACCCTTTACTCTGGGGTCCTATAATGTGAAATAGTGTATAAGTATTCTGAAGATCAAGTGAAAAAAGGTTTAAGTCTACAGGTAGTATACGCCGTTCATGTATATACGATTTATTCGCATTTTATACACTTTCGCAGAAAGTCGACGGAGCTCTGCGGTAGCAAAACTAACATAACCTAAGCCTACCTCATATTTATGCCACTAGGCGGTGCCTTGGGTCTGGAATTGAAAATTTTCATTAGTGTATAAAATGCGAAAGTGTATAAAATGCGAATAAACCAAATGTACCTACTTATTATAATGTTAATTCTCTTTGCTTGGCTCCAAACGTAGATAAGTATTTTTAAAATTTTACATTTACAACGAAAAAAAAGGAGGTAATTATCATATTGTTTTTTTTAATACGGATAAGTTTAAGAAGCCTATTTTATCGCCGGTATTAGTTAATCGATTATTTATGAAAAAATAGAATTTGACTAGTACTTACTTAGGCATTGTATGAAGACATGGCTAAAGGAAATAACTTTTTTTTTTATTATTTTGCCTGTAAATGTAGGTATCACTGGCTAAATAGGATTTTCCTTTAACTTATTTAAATATTACTCAATTATTTACCGCGTTTTAAACACAAATCATTTTTAATTCCTTCCACCAATAATGACAACACACAAGCGAGCGTTTCGATTTTAAAACAATAACAGTGGATATGACCAAGAAATTACGATATTGAATTGAATTTCGGAAAATAACGTAACATTTGATATGAAGATCAAAAACTGGAAGGAAATTGCTCAGAAATCAAAAGTAGACATACGATATATATATATATCTCTATATAAAGTACTTAAGATAATATATCACATGGCAAAATTGGCGAAAGAGGACAATAGTAAGTACCGAGTTAAAAAAAAAATAGCCCCTAGCAATTTTTGAGTTAACAGCAACGGCAACAGCGTTGAGGCCACTCACACACAACATTAAAACATGTCAAATATGTAATGACCGCGAGATATTGAAGTTACTGTTCCTTTTTTTTTCTTTGGGATATCAAATTCATCTCATTGGAATATTGTCTTTGTTAAGTAACTTTAATATAAAAGACAAATGTTACTAAATTATTAGCGGCAAAAAAAACGAAAGAGACGAAAAGTGATACTTTTAATAATAGGGAATATGCATGGATTTTAAAAATCGCATTTCTCATCAAAATATGAAAATACCGTAAAAGAGATCACCAAAACGGAAATTAAAATTAAAATCGGACAAGAAATACGGAAGTTATAAGCATTTCAAACTTCTAATTAGACAGAGAGATCCGATGTGCACCGTGACGTCATTGTGCACTGCGGCCATATAAATCCCATGTAAAATTCCGTTTTTCTAGAAAGAGATAGGAACAAATCTTTGTTGGCTTATATCTTGGTTATTTTTATAGTTATTCAAAAAATGATTTTTGTGATCTTTTTGTTACATGAATCAGCTTCAATTGAAGGTGTAAAAAAAAACATGCATATTCCCTATCATACAGTTGAGGTGAAATGCGATTAAGTGAAACGTTATAATAATTTTTTGCCTTTGAGGTGAGAGATAAATTACAATTGTAACGCTAGGCTGACACAGCCTCGATCTCATGTCAATAATTACCGACAAATCTACAAATATGTTGAGTCGGAAAAATTATTCTTGTTTCACAAGATAATTGTCATTTTACTTAATATTTTTTTTATTTAAATGACAATTTTAACAAAAAGTTTGTAATGTTTATACGCATACGTCGTATTTATATACAAAATAATTTACGAAATTGTCAGTTGTCACCTGTCGCTTGATCAATTATCAGCGAGATATGTAGTATTGTCGTCAGACATATGTCATTGACAATTGTAACTTGGTGAAATAGGGGCCTGAACTATCATAACATTTATTGTCATTATTATAAATCTGTATAATATTTAACTGACATAATGATAAATTACTATTACATTGAATTTGTATATTAATTAACTGTACAATTACATTCACTCGACCTCATCAAGTACGTACTACTTTAATTTTGGTTATAAAAATACATAAATTTAACCAACAAAATGATGAGATAATACGTAAGAAAAACTGGTTATATAATGTTTATAAATAACACACCCGGGTTATTAAGGTCTGTGTTAAGGATAGATTAGTGACATTAATTAAGCTCATAATTGTTTTTTAGCGTAGCGCGGAGATGATGAACCGTGATCTCATGCCAGCAGCTGGACCACGAACATTAAGGTCTCGTTACATGACGTTTTCGAATCACCTTTACTTATCAAAAACTTCTACATATATTTACTTAAGTATATTCTCCTAAACGTAAACGTAACAAAACGCCTTAAAACAGATTCTTTTCTATTCATTATTTTGCGTTTGTATCAACTACCTACTTGATGATGGTGCAATCGAGTTTATAAATATGTATACACTTTAGTACCTTGTCACTTTAATCGCTGTGACAATTCGTATATGGCAGTTTGAATATGACATTAAATAGACTCGAGTGTACCAAAATTAAATGTCAAATTCAAAGTTTGTGCTATAGTAGGTAATCGCGGATAAAACACGGAACGTAACACTGGTTCGCTTTAATACCTACCTACGTATTATTATAATGCGACATTAAGTAGGTTTTAAGTTTTATGCATTAAATATTAAATAGCCGAACTATCGCGCTTAATAGTATCGCCATGTCCGTCCTTCTGTCCGTCCGTCCACAGCCTAGCTCAAAGACTCTTAGTACTAGAAAGCTGTAATTTGGCATAAATATACATATTAAGTAGTCATGCCAAAAAAGTGGTAAGTAAAATAAAAAAATAAAAAAAATGTACCTACACGTAAAGTGGGGATGGTTTTTATTTCTCGGCTACCTTTTAGTGTGGGGTGTCGTTGACCTATCGTCTTTCAAAAATGTTTCGATTAAGGGATCCATTTATGTTAGAGTCAAGTTTAAAACAAAACAATGTTAAAAGAAAGCACATATACAGGGTGTCCCAGAAACCGACGTCAACCCGCCTAGGGCTGATAGAGCAGCTCATAAGCTATCGATTTAACCCCCATGTATGTTCAGCAATTGTTATTAGTTTCCGAGATATTGATCATTTAAATCAGAGTTTTTGCCATTTTTCCTTATGTCCGTGGTACGAAAAAATCCTAAATTCATGTATTAATTCATATTTTTTTGTGTGTTTTCTTGCATGATTAGAATCACTGTGAAATAAGGAAGTTTTTAAAGCTACATGCCAATTTCTTTTTTATTACAAATGTTTGAGTAAACGCACAGAGTTACTTTCTCCATACTAAGAGAACCCCGCGTTTGTTTTTCACCTAGTATGGAAAAACAAACTTTGTGTGTTTTCTCAAAAAGTTGTAATAAAAAAAAAATTGGCATGTAGCTTTAAAAACTTCCTTATTTTACAGTGATTCAAATTATGCAAGAAAACACTGAAAAAAATATGAATTAATACATGAATTTAGGATTTTTTCGTACCACGGACATAAGGAAAAATGGCAAAAACTCTGATTTAAATGATCAATATCTCGGAAACTAATAACAATTGCTGAACATACATGGGGGTTAAATCGATAGCTTATGAGCTGCTCTATCAGCCCTAGGCGGGTTGACGTCGGTTTCTGGGACACCCTGTATATAACGAATTTTAAAGGAAAACTATCACTACACTAAGAAGGCTTGATTGATTCCTGACAAACAGCCGACTAAAGTTTTTATACCTACTAAAATCACACCAAATAATTTTAAATAAGTAGAGAATCAATTCATACCTACTTGTTATTTTTGAGATATTTGTGAAGTAACGGCTTCAGAACCCTACAATGAGCATGGTCAGACTTGCTCTTGCCCGGTTTTTGTTATACTTGTCTAGTTTGTGAGCAATATATCATCGTCCCAATTGCCTGCCATAATGCCGCGCGCCATCTTGATAATGGACTGAATTGCCAGCGCAATGGCGCCGGCGCCGCTCCGCGACCTTCAGCTGTCCTAATACCTAATCGTTCATGTGACAGTCGAGACGGATATAATATACATTCATACATACATTAAATCACGCCTGTTTCCCAGAGGGGTAGGCAGAGACCACTTCTTTCCACTTGCTACGATCTTGACAAATTTCTTTCGCTTATTCAACATTCATACATCGAGTATATAATATATACCAGTATAAATTAAAACGGCACACAAAAGCATTTGTATTTTTAATATTAAGTAATTAATCGTGCCGCTGCAGGCGACAATTTTAATTGATAGATGGGCGGTAATAACTCCACAGTTTATGTCAAAATTGTACGGATTTCCATAGAAGTTGACAAGTTGTCAACATGTATTTGACGACGACATTTGTTATGTTTTATACGGTAAGGTGCTGGTCTGACGATAGTTATTAAGTTTCAGTCAAAAATGTTTTTATTTTTAGAATTATCAACAAGTTTTTAAAGTTGTACGTAATTCTGTAGCTCTGCCTACCCCACTCCGGGATTACAGGCGTGAAGGTATGTATGTATGTATGTGTATGTATTTGTTTGGTCAATCAAACACCATTTTGAGGAATTGTTTTTTTTCTTAATTAAAGGCTTTTACTCTTTCAAAATTCAATATTCAAAATTCAAAATATTAATTCACCACAAATTAAATTAAATTACATTGGCCACATGAGGGCTCTTTTACACGTCGGTAATATGGAGTGAATCTACTAGCGCTTCGGACAAGACCATCATTGCGGAGAAGAAGCGCCGCAAGAAACTCCTTAGTTTTAACAAGGTGTATTTCGCCAATGTAGAGTTTTAGACAGTCAATATGGACTTATTATTATTACAGAAACAAGTACATTGATATCACACGCGCGACAATTGTCGGGTTAAAGTAAAGTGGACCAAACAGAAGCACATGGGGTTAGCTCCACGCGCTTCTGTCAAGTTCCCTGAGGGATAATTAACAGACCTACATTCAATTGTCCGGCTTAGTTGTCATTGTCACAATGAGTTAGTGCTTTTTTATTTGTTAAAAATTTTGACCGAATCATTTATCTGCCCTTGCTAGTGAAATAAACAAAACGAAACAAATCATTAAAATGATGCGATTTAGTTAAGTAATACAAAATTTATTTGCCGTGTTAGGATAGTGCCACTGCATATCTTCCCGTGGATGTCGTAAGAGGCGACTAAGAGAATAAAGGGTTGTAGTACTGTTAGGCGATTGGCTTGCCACCTGTCACTAATACACTGGGAAACATCTTAGCCTACTTGTGCAAAATGTGTTTTAAGTCTTAGTTTTAAGACTTGTTGGTAATTCTTTAGCTCTGCCTACCCCTTTCTAAGAATGAAGGCATGAGTTCATGTATGTATTTCATACAAAATTTAGGTGAATTGGTAACTTCCTAGAGAGTGAATGTATATCTTTGTCAGGAAATCCCGCTTTTCCATATTACAACGTATCGTACAATGTGTTTCATATTAACTTGTACACTAATCGCTTAAGTACCAAATAAAAAGTACTAACCTCCACCTTGAATTGGTTTATCTGGATTACATCTTATATCATAAATAATGAAAATCTGGACAAATCCAGTTCAAGATCATTCTTTCAGCCAATTTTTTTCACAGCGCGAGCGCGCATGGACGTACAACATAAGAGGATATTCCCATTGAAATAAATTCATTAATTTTATGGACTTCGGAATATTTGAATCATATTGTTAAAGTTTTAACAGCTCTTTCTGTAAAGTTTAACTTTAAGAGCTGTCTTACATACATACATACATTAAATCACGCCTGTTTCCCAGAGGGGTAGGCAGAGACCACTTCTTTCCACTTGCTACCATCTTGACAAATTTCTTTCGCTTCTTCAACATTCATACATCGAGTCATGCATGCACGTCGGTTTCGGGTACTTAAGATTCGGCCCTTTTCCAGTATTTCTCCGATTTGATTCGAAAAAGTACGCCTAGGGCGGCCCCTTCCGACCCTTCCACTCACTTTCGATCTGTATATATCTTTCGTCAAAAATACATAATAACGATATCATAGCAAGATTGGCTAGTGTAATGTACAGTAGAGGGCTGCAATAACTCCACTCCAAGTCCACCAAGGGCTTTATGACACATGATCAAGTCCTACTAATATTATCAATGCGTAAGTTTGTGTGTGTGTGTGTGTACTCCTTCACGCTGCAAACTAAATGGATTTGAATAAAATTTGGAGTGGAGATAGCTTATACACTGGATTTACACATATGCTACTTTTTATCCAGAAAAGTAAAAAGGGGTTAAAAAATATTCAATATCTACGTAGACCAAGACGCGGGCAGACGCTAGTAACATATAATAAAAGATAAAAAAGATAAAAAAGATAAAAGATGTTTATTCAGTAAGTAGGCCGCACGGGCACTTTTACACGTCAAAAAAAATCTACCAGCGCTTCACAAGAGACCATTGCTGAGAAGAAGCGCCGCAAGAAACTCAACAGTAAGTCGTTTTTTAAATATTGCTAATGATATTAAACAATAATAAACTTAACCTAGCATTATATAAAACAATGAATCTCATATAAAACCAAAAATTAATATATTCATGCGTAGTTGAGTAGGAAAATGTGCCAAAACTCAGAATTGTCACAAAACTAATAAGCAACAGTAATAAAAAAAATTGAAAGTATACAAGTTATACTTACCTGTGACGGTGCAAAACAACCTGCATAAAAGTTTCGATACATTCTCCTACAGAAACCGTGTCCCCTAGACAATATACAAATGTTTACATATTTTTATGACTAAGTTATTATTAAATTATTTAGGTGTCGGCCAAGCATTTTTATCTGTTAGATAGTCTTTGACCCTATAGTAAGCTTTAGACATCAACGACTTTTTCAAGTAAGTTTTAAGTACTGGAAATGATAACTTTAAAACAACGTCAGGTAATTTATTAAAGAAAAGGATGCATTGACCTACAAATGATTTATAAACCTTACGGACACGAAATTTTTTAATAGCAATTTTATTTTTATTTCTTGTATTCAAATTATGTATATCACAATTCTTAACAAAAGAGTCTTGATTTTTAATGACATAAATAATATTCTCATAAATAAATTGTGATGCTACTGTCAAAATATTAATTTCTTTAAATAGTACTCTTAAGGAATCACGGGAGTTTAGATTATATATAGAACGAATGGCTCTTTTTTGCAACACGAATATAGTCTGTATGTCAGCAGCTTTTCCCCAAACCAGAATACCGTACGACATAACACTATGAAAATAACTATAATAAACTAAGCGAGCTGTCTCAACATTAGTAAGTTGCCTGATTTTCCTAACAGCATAAGCTGCCGAACTTAATTTACCTGCTAGTATTGCTATATGGGGACTCCATTGCAAGTTTTTATCTATGGTTATCCCTAAGAAAAGCGCCTTATCTACCATTTCCAATCTCTAATTATTAAGAAATATACTAGATTCTACCGGTCTAACATTAGGCAACGCGAACCTAACACATTTAGTTTTCTTAGCATTGAGTAGCAAATTGTTACTAGTAAACCAATTAAGTACTTTACCTAGTGTGGCGTTTATCCTACTGTAATCGACGGATTTTCGGTCTACCTTGAAAATTAATGATGTATCATCAGCAAATAGCACAATATCACAAAGGTTATCTACCGTGGGTGGTAAGTCATTAATATAAACCAAAAATAAGAAAGGTCCTAATATAGAGCCCTGAGGCACACCTAATTTAACAGCTGCTCCAATAGACTTTGTTTGGTTTACAACAACAAGCATGTGTCTCAAATAATGTGACTAAAAAACTTAGAACACATCCTAACTTCTGTCATCCTGGTATTCTAGCGTTCTTTCATTCAAAATTGAAGTAACTAGAAGACGTCGAAGTAGTATTGGTATGTATGTATGTAAGTAAACTTTTAATATTAAACTCATGTACAAAGGCGAACTTATCCCTAAATGGGATCTCTTCCAGCTAATCCTGAAGTAGATCAACTCAACTGAGTAGTATTGGTCAACTGAAAGGTCAAGATTAGGTTGAGGTATCCAAACACCAAAATTATACTACCATATCTTAGAACTGAAATTACGCCGTCCGGGTTGGTACCACCATCTTATCCAATAACCTACCGCCAAGCAGCAGTGTTCGCATTGTTGTGTTCCAGTTTGGGGGTAAGACAGCCGGTGAAATGACTAGCATAGAGGCATTCCATCTCCTCAGGGTTTTCAGTGCATTTGCAGTCTTAGGATTGCGGTCTTGTGAATGCGAATGTCTGTGGGTCACAGTTTCCACTTACCATCAGGTGGCCTGTGTGCCCGTTTACCTTCCCTATGATATAAATAAAAAATAAAAAACTCCGGCATCCCATCTCCTAACTGTTCTCGTACATCGGATCGGTTGTTGTTTCGTTTCAGCCCGCATTATCCTCGACTACAATTGTACGTCAATGGGTGTGCGGATGGAGCGCAGACGGACAGACGAGCGGTCTAAATATACTGGTACTTATCGCTTGTTTATTATTATCACAGATCGTTATTAGCATCTATGCTGCGAGGTCGTTCGTGGGTGGTTCTGTATTGGAGATCCGTCGTAGGATATACAGTAATTTTTACCTAACTACGGCGAAGTCAACGAAGAAAAAGGGAGCAGTTATGATTAAAGTGACCTATGGTATTCCTATTTGTCATTTGTCGTAATGCATCCTTTGTTTGAATTTTCGTTTATCCCAAAGCCATTTCCTTTTCAATGTTGTTATAAAACAACCTTAACTGCGAGTCTTTATGGAAAAATTAGAACGAGGTCTGACTCAGCTGAAAGTGAAAATTCGTTTACAAATAATATATTAAATTCGAACAAACGACGCGTTAGGACAAAATATTATTAGATGGTTGTTAGTGATTCCGAGGTGCTACCGATTTAAGTACCTATGTGTGTTTGTTAATATGTTCACCAGTTCCTTCGTTATTCCTAAATTCACGGATAGTAGCCTATGGTTGATAAGTAAATGTACGTCAGCGACATTGAAATGGGGACCTATTATTTTATCGAAGGACCTTTCAACGAACGCATAATTATGCAGAATTTTAATTTCATTGAAAGGAATTTGTTTTGGTGGACAAAAGTCTAACCTAACTTTTGATTGCCTCAATCTCTTCTTGATTTGGTGTTGTTTATGGGTGGTGGTGATTACTTCACAAAACATCTGTGACCCGCACGGTCGTTTGCCTCAAATCTTATAATAATAATAAACAGAGCCAAAATACCACTTTACGCTTTATACTAGATTCCTAAAAAACACATGATTCAAAATAAGGATTAATTTATTATGCTTTAGGAATGAGCAAAAATAGCGTTCGATGAAATTAAATTCCATGAAATGATGGGTTGATGAAATTATTACGGAACACAGCTTGCTGGCTCCACTCACGCTTGCCAAATATTTGTAAACCAATCAGCCCACCTAATACTTTCCGTACATTAAGACCACGTAGCGCACAAACAGACTGACCACTTAGTGTCGGTCTGTTTAGGAGACCTTGGGTATCGCTTACTTATCTCTTTCTGGGGCTGTATTCTATTTGGTGAAACTATATTGCTATTGACATTGATTTTAGCCACTAGTATCAAGTAAATAAGAGCTATCGTAACGTTGACTAGATAATTACATGTCAAAAGCGATATGGTTTTTCCGAGTGGAATAGGGCCTCTGCTAGGTGCTTATATTGGAGGGAACATTGTTAGTACACTCTACAGCATTGTTTTTATTCCAGAACTTCAAATAGATAGAAAAAATATCTTAAAAATATCTTAATTTAAAGCACGTAACGCATTTAAAAGGACAACATGAGGCGTTTAAAAGGAAAGACATGAATGTTAAAAAGACGAAAGTGATGGTTGTGGAGAGGAATGAAACTGTTACAGAATGTCAAATAGTTATTGGTGATGCAAAAGTGGAGCAAGTTGATGAGTTTGTGTTCTAGGTTTACGACGTTGATGAGTTTGTGTTCTAGGTTTACGACGTTGATGAGTTTGTGTTCTAGGTTTACGACGTTGATGAGCTTGTGTTTGTTTTCTTTTATTCGTCTATTTGTGCGTCTTCTGTGTAGTGAATAAATGTATTTCTTGTTCTTCTTCTTCTTCTTAAAGATAAGATGATAAGATATCACCAAATAACATACAATTGAAAATTCGTTCACACTTGTTGTTTTTCGAGATAGTTTTTTAGAGTTCTGTAGTCAAACTTGGAGCCCTTATAGTTTCTCCATATCCGTTCGTCCATCCGTCCGCAGCCTAGCTCAGAGACTCTTAGTACTAGAAAGCTGTATTTTGGCATGAATATACATATTAGTCACGGCAACAAAGCGGTATAAAATCTTGGTAATAAAAAAGGATACCTCCCCTACACGTAATGTGTTTTTTTTTTTATCGTCTACCCCGTAGTGTGGGGTGTCGTTGGACAGGTCTTTCAAAAATAGTGCGGGTTTGTTCAAACAATTTTTCGATTAAGGGCTCCGTTTATGAAATATTAAGCTTTAAAGTGCTAATTTTTGTTAGAGTCAAGTGCTAAAATCATAGCACAAAATAACTTTATAAATAAAGTTAGTACATTCAAAAATTTCAAAATTCAAATTCAAAATTCAAAATATTTATTCAGTAAATTGGCCACATGAGGGCTCTTTTACATGTCGGTAATATGGAGTGAATCTACTAGCGCTTCGGACAAGACCATCATTGCGGAGAAGAAGCGCCGCAAGAAACTCCAGCAGAAGGTCATTTTTTTTTTCAATAATAATACTTAAAAGTATCTAAATTACATTACAAGGTAATAAAGTAATAAATAATTATTTTTAAATGAAAATTCATACTTGTATGTTTTTTTAAGATTGTTTTTGTGAATTAACCGCTTTGGAACCCCCTACACTGAGCATTATATGAGGTTTTATGTGTGTACTACTGTACTACACTGAGCATGGTCCGACATGCTCTTGCCCCGTTGTTTATAACAGGATGCTTGTTTTAACTGGGCTATTTAATGAACATTGGTTGGGCCATTCAAAATTTATTCCTGAAAGTATAGGTCGCACATATGAAGGGTTTTTTAAAGAAAACATACCTCGTAATTTTGAAAAACAGACTCGTGTAACGTGGACCCCGACACTGGATGTCAATTCAATTGCACGCAGCGACGAGAGTTAGCCCAATTTGTACGAAACCTCGCGCCCTCCAGATTGGGACCATGAATTATTTATCAACCAGCTAAAAATAACATATCTTTACATGAAAAAATACTTTATTATTCTGGTTTGTCTCGCGAAACTGCTTTGAAATAATTTGAAACACCTCGAGAGAACGTACATTCAACAAAATGGATTCATAGACCACAATTTGATCTCTGTCAAAGTGACGATATATAATAATCAAAACAAAATAGGGGCCACGCTATGTTCTGCATACAAAATAACTATTTTCGGAGAAGCAATTTTATAACAAATGTTAACCCGTCATTTTTGAATTTAGTATCAATCGAAAGCTACAGTGTTCAAATTACAAGCTGTGTTTTTGTATTTTCTGTCCCTTGTTTTTTTTTTCCTGTGCGTGTGGTTTTTAAAAAAGCTGCATTTTTTTGCTCATTTTGTAAGAAATTTGAAAATTGTTTTAAAAAACCATAAGGTAAGGGCACCTATTACCGCTCCCCCCAAAATCGACACCAATTAACGCGGTATTTTTTAAAATGCGTTTTATGAACAAGTCGATTTTCTCACTAAGAAACTTATTTTACACGAGCAAAGCGTAGTTTGTAGACTACCGGTTTTTTTAGCGCTAGTGTTTATGCATCAAATAAACAACTCTCAAACTGCCAGTATCCGCGACGCCGGCGCAGGAGCAGGTTGTGCCATACAAACGC
Source organism: Acleris emargana (assembly GCA_927399475.2). Taxonomy (NCBI): domain Eukaryota; kingdom Metazoa; phylum Arthropoda; class Insecta; order Lepidoptera; family Tortricidae; genus Acleris; species Acleris emargana. The sequence continues at coordinate 20,896,461 of OV656848.1, read as the reverse complement.
GAGACGCCACACGTAAGTAAACCCACATTTTATTTAGTGATTTGCGTAATAGTTGTAATGACTATCCTAATGCTAAGATTTTTAAATAATTGCTTATTGTTTTCTTTGCGACTTCCAAGTACTATTTTTGTGTGTTTTTGTATGGAAATACGTTAAAATTCGAATATTAAATACCGCGGTAATCGGTTTCGTTTTTTGCAATGGCTCCTTAATCCGAGGTATACCACGGTAATAGCTAAAATGGTACTTTAGTTTCTATGGCCTTTATTTTTTATATCTGCTGTTGGTTATTTATTTTTTTAGTGCTATAAAAAACTTTATCTATCTAAGCAGTTTCCGTGGTATGAAAAATACTAATAAAGGCCTTATTTTTTACTATAAACTTGTGCACTATATTACTTGTTTTCATAGAAACCCTTAATATGTTTGAGTCATTTAAATATAAAGATATATTTAAAGATATTCTTGTTAGTTTTATGAGTTTTGTTTTATTAGATGGTTAAAATGTTAAGTTTTTATTTGTTTAACCAACGTCACGATAGCTTAATTTTTTTATGGGTCGGAATAAGGTTTTATAGTACCGTGAATTTATCCTATTACCGAGGGTAAGAAAAGATAACCCTCGGTAATAGGATGTATGGGAACCTAGTTCCGAGGTATTTAGATTTTTTATGGGTCGGAGTTAGGATCCCATACTATCTCCTATTACCGTGTGACAGTAAATGAAATATCAATTTTAGGGTACCGTAGTCCGGATTCCTTAATAAAATTAAGATGTTTTTGATAGTAAAGCTTACCCTCTTGGAAAGTGTTGTATTAACTGATGGTACAACGCTTATTTGGCAGACTGGATTTTTTTATTAGTCTGTCGAAAACTGGAATAATAGTACTAAGCGTATGTTTATTTTGTATTTCAAATATTTCGGTGAAATTACTAATGTGACTTTTCTTTTTAAGAATCAAACAGTAAAATGGTTATTTTTTACACAACAACCCAGTTGGTTAGCAAGTTTAGGGTAAAACATAATGTTGATTATTGCATCATCATCATGCATCATGCTACTAAGATTTCCCATTTTAATTATATTTTTGTATAATCATTCATTTTTAAAGAAAGGTAAGTAATGTTTACTCTTCCAATTACATTACAAAGGGCAAATCTATGTTATTTATTTGATTTTTGTTCAAACGAAGACTGATTATTAAAAAAATATATATAATAAATAATGTTGATTTAGTACTCAGTTTTATTTAAAAATAGACTTTATCAACTTTTAAATGTTGTATTTAAGTAGATTTACTAAAAAAAAAAAAATGTTAAATATTAAATGTACGGAACCAAAAATACATAAATCCTCTACCCACGGTAATAGGAGCCTCATCCGCGGTAATAGGGTCAAAGCCCGTCCAATACCACGGTAATAGGAGAATCCGACTTTTTGGGTTTAATATTTATTTTATCCCAAATAATCACCTAAAATGAGGTCATAAAGGTGGTAATTAAAAAGTTCAATCAACACACTTTGGTTGTCTTGATTCCCTTAATTTTTGGCTCTGATTTGAAAACTACCTTAACTCCCACGGTAATAGGTGCTGTTACCTTAAGCACGGTAAAAACAAAATATCAAATCCCTAGAACTTGCCCCGAGTTATCCCAGGTATGCTAATAAAATTCTGGAAGCCTCTTACGATTTGAATTATTATGACAATTTGGAATAGTTCCGTTGTGGCCTATGAATCAAGTTGGTTTCGGGTGAAGAAGCAAGATGAACTAAGTAAATGGCTATGGTTTCTGCGGATGACCAGCTCTGGCCTAAAAACCAGTCACACGCTGATCAAAGAACCATTTTGTTCCGTCTGGCGCTAGTTCAGATATTTTTGTGTTCATGTTTTTGTTTTATAATTTGTTCTTCTGTATTTATGTTAGACGTAATCAAATAAACGTTATTTCGTTCTTTCTTTCTAAATTAATTATACATAGAGTGAGATTTCGGTTCGGAGAAAACGTGAACTTATGGCGTCCAAATCAAAACTACTTACTTGATTCACGAAATCGTGCGTCATCTAATTAAGAGTTAGGTGCGTCTTAATGGATTGGTCTCACTTAAGGCAAATAACAAATAACACATATGGGTCGTTCTTCTTTTTTACCGACAATAAACCGTAAATTTTCGTTTTTTTAGATTTTTGAACTATCAATAACTATGGTTTCAGTGCATTATTTAAAAAAAAATGCATATATTATTTATTAAAACTAATTAATGCTTCCGGTCCTGCATTCATATTTTATTCTTTTTAATATGGTTTATCAGAAACACTGTGACAGAGTGGCCGTTTTCAGTCGAGACCAAGTATTAGATGACCACTCTGTCACGGCATTCTACGGAAAACCATATTATTAAAAAAAACGTGGGTTAAAGAAAGAGCACAATTATTTAGTACTCTTACATAAATAAAAGTATGGACGTATATTAAACACGAAAAACATAATTATCCATACTCTAATGAGACGCTTAATAAGATGAGAGATGGGCTATTGTCGGTAAAAAAGAAGAATGACCCATGTGTGGCTAGGCTCTATAGATGACCTACCAGTAGCGAAGCGTCCATACAACCCAATTCCCAGCGGCTTCCCTAAAAATTCCTATGCATAGAGTAGATACCTACTAGGTATACAAACAACAAAACGTAAAACCGAAAGTAACCCGGTGTACTATAGCTTTACCTTGCTTCATAATACGATGAATGAACATAACGCACTAACGCCGAAATTCAAATTTATTTATTTACCAAGCCGAAATCTATCACTCGCTCGCACCCATTCACTAACCTATATTACTAGAAAGAAACAAGAACAATATTTTCGTATACACGCACACATGCTCAGTAACCTTTCACTACGCGCGCTCGAACTTACACCCACAATTAAAACCGCCATACAAGCCGGTGACTCAGCGCCGGACCTCACTAACACATTCAAACCAAATGGTATAAAATTATAGCGCTACATTCGCTTTAAACTCGCACACAGACACAGCGGCACCTCACGCAAACAAAGTAAAAACGGGTGGGAGAAGCTCGCAAGTCCGGCCGGCGAGCAACGGCTTATTGCATCCAATTTTGAACTTAAAGTGCATGCGTTATCTTTCTTTTCCCAAGGACACTCAACTCAACTCAACCGTCTCTCTCCCCCCTGTCCTCACGACCTTCAACTACTTTTTTCATTACGCCATTACTTTCGCGTCCTCGCGCTAAAATACGCGGTGTTTTGTTTTGATTTATAGTTTAATTTGTGTTATTACTTAACTTATTGTGTTTTATGAGACTCAACTAGTGAAATTTAGCTTGCTTAGTGTTCTGTGAATGTTTTTCTGTTTGGATTGTGTTATTTGCAGATTCGTGGCGACAACGGAGGTTTGTTTATATTTCGTTAAGTACCTAAATATTGTTATTTTTGCTTCGATCTATTTAGGTTATATTCGTGGTTTGGTTTTAAAATATTTTTGCCTGTACTCAAAATACAAATGGCCGCATTGGTTCAAATTGAGTGTTGTCTTACAGATTACCTACTTAATGAACAAACATGTTTTTCAAAGTTATCCTTTGAAAATAAGAAACATGTCATTAAGTTAGGACGCGCTCGCCCAGACATAAAAATTGATTATAGGCGTAGAGATGGATTCTTCAAACATTTCCACAGCGAATTACCTATAATAATATGATAAATACAATTGACTGGCAGCTGCAAATTAAACAAATTATTTTGCTATTCATCTTTGCTGTTTTCCGATTCTAGCAGTGTTTGGAATCGAACAGGTTTTGCAGATATTCACAATTTATATACACTCGCCAGCAAAAAAATCGACTCAAGCTGCACGCTTGGGTTCTCCGTCCAGTATTTCTTGACCCATCCATGATATATTAATAAAAATGGTATCAAACGAAAGGTGATAATGTAACGATAAAAAAAATGAAAAACCGTGGAAATCCATCCACGATTTTTCAAGTTATGCCTTATTTTCCGATATGTGGGTCATTTACTCGTTCCGAAACGTACGAGTTGTGCCCCCTTTGACCCCTATAAATAAGGGGGTGGAGGGGGAAATGTCATCAGTCACTTATCAGAAGTTGACCGGTACACATCTCTGCTAACGACCCTACTCAGAAGCCTTGGAGAAAATGGATACCACCATGACTAAAGCCGCCCAAGTCGTGGCCTTGCTGGAAGAGGGACACAACCAACGCTTTGTGGCTGACCAGCTGAATTTAAGCCAGTCAGCAGTATCCCGAGTCTACCGACGGTATCGGGAGACTGGGGCCTTGGTACGAAGACCAGGTTCTGGCCGCCGGAGGTGCACATCTGAGAGGGATGACCGCTTTATGGTCACTACCTCTCTCAGAAATCGGCACCAGACCGGCGTTTCCATCCAGCAGCATCTTCAGGATGTAAGAGGGGTTACTGCCAGCGAGTGGACAGTAAGGCGAAGGCTTAAGGAAGCTAACCTGACCCCGAAACGGCCCGCCACGGGCCCCAGACTGCTCCCACGTCACCGCCAAGCACGCCTGGAATTTGCTCATCAGCACAAAAACTGGACCATTGAGCAATGGACCCCAGTTCTTTTTTGCGATGAGTCCAGGGTGTGCTTGAATGGCTGTGACAGACGGGGGAGGGTCTACTGGAGGTCAGGGGAACGGTACGCACAGTGCTGTTTCAGGGAAACAGTTGCCTATGGAGGGGGTTCCGTCATGGTGTGGGCGGGCATTTCCATGGAAGGGCGTACCGAGCTCGTTTTTGTACCTGGTGGGGGCCGTGGCGGTGGTTTGACCGCTGCCAGGTACATCACCGAGATCCTTGAGGAGCATGTTGTTCCTTACGCCGGTTTTTATGACGAGGGGTTCGTCCTAATGCAGGATAATGCCCCTTGTCATACCGCAAGGATCACTCGGGCCTACCTTGCCGAGGTCGGCATACCCACCATGGACTGGCCAGCTCTCAGCCCGGACCTGAATCCCATTGAGCATGTTTGGGACTACCTGAAAAAACAAGTTCGGAAGAGAGAACCGGCTCCGTCAAATGTTACGGAGCTGAAGGCAGCTCTGCAGGAGGTGTGGGATGTCATCCCCCAGGAGCTTCACAAAAAGCTCATCAGATCGATGAAAAACCGCCTGGATGCTGTGATACGGGCTAGGGGTGGAAATACAAAATATTAAATTAACAAATAAAATCTTATTTTTCTTAAAATGCCGTTTATTTCACGACTTCCTTTTAATTTTCATAGTTAGTATTTTTTTTATTCGTCTTTGCAAAACCTGGCCCCATCAGTTGTGGAACCTGGCATGACTGAAAATTATACATTTTTGAAATCGTTACTTTATCAGCTTTCGTTTGATACCATTTTTTTCAAGATATTTTGGATGGGTCAAGAGATACTGGGCGAAGAACCCAAACGTGCAGCTTGAGTCGATTGTTTTGCTCGCGAGTGTAATTCAGTTAGGGTAAAGGAAAGGGGACGCAGGACTTGGACAAAATTTCGCCAAAATTGTATCCTTATGACACCTAATTTAAATGATTTTATCGTATAGAACACGTTAAAATAAGCATGTTTTACTTGAAAAACTTTTCTCTAAAATCAAAATTGGCTGAGTTATAGGGGTTCAAATGTTGGTCATTTTCAAGGCGTCTGGGACTTAAAAAAATTTGATGCTTGAAAATTATGTCAATATAAGGTCTATTTATGATGATTTAATTGTTTAGAATATACTAAAACAAGCATATTTTTTCAAACAAACTTTTCTCTAAAATCAATTATTACTGAAACATTACGGTTTGAATTAAAGTATGTAAAAAAAATAGGTTATGTTAGGTTAGTTTTTATATATTCCCGAAGGGCAAACCGCCCAGAAATAGGGAAATAAATTTGTATTTTTTCTAAGATTCAATCATAATAAGCACGAAAAAGGCAAGAAAAAAAAACTTATTCTATTTTCTATATTTTATTTTCTATAATTCAGCTAGAAAACATGCTCAAAGCGAGAAACATATACGGAGTTGTATATTATTACATGAGTTTGGTAACAGTAGAATTTAAACTTTTAGTGGTAATAATTTTGAGGCCCACAATCGTAAAGTGGAACGTAATCGAAATTTATTGAAACGTTTAATTGATACGGTCGTACTACTTGGAAAGCAAGAATTGCCTTTCCGCGCACTTTTAACGCACGCGACACTTCAGCACTGCTTTTTGAGAACTAGAAAGACGACATCCCTTTTAAGGGAAGGGGCAAACAAGCACACACGCCATACACCTTTTTTTTGCTCCGGCTTGCCTATTTATTTACGTGACGCTTCGCCACTGTGACCTACCTTCTGTTTTTAAAGCAATTAGAGCCAAGGGAGGACACAGGCCACTTGATACCAAATTAAATCCGAGATCTGGACATTTGTATTCTCAAAACTTTAATCACAAGCCTGCAAATACTTTGGCAACATTACAACTGAAATGAAATGCCTCCAAGCTAGATTTCGCCAGTTGTCTTATCTTATCACCCCGGAACACAAACATGCAAGTAAACGCTGTTGGCGGTAGGTTAAGGCTGTAGCCTCATTAGGCAAACATTGAGCAGCTGACTATTCGCCTCGTTCGCCTTCCTATATCATTTCACATACATACATACATAAACTCACGCCTTCATTCCCAAAGCAAGGTAGGCAGAGCTACAGAATTACCAACAACTCTAATGACTTGTTGATAATTCTGTAACCGCATTTTGCACAATCAGGCTAAGATGTTTACGAGTGTATTAGTGACAGGTTGCAAGCCCATCGCCAAACAGTACTACAAGCCTTTATTCCCTTAGTCGCCTCCTACGACATCCACGGGAAGACATGGAGTAGCACTATTCTATCCCGGAAATATATCATTTTAATGGAGTGATTATACTATACAGCGCAAACCGCGTACAGTACTTACGCGCTGTATGGGCACTCCATTTTAAGTAAACTTTTATAGACAGGGTGTCGAATGGGAGGCAAACAATTAGGGCGGGTTTAGACTACCGTTTTTTCAGCGTGTATAGGCTCGTTTTTGTACGCTCACACGCCTCTCGTACGAGCGTTGGCGCGCTTATTCGAGGGAAACGCGGAATGTAACGCGCGTGTAAGCGCGCATGTCAAAACGAGCGTAAAATGTAAAGAATATGATGGTGCTAGATGGTGATGGCGAAGGACTTACCACTTCAAACACAAACAGCGTGATACAAACTTTTTCATCCGCTTGACAGCACGTCGCGTCGCTGCAACGCTCCTTGCGTTTTTCTCCTTAAAAAACAGTACCTACCCACCATAAGCTACTAACGTTCTCGCTAGCGAGTCCAATGCTCTGTCCGTCGCAGACCTCGCAGTATTCTTATAGAGTTCGAGGGACAGAGCATACGACTTGCTAGCGAGAATGGTATTCGTTACTCATGGTAAAGGTACAGGGGTTATTGTCATGTACGGTCAGCGTCAAAAGAAACTGATCATTTAAATACCCTGTCGCTTTACTGTCACATAAGCAATGTCAAACAAGATTGTCTAATGTGTTAATGCGATAAAGTACAAAAATTGCTTGAAGTGACCAGTTACTTTTGACGCTGACTGTACTACTCCGTTCTCGATTCGTTGTCGAAGTAATTACCGGCAAACTTGTTGTCCCGCGTAAGACAGAGACTATTGTTTGGCCCTGCTGCTTCTTCGACAGGCACTACATAGTTATTTTCACCTCAGCAGCTCAAACAAGCAGGTTTTGCTGCTTAGAAACAGTGAGCAAAATTCAATTTTGCTGCGAGCGAGAGGCAAAGTAGCTTTTTAATTATTTTTTTTAAATGCCGTGAGCAGTGCTGGGGCTACTCACAACATTCGAAAAAATTGAACTTCACTTTGTTCTGTCACTTTTACTTCGATAGAAAAAAAGCGAGAGATAGAAACAACTTGATTCGAAGTTCGATTTTCAAATTCCACACATAGTAGGCCCAAAAAGAAACGCACGTTCGGATGCACACATAACCGTAAAATTGCAAATAAAACTATCTGTTAAAGTTTGAAATGTGTTTATTATAACTATTTTATACAGTAGGTACAATCATTTTTTCTATTTAATGTTTTGAAGACAAAATTAATGAAAAATAAGAAGTTTATCATGTATCTACATAATTTTGTTATCGTTTTAACAATCTTTAATTTCGTGACATAAACCGCGGGGGCAGTTTCAGAACGCATTTCAAAAATAGCGGGATTATTGTAGCCAATAGCCATAGACAAGGCCTAGTTAGGTTTTTTTTGAAGCTACAGACTACATAAAGCTGTATAAAGTTGTGTTTGCACTACGGCATTATCAAGTTGAGTGACAGGTTTTATCTGTTTCATGTTTATTTTTTCCACTTTTTATTTTATTAGTATTTTGCAAAAATGCTTGTGATTGATGCATATGCGATCGTGTCGTTATTTAGTCGTGTATTCACCAAATGGTCACAACGGAAGACCTGCGTTGGCCCTACCAGCTTCACGCTGCTGTGTTGTTCTCGCTGCTGAGGTGAAAAGTTGTATGTCTCACACGAGACCAAAGTTGTTTACGTCTCGTATCTTTGAATCATCACTCGCAGCAAAAACCAACTTTGCTCTCTTGTTGAACAAATAACTATTGTCAACTTGATGATGCCGTAGTGCAAACACAACTTTATACAGCTTTATGTAGTCTGTGGCTTTAAAAAAAACCTAACTAGGCCTTGTCTATGGCTACAATAATCCCGCTATTTTTGAAATGCATTCTGAAATTGCCCCCGCGGTTTATGTCACGAAATTAACGATTGTTAAAACGATAACAAAATTATGTAGATACATGATAAACTTCTTATGTTTCATTAATTTTGTCTTTAAAACATTAAATAAAAAAAATGATTGTACCTACTGTATAAAATAGTTATAATAAACACGTTTCAAACTTTTACAGATAGTTTTATTTGCAATTTTACGGTTATGTGTGCATCCGAACGTGCGTTTCTTTTTGGGCCTACTATGTGTGGAATTTGAAAATCGAACTTCGAATCAAGTTGTTTCTATCTCTCGCTTTTTTCCTATCGAAGTGAAAGTGACAGAACAAAGTTAAGTTCAATTTTTTCGAATGTTGTGAGTAGCCCCAGCACTGCTCACGGCATTTAAAAAAAATAATTAAAAAGCTACTTTGCCTCTCGCTCGCAGCAAAATTGAATTTTGCTCACTGTTTTTAAGCAGCAAAACCTGCTTGTTTGAGCTGCTGAGGTGAAAATGTTAATAATGCTCTGACGAGATGACTTAGAAGTCGTCGACGAATTGATAATCGAGCTATTTAATAGAATACAAGTGTAAGTACAAAGCCAAACTTAATCCTTGTCTTGTATTTTCAAAATAAAATGAAATTATTGCGCCTAGTTTTTATATGTTTCAAAGAATGCACTAGCATTGCCATTGTAAAATATTCAGGCGCTCCAATATTCTACTACTTTCCATAAAATGTTAAATCTTTAGCTGCAGTTATAACTCAAAAAGTATTAGAACTAGAAACACAATTACAAAAACGACCTTAGAAACGTGCTGGGAATTGATGTAAGTCATGAAAACGCTTTGTTTGAGCTGTGGCCGGCAGTGAATGAGATTATTTACAGTACATATTGTACCTACTTGAATCGAATTACACATTTATTAACCCATTCATTGCCGAAGACGCGAATTCGCGTCCCATGTATGCGTAATCGTAATGCCGAGGACGCGATTTCACGTCCCTCGAGTTATTTGTTTTTTTTTTGCTAGAAAACAACTGTACTTAAATGCTGATACCAAAATGTTACTTTATTTATGAAGGATAATATTATACTGTTGCTGGTTTCCGGATTCAGTTCATTTGTAATTTTCATAATTCTTATCTCGGATGCCGAAGACGCGAATTCACGTCCGATGTATGCGTAATCGTAATCCCGAGGACGCGACATCGCGTCCTCGAGTTATTTGTTTTTTTTTGCTTGAAAACAACTGTACTTAAATGCTGATACCAAAATGTTACTTTATTTATAAAGGATAATATAATATTATACTGTTGCTGGTTTTCGGATTCAGTGCATTTGTAATTTAGAAAAAATAGTTTTTGCTAGAAAAATCTTATTTCAAATAACTTATCCCGAATAACCTAATGCCGCGGACGCGAACTCGCGTCCATGAAATGTTAACCTAATGCCGTGGACGCGAACTCGCGTCCATGAAATGTTAACGTAATGCTGCGGACGCGAACTCGCGTCCATGAAATGTTAACGTAATGCCGCGGACGTGAACTCGCGTCCATGAAATGTTAACCTAATGCCGCGGACGCGAACTCGCGTCCATGAAATGTTAACCTAATGCCGCGGACGCGAACTCGCGTCCATGAAATGTTAACGTAATGCCGCGGACGCGAACTCGCGTCCATGAAATGTTAACGTAATGCCGCGGACGCGAATTCGCGTCGTCGCGTGGAAGGCGGCGGCACTGCGTGATGAGTAAAAATATGAGGCGTCGGCAATTAATGGATTAAATTTTATTATTTTTAGTTTCATTTTCAACCCTTATATGCGCGTTCAGTCTTCTTGAGTACTTTACCGACTTAAGGGGTAGTAGAGGTTATTAAGAGTATTGTGAAGCTAAAAAAATCCATGCTAAATGCGTAAACGTTTCTACCCTTAAATACTAGTTCGATTTTTACGATTCTTGAAAGTGTTGTAGATATTATGAAAAACTATGTCTGTAGGTACGTTTTCCTTTCCACGAAAATACCTACTTAAAATGAAACAATAAAAAAAAAAGTACAGACTTAGTTCTTTATAATAACTACAACATATTCATTCAACATAGTCCCTTGTGGTTGCCGGGTTAGAATAGTGCCACTCCATGTCTTCCCGTGGATGTCGTAAGAGGCGACTAACGGCCGAACCCTATATTCAAACCAAAGACCTTCATAATAGACGAACAGTCTGTGGAAGCGAGAGCGCAGCCTCTTTATGCACGAATACGAGTGCGACAGTGACAGCGAAAGACGTTGACGTTGTAACCATTTTGAAAGCTAATGGTAGCCCACGGTAGCCCACTGGCGACAGCGTCTTTTAGTTTTTATTAAAATATTCAGGATAATTGTATAAACGTGGTGTCAAAACCGTTAAAAACAACAATGGTGGGCTGTGCAGTACCTGATTGCGAAGTCAATCATAGGAATAATCCAAACAATGAGTCATTTCACAGGTAATTATGATCCACACATAGTCATTTTTGAACTCATATTTTCAAGGATTCCTTACCTAGGTCCAAGGAATACGGTTAGTGGTCTAATAAGTACGATATATCATGTAGTTTTGTGTTTTATGCATATTTTTAATTTTTATATGTAAAATGAAAAGATGTGTCCGTGAAAATTTCCATTCTTTAGGTAGTGATTGAATGTTTGAATCACACTCATCTATCGATAAGTTATCAATATGTCGATATTTTTTCATTCCTTCTCATAATTATTTAAACATTATTCCGAGCGATTATAAAACGCAGCTAGGTAAATTGATCGCAGTTTATTATTTATCATTAAATGCAGTGGTCCAGGCTACGACAGGACTTCAAATTTTTTTTTTTATGTTTTTTGTATATATTTTAATTCAATCGTGTAGAAAATGCTAAAATAAGCATCTTCTCTTATTTAAGTTTTTTCTCTCAGGTTGATAATTACCGAGATATGGGGGGTCCAAAAGTTAGTAAATTCGGTAGTCTTTACTATTTGAACTGAGCTGATCTTCTACACAAAGGCCATTGTTTGTAAACAATACCATTGTCTTTCTTTGTGTCCGTAACACCAAGCCGATTACATACAAAAAAGTTAGAACTACATTGAATGTACATTGAATTATCAACCCTACCCTCTTAGTCAGTAGGTTTAAAATGTAAAGTGTCAGGATACAGATATAAGTTTTGTGTAGATGATAGTATTGTGTAAAGAATAAGCACAGTTCAAATAATAAAGACTTATATCTGTATCCTGACACTACATTTTAAACCTACTGACTAAGAGAGTAGGGTTGATAATTCAATGTACATTCAATGTAGTTCTAACTTTTTTTTATGTAATCGGCTTGGTGTTACGGACACAAAGAAAGACAATGGTATTGTTTACAAACAATGGCCTTTGTGTAGAAGATCGGCTCAGTAGAAATAATAAAGACTATACCTACAAGGCGTTTGAGAAATTTCGATGGGGTGAAAATTATGTCTGTATAACATTCGGTTTTTATTTATGTATTGTGTAGATAGTACTAAAATAACCATCTTTTGTTGTGTAAACTTTTACCTAAAAGTCCTAAAATCGGGCCCCCTTTGCCCCTATAACCCAACCAAATATACTTACCAACCGTCACCTTTTGGCCACAGGTTTTCTAAAACTTTAGTACAGATCGATAACTTTCAAAATCTCTTAATCTTTAACATTTTAATACTTAAATAAAAAACAAAAACAGTGAATCTCAGTATTAATAATATCGCGTTTTTGTGATAAGGTACGGTTATATTAAGAATCATTTCGCGTTGGTATGTTGTACAAAAAAAGTCCAAGTTGTCTCCTACCTGGAGAAACCCAAACTTAATTATGTTTAAAAATATTTCATGGTTTTTTAGAAAAAAGGGGGCCGAAAGGTGGTGGTATAGTATATTTTGAGGACCGGCTCATGAAGTCCTTTCATTTGATACCACACATGATAGGTGTCCGAAAAAAAATATAATTCCCATACAACAATAATATTATGTCATTAAGTACTGGCCCATATCAATATTTTGAAGAAATATTTTAACTTAAAGTACCCGTATACCAAAAGGCTACCCTGTACATCGATTTGCGGTTTTCAAGCAATATTTGCTTCGTACACCGTCCACTAAAAGTAAAGGTACATTTCAGATTTCCATCCATCATGCCCATATTAAAAGCCTAGAATTTGTGTAAGACTGAAATTTATTAATTATTTACATTAAAAATTGATTGTATGATATGTGTGTGGTAATTACCATGAAAAGAGTATTATTATAGATAATGAAAGAATCTTGTGTTTTATTAGTGAAGAATGCTAGTTTTAAGTTCCACGCAAGATACAAACAAGTCTTATATAAGCGAGTCTTTTTCATCGATATTTTTTCGATATAACGTACGGACATCACTAAAATTACTCACACACTTGTAAAATCACGCACACGTTGACATTTCCGTTTTGGTAACGCGGGAAAAAGGGAGTCTGTTCGTCTATTACGTTAGTTATATAAAGGTCTTTGATTCAAACCGAGGATAGATAAGGCTTACTTCGGGTTAAAATTTGACATTTGCCCATACAAAATGTGTCAAATTTTAGGCCCTCCGCGCACTAGGCAGCTTGGCTGCGCAGCCAGGCTGCGGGCAGCCAGGCTGCGGGCAGCCAGTAAAACATATGAAAACAGCCAGGAATTCGTGGCTGCCTAGTGTGCGGGCTCCCATACAACGTCATATGTTTTACTGGCTGCCCGCAACCTGGCTGCGCAGCCAGGCTGCCTAGTGCGCGGAGGGCCTTAATCCGAAGTAAGCGCGAATTTAATATAGGGTTTGGCCGTAAGGGAATATAGGCTTGTAGTACTGTTAGGCGATGGGCTTGCAACCTGTAACTAATACAATGGGAAACATCTTAGCCTTCTTGTGCAAAATTGTGGTTACAGAATTATCAACAACTTTTTAAAGTTTTAATTCTGTGGCTCTGCCTAGCCCACTCTGGGATTACAGGCGTGAAGGTATGTAGGTATGTATGTATATTCAGAAATCGTGGAAATCGGACTTGATTCAGGGGGTGAGAAACGTCATGGCCGGAGGCAATTTGTGTATGGAATTTGCCAGCTACGCGATTTTAGCCGCGCTTCACAATTCTCTTAATATGAAAACAAAAACACGAATGAAATTAATCCAGTTTATTTAGAAATCGCAAAACATTTGGAAACTAAGCCTAAAATAATAAAATTATCAGTCAACCGGTTCGGTTCTATAAAATCAGTCTTTCTACTTTGATGCAATCTGTTCCTTCTTCTTTATCTCTATCTTACGTTCTTCAACCGGCTCTGACCTGAAGGCGACCAGCAGAAGCTTGCCTTTGTCGAAGTGGCACTCCACCCTTTCTGGAGGGAATCCTTCCGGCAACAGGAACCTCCTCTCGAAATGACTTCTAGTCCACCCATCCTCGCGTTTTGTCTCCTTCTTTCCTTCAATCATAATCTCATTCCCAACAGTCTTCACTTGGATCTGTTCCGGAGAGAAATTCTGGACGTCCAACTGTACTTCCACCTTCTTCCCATCATCCTTGACTTCGGCCTCGGAGTAAATGCCCTGGATGCCATGATCTTTCTCCAATGAAGCAGTCACATCCTTCATGAACTTGATAGGGTCACGGTAGAAGGGCTCCCTGGATAAAGAGGCCAAGTTGTCTTCAAAAGCGCGTATTATCGGGTCCCGATAAGTCAAATTGCGTAGATGACGAGCCCAATATGGCATTAGAGACATGTTTGTTTTTTTCTCGTTGCTTGGTAACTCTGATACTCTTGAAGTCCGATTTTCAACTGTTGTATTCGCGCGCGCGGCGCGTATTTATATAGTCGAAGGGTCAGCGGCCTCTGTCGGCGAGAAGCGTCTGGAAGTTTCACGAACGTTGTAGCAAAGCAGTCCGCAAAATTTACTAAATTGATTGTAACGCTATCTATTGTCGAGTAGCTGCACCAAATACTAAAGAAGTTGGTGCGATTTGGTATTCGTTTTATTTATTAGGGTACAATTTAACAAAAAAAGTTATTTAATCAGACATTTCAATATTTAATTATCTAATTTTGAATGATACGATTAACTTAACTTAGTTAATTCAATACTTAAATATAAATGAATACAAACAAAAAGCGTCATCTGTTGAGTGACAGTCCAACCAATTTGTTATTAGCGACAGCAGCGACAGAGTGGCGAATGGCGACACTAAATTACTAGAGTTCTGGAAGGTTCGTGAATCTTGGTGAAGGAAGAGGACACTGACCTATCTCAATAATAACAACAGACATACAACAGTCTATTCTTGAATTATTAATTTTTAAAATGTTAATCGTTTAAGCCTAACAATATTATTAGGTATGCACCGAATGTTAAAACACTTTAAGTAAGTAGGTAAGCAGATCTTGACACTATTATTTAATATAATAATAATAGACTTGAAATCACTGATACACATTGTGTAACCAAGTATGAAAGACTGATGCAATATTTGCTAGCTTTTAAAACATGGTTCGCTTGTTTATTTACCTAGGAAGGTAAACTTCAAGTAGGTAGGTACATTTAATTTTTAGGAAATCGAATATTATCAGGCCGCCGCCGTGTTTGTAAAGCTTGTAGATACTTAGGTACTTTATTACTATTAGCGAGTTTGGCGCATGTCCTTGCCTTAAACGCTGTCAAATAAATAGTCACCTTCTCGTAGGTATTTAAAATTGTACTTTGAGAACCTCTTTCTTTATTTGAAGTTGGTATAAAGCGGGAGTAAAAATAAAGCCAATTAAATTACCTAGTTCTAATCTTTTCAGATTAATTTTTAATTCAACAAGGTCAAAAACCATGAGCACAGTTTCGTGTCTAAGCATACGAGGGATTAAGGGCTAAGGCATTCGTTAGCAGCTAACTACCGATAGGCCCTAGATCAGATGCATTTATTCATCACATCACAGGAGACCTAGGAAAAGACAGCAAATTCGGTTACAGAAAAATGTACCTAAGTACCTATACTTAGCTACATAAAGTTGACATAAGCCGCCGACTCGACCAACCGTCAGCCGACGTCAGTTCTATACATTCTGTCAGGTTTCGAAAATCGATAACTAATTATAATGCTTTTTTGTAAGCCCCCCGTGACTAAAAATCTTATGAGGTCCCAGTGACACCAAAAGTCCTATGATGTCATATTGTAGAGGATTCGCACTTGGTGGCGAAATGTACTAAATGGCTGGAAAGGTAGGTATACGAACCTACCATCTTAACATAAATTGATTTTTACGGCTTGGAGAAAGTAAAAGAGCATGCACAGGTCCCTGAGCAATCTCAGAACTGAAAACTAATTCTAATATGGGGTCCTTACCTATGAAATTGGCGTTTTTTTTACGTGTTTTATTTCGTACCTACGGAATTTATTTATTTCAATTTTAACTTCCAAAATATTTTTAAATTTCATTAATACACTATGCAACAAAGGTTTTAGATAAGTACAAATAATATGGTTCAATTTCTTACTTAATGTTTAAAATTAAAGTGTGAACTTAACTCTTTTTAAGTGCTGCAAGTTCAAGTGTTTCAATTACGCAGAGTTTTATGAAGCGAACTATTTTTAAGTAAGTAACTAAGATATGTATTAATATAGCTTAGAAGTGTCCAATATTCCTGACAGAATTTTGCTTGGTTTGCATTTGACGTTACTAAATTCTCCATATAAAACGCCAATTTCATGGTAAGGACCTAATACTAATTAATTTTAATTAATGGCTTATTGATATGTTATTTACTTATAGATACTCCCATGGATTTATTAGAGAAGGGTTCCCTCTATTTCGCTGAAACTTTTTATGCCTAATTTTGTTTTCGCATAATTTTTCTCCAGCTAAAAAGGGAAAATATTTATTAAATTGTTTTGTGTAAACCTGGTAGAATACAGTAGCTTAGGTTAGGTTTATTCTATAACTTAAAAAAAAGTCAAAGGTATAAGTAGAATAAACATTATGCGAAATTAGTGTTCCGCGAAATCATACGTTCGGACAATTTCTGATTATGCGTAAACAAGGGGAACCATTAGACAAATATGTCCATGGTTATCACACGCGAAGACTATTTTCAAAGGTTAAAGAGTATTTTCTGTCAAGTCCACTGAAAACTAAATTGAAATAGATTGCTTGTACGTGTAATTTCATCGGCTGGGGTCAACACGGAACACAATAATGAGAATACCTACTTGGCTGCACGTTAAAGGGTAAGGATGCCGAAGCGACCAGGACGGACCCTGTAGTGCCCTGCACAAGGGCCTACCATTTTAGGCATTTTCTATGATGTATCATGTGTAGAATCGTAGGGCCCAAACGGGCGATTCGGAGCCGTTGGAGTTTTTTATTGGGTTATCAGTGGGCCTAGACATAATGCATTAAGAGATCGTTCATCATGTCAGCCGAAAGGCGTCCACTGCTGGACATAGGGGAAAAATGCCGTAGTCGCCACGCTAGGCAGGCGGGTTGGCGACCGCAGTTATACCATGTAGTCCGCGGAGGACGCTGCTGCCCATCCTCCAGTTTATCCCTAGTCGTTTCCTACGGCACCCGCGGGAAGAGCTGGGGTGGTGCTATTCTCGGCCGGCACCCACACGGCATTATGTCATTTACATTCACTTTGAGAGTTTTCGAAAATCATTGATAATGTTGTTTATCTTGTCTAGGGCCTTAGCTCTGGAAGTAGATGCCGCCATTATGTAAAACCCGGGGCTTAATCTATTAATCATTAGAACTTGCGGGCAACCGAGCTCCCAGATATTAAACCTAGCTGGATCTAGACATGCGGCAGCGCGTCAAGCCAAGTTCAAGTAACAGAACTGGCGAGCAGCACCGTGTGGAATATTACACGAACCATCGATTTTTCTTCCCCATTAACCCCTATATTCCAATATTTACAATCCCATGAGAAAGCATACGAACTTTTTGGGTGGTTAAATTATAACCTCTATTCGGAGCCATTGTGTACGCCACAGAACTATATCGAGATATAGTTCTGTGGTGTACGCTACCCGGATTTCTATTTATATCCGATTGACGTCCATTGATGCGGCGTTGTTTGCGTACGTCTGCGCCCGCGCCGGAGTAAAGCAGCGCGTGAGGATCCGAGCTGTCAAGCCACGGAACGACAGAAAGTGAAGGGACCCGTAGATGGAATAGTTATATAAGGAATTTATTTTGTATACAAGGTGTAATCGTTAAGTGTATCCAGGTGATTATTCCGTAAATATAACAGATAATTATCAGAAAATTTTAAACTGATATTGAAAGTAAGTTACATAGATTAGTCGGTAGGGTGAAGGATAAGTCCGGCGCAAACGGACCCTGCCCAAGGTCATACCACAACTTTTAATTGCTACAATCCCCGGATATTCTCTGTACAAATAGTTTCGACTCCATCGATCACGTGTAACGCTAATGTCTTTTACTTCTCGCCAAATACAGATACGGTGCCTTTACAGTTAAGTGAATAAGAGTTACTATAACGGTAAAAATATAATAGAGTTAATCTAGAAGACAAATTAAAATAGGAGTATGTTGTTATTATATAGTCACAAGTCCTATACTGATCCATTTAAGCCTTCCGTAACTGAGTGACAGAATGATAGACAATTCGCACTGAATAAAACCGCTAGGTACACCAAAAGACTTGAAAAACGGCGAAAAGAAATTCTGATAAAATCAGAGGCAACTTGGAACTTATTGAGCCTATATATTTTTTAAAACGTTCGCCTTTCCTAAAAATATAGCGTAAGTGACATAAAAAATCTTGTAGTAAAATACAACTATTCTTCACCATAGAGCCATATTGCTTTTGACTTGTTATCGTGTTGTCATAGAAACGATGAGAATGCTGAGTTAAAAATAAGGGTCTGTTCACACGGAGACGCGACGCGCACGCGACGCGACGCTGCGCTCACATTTTAACAGAGCGACTCAAAATATATTTGATTTACTACACGAAAACTACATTTCATTGACAGATTTCAGAATACGTTGCACCACGCAGCGTTGCGTTACGTCTCGAGATGCCTCGCGACGTAGAGCGACTCTGGGAGCCGCAGCCTGAGGCCGCCGTGTCGACTTGTCTCTACTATTATAGACTAGGTAGACTGCAGGTGGACGCGACGGGGCGGTTGCACGTTCCGCTGCACCACGCGGCGTCTTGCTGCGCAGCTCAACGATTCTACGATGCGCCTCTCGACGTCGCGATGCGTCTCGCGGCGGCACGCGAATGCGAAATTACTGGCCTCTTCCAGTATCATCGCGTCTCGGTGTGACCTGACCCTTATACGATAACATTGTCAAAGGCAATATACCCAGCCGGCCTAGTATGCTTGCGTTTATCGCGTGACAAAATGTTAATAAAGCATCCGACACTCATACTTATATTATAAACGTGTCAGAAGGTGACGGATGTGTTATCCACAGCATTACAACTTGGGCGCTATTCTACTCTGTCAAACCATATCGTCGGAGAAACTGCAAAACCGCGTAAGTGACATTTTAAATAAGGAGCAAAATGTATCTTTTTAATAAATTTGTTAGTTACGCGACCTTGCAGTTTCACCAACGATATTGCGTTTGACATTGTTATCGTGCTGTAAACGTTACAATAGCTCTTATTTACTTTTCATCACACTTGCACGTAAACAGTATCTAAACATACAGGTTAACTTGGCCGCAATGCCCCATATAAAACCCTCGACCTTTCTTTTTACCATGAAACCCAAGGTCGGTAAGTATTTTTTTTTAAATTTATAGCACAGCACACAGGTCATGCAAGTTCAAGCAAAGAGTTTACACGCAATTGAAAAAAATGTCTTAAATGTTATTTAAACAGGAATTTCATTGCAATCTCGCTACATGTTACTTAAATACTCAATTAATGTTCTTAATAATCGATTTTAATAGTTTTTTTTGTATCAAAACGTCGTTTTTTTTACACTCCTTCAGGGCTGTATGTATACCTACGTAAGTATTTGCCCTTAACGTTTCTGAACGAAACATTTGTATAATCTGTGGAGTCCACCCGCCATCCGCTTAAAAAAAGTTCAAGTAATTCGTAATAATAGTTGTGCTGACTTGTGTATTTATTTACTCGCAAATGTGATGAAAAACATTGTATGTTTCACGGGCGGTACGGGAATTACGAACCTCGACTCAGAAAGCCCTCAGTCTTCGACTTCGGGCTTCTACTAGAGCCTCGATCGTAATTCCTTACTTACCGACCTTAATACACAATGTACTATTACAGTATCGCGGTCTGATTAAGAAGAATACGATAACTTGTCAAAATTACTAGAATATAGCCTAACCCCCTTACTTATAAACGTGGAATAAGCTTGGGATAGTTTATGCCACGCTTTGTCACTTTCTGTCAGATGCAAATGTCACAATTACAGATAAAGACAAAGCATGGCATAAACTATTCCAAGCTTATTCCATGTTTATAAGTAAGGGGGTTAGACCCTTATTTATTGTGCTGCAGATAGCGTTGCAGTTTTTGGTAAAGTAAGTTTCTTTTCACTTCTCATGCTATTAAAATGTAACTTTAGTTTCTGCGTATCGGGACTAAAGCTCCTTATTATATTAATCTCTAGGAACTGAAGTTTTTTTTTTTTTTTACTTTAGAAACTCCCAAACATCCAGTCACGGTGTTTGTGAATGAAGGATTATCGCCATTATCAGTGATTTTGCATTTGCATAGACAACAGGGCGTGGAAATAACCTCAAAATTATCACAGTGCAAAAATATAATTAAAAAATATTTAATTTCGTTAAAAACGATTAATGATAACGAATTATCTATTTAGTTATAATATGGATGAATTCATTTTATAATGCGTGGTCCAATGAGTTTTAAAATAGTTTTCAAGTTATGTTACTATTTCGTTATCTCCTAAGTACCTTTGCTACCATGCCGGAAATTTCTTCTTCCTACGCATATAATCGATACTTGCGACAAAAACATATAAGTATAGAAAGATCTTGTTTTGAAATTTTCAACTTTTATATCTGTTATATTACTGTGTATGACGCAATTTACAGTGTAAATGGCATACCTAACTACCCAAGGGAAAAACATTGCATCTAGACAGACGCATGATATTAGTTATATCATGCGTCTGCGATGAAGACTCATCTGTTGTTGTATGCGCGATTCATTTTAAACCACATACGAAGCCTTCAAAGAAAAACACATGGAGTATACATTACTAAGATATTTCCGAGGAAAACGTACCCTGAAAATAATCCGCAAACAACGTACTTAGTATAATTCCATTATGTTAATAAACTATAATAACAATATAATATTTAGACTAACACTTTACGGTACAAGTGTGAACCGCGTCACACCTCTCGTATATATAGAAAAAAATGTTCTTTGTCCGTTATTGTGCAAGACAACACGCCAACATTGCAAGTACCTTGGTTCCTTAACAAGTAGTGCGATATTAAAGATGGCGCATTTAGTTTTTGTTGTTTTGGTATCTTTAGCTACTTTTAGTGTGGTTTTAAGCAAGCCCTTAGAAGATACTAACAGTATGGGTAAGTTATTAAATGTAATATTGTCAGTAAAGTTAATACGTATCATCATCATCATCATGTCAGCCGAAAGACGTCCACAGCTGGACATAGGCCTCGCCCAAAGCTCTCCACTCAGACCGGTCTTGTGCTTTTCGCATCCACCGCGTTCTCGCGATCCTTACAAGGTCGTCACTCCATCTTGTTGGAGGCTTACCTACAGCTCGTCTCCCGGTCCGTGGACGCCACTCAAGAACCTTCTGACCCCATCGGCCATAAGTACTGCGAGCGATGTGCCCCGCCCACTGCCACTTAAGTTTAGCTATTCTTCGGGCTATATGGGTAACCTTAGTTTTACTGCGCATATCATCATTTCTGATAATACTTTTAATTCGGCTTGTCTTAAAAAATAACTTTCTGCCATGAAAAGTAAAATTTTTGAGAATAGTTTTTGTTGCTTTCTCTCTTTTTGCACACCTTAGTCTAAAGATCAAACTGACATCTAAACTTTGTGATTCTCAAATGCAATGGAGATCCAGTTGCCACCTTCCGAGTCCATCATCAGATCAGTTTTTTCACACCATAGGGAAGGCAAATCGAGCACTCGGTTACCAACGGTAGCAATCTGGACGTCATTTGCATCTCTTGAATGCAATTGAAAAATTACTATCCGAGACCTAGTTACTAAGTTATTATTCTGTGCCGAGACTAAATTCATTGCCAACCCTTAGGACCAATAACGACTTTATTACGAACTGTCCTTACTACAAAAAGATATAAATGGACGATCTCACACAAATTGAATGAATCCCAAACTCAAATCCTAGACATTTTATGTATTACACACCATATACTCTTAGGTAAATAGAAAAATAAATACTTAACATTGCCGTGTGGTTGCCGGCTTAGAATTGTGCCACTCCATGTCTTCCCGTGGAGGGAAGGAATGAAGGGAATAAAGGCTTGTAGTACTGTTAGGCGATGGGCTTGCTACCTGTCACTAATATACACTGTTAAACATCTTAGCCTAATTGTGCAAATTGCGGTTACAGATTTATCAACAAGTTTTTAGAGTTGTTGGTAATTCTGTAGCTCTGCCTACCCCACTCTGGGAATGAAGGCGTGAAGGTATGTATAAAAAACATCCAAGACTGAAATGAAACCTGATGAAATGGAATCAAACCCAGGACCGCTAGCTTCGTAGCCAGGGTAACTACAAACTAGGTCATCATCATCACCTATTGTTGCAGACGGGAGGGTACATCACCTGTCGAAGCGGTTCATCAACTCTGCACTGACTTCCGGCACGTTCTTTGACAACACGATGTCGAGGCTTAGGACAAAGAGGGGGTAAGTATAGTTTACAGCTAAATCTGTGTGAGATTTTGAAAGCAATTGGCCTTAAAAAAGTACCTATAACCTATAATATATTATTATTCTCCTGACTTTAAAACGCACATGCCATAAACGAATATGTGCGTTCATATACCTGTATAAAAGCTATGTATAAAACAAAAGAGAAGCCTACCTCAAGCACGACACATTATTGAATTCTTGCTGCGCGTCTTCGCAATGATAGTCTGGCGCTAGTAGATTCACTCCAATTTACCGTCGTGTAATAGGACCCTGATGTGGCCAATTAGGTATTTACGGAATACATATTTTGAATTTTGGATTTGCCTTTATTTTTACGCAATCTATCCGTGGCACGAGAACCTAAAACGACTTATGTTTCCATACATAATCTTACGTGCGTACTTCTCAATGACTATAGAAAATTACAACTTCAAAATCCCTAAGGAGAAAAAGCGTATCTAGTATATGAATTGTATTGAAAATCCAACCTTATTAGTACCACTGAGAGTTTAATATACTTCTATGAAATAATTTCACGCGTTTTCGCGCCTTTTCTCCGTAAGAGGGCAGTACGGTGGTAGGAAGTCTAAGTAAAATACGCACACGGGGGCGCTGTTCCGGTTTGTTTTGGTAAATGTTCGTTTACGTTACGATAGAAGGAAAAAGAGCTTGAGGTACTGGCGAAAGCTCGATAAGCATTGCTTTATAATGAATGCGTTGATGTCTTGTGGTATAAATCTAAAACTCGATGCGTTTTCAGGGCGGATGAGGATTGCGAAAAGCTCCGGCTGTGTAAGCTCCACGCGCAATCAGGGAGGAACTTCTTCTCAGCTTTCGAACTTTATTTCGTCAAGTAAGTTTACGTTATAGTTTGTTTTTTTAAGTGGGCGTGGCAGCAAATGTTTTCTATTGTGCGAGCAAAATTTTCAAAATCTTTCGACTCATAGACAATAATTAGTGATACTAGCTTTAGCCCGCGACCCGCGACTCCGTCCGCGTAGAAGTCGTTTATCGTTGCTCCCTTGACAAGTGTTAAATTTTCCGGGAAATCCTGTACCTATCCTATTCCAGGACCTAACTAATATCCGTGCCAAGTTTCATCTCGATCCGTTCAGTGGTTGAAGCGTGAAACACGAACAAACATACACACTTTCTCATTTATATCAACATCATCATCATCATGTCAGCCGAAAGACATCCACTGCTGGACATAGGCCTCCCCAAGGCTCTCCACTCAGACCGGTCTTGTGCTTTTCGCATCCACCGCGTTCCCGCGATCCTTACAAGGTCGTCACTCCATCTTGTTGGAGGTCTACCTACAGCTCGTCGTCGTCGTCGTATAATATTACAGTATTTTCATTATAGCAAGGTGCGGGTGACACTTGATGCTACGTTTCGTTTTGCTCAAAAAGGTGTGGATGCGTTACTATATGGCAGCGAGCATTTCAGTTGCAACAAAATATAACTAATTTAGAATATTTGAATATAAAATTAACGATTATATTAGAATAACTGTAACTTACTAGGTTTTTATTTTCAATAATAAACCATGAATATTACTAACCAGAAATAAACGTCAAATGAATGAAACGGAACATGAGAGATTTGTTTAGGGATGGGACACAATGGAATCTTGAGTATGTCGATAAAAATAAAACGAGAAAATACTTCTCAAAAAAAAATTTATTCACTTAGTAGTTCACAATGTAGACTTATATCAGAGTCGTCTATATTTGTATCATCGCTGGATTCACTATCTGAAGTTGATAATGTTATAATCAATGACGAATCCAGGATGTTGTCAATGTGAATATCACGGTCCCAGTCACTCATGATGTCGTTTTTGGTTTTATTTACAACTTTTGACCAATCTTCGGGTTGAACGTTGACGATGGCTTCTTGTAATAATCCCAACATCTTGTTGGCTGTAAATGGTGGAGCGGTGTTTTTTCTTGCTGCGTAACCTAAAAAACAAATAATGACATTTAATATAGATTTTTACAATATCATTATAATATAAAAGTAAAGTACAAAAAATTATATAATTATTATTCCCTTTATTTATTCATACCCTTGTACTATATTATTAATATTACTAAAATAATTAGTACAATAAACTTTACCTTTGATTTGAGCCCAAACAAGCTCAAAGGCGTTGTACTGGCAATGGTAGGGTGGTAATCACAGAACCTGGTGCCCTCTTTCTTTTGCCATTTCGTCCAGTGCATAAGTAGGCTTTGGCGGCTTATGACGCTGGACCAAACAAAAAAGTTCAGTCTTGAACATCTTCATGTCTGCTGAAACTCCATTTTCATTCAGCCATTTCACCATTTCACTTTTATTCTTAGATTTTGCTGGGGGTTTATTTAATTGCACTGAGTGGTAAGGTGCATTGTCCATAATTATTACCATAGGTTCCTGCAAATTATCTAGTAAGTTGATAAACCAATCTCGAAATTTTTCAAAATTCATCTCCTCATGATATTCGTTTGTTTTCTTTGATTTAAAAGCCAGCAGACAGTTTGGAACAAATCCACTTGCTGTACCAGCATGGCAAATTATCAGCCTCTCTCCTTTCCCTTCTGGCACCTTAGTGCTAGATTTTGCTGTGTTATCGGTCCAACATTTACCGACCGTATGGTTTGCATTAAGCCACGTCTCATCTAAGAATACGACTTTCTCCCAATTTGTTATCTCCTTAGCCTGTCTTAAAAATGTGCATCTTGCTAGGGCAATATCATGCCTTTCCATTATAATTTTTCTTTTATTAATTTTTGTGTATGTAAACCCAATATTTCTAATAATCTTCCGTAACGAAGTAACTCCTCCTTTATACAAGTCAGCCTCATTTAACGATTTCGCTAACTTTTGCAGTGTTGGTATCTCTGTCCTTGTATAATAATTATAAATGTGATTTCTTATGGCATCTTTTGTGAAATCATCTATGTCGGTAATTGGCTTCGCCTTCGTCCGTTTTTTATTAGGGGTTGACACTTTATTTTCGGACATCCCATCTTGACCGTATTTCTCTCGTGTTATACACGTAACAGTATTTCGTCCAATATCAAGAGCATCAGCTACTCGCTCCACAACTTGAGTAAATGGCAATAATGGTCCACCGTTTTGAAGTTCTCGTTCAAAATAATCTCGAAGTCGAACAACAAACTCCCTTGCTTGACTCCCCAAAACAGTTTTTTTTGTTCGTTTGGGCATGGTAAAGTTATTATAACCACGTTTTTATAAAACAAAACAACAAATATCAACGACAATAACAAAAACAACAAAGAATAACAGCGATATTTAAAACTGGGTGGAACAGAATGAGAATACGTATCGCATACAAGGCACTAGCACTCGTACTGACGCTGAGTACGCTGACGTTGAGTTAACGGAATGTTGACAACATAAACAAAATGGCTGCCGGCGTCCACTGAGGCATAAACAAGTATTAATATTTTTTTTAGTAATAACGACTCTGACTTTTATTTTGTGGCAATAAAAGTATAGTTAAACTTTTAGAAAATTAAAAAAGTAATAATTATATGTCATATTTCTATTGTCATTTCAACTATGTACCTAATACCGATCTTTTATCGACTCAAATTTCGACACGTACGCCTTACTAGTCTGTGATTTGGACAACTGTCACCCGCACCTTGCTATAATGAAAATACTGTAGTATGGATTTATTTTTATTTCCAGCAAAGAGAACGCAAAGCTCTGGGACCACCAAACGCACTCGATAGCCGACTGCGAGAGTCGATTCTCCGGTTGCTACGGAGAAGCACCAAGGAAAACCAAAGAAAACGTCAAAACTTACAGAAATGAAGACTATGATTATAATTACTAAACAGATAAACATAGTGTTTAACTTTCGCGACATAGATATCGGCATACTTTGTATACTTAAAAAAGCCGCCAAGAGCATGTCTGACCATGCTCAGTGTAGGGTTCAGCCTACACAAAAATCTCAAAAATAACAAGTATGAACTAATTCTCTATTTATTTTAAGTTATTTGGTGCTGTCTTAAGAGATTTTAGTAGGTATAAACCCGTTAGTCGCCTGCAGTCTTTTCACTTCGAACAAATTTAACCCTCATGATACCGACCGATTTAAAAAGTTGTCCTAACTATCAGTTTTAATGCATGTCTTGATGTTTAACCAAATTGGTCGGGTTCTTTCGTATTTTAATAAATTGTTGGTTTCTGGGTGTTTTTCAAAAAAAGTGTACAAGATCTTATTTTTTCAGAATTCGTTATTTTTTGGTTTTTCTTACTCAGAATCGTTGATACTATCGATCCTCATACAAGAAAATAAAGTGTCTCAAATATTCCATTCCAGATCGTCACATTTTTGTATACTGTCTCTTTTTATTTATACGGACGTGACGCACTGGAAGAAAAAACTTACATAGTAAAATCTGGGACACTTTTGTTCTTGTATGATCGATAGTATCAACGATACTGAGTAAGGAAAACCAAAAAAAAACGAATCCTGGAAACAAGTTAATTTAATGTGCACTTTTTTTGAAAAACGCCCTTTTATCACCTTACCATACCACATCTTGTACCCATTGCAATGTGGTTTTATAGAAATCAAAAAAATATTAAAATACGATGAAACTTTAACTTCTTCTATATTTACTACCTACTGGCGCGCCGCTTCTGGCTTTGATAAGTTTACTCGCACAGAGCAATAGACATCGCTACTTGTAAGAAACCTTGAGTGATGTCTCTCACAGTATACCTATAAAAAGTTAGTCTATGGATAAAACTGATCAGTGCTCAATTTACATACATATTTTATTTCATATTTTTCTTGTATAGATAGATAAATAAAATCTGCTGATCTTGGTACTTTTTACCCTTTTACCCTCCGTTACATTTTCACTTTGAACAGAAAACGTTATTTTCCAAACTATAGTATC
This sequence comes from Acleris emargana, assembly GCA_927399475.2. Lineage (NCBI taxonomy): Eukaryota > Metazoa > Arthropoda > Insecta > Lepidoptera > Tortricidae > Acleris > Acleris emargana. Next base: position 20,868,789 of record OV656848.1, on the reverse strand, counting down.
GTCAAATAGTTTTGGCACTATGGAGCGGAGCGGATTTACTATGGAGCTCGGTGTGGCATACCCCGCGTCGCCAGTGAGTGAGACGGAGCCAGTGTGAGCCTGTGCGGTTATTGCGTACAAATCAAGACTACATACATACATAATTTCACGTCTGTCTCCCAATGGGGTAGGCAGAGACTATGGAACGCCAGGTGCACCGATTTAAACACACAACTTTCGCTTCCTCTACATTCATCAATCTCTTCATGCACGTACGTCAGTTTCGGGTGCTTTTTATTTGGCCCTTATTCAGTGCATCGCGAATCTGATCACCGTACGACGTACGTACGTAAATCAAGATTCTACAGCATAAATTTAAAAACCCGCGCCGCTGCGATGTGCGGAGCAGTGTGACAACCGCCTTAAATATTTATTTTTGATTGCTTCGCCTTGAATACAAGTTGGTATAGGTACCTTGTGTTGTGAGTTATGCTTATAAGTTGACTCGTGACTTGCCTTATTTATTTTAGCTGTAAAGGTCGATGAAATAAACTTGAAAAATAGAGTTACTTATTTTTAATATGTTTAACCTTTTGTACGCCACATTTAACCCTTTCAACGCCTTTGACTTACAATTGTAGCCTCACACGCCAATGACGGCTCAAAACCACAGCTAATGTCAACCCTACATCACAAATACTCGGGTCTATTTTGCACTGTATCTGTGACCACTATATGGGTCGATGGCGTCGTAGGCACGACAGTACACGACCACTTGTGGTTCTTGGCGTTCAAAGGGTTAATAGACCACAAGATACATGCCCAAATGCGGCCTAGTATGGCTGCGTCGATATCGCGCGTCAAATGTGCCCTGCGGATACCCTAACCAAACTTTATCACGCAATGAACGCAGCCATTTTGGAAACCCACCGACAGCTGGGTGTTCGCAGAGCTACAATCGTTTACGTGAATCAGATAGTCATGTGGAAAAGGTTATTTACCCTTAACTCATTTACTTGTGTATAAAATTAGATTATCGCAATATTCAATAATAAGTATTCAAATATAATAGGTATTTAATTATTTAAAAAAAAACTTAGAAAGAAATTGTTAAATGCGATGGGAAATTTCCGTACCTATCTCTTCAGTTATAAATCTGTATAAACTTTAACCAAAAAGGTTTTTTTGGTTAAGGTGGTTTGCTGTAAAAATAGCAAGCGATAGATAAGTCAGTCTTCCTTCCTTCCTTTCCTTTATGAGCCCGGAAGGTTTTCGGCAGGTTAATAGGTATGGTTTTCCTAAATGTTAAAAAAAAGTATTGTAAATATTTAAGATAAAGAAAGTTATTATGTTACAGGTATATATGTAAATAAGGAGTTATAAAAATAAAAATACTTAATTCACAACAGTCCATTTTATTCATAAAAACTAAATGAAAAATCACCACCACATCCATAAAATAAATGCATCTTTATAATGTAAAACAATACTTATACAACTGTTTTCTTGATTCGAATTCTAAAATAAATAACTCAATTTGAGAAAAAATTACCGCTCATATAAATTCTCAACCTTTTGCTACGTAGGATAGCTTATATTATTCTTTCTTATAAAAGTTACTACATAATTAATTTTCCTACACTTCACACTCTCAATCATACGTCCATGGTAATGATGTAAAGATAATCCCAATATTAATCATACAATGTAAACTTTTCTCAAACATGATCGGAAAGGGCTATTCTTTTGAAAAAAAAAACAAAGACGGAAAGAGTCTTCTTGTTTCTTCTATTTCTACCTATCTATTTACATTGTTTGAGAAAAGCATGCCTGGGCGGAAACGGGGATTGCCTGAGTGTAACTTTAAGCAACCGATCCGTAGTCACACAGACTTGCCACACTGGTGTGACTATGGTTCATTTTATTTACCCGTAGTCACACCAAGTAGGAGGTATGTTTAGGTTATGTTAGTTCTTTAGCAGGCCCGGAGGGCCAAACTACCCAGAAATAGGATAGCTATAGAAATAGCTCCGTCGACTCTGTGGATTTTGATTTTGAAAGAGAAATAGACGCAAATTCGGTCTTGGTGTGACTACGGGTAAATAAAATGAACCATAGTCACACCAGTGTGGCAAGTCGGTGTGACTACGGATCGGTTGTGTAACTTCAGCAGGCGTCGCCAAGGCTCAGCTTGCCAACCACCTCGTTAGGTAATAGGTCGTCGGCGATACTGCAAATCCGCGTAAATATACAATTTATGATAGAGCAAAATAAACCTTACGGTCTTATTAAAAAGGTGCATTTTGCTTCTTATTTAAAATGTTACTTACGCGGTTTTGCAGTTTCACCGACGATATGCATGGATTTTTTTAATCGTTCTCAACAAAATATGAAAATATTGTATAAGAGACCACTAAAAACGATGTCCGAGTGAAGTGAATATTCGGATGATACAAGCATTTTATACCGCCAATTAGATAGCAATTAGACGGAGATATTCGATATGCACCGTGACGTTATGTACAGTCAGTGTCATATAGTACGTAGCAGTCAAGATCATTAAAAGTTGGAAACATCTAGAATGCTAATTAACATTGACGCAGCCTAAGTGATCAAATTCTTCAGGTGCTAAGCTAGGATGTTAAGCTACCAGCGGCGGTGTGCTTGTAACGGTACGAGCGGCGTCTTGAATGTAATCAAGTATTTGCCGCTGTGTGTGCTCCGGTATATTTGAGCACTGTGGATGACCTGAACAGTTTGACCACTTAGGTTGCGTCGATGTTAATCAGCATTCTGGATGTTTCTAACTATTTTTTTTATGGCATATTAAGGCAAACGAGCATACAGGCCATCTGATGGTAAGTAGAAACTGTGACTCATAGACATTCGCATTCACAAGACTGCAAAGCACTACCAACTCTGAGGACTTGGTGATCTTGACTGCTATGTACTTCATGACGCTGACTAGTTCATGACGGCATGACAAAAAACGATTTTCTCATTTGTTTGTTACATAAATCAGTTTTTATTGAGGCTGTGAAAAAGTCATTAATATTCCCTATTCCGCACTTCCCTTGCGTAGCCAATAGTGTACTATTAGAGGTTAGCTTTATTTATACAGAGGAACATATTCAGCATGCTGACAGACTAGAGCGCTGGAGTGCCGGTTTGGTCACTGCTTCTTCTTCTTGGCCAGCGGCGCTGCGGGCTCGGCGCTGGGCTCGGCGCGGGCACGCTGACGCGCGCGCGGCCCGGCGGCCAGGCGCGCCAGCAGCGGCCCGGCGGCCAGGCGCGCCAGCAGCGGCCCGCGCGCGCGCCAGCCCAGCGCCAGCGCCAGCAGCAGCGGCACCACCAGCAGCGACGTCTGCCGCAGCTCCTGCTCCATAGACGACACCTACGGGAACGAATGCAAGTACAGATTTAATTCAGTCACCATGGACAAAATTAAAGTTGTCCAGAGGTTATGCTCAGACTCCAAGTGCTGGACGTCGCTGTTGTTATCGGCCGGCAGCCGCGGCAGCACGTATATCGAGCCAGGGTTCATGGTCTGCTGTAACCTGGACACATTCACAGCGAGCAGACTACACCAACCTTCGGCAGGAACTCCAGGTGGAACGCCTTAAACTGTCCGCATCTCGTGGCTGTGGGTAGCCTTCGACAGGCCGGACTCCAGGTGCTGGACGTAGCTGTTGTTATCGACCGACAGCCGCGGCAGCACGTATATCAGGCCAGGGTTCATGGTCAGCTGTAACCTGGACACATCCACAGCGAGCAGACTACACCAACCTTCGGCAGGAACTCCAGGTGGAACGCCTTAAACTGTCCGCATGTCCTCGTGGCTGTGGGTAGCCTTCGACAGGCTGGACTCCAGATGCTGGACGTTATCGGCCGGCAGCCGCGGCAGCACGAATATCAGGCCAGGGTTCATGGTCTGCTGTAACCTGAACACATCCACAGCGAGCAGACTACACCAACCTTCGGCAGGAATTCCAGGTGCAACGCCTTGAACTGTCCGTCCGAGTTGAAGTACGCGACCACCTCCTCGTGGCTGTGGGTAGCCTTCGACAGGCTCGACTCCAGCTGCAGCACGTAGCTCTTGTTGTCGGCCGGCAAGCGCGGCAGCACGTACATCAGCCCAGGGTTCAGGGTTTGGCTATAACCTGAACACAAAATGCAGGTTAGGTAAAATTTGCGACTTACGGTAGATCATTCCGAGTTTCCGACCTAATATTATGTACGCGGACTGCATCAAAATAAGGTATACGGTTTTAGCTGTATGTGTTTAGCTCTTCGTTACATCAGCAACGCACATGATATCACCATAGCTAAGCGAACTGATGTTTCCCTGAATAGTTTTATGCCATAGAGAAAGCAAATGAGTAGACAGTCCACCAGATAGTAAGTGGGATCTGTAACCCATTAAAATTTGCAATCTCAATACCTACTACGTCCCAAGGTTGCAATTCCGAAGACTGCTTTGGCAACATGCCAACCGTGAGGACTTATCAAGGTCAGGGGTTCAGGGATGAAATTTCTGGAATGTTGCTGAACCATATATACATATATCCCAATAACAATGTTAATATGTTTATCATTAAGAATTAATATGATTTTTTATCTGCCTAACCTGCGCTATCTAGTTTAGTGGAGTAGACCGGTGCGTCAGGAGTGGCCTCCAGCGCGAGGGAGAGACGCAGCGTCTTGTAGTGTTCTACATTGGGCGTGTACACCAGAACGTTGGCGTCGGTGATCTGGTGAGGCTGGATCGCGATGAGCTGCACGTCCATTATGTCTTGGTTGTTTTTCACCTGGAGTTGAAAGGATGTTTGAAATATGGCTTAACTCTTTATTTTTCATGTTGGGTTTCCTCTTGGCTAACTTTTGTTCTTGGAGGAAGAAAAGTTCAAAGAAACCACTTCAAGGCATCTATAGTAAATTATCTTGTGTGGGATCTCTTTCAGCTAACCTAGGAGTGAAATCGGTAGAATACGTAAGGATTTTTTTTTTACACCACGACGTTGAAACGTTGCTGGAGATGTCGACACCGAGGATCCCAATACTCTTCGAGATGGTAAGGGTAAACGCACAAACTTGTGTCTTGGAGGGGTTGAACCGGACTAAATTATCCCGACCCCAATCGGAGACCCTGGATAGAGTGCTTTCCCCCGGTATAATGGTAGTTGGTAGGTGGTACGGTGTTCCATCATAGTTCAAAGTCGAGTTCGAGGGAAAAAGAATACCCAATAGGTCGGCTTTGAGTCATTCTCCCGAGATATCCCGGTTCTGTAATTCCCGGGAAATCCCGGGAATTTCATAGTGCTTAAAGAACCGGTACTGAAGATTACATCCCCGTTATCCCGGTTCCTTCCATGAATACCAAACAAGTATCGTGGCGCGTATCACAAATATCCTAAACGACGACGCCGGCACAAGTGGCCACATTGCATCAAACTCCATCATATTTGGTGGCATATTGATCTCTAGATTTGTAAAAAATAGCAAAGGAAGAACAAATAACTTTCTAGTAAGTGTTTTATTTAATTAAAATACGTTTTTATTGAAGAAATCGTGCATGATTTAATATCATATTTATTACGAATACAAAGTTTCCTAATGTTTTATAATCGTTTTATTCCTCAAATGTCTACGATTGGCAGTAATTTGGGGTAAAAAAAGATAAGAAAAAATAAAAAAAACTCGGAACCGGGCCCGGTACTGCAAGCCACAGTCGGCTTGCAGGCAACAAAATAACAGAAACTAAACATAGTACATACATCTGAGTAATATAATAAATTGCTTGAAATTTGTCCTTACTTCAATAGAAGGAGGCGCTCTAGCCAACTTCAAACCAGCCAGCTCAGGCGTTGAGGATTCCTTTAGCTGCAGTGTGTACGAACAGCCGGGCAGCAGACCACGGATTCTGACAGAAACAAGTAAAATTAACATGACGACGTTTCAATTTTGACAGATATTACATCAAACTGGACAGAGGGTAAAATGGCCACGCCACGTGTGTAATGATGGTTACCTGAAGGCCCCGCTCAGCTCAGTAGTGGCCTCCTCGCTGGCGCAGGCGCCGGCGCCGCGCGCCACGACCCCCGCGCCGGGCCAGCCCGCGCCGCCCAGCGACGTGAGCGAGCCCACGCACGCCCACGCCACGTGTGTAGTGATGGTTACCTGACGGCCCCGCGCGGCTCAGTAGTGGCCTCCTCGCTGGCGCAGGCGCCGGCGCCGCGCGCCACGACCCCCGCGCCGGGCCAGCCCGCGCCGCCCAGCGACGTGAGCGAGCCCACGCACGCCCACGCCACGTGTGTAGTGATGGTTACCTGAAGGCCCCGCTCGGCTCAGTAGTGGCCTCCTCGCTGGCGCAGGCGCCGGCGCCGCGCGCCACGACCCCCGCGCCGGGCCAGCCCGCGCCGCCCAGCGACGTGAGCGAGCCCACGCACGCCCACGCCACGTGTGTAGTGATGGTTACCTGAAGGCCCCGCTCGGCTCAGTAGTGGCCTCCTCGCTGGCGCAGGCGCCGGCGCCGCGCGCCACGACCCCCGCGCCGGGCCAGCCCGCGCCGCCCAGCGACGTGAGCGAGCCCACGCACGCCCACGCCACGTGTGTAGTGATGGTTACCTGAAGGCCCCGCTCGGCTCAGTAGTGGCCTCCTCGCTGGCGCAGGCGCCGGCGCCGCGCGCCACGACCCCCGCGCCGGGCCAGCCCGCGCCGCCCAGCGACGTGAGCGAGCCCACGCACGCCCACGCCACGTGTGTAGTGATGGTTACCTGAAGGCCCCGCTCGGCTCAGTAGTGGCCTCCTCGCTGGCGCAGGCGCCGGCGCCGCGCGCCACGACCCCCGCGCCGGGCCAGCCCGCGCCGCCCAGCGACGTGAGCGAGCCCACGCACGCCCACGCCACGTGTGTAGTGATGGTTACCTGAAGGCCCCGCTCGGCTCAGTAGTGGCCTCCTCGCTGGCGCAGGCGCCGGCGCCGCGCGCCACGACCCCCGCGCCGGGCCAGCCCGCGCCGCCCAGCGACGTGAGCGAGCCCACGCACGCCCACGCCACGTGTGTAGTGATGGTTACCTGAAGGCCCCGCTCGGCTCAGTAGTGGCCTCCTCGCTGGCGCAGGCGCCGGCGCCGCGCGCCACGACCCCCGCGCCGGGCCAGCCCGCGCCGCCCAGCGACGTGAGCGAGCCCACGCACGACCACGCCACGCGTACGCCTCTGTACACCAAACAACAAAACGTGACAGTGAACGGCGGTAAATATTGCACATCGACCTTTGGAAAGAGAGAATCGGCTACTTTGGGCTTCGCAGAGCTTTACCTCTGTCACACACTACTTTTATAACGTTAGGTAGTCGCGGTTCAGATGAGATAGAGTGCGGTCGCGTCCAGTCCAAAATATATATATATAGAGTTGTTAAAACCCCAAACTTTAAATCACTTAAATTTCTACGATGGCACCTATACGAAAAAAGGGAAACCTTTACGAGGCCAGTCACTCGAAATTATCTGCGATGTTTATTAATATCGCCTAACCGAAGACAGATAAAAAAAAAAGATAATAATGTAAGTAATTATTTTAAGAAGTTTCAAGAGAGATTTGCAAATGTCACTGGAATTCCAGGAAGAACTTTGAACAATAATAATATGTTGAACGAAGTCAGTACTAAAACACATTCCAGTGCAATGAATGTCAGCTATCTGAAAAAAGGGAGACAAAAAAAACCATTTCCTTTAGATATGGACAATATTATATTGATTATGATGTTGTTTCAAAGAACTGCTGACAGTGAAATCATTAAGAGCTAAATTATATGAGGCTATTAATTATAATGGATTAAAAAAGACGTTGAGATTAATACTTCATGCGATGGGATTTAAGTTCACTAAAATGTAAGATAATCGAAAAAATCTTATGAAATAGCACGATGGATATAGGAAATAGGCTCATAGGAATTGAATACCTCGATAAAATGAGTCCTACGTAAATACATCCCACACTAAAGGAAAAACTTGGAGCTGAGTCCTATTTGACTTCACACTACAGCGCAACGATTCTAATTCTGCTCTAATCTTTGTTTCTTCTATTTTTGTACCATTTCTGTTGTGTTGTAGTGTGTTTTTGAAAAATAAATGTTTTAAATTTGAATTTGAAATGATACTTAAAAAGGAAGTAACTTTACAGCTCTATATAGTTCACGTGGGAATCAAAACAAAAGAACAATAAAATAATTAGTTTTGAACAGGCTATTTGACAGCATTGAAAATATACTACAAATTGTGGTCATCGTATCAGATAATAGCGTAAAATTACATTTTTCACTTTATTACTATATTATGTATAATTTTTCGGAAATTATATGAAAGAAAATTTTATATTTTTTTAAATTTTATCTGTGGCAGAAACGCTATGACTGGTTTGCAGCTGTGGTTACTTACTAATGACGTCACACGAATCCACCCGGCATCCTCCGGGAAATCCCGGTTCTGTAATTCCCGGGAAATCCCGGGAATTTAATAGTGCTTAAAGAACCGGTACTGAAGATTACATCCCGGTTCTCCCGGTTTCTTCCATGAATACCAAACAAGTATCGTGGCGCGTATCACAAATATCTTAATCCACACCTGAGCGACGACGCGCCGGCACAAGCGGCCACATCGCATCAAACTCCATCATATTTGGTGTCATATTTGCAATAATTGATCTCTAGATTTGTAAAAAATACCAAAAGAAGAACAAATAACTTTCTAGTAAGTATTTTATTTTCTTAAGATACGTTTTTGTTGAAGAAAACATTAATGATTTCATTTCATATTTATTTAAAACAAAGTTTCCTAGTGTTTTATAATCATTTTATTTCTCAAATGTCCACGATTAATAAATTGGGGTAAAAAAAAGAACCGGAAGAACCGGGAATCCCGGCACCGTCCCTGCCTTGAACCGGGAAATGGAATTCTCGGAACCGGGCCCGGTACTGAAGGCCCTAGTCACGCAAGTAACCACAGATCGTAAGGGCATATCTCTTCAATTTATTGTCTATTATTTACTTACGTGTGACGTCACACTTTTCATATGACCAGCGCCATGATAGAAACGTCGTTTTTAGCGCGGTTTCGAAAATGAAAACTTTAACATGGATTTTTATTGATAATACAGAGGAATCTCAAGGAAATATCAGTGTGTATAGTGTGCTTGTTATGTAAACAGGAATCATTTAAAAACGTATTCTAAAATTAGTCTATTCAAATTCTGATAAACGGTAAATCTAATAATTGATGGTCATGGAAATTAGCATTCGTTTGTGTTCGGAAATTCGATGATTGCCGATGTGCAATATTTACCGCGGGGCACTGTACTTTAATATCTAGAGCCTCGCCATGGCTTCACTCCGGTTAAAACCAATGAAAAATAGGTTTTATCCATCCGGAGTAATGAAGCTTTCAAATGGTGGAAGAAATTTTATACTCCTATTAACAGTATTAGTGACAGGTTGCAAGCCCATCGCCTAACAGCACTACAAGCCTTTATTCCCTTAGACGCCTCTTACGACATCCACGGGAAGACATGGAGTGGTACTAAAGCATAGTTCATATAGAATTGGAACGCGATGAAAGTCATATAATTTTTAAATGAAAAGAAAAACAATGTTATAAATTAAACAATATAAAAGATTACTTCTTTATTTATGGCGTGTCACATAAATTTCAATCATTCACTACGGTTATGCACAAAATTACGGACTCTTCTGGAAATAGTATTCATCATCCTCTGAACAAGACCTCCGTCCACCTTTTTTGCCTGTTGATTCCATGTGGACCGCAACGAGTTGATGTCTTGGACTATTTTGCCAGTTTTATTTAATTTTCCTTTCATTATTGCCCAGTAGTTTTCAATTGGCCGAAACTGGGGACAATTAGGTGGGTTCATCTCTTTTGGTATGAAATCAATGTGATTTGCAGCATACCACTCCAAAACCTTTTTTGAATAATGGCAGCTAGCCAAATCGGGCCAAAATTTGACAGGACCATTGTGGCTTCGAATGAAAGGCAAAATTCGTTTCTGCAGACACTCTTTCGTATAAACATCTGATGTCATTGTTGCCGTAGTGACGAAAACTTTAGTCTTAAGACCGCAACTACATATACCCTGCCAAATCATATGTTTTTTTGCAAATTTCTCGAGTTTGTGAAACTTGTATTTTTCGTCAACATTCCCTCTAGCGTCGGCCTTGTAAAATTTTGAACCTGGTAGTTGGTTAAAGTCGAGCTTTACGTATGTCTCATCATCCAACAAGAGGCAGCCTTTGAATTTAGTCAGAACTTGGTCATACAGCAGACGAGCTCGTGTTTTAGCTGTTTTGTTTTGTTTGACTGTTCGATTTGGCTGCTTAATGGCTCTATAGCTCTTATACCCTGCTCGAAGGCGAATCCGTCTTACAGTGCTGCGGTTTTTTTTAAATTTTCGAGCTAAATCATAATCCGACAGCCCTGGATTCTGTGCCACTGACCTTAAAACTTTCTTCTCCAAAGTTTTATCCGTTGTACCAGACCGTCGGTTGATTTGAGGCTTCCTATCGAAGGCCAGAGAGTCCTTATATTTTTTTATGACCCTACAAACAGTAGTTTTCGGGAAATTTAATGATTTAGCAATCATTGACCCAGACCAAGAGGGATTTTCCACGTATTTGTTCACAATACATTTTCGCCGTTCAACTTCCATCACCAATAATATATAAACGCAAAAAGTCAGATCAACCGAATTTCTAGCATTGACTCTTCAACATATTGACATTGAGTTGTGATTGTCAGTTTTTTATTTTTTGAACCATTTTTATTTTTTATTTTATGTTAAACGCGTGCCAGTTCTAAGTGAACTATGCTTTATTCTCACCAGGCAACACGGGTTGATAAATCCCGTTATGCTAAAAAGAGATAGGAACATTTTTTTATTTATACCTTGGTTATTTTTATACCTATTCAAAAAATATGTTTTCTCAACTGTTTGTTACATGAACTTTTATTCTATTTTTTTACCTTAATGCGGTTACCTTGCAACTATGGTATAATAATATTATCAGTATTATATTATAATACTGAAAATGTGACAGTTCATATGTATGTACACACACGGGATTGTTGAGCCACTTACCACTGTTCCTAATTTAGACATGTAATGCAAATCGGGCATACTCGTGTGACATCGTCGTGAACGACTGATAACGAATGATGACATGTCTATTTGTGTAACAGAAAGAGTATTCTATCTTTGTCATTCGGTGTTTCCATCAAATCAGCTGACAAAAATAATCTGACACAAACTCGGTAATTTATTAACTTATTAGTAGATCAATTGCTCAGTTTGGGGGCAAACGTCACAATGGGGTAGTCTGGGGACTAAATGGAACGGTGTTCATTAACACTATATAGACTAAACTATAATAAAAAAATACTTACAAGTCAATTGTCAATTGATTAATTTATCAATGATTAAACCCGTTATCTAACGCTCAGTTTGGGGGCAAGTGATGGGGCAGTTTCGATAATCTGAATCGATAAAAAATGAAGTTGTTTTACTCACTCAATAACATAAGAAAAGATCTGATTCATTCTTAACAGAGTTCTGCTCTAATGATTTTTTTAAATTATTATGAAATTAAAGATTTTGTATTTTTTTTTTATTGTATGTTTCATAATAAATTATCAATATTTTTTCTAAATTATATGAAGTCAAACTTCGTCGCCTGCTTGTAAAAATCCATTTTAAAAATGAAAATGATTTTTCGAGCTCTAGATGTAACTGGCAAAACTATAGTTTTTTGTAATGCTCTATGCAGCTTTTGTTTACAATACTGTTATCAATTTGAACTTCCTTATTTTCTAACAACTGATTAATATTTATTACAGATTTAAAGCCTGGGTTTTTGTTTAATATTCATCAATATCAAGTAAAAGATTGGCCATGCTTTCTCACTGTACGTACATATTATATATAGGTACTATAAATGATTAACAAAAGAAATAACATATGTCAAAGAAACCCATAGATTAAAAAATATTAGAACATATGAAAAAGGTTTTATAATTTCAAAGAAAAAATACTACCACAAATTTTTTTTTTTTTACTGCTCGTTATTATTAACAAAACGGGTTTATAGTGTACTGCTCATACCTAATAGGCACCTACAGATATAGTGAATAATCCTTTCCCATCGTTTTTTGTCGTATAAGTTCGTATTTATCTTGCTTTCTCAGTTGGTTTATTGATGGATACTGAAGCTAATTGAGACAGCAAGCTAAATACGAACTTATCCGACAAAAAACGATGGGAAAGGATTATTCACTACATCTGTATGTACCTAGTTAGTAGTCTCTGTACTATTCAATAATTGTCGCCCTCGTATCTGATCAAATAGATGCAATTAATGAATTATCTCAAGAGCATTCACAAAAGAAGAATTTTATTTTGACAAATAACTCATTATAATAATAAATATGAATCGATCGACTAATTATGTGAAGCAACATCACTATTTGCCCCCAAACTGAGCGTTAGATAACAGGGTGTACCGATTTTAAAAAAAACCGTTGAACACCAATACACTAGGTTGTAGTGTTAATGAACACCGTTCCATTTAGTCCCCAGACTACCCTATTGTGACGTTTGCCCCCAAACTGAGCAATTGATAACGGGGTCTACTTATTAGACTCGTAATCAACGTTCGGATAGAGTCGAGAGTCGTCGTCGTGTCGATTCCGAGTTTTCCCGATGTCGTATGACCAATCAGGATTTTTCCGCTGTAATAGTTTCGTTGTAACAATTATCGCTTGATTACTGATTCTAGACCTGTAATTGACAGCAATTCATTTTGTGCTAAGGTAGTAAAATATATACCGTTTCTAGATTTTACACTGCTGATTACAGTAAAAATATCTTTGGATTTTTTTATGCAGTAGTTTTTTTTTATATTTAGGAAAAACAGTAAAAAAAGTTGAATTGTGAATGTTAGGAATACACTTATAGTGCCCTTAGTCCATTTATTACCAAAGGAATTGAAAAACATATACAACTGTCATGTTCATTTTTTATCTGTCTGACGGATTACTTGATTCTGACGACACGCTTTCGATTCTACGCCAAATAGTTTATTTATTTTAATGGCGTCTACAAATTAAGTAATTAATTCAATTACGCAAAATAACAAATTTGTGAACGAACGGCAGCGAATGATTGACAAGTGAGTGACATGACATGACAGTCAGTTCTGTTTCTGTTTAAAGTTACTTTTTTTATTTTATATCAGTCTATGATCACGACATCAGTATTCCTAACTTTGTATATACGGTCTTTTTGATGACTATTTCTTTAATAAATTAGTAACGACGAATTTAAGTTAAATAAAGAAAAACCAAGAAATACGGGTAGTCTAATTTTTAACCAGCTATTATAAACGCGAAAAAACATTTTTTTTTTTTAATGTTGTCAATTGGTTGGCTTCGGGTGTTATCAACTTATCACCGGCAGGCAGGCTTGGTATTCAAGTTAGACAACATTTTTTTTTTAATTAAGCTGTGAAACAATAGTCTTGTGTTAGTTACGGCGTAAGTCCGTGCGTACAAGCGAGTTGCAGCTGACCTTGGGTGGTTTGCTACGTCGTAGGTGACCAATCAGCTGCATCTATCACGTCATCGACAATCAATGATGAGCCAACCATCGACCCCCACCGAGCACCAATCAAATGGAAGGATGACTGAAAGCTCTCTTCTTCGCTACGTCTACGTGGCAACTCAGCAGCACATGTTTTAAACTCAACTTAACGTCTATCATACTTATTTTCATAACCCGTGTGGTTGCTGGGTTAGAATAGTGCCACTCCATATCTTCCCGTGGATGTCGTAAGAGGCGACTAAGGGAATATAGGCTTGTAGTACTGTTAGGCGATGGGCTTGCAACCTGTCACTAATACGCTGGTAAACTTCTTAGCCTATTTGTGCAAACTGTGGTTACAGAATTATCAACAAGTTTTTAGAGTTGTGGGTAATTCTGTAGCTCTGCCTACCCCTCTACGGGAACGAAGGCGTGAGTTTATGTATGTATGTATGTATGTATGTATGTATTTTCATATACATGATTTAAAGTCATTTCTCCTGCCATCCACATAGTCAAGCCAGACCTGTGAAACCTTACGAAAGCTGTGTCAAAACGCGCGGACATCTTGAATATTCCATATTAGGACAGCACTCACACAACCATACGTTTCATTCATTCCAACCATAAAAACTCTTTTTCATCTCTCCTGTTCGGAAAGTTTAATTTGAATGGGTAGATAGCCGGGTGGAAAATTGGGTTTTCCCCTCTAGGGTGGAAAGTTTTTTTTTTAATAGTTACGATTGGCCACGGAGTCTAAGATAATTGAGCTACGTCATATTAAAATCATTCATATATCTAAACTCGACTATACGTTAAACGACGTATTTATTACGATCTATAGGTTCATATTAAAATCATTTTACGACTGGTCTCTTTTTTTCGCCATTACAAAAAAATCAACATTTAAAATTATTCCTCTTATATTCTGCTGCCCGCCATAATGCCATGATAGCATAGCATGACAATTTTTTTTTCACGGTTCGGCATGGCCATCTTGAAAATTCACATACTGCCAACATTAGAAAAAATAATCGAGTTGGTCACGACCAAGGAGCAATACAACACAACACGGAGGATACAACACGGAGGCTGAACGCCGAACATCCGTTCGAAACAAGAAATTTGACATTTATTACGTCACGAATATATTCCATCTCTTTCTTTAGTTAGGGTAAGAATGAGGTGGAAGTCATTTGTGAAATATGAAAGAAAGAGATGGAATATTTAAATACGTAATAAAGGTAAAACTTTTTCGTTCGGCGCGGCGTTCAACCTCCTTACTGGCTCCTTGGTCGTGACCTCGATTTAACTTTTCTAATGTTGGCAGTATGAGTATTTTAACTTTTTTCTGAATATAGAAAAAAAAGTTTGCAATAGAAAAAGCGGGAAACAAGATTAAATATATTTTCCTCACAGTCGAAATGAAAAGTAGAGTGTCTAACTCGGGTGAAATTGCCCATTTCCCCTCGAACTATTGGCGCTCTCACTTCGTTCGAGCGCCAGAAATATCTCGGGTGAAATGGGTCACTTTCCACCCTTGGTTATCAATCTACTATTAAAAAACCTTAACCACTCACTTGTTCTCACGTCTCACCTGAGGGTCAGGGTGTGCTCCTTCCCCTCCTTCACGGTCAGGATCTCGTGCGGCGGGCTGAACTTGTACTCCTTCATGAGCGGCTTGGCGTAGTACTCCGCGGGGGCCAGCGAGCCGAACTGGAGCACCCCGCTGGCTCCGGACACGAGGTTGCGCCGGTAGGAGCCCCCGCTCACGGATACTAAGGCTCCCTAGGGGACAAAGTGGTTTGTATAGATTTAATAAGAATAAGGGTAAAAACCAAAAAGATGGCCACACTAACTTGCTCAATAAAATTTTCTATGAAACTTTGCCGTTGTGACACGAAAATTTGCCATACAATTGTGGGGGATACTTTTCGTCGCACAACGGAACTTTTTTCGACTTCGTTGTTTGTATGGTTAACTGCGATTAACTATGGTCCAACTTTTTTGCCCTTACCCATAACGGGTACGAAAACTACGAAAGCCTAAAAAATGGCATTCTATCACAAATTACCATCCGATGTGGGTTGTGTGCTAGCAAACAACTTGACAAACAAACATACATACATACATACATAAACTCACGCCTTCATTCCCAGAGTGGGGTAGGCAGAGCTACAGAATTACCAAGCACTCTTACATAAGTTGTTGATAATTCTGTAACCACGTTTTGCACAATCAGGCTAAGATGTTTACCAGTGTATTAGTGACAGGTTGCAAGCCCATCGCCTAAGAGTACTAGAAGCCTTTATTATTCCCTTAGTCGCCTCTTACGACATCCACGAGAAGACATGGAGTGGCACTATTCTAACCCGGCAACCACACACAAATACAAACCATACAAAAATATGTTTTAGGCTTCTTTTTACTCGGTAAAATAATATTGCCTTAGACATTGTTATCGTATTGTTTTTACCACTTTTTTGGCGAGACTAATAAGTACATTTATGCAAAATTACTGCTTTCTAGTACTAAGATTCTCTGAGCTAGGCTGCGGACGGACGGACGGACGGACATAGCGAAACTATAACGGTTCCTAGTTTGACTACGGAACCCTAAAAGTGGGTATTTAGAGAGTGACATTACACGCTACTCATTTCAACCTATTTACAAAAACCTAACCTAGAACTTTTCAATGCCAAAAAAAAACGAACCTGCAGCGGCTTCCCATCAGCATCGTCCACCAGCTTCACGCTGATCTCGGCCAGCTTGTGCGCCACCACGTTCCCCTCGTCGTCAGGCCCCAGGAACACGTAGGATTCCTTCTCGCAGGACACGGAGTACTGCTGGCTGGCGTCCAGCGGGCCGAAGCTGTACGCGCCGTCGGATGTTGTGGTCTGCGTGAGGGTTAGGCTCTCTGGGAAGGGTTGAGGTTTATTTAACGTGTTTAATATACATCGCTTGTTTGTTTTAAAATTTAAGTAAGGAAACAGACCGTCATGTAAAAACTTTCATACATACATACATAAACTCACGCCTTCATTTCCAGAGTGGGGTAGGCAGAGCTAAAGAATTACCAACAAGTCTTAAAACTTCTTGATAGTTCTGTAACCACATTTTGCACAAGTAGGCTAAGATGTTTCCCAGTGTATTAGTGACAGGTTGCAAGCCCATCGCCTAACAGTACTGCAAGCCTTTATTCCCTTAGTCGCCTCTTACGACATCCACGGGAAGACATGCAGTGGCAATATTTCTAACCCGGCAACCACACACACAAAACAGGATGTAATAAACTAAAAAAAATATGTGCACTAGTGTTTTTAACTTTTCCAATTTTTACCCTTAATTATTTATTTATTTATTTATTTAAGAAACAAACAGTCGTTTACAAAAAGGCTTACATACTATTGCTTAAAATTAGACCTGGAGTTTCCTTTAAGTGAAAAAAACACAGTCTGTGACCAATGAAAGTACACGAAAGGAAATAAAGAAATTTTGAAATTGGGTAGATAAATTAGTACATGTTGTGCCGACCCCAAACAAGTTGGGATAAAGGCAAGAGAATAATTATGGTGTTAGATAAAATTAGTTAAATGGCCCTGTGATATTTTATCAGACTAACTCCCGCACTCAGCGACGTTAATTAAATGTAATGTGTGATTAAAGATGCTACTGTCACTTTCTTTGCTATAGCAATAGAATAAGACAACACGTCACTAAACAAGCGTTAACAAAATCAATCAAAAGAATCAAGTATAATTATCTGTTTTATTTTTGGTTCACAGTCGCTGTTCGCAAATATAAACACGTCGTTTAATCCCTGTGTAGAATCACGTCCTTTTCCGCAATGTATTATTGTGCAACTGTCCCATAATGAAATGCCTACAGATATGAGTGCCGAAATTACGACACGAGGCGTGACCTAGTGTTCTAAAAGTCTCTGTTAAAGTTCTGCCGAGTGCGGCACTCACCAGAGGTCAAGGTGACGGCGACGCCGGCCACGGGCGGCGCGACGCGGCCCGCCAGCGTCAGCCCGCGCACGGCTCGGACGGTGAGCGCGTGCGGCTGGCAGTCCGAGGCTCCCAACACCTGTTGGGGCTCCGACGGGCTGAACAAGAGCGTCGAAGACTCTGCCGATACTACCGCTACTTCGCCCTGGGAATAGATAAAATAAAGCGTTAGCAGTTCGATCACATAGCACACCAAGATATGCTTCGTCATGCGCAAGACTTCTATAACTCGTATCATTCACGACTGTCTTTTTAATAGTATCTCAGTTATCATCAAAGAATGCAAAATTGTCAGAAATAAAATTGACTGTCCTCAATTCCTCGCAAACCGATCACACCACTCTGTCAATTTAGGAACACCGTCTTAGGCGGCAATTCTCCTGATTCGGGCTTATGTGAAACTGTAAACAGCTGTAGTGATGCTGTTGATATATATTTCGACTCTGTTAGACAATTTAAAAAGTCCATGTCTGATTGTACTTAAAATATTTTTGGCCATACTTATAGTTAATCTCGAGCACCGCACGTTATTTACCTCTATGTAGGCACCTTATTGTAGTTACGTAAGTCCTTGTTTCTAAATTCTAAATTGTTATGTTTAAAAATGTATAATTTTTTGTTCTTTACTTAATTAAGAACTGTATGCGGTGGTTACCTTTAAGTAGGTGTTACACTAGGTTAACTTTGTATTTTTAAGTATCGTTACCTAAGTATTGGTGTAAACATTCGTTGGGAAACCTTAAATAAATGAAGAAAAAAAATGCTCGCCTCCTTCATATACAGCGTGTGCTCGAACACGACCCCGCCGCCGGGCCGGGGCTGCGCGTCCAGCGGCCCGGCCTGCCGGATGCCGCCGCCGGCCATGTTGATCTTCATGACCAGGTCCTTCACGGCGTCGGGGGACGTCACGCGGATCACCACCGCGTGGGCCGTTGCTACGAACTTTATTATCTGTGGATGAAAACTTTATGGTTAGATATTAACCTTTCGTATGCCGGAGAGGCTCGCGTACTTGTATCCGTCGTCTGCCGGGCTATGACGTCATCGGTGTCACGTGACCGAGTTTAATAGCTCCTAGCTCGAAAGTGATTTGACGTTTCGGGCGACTGAATGCTACCTATGGAAGTTACTTTTTTTTGTTTTTTTTTTAACAGATAAATTAGAACCCTATCTTTAAGCTACTAGAATCCAATTTCAAATAACCCGATTAAACCCCTTAGTGACGGATACGGAACAAAGCATAGGACCAGGAGATTTGAAGTTTTTTTTTAAATAGACAACCTTTTTATTATTCAGCCAGTATTTCGGGAAGCTAAATGAGAGGAGTTCTACAAGTTGGAGTGGTGATATCATGCTTTACATAAATATTCGCTGTGGGGATTCATTTCATTCCGGGTATGGGCGAAAATGTGTGTGCTGATTGCAAGTATTGGTTCCAGTCATGGATGTTTACTAAGTATTTAAGTATGTCTTTCTCCATATTAATAAGTTTATCATTGTATACTACCTACCCATAGACCCCATAGGCCTAGAGCTTAGTTTGGGATTTGGTCAATTTGTGTGACATTGCCTAGATTTTTTAAAGTTTTTTCTATACATACGTTAATATTATAAAGATAAATTATGAACCAGAACAGGACTGATCGTTCGATCGAAAACCTTTAGGGAAAGTTTATGATTAAAGCGCGGTAGCCGAATACGAAGAATTTCGTACATTGAACTTTACTGTAGGTTATACAATCAATGTTGGAGGTTAATGTCGTTGTGCGATCGCGATATCTGTAATATAGTGCGTAGCTTAAGCAGTGGGCGTGTTTCGGCTGATATGATGAGACGTCCAAAATGGAATTCACATTGGGTTTTTTTTTTCCGCTAAGCAATTAACAAATTTCACAAAGCCTGACGAAAAGACTTAAAATTCATAAAAGACTGGCTTCTGCTCACGATTAAGTCCGCGTAGTATTCGATTATCGTCACCTTCGGGAACTTAAATTGAAAAGTAGCCATTCAGGGTTTAAGCTATCTCCATTCATCCAAATCCGTCCAGCCTACCTCTTACAAACTAATACACATTGCATTGCATTTATAATATTAGTAGGCTACCTGTGGGCTCCCGGCGTCGGTGTCGGCCGTGGCGGCGGCCGGCGCGAGCTGGTGGCAGCCGCGCGGCCGCAGCCGGTAGCGGGCCCGCCCCACGCAGTGGCTGCTCGCGCCGGCCGCCAGCGACAGCGTGCCTTGCTCCGAACCGTCCTCGCTAGAGTAGTCCACCTGATGACCAAGGAAATATATGGTTTTCTCAAAAATTATCGGAAAAGTTGACATTACTAACTCCATACTGAGACGCGAAGTACACAGTTTACAGACAGTTCCAAATAAAAAAAAATACATTGCGTGCTCGCTACACAAGCCCACAATGTTGCATACAAATTTCATTGTTATCAAGTGTGTAACTTTTTAAAAAGTGAAAACGGCCATAATAAAATGAGGGCCCAAGTCTTATACATCCATATTTTATTCGAAACGTAACTTTTTTATCTGTCTGGAATAGCTTGTTTTTCTTTTCTTAAAAAGCTTGCGTATCTCCTTGTCATGAACACAAAGGCGGTAAAGAGTGATGGTTTTTTCACGTGAAGTTTCTGCTTGTATGCAATTCAAAATATGAGTGATGAAGATCGCAAGCTCGTCCGTTTAAACCAATACTCGGCCCGCAATTGCCTGCTTCACTGCCTAGGCAATAATGTACTACATAAGTGCACAAGTTCAATATGAAGATCATCAATATAAATACCACTTTAAATACATCTTTTGGCTAAAACTAGCGTCACTTTAATAAATTGTTGCTCTCGGTCAATCAACCAACTGCCGTGGGTTAAGACGATGATGATGGGTCACTGACCTCGATGCTGTGCGAGCTGGTGGTCCGCAGCACGTGTCCCGTGTGCACGAAGTCAGGCACGGCGGCCAGCTCCTGGGTGACGGCGACGTTGTGCACGCTGTCGGCCCAGCACAGCCGGTCGGAGGGCACGGACACCTCCACGCTGCCCGGGAGGACGTCCTTGAATGTGTATTTGCCATCTGAAATGAATTTGTTCCTGAGTCTTGAATGTTTTCTAAGTGTTTAAGTATGTTTATCACTGCCAAATAACAAAACCCAAAAAACGCAATTTCAACCTCCATCCGCACCAGCTCGTCTTCTTACCGGCCCAGGCCAGGATATGAGTACAAAAATCTATTACTAGCCGCTTTTTAAGTACCTCAAATTAGTACATTTAAATAAAAAACACATATCTCTGTTTCCAAGAACTTATACTGGACTGCGGTGCGCACATACCCAGCAACTACTTACTTCCCAGCCTGCAATCTACTAACGTACCTATGACAGAGGCGGTCCGCGCCTCCCCCACGACGCCGCCGTCGGGCGCGAGCGTGCGCAGCGTGACGCGCAGCGCGGCGCAACTAGCTGCGTGTGCGCAGACCACCGCACCCGACACCGTGGCCTTCAGCTGCGAGAACACGATGTCCGACACGGCCGCGTGCGCCACGGTGATCTTGTGGGACAGGGGGTAGTACCTGCACCGGATTATTTACTTGTTTAAAGAAACCTGGTGGTAAGTGGCCGATCTCATGACCATACCTGTGCTAACTCGGGCACATTTTAGAGATTTGATATCGATAAAAAAGATGTCGATATACATGTGCTCATTGAAAATTCTCGATTACTATGTAATTCCAATCAAAATGGAAATTTCAATAACCAAACATGAATGACAAATCGGTTTTGAGTCATTATAAATATTTCAAGAATGCCCCGTTGATCACTGTGTACGTTGAGAGAACGTTTAGTAATTTAAAGTGGATATTTTCACCTATACGGCAATCATTAATACCGACGAATATGGAAAATACATTAGCTGTTGTATATTATGAAATCTTTTTAAAAATAAACAAATAAATACCTGTTTTGATTTGTTTTTTGTTTATATTTCAAAACGAAAAAAAAATGTTGAATAGCATTTAGATGTTGACAGTAACATCGATATATTTTTTTGTCGATAAAATATTTTGCTACATCACTTTAGTATAGGTGTACAAGATTCGTCAAAACGGACAGTTTTCTAAGGGTTCACATTGGAAGACATAAATGCGAACCGTACTTCATGGCACACAATAGATAAAGTGTACATAAAATATGTGTCACCTTTATCTTTTATGTGACATTTGAATTGATTGGAAGCTAAAATAAAATTACTGTGCGTTGATAAATAGGTGACATGGTACTGAAATAAATCCTGAAAAAATTATATAACATTGGGTTGGCAAATGAAAGGGAAATGATAAATTTGGCAAATATAATTCGCCGAAACAAAGGTAACCAATCTGTAAATTATATTAATTCATACATACATACATACATAACTTCACGCCTTTATTCCCAGAGTGGGGTAGGCAGAGCTACAGAATTACCAACAACTCCAAAAACTTGTTGATAACTCTGTAACCACAATTTGCACAATTAGGCTAAGATGTTTAACAGTGTATATTAGTGACAGGTAGCAAGCCCATCGCCTAACAGTACTACAAGCCTTTATTCCCTTAGTCGCCTCTTACGACTTCCACGGGAAGACATGGAGTGGCACAATTCTAAGCCGGCAACCACACGGTATATTAATACAATACACATATTAATTCAAGTTTTGAAACAAACGAAGTTTGAAAAATACTAGTATCCAATGGACACTCGGGAAGTGGATTTTGTTAAGTAATTGTATGGACGACAATAAAATCTATCGCTATAAAATACTTCCGAAACACTCACTGTAAGCCGTCTCTCTGCTCTTGATCGGAGATGTCCACTCTCGCCGAGTATACACCGGGCGGCAAGAAAGTGCACCATTTGCCTGCAAATAGTAATTTCTGCTCGTACACACAATTGACAACAATTCATTTTTTGCTAAGGTAGTAAAATAAAATACCGTTTCTAAATTTTACTCTGCTGATTACAGTAAAAATATCTTTGGATTTTTGTATGCAGTCGTTTTTTTTATATTTAGGAAAAACAGTAAACAAAGTTGGATTGTGAATGTTAGGAATACACTTATAGTGCCCTTAGTCCATTTATTACCAAAGGAATTCAAAATAATATACAACTGTCATGTTAATTTTTTATCTGTCTGACGGATTAAGTACTTGATTCTAACGACACGCTTTCGATTCTACCCAAAAAAGTTTATTTATTTGAATGGCGTCTACAAATTACGTAATTAATAAAATTACGCAAAATAACAAATTTGTGAACGAACGGCAGCGAATGATTGACAAGTGAGTAACATGACATGAAACATGATACTTTTTGTTTATTTTATATCAGGCTAAGATCACGACATCAGTACTCCTAACTTTGTATATACGGTCTTTTTAATGACTATTTCTTTAATAAATTATTAACGACGAATTGAAGTTAAATAAAGAAAAACCAAGAAATACGGGTAGTCTAATTTTTAACCAGCTATTATAAACGCGAAAAAATAATAATGCTTTTTTTTTGAAATGTTGTCAATTGTTTCACCCATTGTCCAATGAAAGACCAGTTTATCTTTGTATTTTTTTATGTTTTCCTGTGTGTTTCATGATGAAACAAATAAATTAATATATTATGTCTATGTAATTAAAATTTAACTGATATAACTGTAAAGTACATTTGCCAGTTTTGTTCGAACTTGTATTTAATCACAAATATGAACGTTAAATTGGTTTACAAAAAAGGCATGGTATATTAAGAGACATAATTTAGACTAAACTTATTTAATTAAACCATACGAGTAAAGCGAAGCTACTTAATTCAGAACAAAAATACTATTGATTGATTGATTGACGAGTCATCCGGATGGACGCTGCACAACGACCTACCTTTTTTTTTTTTTTTTTTTTATATCATAGGAAGGCAAACGAGCACACAGGCCACCTGATGGTAAGTGGAAACTGTGACCCATAGACATTCGCATTCACAAGACCGCAATCCTAAGACTGCAAATGCGTTGCCAACCCTGAGGCCGAAGATGGAATGCCTCTATGCTAGTCATTTCACCGGCTGTCTTATCCCCAAACCGGAACACAACAATGCGAACACTGCTGCTTGGCGGTAGGTTAATGGATAAGATGGTGGTACCAACCCGGACGGACCCTGCACAAGGTCCTCCCACCTCCAAAACCTTTACGTTAGCTTTAGCGACTGACCTTGTGTGTCCACCGGCACCCTGACCGGGTCGCGCGCGCCCACCAGCACGGCGCGGCCGCGCGGCGACACGGCGCCGCACGCGCGCCAGCGGGCGACGCGCGCCGCCGGGCTCACCACGCCGCCCCCGGGGGAAATCGACAGCTGGACGTCTTCGAATTCACATTGCTCTGGAAAACAACTTGTAATTATCACATCATCATCGCCATCACCATCGTCAGCGTCATCACCATCGTCAGCGTCATCGTCAGCGTCAACGTCGTCGTCGTCGTCGTCAGCGTTAACGTCATTTAATTAATTCGACTAAGCGCTAACCCAATACTCCATCATCTGTTACCATAATTCAAACTTAATCAAACTGGTTTAATCTCTATGCGTAAGATTTTCGTAGTAACAGCTTAAGCGAGACGGCCCAAATGCGCAAAAAAGAGAAAAAATCATCAAAGAGAGAGAGTTTAATGAGGTTGATGCCCAGTCAATGCTAAGTGCTTGAATATTAAGCTAATGAAACCCTAATTTACTTGGTAAACTCCATGGATGCAGTTAACTATTACAAAAGAGTTCACCCTAACGTTAAAGTAACCCAATCATAGGGTAACCACTTCGATTGGGTAACCAAATGATAGGAGAGCCTATCGATAGGGTTAATCAAATGAAAAAGTTTTCTGGTCCCTGCTTCAGTTTGTGTCGGAGGTCAAAAACTTAGGTCTAAATCACCAATGTTCCTTCCTTAGGACTTTCCTGGAGAGACTCAAGCAGAACAAAAGCGAGAGATTAAATGGAGGCCTATATCTGCAATTACAGTACATACCATGTTGCACACTTATGGTGTATGTCCCACTCTGCAGCGCCGGTAGCGTGTATTTGCCGGCACTGTCCGTGTTGCCGACCGGCCGGCCGTCCAGCGAGACGCGTGCGTTAGCCAGCCCGGCCCCGGTGGTCGACACTACGGAGGACACTATCGTGAAACCAGTCACCTGCAAACGGATATCCAAGTAGTACTTACATTAGAGAAAATGCTTAGTGGTCAAGATCTCACAGAACGGGCTTCGGTTACCCACTGTCAAAATTTTGGTAACTCTATTATGATACAGGCAGGCAAGATCCTGTTGCCTCCTTCAGACTCCTTTATCAGATCAGGTCAAAAAATGTTAACGGCTTCATAAAATTGTAATTGAGCCTTGACACTAGATCGTTGACACTTACTTCAAATGCATTCTTAATGTACAGGCTATCATGCAGCACAGAAAACGGCACTGTGTCCGGTTTCACATTGTAGCTGACAGTAGCTTGCCCTGGAGTCTTGGCGAGTGCCAGGAGCTTGTATTCTCCTGCGGGCACCAGTCCAAAGGTGAATTCACCCGCACTATCCGTTGTGGAATAGCAGATGGGGGCATCTGGAACTCCTTGGAGGAGGGCAGTCTTGCAGCCTTCTACACGAAATTTAGGGCTTTCCTGAAATTAAGAATTGATGATGGAGGCAATATATTGACTACAAATGTAAATAAATAATACAAAGAACATAAATTGTAGGTGCTCCAGAGCAAGATTATAGTTTTTTCTAAATTTTTTCATATAGTTTAGCTCATATCTCCAACTCTTCTCTCCAAAACATTTAAAAAAAACTGTTGGCAATAGTTAAATATCATTTCAAGTGTTTAGGAGTATTTCGAAGTCTTTACTATGTTTGTTATGTCTAGTTTTTGGTCTTTACCTCTTTAGAATACAATAGCACATACAACCCATTGATAGGGTTGCCATTGGAGGTGACGGACCCCTTCACATCATAGCCCTTTACAGCTAGCACTCCAACTGGAAGGGCAGTGTTACCCTCTTTCACTTGCACTATAGCTGATGATGGCTCCAGTTTCCATCTGTAGAAGTTTTCATGAAAAATTGCTTTAGGTTGGTTGTTATTTGTTATACTATCAACTATAAAATCTAACAAGATCATTGTAGTATTTTATGATATTGCTTAAAGGAATCTTATTCAGAATAAAAGTTTTGGTTGATTATCCGATTTAGAAAAACATAATTTCAGAAAAGTCAACATCTACCTATTCTAAAAATGTGAGAAAGCTGCAATATCGTCGTTCGGCGTTCAATACCGCGAATGTCAAATAGGGTTACAACATGACATTTGCGGTACTGAACGCCGAACGACGATATGTGAGTATGAAAATATACTGTTTCTTGAAAAATTCGAATTATATTTATGTCACAAGGTATTTTTAAATAAATAATCACATAATTCAAGATTATAGGATTTTTTAACTATGTAAATGAACCTAGTTCTAACTAGAACTAATAGGGGAATGAAAGCAATTTTGAATAGTCTCATTAACTAACCTTGGATGAGACGCCTTCACAGTATACTTCCCCGGTATGACCGGAGTAAAATCAAAATCTCCGCCAACTGCAGTCACAGTATTCCTGACGCCACCCTTATCGTCCACCAGCTGCACGGCTATGCCGGCTGGACCTAGCTTCTGACCAGCCGTGATCACACGACCGGTTATACCGAACCCATTAAACGCGAAATTAACATCTTGTCCCTTTGAACATTGGTCCAATACTCCATCAACGTTTACGCTAACTTCAGAGGGTTCAAAGCTCCAACCGGCAGGTGGATGGACCTTTAACACGTACTCTCCCTTTTCGTAAAGGGGTAGGAAGTAGTAGCCGTTGTTTGGGGCACATTCTGTCTTCTCTTTCAAGCTCCCTTCTTTGGTATACCTATGATAAAACGGTAAAATGTTCATTTCTAAATAAATAAGGATCAATGTTCTTGTTAGTTGCATAAAACAGAGTAAGCCTTATTCAGTAATAAATTTGTAAAGGCCATTAATCGTCTAATTAAATAATTGAACAAGAAAATTACCAAAGAGAGGTTAACTTACAGTCCAATCTCTATTTTTGAGAAATCCAAGTTTACGTGGCTTTTAACAAACCCACCACACCCTAATATATCGTTAGCGCTACATTGTAATACTAAAAGAAGGAAAGAAACTAAGGAAATAAATCTTAAACTTATTAAATTTGTACCCATTTTTCGGCTATACATGGTACAGATAAGCTTAAAATGATAACTCAGTCGAGCAAAAGCAAAACGTCATCGTATTTTTTAATAAAGTGTACATGGAACTAAACTCTTACAGCACAGATTATTAGTTAATGCGACCTTAATGCCGTAAGGTATTCTAAAAGCACGTCTAAATGGGCCTTAAGAAAGCAAAGATCTTGAGCAAGCATCAGTTAATTTCTGTAATTTTTATTATTTACATAAATTCCCAGATAGACGTGCGAGTACGTAGGTACGCCGTACTTATGGCTCGGCGACCTTTCTCGCCCGTGTGTCACCTCTGAAAAAGCCAGTCATATCATACCAATATAATATTATATTTCCAAGTAGTGTTCATGTGGCAATACATATTTTTTTGAAAATCTTTTCATTTCTTGAAAAAATAATTGAAGACAAATTACAAAACGCGAGTTAGGTACATCTTATCGAGATGGTTATGAGGGTTATGGACGCGTTTTGTTACTTAATTTATTCAAATTTTTATTAAAACAAAAAACTACTACTTACTTACTTATCACAATTATAATTAAGGATAACGAGAAAAAAATAAAAAAATACTAACACTAGTAATAAAGTTACTTTATGGTAGTCTGGCCATTTAATTTAACATTGTTTGTATACAGCCCCAGACAGACTTGCGAGTAAGTACGCGTACTTAAAGCTCTACGTCCTTTTTCTCCCATGTTTACTTCTTCTCTTTCTTGTTTAAATTAATGGCGGTCCACCAAGTGATTTTGCCGGTGTCAGTCAGAGAGTATAATGAGTAAATAAAAATTAACAAAAGACAAAGCCGGGAATTTTTTAATCGGCCATCTTCCCTCCCCGAAGGTTACCGGATCTTTCCGAGCTCGCCTACTTAGGGGACACACGGGCGAGTAGGGTCGCCGAGCCATGAGTATGGCGTACTTACTCGCACGTCTATCTGGGCCTTAAGAGGATTGTTAAGCTAAAAAAATTCCTACAAAATGCGATTACATATTTTTCATCTTATACAGGTTCGTTTTTTACAACTTTAGAATATGTTGTAGGTATTATGAAAAATTAGGTCAGTACGTTTTCCTTTCCAAGACAATATTTCTCGCTTTAAAAGTCGGTTCATCATTTTAATAAATCACACCTCTAAGTACAGCAATAACTTAACTTAAATCAATCACTTTTACAATCGGAGGTTCTCAAGTAGGTAATCTGTTTAATAAAAAAAACAATGGAATAATACGGTTGGCTTTGTTCAGAATGTATGGGCAAGGATTATCCAGTTATGACCCAGTTTCTGCTGTTTGTGGGATGGTTGCTAAGGCAAACCCTTTTTGTCAGCCTTACTATTTATCCCAATAAGAATAACCTTTATACGGAATTTATTAAATTCTTAATTATTTGAATCAGTCTCTTCTAAATGCGATTCCGATTATACGAAATATAATAAAATTCTTAACATCCCTTTTTAATAGTTTTTTTTTTTCCAAGTTTACAGTGACAATGGCTTATTTCGTACTGGATGCTTTACACATTCTCATGGTATCATCTTGGGTCGTCCCATTCATTTTTTGTCAAGTTCTTAGTTCGTCCCATTCTGCTTTCGTCCTCCATTCTTAATTCGTCCCTTTCGCCGGTAGTCTTTGTCGTCTATGGTCCAATTTGTTGTTTGTCTTGTTCTTATTCAGGCTCATTCGGTGTTCGTCACTTCCTCTTTTGACATGTTCGGTGTTAGTCTCTTTATTTTTTAGTCTCATTCGTTACTCGTTTACTTTTTTTTCGTCACGTTCGTTTTTGATCCCATTTGCAATAAGTCACTATCGTTTTTAGGTCCATTCGCAATTCGTCTTGTTCGGCTTTCGTCTCCCGTTTTAGTTATACAACCTCCGCTATTATATTACTGGCCACTGAATGACTGCTTAAGGTTTCAAGGGTAAATAGTGAACGTGTTCAATAAAGAATGAGACCAATTTCTAAAGAGGCCATATAAGAAAAAAACCAACTTAGAAAAAGACCAAAGACGATAGGACGAATAACGAATGAGACTAAAACATAAAGAGACTAACACCGAACATGTCAAAAGAGGAAGTGACGAACACCGAATGAGTCTGAATAAGAACAAGACAAACAACAAATTGGACCATAGACGACAAAGACTACCGGCGAAAGGGACGAATTAAGAATGGAGGACGAAAGCAGAACGGGACGAACAAAGAACTTGACAAAGAATGAATGGGACGACCCAAGATGATACCATTCTCATCCATCACCGTCAGTTGGAAGTGTAATGTCTTTAGCTTTAATTACCCAGCGTCTTGTGCATGTGGTTAGCGCGAAGCACTTACATGGGACTCTGTGTTAAGGGTTTTATCCCAAAATTTAAGATGTAGCAATATAATTTATAAAATAATAGATCCATATGCAGGTGCTATTTTATTACTCACAGATGCAATAAAACTTTGTATCAAAACATTGGGTGTCACATTACTAAACAAAATAAAACTTAAAAGTACATTTTTCCTATAGTATTGATCATACTGCAGATTTGTACTACATTTGCTATTTACGTAGCAATAGCTGTTTTCGTTTTGTTCTGTATTGGAAGGAAAAGCTTGAACTCTGCTGGTAACTCGTCTTCAGAATACAATCTATCAGAGAAGTAAACTCTCCTTATTCGGCAATTTGCATGTATTTGTACCCTCAAAGTTTCAACATAGTTTGTCCCATAAGCTCTTCGCGTGAAGTCTGCCAAATTGAACTGGATTTGGTTCCACCCTTCATCAAGTCTCATGGGCATTGTGCAAATAAAAGGCTTTACACGCGTAGTAGACTGGTAGTTACTCGCTCTAAATCTTCGTCGCACATTCTTATCATCCAGCACCTGTAAAATGTTATAATTTTAATTAACCGAGCAAGTTGCAACCTTAGCCTTTTTGAAGTAGTTTAAAAAAAACCTAACCTAATTCTGTACTCAAAATCTGCAGTTATCTGTAAATGTTTTATTACAACTCACCTGGACTTCAAACGTGAAGTACTTTTTAAGGTTCTTTATAATCATAACCAAAAAAGGTAGCTTGATACCGAGGGTCTTCTTTGGATCGGCGGGACATGTTATGTAGGTAGTGCTGACGTTGGTTCCTACAATTTCAAGCACTAGACTTTGAATGTCACTGTCCGTAATCCTCTTTATGTGCCCATTTCGAACCTTTTTGTCCCAAATCTGCAGCGGTTTACTGCCGATGCTGTAAAGGATTGACAAAAAACCGGATTGAAACGTGTTCTTAAACATCTCGAATTCTGTTTCAACTGTTACCGCAATGCTCCTTCACATTAGCCCACTTTCAACTAGAAAAGTTTGATCGATAAAGAATATTGTTTCGGCGATGCATTACAACTTGACAGTATGACAGTAAACACAGGAATTTTGAACACGGCCATTGGCCATGGGTTGTTATCAATACGGGGTTACCGTAGCAACGAACCTCATGTCAAACTGCGATTATTTTTACGACTACCACGTTTTGTGGCATAGACATTTCATAAGGAGTACTTGAAGGAGTGCTACTATTTGACTACACTATATTTTGCTTTCAAAATACGAAACCATTTTATACTTTCTCTAGTTCACCTCAGCAAATTTGTATTTTAAGAAAAAACAAAAACAAATTATTAACTCATAATATTATATCGAATTCTTGAAACGAATCGCTGCAGTGCCCATTTGTTTCACTGACAGTTAGATTTCTTGCGAGTTGCGATGCACAAAGTGCATAGAGTACATGATTTTTTTAATTTCCTCAACATAATACAGTATTTTTTTATCAAATACTTAGTGAAATGACCTTTTTTGTTTGAGTGCCGGTATAATAGATGATGAACTTTTGTACGTTTGTTTTAACCTTGTGATTGAAAGTGTTATAGCAAAAATGACGGCGGAAATGTCATCAAAGAGGTGAGAATAGATTTTATCCAGTTCATTAATATATTACGGTTTCATCAAACTTCGTATACGTTACCTGGGAGGGCACGGTATCTCATGAATTGAGACGTTAATTTTGGTTCCTGGAAACGACACCTTAACCCCAAAAACGTTAACTCGTCCTTCAAGTAAGTAAATCGGTAGCATATACCTATCGGCACACAATGAAAACAATATTTAATGCAAAATAAAATAAATAAACTCGTAAATAACACAAAAAGTCTTCCAAAATAACATTCAGTCACATTTGTCATGACAGAATAATGACATTTATGACAGAATTATGACATAGCTGAAGTAAAACTTTTTTAATTTGAGTTTTGACATCAGAGTTGTTAGTTTTTAATTTGTGTAAACTTGTTTTCGAGATATCGTCACTTGAAAGAAGCACATGGGGTATGTGCTTCTGTTTAGTGCATTAGAGAAAGTACTCTTTTACTAAACAATTGTGTTTGCCTGTGATATCCATGGACTTATTTCTCTAATAACTCCATGGCAGTTTCTGTAAATAACTCGGCATTGGCGAAATACACTGTAACAGGGCAGGTAGTCTAGGCAGTAAAAATGATATTGTAGTTAACCTGTTATGGTATTGTTATGACGTCAGTCGCCATTACTGTCAAGTAAATATGAGCTAACACAATATGGTTTTTACTGTGTTGAATAGAGGCGCAAGAGGGAAAACCATTAATTAAAAGTAGAGATATCAAGTCATAAACAAAGACAACTTTTGCATATAACTTGATACGGAATCAACCTGTATTTTATAGCTACACTCGATGTTGGCAATAATACTATATATTTTAATACCAAATACAATTTAACTTAATAGTGCCCAGCTGATAAGAAGTCAATCCTGACATTTTTGCGACAATGGAGTTTCTATTGACAATTTTGCCAGCAGAAAAACAATGCTATTATTACTATTCTTTTACAAGCCATAAGTTTAGCATTGTGTTTCTGCTGTCAACATTATAGCAATTGAGTCTCTTAACCCCAAACTCGTGTAAATAAATGCTAAAGGATAACTGAATTTGCGTCTTTTATCAAATAAGTTAAGTTTTAAATTCTTATACAAAATTTCAAGGAGATATCCCAGTTTGAAGATAAGCCACTCAATGGTCAGAAGGAAGAAAGGTTCCGGTATACTTTGGGGAGGGAAGATAGCCGATTGAAATTGGCTTTGTACTTTTGATTTATTCTATTTACTAATTTACTCTACACACTTGACAATGGCAAAATCACTACGAAATACCGCGGTGGACCGACATCATTAAGAAAAGAAGAAGAAGATAGTATGTAATTACTCAGCATCCCTTTACTTTCTCAACCTCTTATCTGATTGAATATTATAATAATGCCGCCAAGTACTTAAAAGGGCCCCTGAATTACATTGCCTACAGGACCCGACAAGGTTAATCCGGCCCTGGAGAAAGTAAAGGGAAGAAAGGGTACCTACTCATTATGTACAGGGTATTCTCAACTAGACATATTGTTTTTCACCAGTGGCCCATTTCACGAAGCTACAAGTTACAAATTACAAGTTCACAAGTAACAAGAGCAAAAAGTTACAATTTACAAGTACAAGTGTTTCTCGAACGCGGCCTGGCATGGTAGAATAATAGGATCGTATGGCAATCTCGATTACAAGTGAATGACATCTCGATTTAACAAGTCCCTATTTAAAAAAAGTTTGTTGACGTTTTGACGTTTCTAAATGTCAAATCTTGAAATATTTATATTTATAATCTGTAAATCCGATAAAATAAAAATTAAAAAAAAATTAATAGTAGGTACGGGAGTTATTTTAGTTATGTAAAGCAACCGGAAAATTTTGAAGGCAACACTTCTAAAAGAAGTGAAGTTGCTTAAGAAAAAAGATTTTTTGGAGCATTTTCGGCAACCAAGACCGTTGCGTGGAAAGTCATACACGCAAAGGCACAGGCTTTAGGACTTGTGCCAAATTCAAGGGATTTTTCATATACCCGTGATGTACTTCCACATTCCACAAGCTTATGAAACTTCACTTAATATTTACAGACAAAATAACAATAACAACAAAATTTAGCAGAGAATTAACTCAACAACTAACAAAAACAAAATATACAATAACAATAACAACAAACTTTTTTAACAGAAAATTAAACTCAACGACGGTACGACATGAGAGTGACGTTTAAAAACAAACGAGGTTGGTACTATAGTATGAATTATTTGACAGCGACTCTAACAAATTACAAGTTTACTTAGCTCGGAAGCTAGGTAGTTTTTTTTACTAATTGACAAGTACAAGTTGACAATGTAACAAAATTTTCGAGAAACGTTAGTTCGATTGAAGCAATTTCTAACAATAAAATAAAAAAAATGTCTATGGTTCAAATTTTACACTTGTAACTTGAATTTTATAAGTTGTAGAAAAGTAGCTTCGTGAAACGCTTGTAGTACCTTTTTTGACCAATGTAGCCAGTTTACACTTGTAAAATTATAACTTGTAGCTTCGTGAAACGGGCCACAGGGCTACAAAAAAAAAAAAACTTGCTTACTGAATGCACAACCTCTCACTTTTCTTAATCTCTCAAGGGTTAGCTGGAAGCAGTGGCGTAACTATAGGGTGGCAGGGCTGGCAAAATGCCACGGGCCCCCGGCCCAAGAGGGCCCCCGGCTTAAGAGGTCGCTAGCTCAGCAATTTTTTTTTTAACATAGTACTTGAGTGTTTTATTTTACTTGAAAAGTATATTTTTTGTTTATTTTGAAGTGTTGCTTAAAATCTAAATAAAAGATTTTGATTAGTTTTAGAACGCATCTATTGGTTTTTACTTTTTTTTGTCGCGCTACGTTGGCAGCGCGGGTCGGGGAATTCCCTAATTTTGTCAACCAACTACGTACAACGGGACAGGTCTAAATCATAGGGCCCCATCAAAAGAATTTGCCACGGGCCCCGGATGGTATAGTTACGCCACTGGCTGGAAGAGATCCGTTACCTTTGTACATATTGTAATGCACGTACATTACAATATGTACAAAGGATCAGAGTATATAGCAAAGGGGAGCTGATTTCGGGACTAATATATTTTCAAATGGGGCCAGTCTCCTTTTGATAATCGGGGAACATATATATAAAAAAATATCCGATTAAAACACGTTGATACGACCGCCGCAAGCGAGCGAGCGAAATTGTTGAGCTAAAACATTTTTTGCCCTCATTGACGTACTCTAGGCGTGTGACAACCCTAGCATTACTACACGTACCGTGTGCGAATGAATACAAGTTATACGATAGTAAAAGAGACATGATGAGAGTAGGCACGTTTCTCATGCCTAAACAGCGATTTTGCTAGGAAGAGCAACTTCTGTACCTGTACTATTACTTATTCTGTGCCTAAACCTAACGTTTGGCAACCAAACCACATTATACCTACTATTACATGTAGCAATTTGATCATTATAATGAAGGTTGGACAGATTTAGTTATCATCTCAATTACATGCAGTGTGTTCATTGTCAGTTTTGATTAAAACAATGTATAAATAGGAGTTTAGTTTTATTGACAACATTAACCCCCTTACTAATAAACGTTGAGTAACGGTTATATAGCTATACAATGTTTTGTCCTTATCTGTCAAATTCAAATGTCACAATGACAGATAAGGACAAAACATTGTATAGCTATATAACCGTTACTCAACGTTTATTAGTAAGGGGGTAAGTTAGGAAGGGAAGATAGGATATGCGGATTTTTTTTCTAGACTCAATTATTGTTATTAATAAAATTAATTTCATATTTTTTACTAGAAACAGATGCGGGCAAGCAAGTTGTACAACTATGCCAAATTTCATGTTGATAGCACTTGGAGTTGCTGAGAATTCTGCTGTGACATACAGACAGACGGACAACGAAGTCTCACCAAAAGGGTTCCTGTTTTACGATTTTGGTACGGAACCCTAAAAAAGAATGTCTTGCGTACCCCGCCGTTATTTTCCACCAGTGGCCCGTTTCACGAAGCTACAAGTTACAAATTACAAGTTCACAAGTAACAAGAGCAAAAAGTTACAATTTACAAGTACAAGTGTTTCTCGAACGCGGCCTTCCATGGTAGAATAATAGGATCGTATGGTAATCTCGATTACAAGTGAATGACATCTCGATTTAACAACGACGTTTCTAAATGTCAAATCTTGAAATATTTATATTTATAATCTGTAAATCCGATGATGTCTCCACTCCAGTCTCGCGGAGTCTTCGGAGTTGTCTCTCGTTATCGTTTAAATTTGAAAGTAGGTAGGTACGGGAGTTATTTTAGTTATGTAAAGCAACCGGTTTTTTTTAAAGGCAACACTTCTAAAAGAAAAAAAAAATTTTTGGAGCATTTTCGGCAACTAAGACCGATGCGTGGAAAGTCATACACGCAAAGGCACAGGCTTTAGGACTTGTGCCAAATTCAAGGGATTTTTCATATACCCGCGTACGACATGAGAGTGACGTTTAAAAACAAACGAGGTAGGTACTATATAGTATGAATGATTTGACAGCGACTCTAACAAATTACAATTAATTTACTTAGCTCGGAAGCTAGGTAGTTTTTTTTACTAATTGACAAGTACAAGTTGACAATGTAACAAAATTTTCGAGAAACGTTAGTTCGATTGAAGCAATTTCTAACAATAAAATAAAAAAAATGTCTATGGTTCAAATTTTACACTTGTAACTTGAATGTTACAAATTGTAGAAAAGTAGCTACGTGAAACGCTTGTAGTACCTTTTTTGACCGATGTTGCCAGTTTACACTTGTAAAATTGTAACTTGTAGCTTCGTGAAACGGGCCACTGGTATTCACAAGGGTAGAATAAATGTATGGCAATATTAATGTGCGTCAGTCATTGCCAATTCAAAATACATATTTCATGAACGTATAGTTTCCTGTTGTCTCCCTAAATGATTCTGGAATCTGGTATAATGTTAATCCTGAACAAGAGATAAAATCAAAAGCTGTTTTTAAGTCGCTTTTGTCCTAAGATATCTTGATCTACTCTTGTCCCACCAGGGGACCGATTTTTGACATTGAAGTGGTTCAATTTCAAAACTTCGATTTATTTTCGAATGGTCCCAAATTCCATATTTTTGTGAGTTTCACTCGAAACTGAGGGATTGACTAAATAGTATTGTTAAGTTGGAACTTGTTTCATTATACGCAGAAAGTCGATGTTTTACCGGTTTTCTTATTCATATTTGAATTGCGAATAAATGTGTGAAGCTAACAAAAGATAAAATCATAACAAGCAATTTAATGTTTCAGCGCGAATAAGATTTTGTTACGATTATTTTACAAATTCTTGACTGGTTATAAATGTAGGAATAATGAAACGCTTTCTCGTCTGTGGATGCCTAAGGCATTGTGCTAGGTTTGTTTATGCTTCGAGTACTTCCAGGCATACATACCCAACAGGTTTGAAAGATGTCAAATGATATTTTCTATTGATAGAATTCAAAACGAATGCCACGGACCACTCGTGTTCATATTTTCTATCGCTCGCAAGTCAAAAATACCATTTCATTGTTTTTTGTCACTTTCGAGTGAAACTTTCGAGCGCTCGAAACTCAAAAATCGGCCCCCAGTCAGTACTCTGGGGAAGTTTCAATTGGGACGATGAGCGTAGCGAGCTAGGAGTTTACCGGTTATATCGTAGCCAAAACTAACTGAAGCCCCAGTTTACCCTGTTTTAGTAATCAACCAAATTACCTGTAATATTCAATAAGCCACAAGTATGTGGGTCAAATTATTATTATAACTCTTATTGGAGAACCGCCGAGTTCCGCAAATTGACATTTACGATGCATTCCTCCCTCGGCACCAGTTCTGACGTCACCCATACTTTCTCCCGCTTTAGACTACGGGGTATTTCTACCGAGTTCATCATCCTTACTACACACACTTTTTCCCGCGACTTCTGTTGCGTATCATTTGTCGTACATACGTTGTGTTTACAAAGTGTGTGTCTAGCTGGAATACAGTGCTCAATTTTTAGGCTTATAGGTATCAAAGCAAGCAAGCTTTCTCGTTTAGAAACTTAAAGATTAGGAATATTAGGATGCGAAGTCCATTGTACTTTATTTTAAAGAGTCTTTGTGATGCCGTGGACGGTGCTATGCCGTTTCTACACAGCATTTATCATAAATCTAGAAAAATAGTAATAGCTTGATGCTCTTTAAACTCACATCGATTTCAGTTCAAAAGGTTTCCACGTAAAAATAAATGCAACGCCATTCAAAATAAATGAGAACTCACGTATATGTCGTTTCTTGTAAGTAAAATCATTACTTACCCTATCCTACAGTCAAGGTTAAAAATGAATATCCGCACAAAGTAGAAAAAATATTTACACAGACCTTATTATCATAGTAATAAGGTCTATGTACATAATTTTGAGACTTTGTGGTGCATACATATTGGTGACCTTGACTGTACATTACGAATCACATTTGTTATGTAACCAATATAATATGGCAAAGGCGAAAAATTATAAACAAAAAAATCGAATATGTGTAGAAAAATCTGTGGAACTACCAGTAAATACCAAGTTTTATACCTGGTCCTTTCTTATGAGTCAGATCAGGTCAATAAACTCCAAGGGGGCATTCAGCGCAGGCGCATATTATGTCTGCGGGTTTGCGTTTGGTCGTGTGAATTTGGTACAGTTCCCACCTAGGACGGTAATGAGATTTTTCTTTTGTTATGTGAGTTTTACAAGTAAACCATCGGTCCAGTATTACTTGGGCTACATTCGACATTGGACATATACGATGTGGTCACCATGTCAGCCGAAAGACGTCCACTGCTGGACATAGGCCTCCCCCAAGGCTCTCCACTCAGACCGGTCTTGTGCTTTTTGCATCCACCACGATGTGGTAGCTCTTATTAATTTAACTTTAATTTAACTTATTAATTCATTTGTCGTTCATTATAATCGCATGTTTTCATAACAAATATCGGACTGATTAAATAATTATAACGTCGTTCAATCAAAGAGATAAAGCCACAAAGATGATAAAATCAGAGCGATATGAAATCTTGTCAAATTAGATTTGAGTTTTGTATTCATAGCGACAAAACTGTCTAGGAACAAACACTTTGAATAGCAGCTTTATTTGCACTTGACACTGTAAAACAAAAATAATGCAATGATTGCTTTATTATAGTATTTTATAGAACAAAGTAGTGTTGCAATTTTAACCTTGAAATTTACAAGGTCATGGTCAAATTTGAAGGTCAAGGTCATGTTAATACAAGTTATGTGGAGACAGTTCAGGGAAGAACGTGTTTGCATAACGATGTTGGCGAATATATTATTACTATTGAAGTGATGAATCTTCAAAGCAACAATTCTACATACTACCTAGTCACCGATGATATAATGATGATAATATTAGCACCTCATTCATTTCTTTGTTCGGCTTAGCCAAACTATGCATTGATGGGTCAACCTGAAGCACGCCTTGCGTCATTTTGAATGGGTGCATGCCGGCCATTGTTGGTCCAACAAGGCGAGATGACTCAACCCATGCGAATCTACTGATATAACCGGGGCACTCCAGAAAAAACGCGCGTTATTCAACTTATTCATCACAGCAAAAGGTTGAAATCGGTTCAGTTATTAACTGCACCTTCGCCGTTCTTGTCTTGAGGAGGTTAAGTCAAGTATAGATTGGGAATAAACGTAAAGCTCTTGGGTTAAGCGAAATTGGAACTTATTTTGACTGCGATAGCGAAGTTGCGAAAGATCTTAGCCTTCCTAACTGTGAAAACTGCATGTTAGGACCTTAAGTATGTGTAATATGAGATGTTTTAGCATGGCTAGAGATATGTGTTAACATGGTTTAAATTGCTAAAGGCTAAAGGCAGGTTAGGGTTTTAAGAACTCATTTGCATGTACAGTCAGTGCTATACTTA
The DNA here is from genome assembly GCA_927399475.2 of Acleris emargana. Classification (NCBI taxonomy): domain Eukaryota; kingdom Metazoa; phylum Arthropoda; class Insecta; order Lepidoptera; family Tortricidae; genus Acleris; species Acleris emargana. The sequence continues at coordinate 20,829,950 of OV656848.1, read as the reverse complement.
ATCACTCTCTTGTGAACCCTATGCTGGGTACGTAGGGTTCACAGTTTAGTGTGTTGTTGGGATCAGAAAAAAAGGTATTGACCGTTCGACTTAATTGGCTACTCAATCGTTTAAATCCGCTTTCCTCGAAAGTAAAACCTTATGCATATTTGAAAGGACAAGGTGTTTTTTATTCCCGAAAAAACAGTTAGGTTAAAATTAACTGACACACATAACAAGACAGTCATTGACTTTAGGAATCTTTAGAATGGTGCTTTTTGAAAGCATGATACCGATTGGGAGGGGCCATTTGCAACGTTAAAAGATGGCGGACGTGTAATTTGTTTTAGACTTTAATTTTTGGGTAATTAGGAGTTCAAAGTTCTTTTCTGATAGTGATTTGTACTTTTTATGCCTTTGTGTCGCACAGTGATTGAAGACTTGGACTTATTTCGTGTATCTGGCATCTTTCTTCTCGTTTCAAGTGGACTCGCAGTGGTGCAGAGGTTAAAACTATCTTGACCTCTGACCTACAAATCACCGTACAACGTTGCCCCCAATCTTCCTAGAGAAGATTGGATTGTTTTATTGCTATATTGATTTATACTTATGTATACTTGACACTGGCGAAATCACTTAACGTGGAAACGCCATATCCCCGCGGTAGTAGCTGTTCAAGTCGCCGCGGGGGCAAAAGAAGAAGAAGACCGATTGGAATACCATTGTTCCCTGTATTAATAAGAACTTACTTGAAATTCCTTTAGTGAGTTCAGTACCTATGTACTGTGGTAACCCAAAACAACCCAAGCTTTAAACGCAACATAGCTGGAGATCGAGTAGCGAAATCCAGGTCGCCCTCTAAAACCAATATTTATAGTGGACTAAGAAACTCCTTGTCCACTTTTCGACTCTATTCTTATTACGCTAAGGACTTTTTTGGTTGACTATACAACCGTAGCTTTACGAAATGGGAAATCATTGCATTTTGAAGACAAATAAATACATTGGGAACTATACTAGCAGCTGTGAATGTGATTCAATTGGTATAGTAGGTCCCTGGAGGCAATTAATGATGAATCGTGGGTATTATTAGTATTGACTATGCTCGTACCATAAAGTATGATATCCTTTGGTAGAGATTGCTTTAAGTAGTTACGTCCGCAGTTGACCGCCATTTTTTTAAATTTTAGTATTGATTCGTCATGTTCATGTGTCCCCAGCTTAATTCTCGTACCTTTACATTGTAACAGAATCTTGTAATGCGTCTGACCACTTTTTTTCTGCGGTTATGTTTCTGTAATTACACATATTGGAAACTTTGTGGTGCTCGAAATATTTGAAGCATTTTGATCATCCAGCTGTAAACCGATAGGAATACCTGGCAGCCACTAGAGGAAGCCTAAATAGGGAGTAAGAGTTAGACATAGACTATCTTCAAACTTTTCTCACTAAACTCCTCGCGTGACTTTCTGACCAAGATAACGTCTAAACATTCCCAAACTCACCTTCGGCCATTAAATACATTTGGCACGGAATATCAGCCGAGTAATGACGCCTACGGTTCGTTTCTGGGTCGGTCTATGACCCGAGAGCTCCCGATTCTATTGATGTCTAACAATATTTTTCAGCAATTGTGTGGGGTCTTTGAACTATTATTTAGCAGAGTTTTACCTTGTTTAGTAAAGATATTTGCCACATTAACATTAATGACCAGATATATTTACATGCGCCTCGGCCTGTGTTGACGTCAATATAATGTTTCTTCGAGTAACTTTTTGCTTCCGTTTGCTAAATGTATTTCTTTCTTTCTTTCTTTTCTTGTCTTGAAGTTACAAGAGCAAACGAGTTGTTTGGAATCTTTGATGCTGCTTTTTCTTGCTGGATTTTTATAACACTCAAGGGTTCTAATTTCGAAGAATCGGCCAAGGCTTCTAAACAAGAACCCCTGTCAATTTCAATCGTCAAGTCATAGAACTCCATATTCGGTGTCCCAACGGTCTCCAAGAAGTGTGCCATGACGGCTATGACTAACGGTGTCGAGCTCGAGGATTGACAAAGATCGACGGAAGTGGCCGAATTTTCCGGTCATCTATTACTTCCTTTCCTTGTCCTTTGTTTGGTGTACTATTACGTTTTTTTTGTGCGTACTTTAATCTGGGCAAGTTAAAGCATTGCTTTTCCTTAAAATGCCTTGTTTTTTTTTCTCATAACGGCTTGGCTTCTTAATCTTCAGATTGATTGTTGCTCGCAAACGAGTGTCAGTGTTTAGTTCTTTATTTGAACTATTTTAGGAATGTAACTCTACCGACCTATATAATTTTGAAGGCAGGGTATTTTGTCCTTTTACCTTCAGAAAGCTTACCTAAAGCCCTTCAGATATTCAGTACCGAGAACTATAAATCAGCCCCACTTTATGTAAAAAAATCAAAGAGCCGACCAATAAACACGCAATGAACGCCACAAATAAACTACATAATCTCATAAATGCGTATTTCATCACAATTCACGTCATTTGGCGTGAAATCTAGACGGCGAAGTTCATTGTTCAGACAAATAACTATACAAAACATAAATACACAAACACTTGTCCTTTTCTAACCGATCTCGAACACAAGAGACGAAATACTCGCCTAAGTATGCCACCGAGTCTGCTATGCGAGGCGTTTGAAAAGGAAATGCCTACTAAAAAATTCTGTCGGTATTGCATTGATGGCAGTAAAATGTAGACTTTGAAATGATTTTTAACTAGTGTGAATCAGTTTATCTGTGTGTCTGTGTGTGTAATCGCAGCTCCTGAACGGATGAAATTTCAAAGAAAGCTAGTAGGTGGGTATATTCGCTAATATCTTTGTTTATGTTTTTTATTTATTTATATACAGTCGCCATCCCTCTAGTCCCAGTAGTTCGGCTGATTAGTATGGGGCCGAACTACTGCCACACTTTTCTTCCCATTAGTTCGGTTATGACGTCAAACCGAACTACTGAGAATTAAAACGACTCAAAAGTACGGTTAAGGATGCAGCTAAATAAAAAATCAAAGAGGCATTTATTTCATTACATATTTTTATTAAAAAAAAAAACAAAAGGTAAAGTTACTTCTTCGTATTACATCGCTCACGCTTTAAAAGTTGAAACTTGAACCATGAATGAACCATGTGGAGCTATCGACTTTTAAAACGCGAGTGAAACGTAAAAATATATTAAGTTTAACTTCTTCGTCTTATAAAGTTATAAATATTCAGTATTTTCTTAATGGCTAGGCAATTTTATTTATTTACAGCAGTTATATTTTTTTGCCAGAATTCCAGTTATGCATGTTGCGGAGTATTTAATAAAAGTTTGCGGAGGTTTGTTTCTGGCATACTTTTGCAAACAAGGCATTCTCCAATATTATATGTAAGTAGTGAGTACACAGGTTAATACGTTTTTTACTGTTTTGCCTAATTGATAAAAATCTACAGTCACTCAATGCACCAATAATAATAATCATGAGTTTTCTGGTTATTAGTGATGTTACCCTAATTCAGAAATAATTGATTTTGCCACGTTCCTATCATAATAATTTGGTAATGAAGTACGGACGGACTTACCCTTAATTTCCACCGTTGATATATATTTGAACCTAGAATCATGAAATTTGACAAGAAGCAATGTCTTATAGCACAAGTAAAGTAAAAAATCCGAAAATGGTAGTTTTGTAGTTACATCACAATAAAAATAGTTTAGTTTGTAATTACAAACTAAATTGCAGTTAATAAACTAACCATGACCTATATCGATGTATATTGTAGGTATAGGGACAATATTTTTTCAATGGCTAAGTTAAGTTTGTCCCTCAATCCAAAATACAGTTTTTTTTGGCGTATCCGATTCGCACTTGGCCGGTTTTTTTTATAATAAAGTAGTTTGCACATCATTAACCGAACTACACGCCACTTCCCGATAGTTCGGTTTGACGTCATAACCGAACTAATGGGAAGAAAAGTGTGGCAGTAGTTCGGCCCCGGACTAATCAACCGAACTACTGGGACTAGAGGTCGCCATCAGATATATTGTGGCGGGCGAGGTACTCAAATGTTTCGGAGCAGCATTACTTTTCAATAAATTCGTTACACTAGTTATGGTCAATAACATCAAAACATGCAATTTGTCATAAATATAAGAGCAGCGACTTTTCAATAAATTCGGAATATATAACGAGGTAAAAATATCAGAAAGCACAGAACGTCAAAGGTATAGCGACTGACTCGGGGACCCACTACTCCTTGCCCCACTGCTATTCAGGCTTTTCCCAGTAGTGTTACCGAGCAGTTTTACCAGTTGAACTACTGGGAATGTCTTTCCCAATAGACTTCGATCGGTGAGGTTCGTCTTTATATCAGGCCCGAAGGGCCAAAACCACCCAGAAATAGGAGCTCCGTTCCGCTCTAAGCGGAGCTCCGTCCGTCGACCTCGTTGCAGATTGTGTTTAGATAATAAAGTATAGTGTTAGTGTTTCTCTTTTGCAGTCAGTGGGTCACTAGTAAGTCTATTAATTTAATTTAATTTAATTTAGTTTCTGGGCGATCTGCTCTTCGGGAATCTAAAGATACCTAACGAACCTAACCTACCTACTTTTGAGGAATAAAAATGATTTCTGACGAAAGCGAATAGCAGTGGGACAAAAGTAGTGGGCCCCCGAGTCAGTCGCTATACCTTTGACGTTCTGTGCTTTTTTGATATTTTTACCTCGTTAGGTATATGTTCCGAATTTATTGAAAAGTCGCTGCTCTTATATTTATGACAAATTGCATGCTCTGATGTTATTGACCATAACTAGTGTAACGAATTTATTGAAAAGTAATGCTGCTCCGAAATATTTGAGTACCTCGCCCGCCACAATATATCTGATGGCGACTGTACATTAATAATATAACATGTAAGTATGTTAATATTTTCGTGTGTCTGTAGTAAGTGCCTAACTAGTCTGTGTTTCATCCCGTCACAAATCAATGTGTTTTGTATTATAATTTGAAATATTTAGCCTGTCTCTCTGTCCTGTTGCCGATTTGTGTACCTATGTAAACTAATTATGTAATAGCCGTAACTGCTACCTTTATTTTCTAGTTATTAACTCTTAGAGATAATTGTATTAGGATTTAGACATTTATTATGCACTTCTCTTTACCATATTATTCTTAATTCTGTACGTTGTCTTTATCTGTTATTTTCTCCAATAAATAAAAATAAAATAAAATAAAATATACATCCGAAAGTTGGGGTGACCATAGTACCGGAGGTTTTTATCTATTGAATTGTTTCATTACTAGCTAGCTTCTGCCCGCGACTTCTGCGTAGATTTCGATTATCGTTATTCCCTCGGGAACTTTTAAATTTCCCAGGATGAAATAACCCTATGTGGGGTTCACTTAGTTGGTTTTTCCATACTAAGTGAACGTTTTCCATACTAAATGAAAGGCCAAAACTAAATTATTTAAATAAAAACAAAAAACCCGACTGCAGTAAAAAAAACAACTGAAAAGCGAGAAACAAGCTATATAATCGATAGGTAAATACTTATAATGTACCATGCAATGATTTTTTGTTTGATACCTCGTTAACAAGTAATGCAATTTATACCAATATACATACAACTTGAATAGTGAAAAAGGTTTTCCAGGCGGGGACAAGCTATTAATCCAAATGTTTTTTGTTTCAAGAAAATACTTACATTTTATAATTCATTGCTTGTCCCCGCCTGCAATACCTTTTTCACTATTCAAGTTGTATGTATATTGGTATAAATTGCATTACTTGTTAACGAGGTATCAAACAAAAAATCATTGCATGGTACATTATAAGTATTTACCTATCGATTATATAGCTTGTTTCTCGCTTTTCAGTTGTTTTTTTTTACTGCAGTCGGGTTTTTTGTTTTTATTTAAATAATTTAGTTTATTTCACATTTTTTAGTTTTTATTAATAAAATAGTGGTTTTATTAATATAACCAAACGTTAAATGAGCTCTGGAGCTCGATTTTTTAATGTCACGAAGCTATAAGTAACAAATTACAAGCGGAACTCTCCTTTTAGCAAAAGAAGCATCGTGCATTCAAAAATCGATCCCCAGTAGTAACGTAAGATTAGTTAATTTGGTTAGATGGAGGCCGATCAACAGATTGTAGATACCTACTTAGACTGAGAAATTGAAGTAGGTATAAATCAACTAAACTTCTCTTAATATCTAACAATTTAGTTCCTCAACGGTCAGTACGTCATACGTGTACCTGGGTACTAGACTAAGCACCTACATTGAGGTTACCTATTCCGTGTATCTTTACTTAAATAAACTGTCCTTGCGTAGGCAGGATGGCGCATTAGGTAGGTATTAGCCAGCAATTTATACTATAACATCAATGTGCATTAATCAAGTATGTAGTAGGTATTCGTGAATTATTAATTATTACACTACTTTCTTAATGGTTTATACTGTAGGCGTTTACAGCTCAACAAGAAATATTTATTACTTAACATTTAACGTCCTTTTCGATTTCCCTGTCTAAATGGTAGCATCAAAATATTATAATGTATATATATTTGGAATGGGCTATTTACTAGCTTTCATTTGAGACCCATATTGCTATAATAAACATTTTTTTTTTTTTTAAACCCCCTCTTTTTTTTTGCAGACGCCATTTTGAAATATTATATACCCTATGTCACTTCAGCAATTAAGACAAATCGAATGACACCTAGAATGTTAAAATCGGTCAAGCCGTTTAGGCTGCAGAGCGTGCCCAGAAATAGACATACATACATACATACATACATACATACATACATACATACATACATACATACATACATACATACATACATACATACATACATACATACATACATACATACATACATACATACATACATACATACATACATACATACGCTCGAAAAACATAACCCTCCTTCTGACGCAGTCGGGTAAAAAAGCTTACGGCCCAGAAAAAAAAACAGAAGAAATTCAGATTACGGAGTCATTACAAAATGGAGGCTTCCGGTAACCATCGGGGAGGAAAGATGGCCGGTTAAAAATGCCCGACTTTTACTTGATTTACGGTTCTATTTACTGATTAGATATACTCTCTCACTGACACTGACAAAATCACTTGGTGGACCGCCATTTTAGACCCCTTGTTGGCGTTGTATATATTGAATCACAGTAGACCATGACCTAAGTTATTGGCAAGACAGGATGACTGATGACGTTTTTGTGATAAAATCAAAAAATGTTGTGATAAATGATAATGCGTCGGCTTGCGTCAATTCCGTCGAATGTTGATACTTGTCATCATCCTATTTGTAAATAATTAGGTCAGTGGACTGAAATGCTCTGGCATAGGTACATATTAAAGTATATTCTTATTCTTACATATTAAAGGCCTGCATGACTCGATGTATGATCGTGGAAGAAGCGAAGGAGATTTGTCGTAGCAGGTGGAAAGAAGTGGTCTCTGACTACCCCTCTGGGAAACAAGCGTGTTTTAATTTAATCATCATATCGACTGACCATCGCATCGTGGAGATCTTTAGAGAAGACCATATCCAGCAGTGAAGGGTGGTGGCAAATCAACAAAAATAAAAACATGAACCTATCAAGGTGACTAAAACCTATCAAGGTCATCCCAGTATTTTTGCTTTAGTTTGTTCTATGGTCAAATAATATAATTTTTGAAAAACTGTAACCAAATTCTGGTGAAATATAAATGATGAGTGACGTCACATTTTTTAGTTTTCAATGAATATTAAGTCAACTAAAGCATAATAATATAATCTAATAATCAAAAGTGATTCAGAAAACTTCCATTATTTTTCAAATTACCATATATTCTAGGAAGCTAGGAAGCTGGCGTATCCCAAACTAATTAGATAAGTATAAATCAACATAATTAAAACCGTTTCAACGAAATGAGTTTGTTTAGAAACATGTATATTTGGAACCCCACAAATGACCACAGGATTCTGTAACCACTAATGATTGAAAAGTATTCAAATAAGAAGTTTCAATGTATTTATAGACAGACCAACACGCGGCAGCCGGGCCGGTGCCACATGGTAACTTTTCAATTACAACGCCACATCTCGACAGTAAACTTAGTTGTAATTTAAACTTTAACCATAAAGACCTATGATTATTATTCCAATAGCTTGTTTTGTGTAGTTGTTACGTTATTTTTGGTAAGGAGTTAGTGATGACCAATTTGTGTATGCGGTTATAAAACAGTGTGTGTAGAATATAGTTGTTCAATTATTATTATTTTAGAGACGTAAATAAGTTTGTCATGAAAAAAGTTACTAAGTTTACTTTTCATGGAAAATTGGAATTGGAATTCCAAGCTTGAAACTTTGAAAGGGACGTTACGGGTTATTAAGGAAGGAAAACGGTTTCTTTTTTAAGATAGTTCAGATGTAACGACCTCATTAGAGCTCTTCCGTATGTTATGTGAGTGAAGAGAGGACCAACTCGATGAAAATATAACCTAGTTTTGGTTCATGAGATGAGTCATTAATTACCAAAGAATGTACAGATTTATCAACTTGATGCACAGCGAGATCTAAAATATCTGTGGCAGATTTAAATGTATTCCAAAGCCTTTTGTTTTTATTAAAGCACAATAAGAAAAAAACTGAACTATGGCCGGATTGTAACCGGCCAGCTACGTTCCAAGTTTGTATTTAAACTTGGAACATCCAAGTAGTCTTGTGCAGGACGCCGCGGCAGGCGGTCGTGCAAACGTCACAGTTTCAACCTAGAAAGGATACGTTTATTTCTGGATATTGCTCTCAGTCATCGTTTTTGGATGTGCCTTAGTTACATAAACGTGTCGAGAATTCAGTGTCATAAAGTTATGGCTGTTTTATCCAGTGCAGAGGTTTCTGTGTCGGTCAGTGTTTATTGTTTACACGGGTGATGAAAACGTTTTTTATTTGTATATCGACAGTGTATTTACTTTACGGCTCGGAGAATAACACTAGTGGATTTATTTCTGGATTTCAATGAACTTGTTCTGTGTTGGAGTTAGCTGATACATTATTGATTACCTTCATTTCACATTATTGGACCTCAATACAGTTTGAAGTTACCGCCTGTCCCGTAACCTGTAATTTCCTGGTGTATTCCATGGGTTAAGTGACATGGTGCGGTTCCATGGACAGTGACGGTCGCCTGGTGTTCTGGAAAGGAGGGGTTTGGGAAGGTGGCGCCCCTACCCTCAATTGCAACACCTGCAAGAAACGGAGGGCTGATAGGATGAGCGAAAACGATAGGCCCCCTGGGTAAGCAAAACTAAAATATATTCTGCTTCTTCTGTATGGCGTACGGATCAACAGTGTCCACTGCTGGACATAAAGCCTTTTGTATGGATTTCCATTTAGTCGTTGATAATAAGATTAAAGATAAAAGATAAGATAAAGACATTTATTCAGTAAGTAGGCCGCACGGGCACTTTTACACGTCAAGAATCTACCAGCGCTTCACAAGAGGAGACCACTGCTGAGAAGAAGCACCGCAAGAAACTCAGCAGTCAGTCATTTTTTTAAATATATTAAGATAAATAGATTAAGATTTTGAACCTATTCTCGATATATAAATAGGCTAAAAGGATCACTGGTCCATGAAACAACAAAGTTGAGTCATTAAATAATATGAATTTTCATGTACTTCATTTTGTACCTTCTTGAGCTCCAGGTTAAGTCCCATTGATGTGGATATACCTATTATATAATATTCATGTTGTGTCAAAAAGTGACGTCACGCTGGGTAATCCAATACAATTCATAGAATTAATTATATCTACCTACACATTTTTAACCGACTGTGTCAGAAGGAGGGTCATGTTTTTCCAGTGTATGTATGTCTATTTGTTTGGCTTGCCTTGCAGCCGAAACGGATTAATGAATTTTAAAATACCTAATTAAGCTGTCGTGGGATTCGTCTTGGTTGTAGAAGTGGGCTATAATAACATTGTAACCTAAGTAATGAGGGTATTTTTAACGATTTGTTGGATGTATTTTCTCGGAAAGAAGGCGATCGGATTTTTTTATATAAGAAAATAAAAATATCAGAAAGTACGTCCAAGAAACCTTTTTAACTTATATAGATGACAAAATAAAATAATGCAGTTGGATTTCCAAAGCTTACTTTTTACCCGACTGCCGAAGGAGGAAGGTAATGTGTTTATCAGCCTATAGAATAGAATAGAATAGACTAGAATAGAATGTTATCATTTATTTGGCTATTAAATAAAACACAAAGACATACATTTGAGAAAACAAAAAATAAAAGTACATAACCTATTTAACTAATTAAAGTGAAATGAATGTTTGTTCTTTTGTGGCGCTCTAGATACTAAACGCGTGGACCGCTTTTAATGATTCTTAGGGTAATCGATTTGTCTTAATCTTTTGAGTAACACTAAAGGTATGAAAGTAATTAAAATTCAATATGGCGGCAACTTTACGCCATATTGTAAAAATTAAAGAAAAGTCGACGGAGTACTTATGACAAATAGGGTATCTTTGAATACATACATACATTACATACCTTCACGCCTGTAATCCCAGAGTGGGCTAGGCAGAGCCACAGAATTACCTGCAACTTCAAAAAGTTGTTTATAATTCAGCAACCACACTTTGCACACACAGGCCAAGATGTTTACCAGCGTATTAGTGACAGGTTGCAAGCCCATCGCCTAACAGTACTAGAAGCCTATATTCCCTTAGTCGCCTCTTACGATATCCACGGGAAGACATGGAGTGGCACTATTCTAACCCGGCAACCACACGGGTTTGAATAGGTATTTAAAAATCATCTTTAGGTTTATTTCATTATTTTTCATTTTGAACGATCATGCATGCATGCATGCATACCATCACGCCTTCATCCCAGAGTGGGGTAGGCAGAGCTACAGAATTACCAACAACTGTAACAATTTGTTGTTAATTCTATAACTACATTTTGCACAAACAATGTTTGAACGATCATTTAGGATTTAAAAGTTTTATAACGATTTAAAGTGTTGTGTTTATGTTAGGTGAAGATTTTAGTATCAGGCTAAGTGTGTAAGGATTTAAATCGGTAACTGGGTATTAAAGGCCATGGATATTAAAGCCTTCTTACACCAACTTCGAGTTAAAACTTGAAAAAGGTTCCTAACGGTTCGTTTGTATACATATACATTAAATCACGCCTGTTTCCCAGAGGGGTAGGCAGAGACCACTTCTTACCACTTGCTACGATCTTGACTAATTTATTTCGCTTCTTCCACATTCATACATCGAGTCATGCACGCACGTCGGTTTCGGGTACTTAAGATTCGGCCCTTATCCAGTATTTCTCCAATTTGATTCGAAAAAGTACGCCTAGAGCGGCCCCTTCCGACCCTTCCACTCACTTTCGATCTATATATCTCTTTCGTCAATCTTCTTTCATCCATCCTTTCCAAATGACCTTCGTTGTATGGATTATAACGTCTTTAACTTGTTTTCAGCTGATTTAGACAACTTTTAAAGTTTTCCGATAATGCCTGCACTTAGGTTAGGGTTGTATTATACAGGGTGGTCCAAAGACTGACGTCTAAAAAAAATATTTAGATGCCTCACATCCGGGGCTATCCGAATATACCCCATGTATGTTGGCCGATTTTTTGTTGTTTTCGAGTAATTCATTTTTAAAGATTTTTTCAAGAATTTTCGGGCCGAGCCGTTTATTAACATGTAACTTTTTTTGGTTACGTTTTTTCTGGATGTTTTATTTTGCGACATTATCCTCACAAACTGTACTTTCACACATACAATAATCAGCTTCCCAACCTTAACGCAAGTTACAATAAAATTGACCGAAAGTGAAAGTTTTACCTTTGAGCAGATCGAAGTATGATTTTGTAAATTAAAAAAAACCTAAAAATCTTAGAATTCAAAGACCAGAAGTAATTTTAAAAACTTTGCCAGTCTCTAAACTTTCACAATAATACAAAAAAAGTGACACTTAATAGGTCATAATTTGCTGGATTCGACTTTCAAACGTACTAAGGTAGAATGTGTAATAAAGAGTCTGTAACATAAAAACTGTTTTTATTTGGTCGAACCTAATTTGGTACTGGCCATCAATAAAGCCATGTAATATTTTTTATGAACAAATAAATTTGTTCTTCCTTTGTCTTAAGAAAGGAATCACGTCTTTTATTGTGTAATAACTAATAGTTACTTCTGCTCTCGTTACGTTTAATTTCTGAATTCTTCTCGCTTTGTTAACTGGACTCTGATTGATTTGCCTTACGACCGACCTGTGCTTGTGTTTTGGACTTTTGAACTTAGCCTAGTGATTGAATTTACTTTCGTGTAGCAACATGAACTACACTCTTAGTGATTATGCAGAGATGCATTATTATTATGGTGCAGCTCAAGGTAATGGACATTTAGCGGCAAGGCTGTACCGGCAACAATTGGAGCACCGGGAAGCCCCACGGCAGCATTACCCGGACCACAGAGTATTCACAGAGTGGATCCAGATAGGAGGGATGAAGTCTGGCAAAGGCAAAGTTTTTAAAATTACTTCTGGTCTTAGCTTGCTTGCATAGCTTCCAGTTCTGTTATTAATCCTCCTTGAACTTGTAGACGGGTCTCTTTGGATTTCTGCCAAGACTTCATCCCTCCTATCTGGATCCACTCTGGGAACTCCTTCTTGAGTTGGATGGCCAGGATCACGTCCAGCCATCAGTGTCAAATGTGTGTTTATGAATACTCTGTGGTCCGGGTAATGCTGCCGTGGGGCTTCCCGGTGCTCCAATTGTTGCCGGTACAGCCTTGCCGCTAAATGTCCATTACCTTGAGCTGCACCATAATAATAATGCATCTCTGCATAATCACTAAGAGTGTAGTTCATGTTGCTACACGAAAGTAAATTCAATCACTAGGCTAAGTTCAAAAGTCCAAAACACAAGCACAGGTCGGTCGTAAGGCAAATCAATCAGAGTCCAGTTAACAAAGCGAGAAGAATTCAGAAATTAAACGTAACGAGAGCAGAAGTAACTATTAGTTATTACACAATAAAAGACGTGATTCCTTTCTTAAGACAAAGGAAGAACAAATTTATTTGTTCATAAAAAATATTACATGGCTTTATTGATGGCCAGTACCAAATTAGGTTCGACCAAATAAAAAACAGTTTTTATGTTACAGACTCTTTATTACACATTCTACCTTAGTACGTTTGAAAGTCGAATCCAGCAAATTATGACCTATTAAGTGTCACTTTTTTTGTATTATTGTGAAAGTTTAGAGACTGGCAAAGTTTTTAAAATTACTTCTGGTCTTTGAATTCTAAGATTTTTAGGTTTTTTTTAATTTACAAAATCATACTTCGATCTGCTCAAAGGTAAAACTTTCACTTTCGGTCAATTTTATTGTAACTTGCGTTAAGGTTGGGAAGCTGATTATTGTATGTGTGAAAGTACAGTTTGTGAGGATAATGTCGCAAAATAAAACATCCAGAAAAAACGTAACCAAAAAAAGTTACATGTTAATAAACGGCTCGGCCCGAAAATTCTTGAAAAAATCTTTAAAAATGAATTACTCGAAAACAACAAAAAATCGGCCAACATACATGGGGTATATTCGGATAGCCCCGGATGTGAGGCATCTAAATTTTTTTTTTAGACGTCAGTCTTTGGACCACCCTGTATTATAACAAAAGTTTTGAAATTCACGCGGAAATTCCTTTTGGGATTGATGAAAATTCGCACAAACGATGCATTAGGACTAATTACTATTAGGGATTCCACAGGGGACCAATAAAACACTGAACTAAACTATATAAGCAAATAATCAATGTAATGTAATGTACTGTTCCGTGTTTTGTTTTTTTTGGTGTTCAATAAAGAGTATTTGTATTGTATTGTATTGTAAGCAGTATCCCAAAATCAATAACCAAAGCAGTTTTAGTTCTCTTCTCTTAGTAATAAGGTTTATATTGCTACAGTAGTTTTATCGGACTTACTGCGTATTAGCTTAGGAGGGCAGATTTATTGAGTGATTCCCATCTTCCAACCTAGCTATCCCACCCAGGTTGGATATTGGGACATCATAGTTCCAATCTGCCTCAGGTTGAATAGTGGGAATAAAAATATTATTCGTTTTTCTTCTCATTTTCCAACCTATACTTTTGTACAGTCAATAACAAAAAAAGAAAGCAATTGACAACAATTCATTTTGTGCTAAGGTAGTAAAATAAAATACCGTTTCTAGATTTTACACTGCTGATTACAGTAAAAATATCTTTGGATTTTTTTATGCAGTAGTTTTTTTTATATTTAGGAAAAACAGTAAAAAAAGTTTGATTGTGAATGTTAGGAATACACTTATAGTGCCCTTAGTCCATTTATTACCAAAGGAATTCAAAAAAATATACAACTGTCATGTTCATTTTTTATCTGTCTGACGGATTACTTGATTCTAACGACACGTTTTCGATTTTACGCAAAATAGTTTATTTATTTTAATGGCGTCTACAAATTACGTAATTAATTAAATTACGCAAAATAACAAATTTGTGAACGAATAGTTAGGGAGGCGAGGTAGCTAAATGGCGTAATTCAACGGCGCCGTCGAGACCTATCAAAATCGAAATATAAAATAATTTCGAAACGAAAAGCTCGTATGGTAAAAACCATTTTAGCGGTGGGTTTGGCGTGTACGGTTTTTCAAAAATGTTAAAAAAACAGTTACTAGGGCATTCTCGAGCGCGTCAGATATTCATACTTACGTATGCCCCAAGTGCCTCTGATAACAACGGTACACTAATCTGCCGGTTTGCGTGGTGGGGGTAGGCATATAAAGTAGTCAAAAATGCAAAAAAAAAAATTTACTCGAGCGCGTCAGATTTTCGGAAGGGGTGTTAAGTAGGCCCCAAGGAAGCTCCCTTTAAAAAAACTGACGATTTCGGCGTGACGATAAGTTACGATGAATTTTTGAAAATGCAAAAAAAAAAAGTTTTTTTGAAATACTCGAGCGCGTCAGATTTTCATAGGGGAGGTTTATTTCGGTATCCTGAAAGCATATTTTCTTAATCTGACAAAAATGTTGGTGGGTTCTCTTACTCTGACCGAAACAGGTTTTTTGGTTTCTTTTTTTTCCTTAATTATGATGCTTCAAGTCAAAAAGTTTTAACTTTGGACAAAAATGTAAAGAGACCTTTTTTGTGTAAAATAAAATTACCTTTTTTGTTTATTTAAAACTTTTTTTTTGTAAAATGTACCTATCGTTCGCGACTTATATGCCGCAACGCGTTTTTCGGAAAACGAAATGGCTCCTCCACACTTCCGGTCATGCGGAAACCGGCAGATTTTGTATTTTTAGTAAGTTTTAGAATATATTCTTCAAAAAAAAAAAAAAAATCGCGCTCGAGAATGCCGGATTAACGTTTTTTTTTTACAAGTTCGCGACCCTACATCTCGGCGGCGTCAAGGACTTATCGTCAGATTAGTTAAATTTAGTCTTAAAACACTAAAATCAACCCCCAATATCTTAATCTGACGCGCTCGAGTATTTCAGACTATCGATTTTTTTTTACTAATCTGATTGTCTATCCTAGGCGCGCGTCACTACATATAGAGCTAAATACTTTACAAGGTTGTTCTATTAGGTCTAAGGTATCTCTCATATCTTAAACTGCCACGCTCGAGTATTACCGTAAATTCCCCTATTCGCCTCCCTAACTAGAACGGCAGCGAATGATTGACATGACATGACAGTCAGTTCTGTTTCTGTTTAAAGTTACTTTTTTTTAATTTTATATCAGGCTAAAATCACGACATCAGTATTCCTAACTTTGTATATACGGTCTTTTTAATGACTATTACTTTAATAAATTATTAACGACGAATTTAAGTTAAATAAAGAAAAACCAAGAAATACGGGTAGTCTAATTTTTAACCAGCTATTATAAACGCGAAAAAACAATAATGCTTTTTTTTTGAAATGTTGTCAATTAAATGTTCAAATTGCTTATAAATATGTGTTCTCCCGTCAAAGTACATTAATGATTTTTTATAAATATGGGTTCGTGCCAAAATTATTTTTAGTCATTATGTGTTTTAGGTCATTATCGTATTTGTATTTGTAAGTCACAATCACAACGCATTTTTTAAGAAACAATTATTTCTAGGTTTTCTTTTTGATTGAGCTAATAGATAAAATAGGTACCTTTTATATAAAAAATAGTAAACCAACGTTGCAAACCTACAAACCTAGAATCAGACAAATATACAAACCTATTTATAAATAATCATCTAAATACACGATCGACGTGATTGTAGTACCTTCGCTTTGCCGGGTAAAGTACAGTGGTGCCGGGATATTCTCCGCGACATATTCCGTACAGGTTGGATAATGGGAAGAAAAAATAATGCTACATTTTATTCCCATTATCGAACCTGATGCAGGTTGGAAGATAGCACTAAGATTTCCCAATATCCAACCTGGGTGGGATGGCTAGGTTGGAAGATGGGAATCACTCGATTTATTTACCTTAAAACATTTACTATGTACTTTTTTTAACACGAACACGTGAATCATTTTCCTGGAACAGCATTCATAAGTTTACTCATATAATTGTAAATTTTCCTTATTTCCTCATAGTTCTATATTAAATTTAATAAAGTTCCAATGGTTGCTTATGAAATAAGTAGATGATAATAATATACTTCGACAAGTTTATTACGTGTATGTTATTGTTCTAAATTATTTGCAAATGGCGGGTTCGAACGGTATCTACCAGAGAGGAAGGAGATAATAATAACATTTATTACTTCGTTTGTGAGCGTTTTTCAAATTTATTACATTTAGTATTACAGTTATATGTACATAAATGTGTAAAGTTTTACTTCTAGGGTCATAATGTGCTTGTATTTTCGTAGAAAACTGGAGCTATTTAATAATGTTCCTACTCACGAACACTAATATAAAAACATACATAATATTTGTCGGCAGAATAATCCGTAGAAAAGTATATCAAGTCTATTCCCCATAACAGCACTTATGTTTTTTTGTGCCATAACGACACGCCTAGCTGCCAAAGCTTGATAAACCTAGATTAAAGTATTAGGCGATAAACAAACTTTACAACAAAATATTTTTTACCAACATAACAAACCACAGAATTCATAGTTTTTGTCTAAAATTTTGATATAAGGGTCATTATTTGGGCGTTTGTTCCGAATTACCTTCGTGGTCACATTTTTGTAGAAGTGGCTGCAGATTTCGATTTGGTTTCTGGTTAGGTACCTAAGTTTACGCCCAATTCTTCAAAAACAAGTCCACGAAAGTGAGGCGGTTGAAAAGCTCGAATAATGACCCATAAGTGCATCACTGCCAATTTAAGAAAAACATTTTTAAATATAAAACCTGGCAAGTGCACGTCAATTTAAATATAGGGTTAACCATATTGCCGTCTTCCTTTACTATATCCGTATCGTAACACACGCAACTCGTCTTTTTTGATCTCTCTTATACAACTGTTGCATCAACTACTATTTTGTACTTATCGCATTTAATAGTGTTTAAAAGTGTTGTTTTCCCAAATTAGTAATTGGGTAAGGACCAAATTTTTGGACCGGTCCAGATGTTAGGTGTTGTCCACCTTATTGGTGACTGAATATTTCGTATTCAAACATTCGAAAACTGTTTTTGAAAGTTTCTAATAGTACATTACTGCACAGACCAGGAAGTAGGCCGTTGCGGGACGAGTAGAGTTAGCGTGGCCGAGACGCAGTCGAGGCCTCGCTATATACGAGTCCAGCAACCGCCCTTCCTGGTCGAGGCTTGTATAGTGCTTTTCTCTAACAATGCGAGGAAATTAAACAAAATTTCAGTTTTGATATAATTTGTATTCAAATGTATTAAAGGCAAATGGCAGTAAGTACTTAACCGACTATGCTTCTTCTTTACACTCTGGTGGTGTGCCGATAAACACAATCTTCATCACTGGAACTCATTTTACTTTTGTATTTTCGCGAAACAAAAATAATACGTACTGTACTTAAACTTCCCTAAGAAAAAAGTATTCACGATTCCCGCCTTAATTTTTTTAATTCTAAACGCAGAATGTTTTAAAAAAATTAAAACTATTTGACACTTTGGTAAATACGCTGTAAACGCGATAAACGGCGTTTACCTTTTTAGTCTATGACATTTAAAAAGTAAATTAACATGGAAGAATTTTGAATTGTCCGAGTGTTTGGCTGTTTGGAGTTAGTTATCATAGTCCAAATATGGTTTTAAAAAGTAAAAAACCGGGTACGTTATGAAATTTGTATACATTTTCGCGGCCGCTGCCGCTGGTAAATAATAACTTTTTTTTTTAATTTTGCCTGGGCCTGGAACTCGGAACTTCGCGGGCTGATTTTACAACAGTAAGGTTAACATTTCCGGGCATGTGGGAGAAAATAAAATTATGACCTATTAACAAGATATTACTCAATTATTGAATGATGACCTTGCTTACTTTATCCGTAAAGAATTAACAAACTATCGTATTTTTGTACCCCATACAAACTAAGGATATCCCACCTCCAACTTTCTGGACATATATATTTTTTTCTTTTTTTTCTGAATGGTTAGCGTTTCCAATTAAAAGTTAATAAACTCTCCAATAAACAACACAAATGATATTATACTTTAAATTTCAAAGCATCGCTATTTTCTACTTTAATTTTGAAAACAAAGAATGTCCCAAAAAATATTTCCGTTGTGACACTTGTGACACAGTGGTTGTGCGACGTTATAATTTCCAAGCCTGCAACGCAAAACACCCGTTTCTTATTTTTTTAGCATGCCAACTCTGGCTCCTAGCTGGCAATCAGAATGTGGACAGGACCACCATGTTTTTTTGGCTGTTACCTGAGCATTCGTTAGTTGCGGCAGTGTGCGTCATTAAATTTTTGTGTGTTTAAAGTGGAAAAAAAGGTGTTTCTTGTCCAAATTTTCTGAAAACGAAAGGTAAATACGAACTATTATATATTAACAGTTAAACTTATCTCGAAATAGCCGACATTGTGGTTATATTTAATGAGCTGCATCGCTTGTAAGGTTATGTAGTGAACAATTTTCGTTCCGTTGTGCGACGAATGACTTGAATGAATTTTTCCAGTGTGACACATGCCAGTGTGATTTCCGTTGTGCAACGGTGACAAAAATTTGGTCCTTAGGTACCCAATTACGTACTTAGGCGTAAACAAATAAAGCTAGTGTAACAAAGGGGTGGCTATCTGGTCGCATAACAACTATTGTCATAATTTCGATTGTCATAACACATTAAATAAATAAATAAATAAATAAATATCAGGGGACAATCTCACACAAATTGACCTAGTCCCAAACTAAGCTCTAGGCTTGTACTATGGGTACTAGGCAACGATAAACTTACTTATATAGATAAATACATACTTAAATACATAGAAAACACCCAAGACTCAGGAACAAATATTCGCGCTCATCACACAAATATTTGCCCGTACCGGGGATCGAACCCGGGACCGCTAGCTTCGTAGGCAGGGTCACTACCGACTAGGCTACCGCGTCAACGCATAAAGTTGATGCTCATATATTTTATTTGGCATAACTTGTACTATCGCATAATTGTTCCCTGTCATAATTATACGGAGTCATAACTGGTTTAACCATAATGTAGAATGTCATACATTTTTTTAGTCATAATATTACTATAATGTAAAGTTAGTGGCAAAACCGACTCGGATTGCGGATAGGTTAGGGGGATTTTTTTTATAAAAGAGCGGATTTTTTTTATGACCATTATATATAATGTATAGTAAAATAATTTTATGCGCATCAAATTTATGCGCGTTACACAATATGTTCTTAAACATTATGATTAAAAACGTTATGCGCATAAATGTATGACTATTTACAGTTGTGCGTAATGATGATTATGACGAATCCAATAATGCCAATCAACAATATGACTTCGATCTTTATGCCACCCGACCCCAACCCGTAACAAAGAATATCAATAAAACTAAACACTATAATAATAAATTTGCGTACAAACTTTATTGTTCAAGGGTATTAAAGATGTTTTACTCTTAAAGTAAAGAAAAAAATAAATGTCATTCTAATCATCAGAAGAAGTTTAGTATCGGTAGAGGAAGTTAAAGACTGGTATATATTTCCGTAAAGCTATCAAGCATCAAAAATAAAAGTAAATAAAAACCGATTCATTCAGTTAATATCTATTTCTTTACTATTTTAAACATACAAATTCCTTCCTCACCAAAAATATTAATTACAAAGTAATAAATTAACAATTGAACAATGTTTTAAATAAATTCACAATAACGTGAGAAGTGTGCGATTATTATAAGCAGTTGTGAGATCACGAATAAATGTATCACAATGGAACAAAAGAATAAAACAATCTTTATGCGCTTCCGTTCGGGACCGAAAAATATTTTTTCCTTGCCGGAGTTGCGATTTGGACACAGAACGTTTCAAAAAAGTCGCTTAGCATTTGTAATTTGAAACAACGCTCAACTAGAAATCGGTTTCAGGTGCTTTTGATTTGGTCCTTTCAGTACCTTGAATCTTGTTGAGTATCTTGAATCTGATCACTGTATGTGCGTCTTAGTCTTCCCCTGCTGACATCTCCACTCATTCCTCCGCTCCATCCTTTCTAAATGACCAAACCGTCTTACCATACCCTTTTCGATCTTTGTCACTACATCTAGGGCGTGGGTCTACGTCTAGGGTACTCATAACGTATATTGTGGGAAGTTAGTATAGCTGCCGTACTGTTTAGATTAACTACTTAAAGTTAAAATTAGTCAAAAAATCGTTTACGATACGAACGTTTTTAAGAGCGTTCGTCTAGCCGGTGCGTTGGCGCTCGACTCTTCTGATGCTATTCTCAAACATAATAAAGACGATATGTACCAGCTGATCTTGACCCCTATTAGTAAAAGCAAGGCATACTTCAAAGCGTTCAAACATAGCCGATCTGGTCCACTGGATGGTTACCAAGAACCACTAATTTCAAAATTTCAGATGCCCAATCTCTTACATTCGTTATTACAACGGAAGACCAGTGCTGACCACACGGCTAGCAATTGCTGAGTTGGGACCGTTATTTATCTGTGACTTGTTCTTTTTGTATCTATTTAATATTTTGTATTGTTGCGAATCGGTAAATGTCTCTTTATCTATATCTTTATTCAAGATCAAATCGACAGTAAGAGATGAAGTTAGCGTAACTTTAAAATTCGATTTTCAACGTAGGTCCCTGATGCTACACGCAACACAAAATTATTTTTGGGAAATGAACATTTTGAAAATGATACATATGACCAAAAATATTTTGCCTAACGGCAGGCTCCCAATTTCTCCGACTATGTAATATTCACCATCTGCATTGCATTTGGTAGCAATCGGGACGTATTATACTAATATCATATACCTACCAGCTCTCCAGCGCTTTTCCCGTGTAACCACACCGGGTTAGAATAGTGCCACTCCATGTCATCCCATGGATGTCGTAAGAGGCGACTAAGGGAATAAAGCCTTGTGGTACTGTTAGGCGATGGGCTTGCAACCTGTCACTAATACGCTGGTAAACGTCTTAGCCTATTTGTGCAGAATGTGGTTACAGAATTATCAACAAGTTTTTAAAGTTGTCTGTAGCTCTGCCTACCCCACTCTGGGATTACAGGCGTGAAGGTATGTATGTATGTACCAGCTAGATGCCGGTCTGTCTAAGCTTTGAATGTCCAACCACTGGTCAAGAATTTGGCTCGATCCCCGACTATGCGTCATTTTCCCAAAATTGCTATGCGCAAGGAATGAATTTGGATACCTGTGGCCTTATGATAATTTTAGCAAATCTTTAAATATTTGTTGTATCCACAGTATAATGTTCGTTTAGAAATATCACGAGCACCTTTTTCGATTCAAATACAGTCATTGAGGGGCAGACTCGTGGTCACACCAGATTGTCACACCACTGATATTCGCTTTGGTCGGAAATACGACAGAAATCATTTTAATTCCGCAAAAGTAGGTAGGTTAGGTTCGTTAGGTATCTTTAGATGTCCGAAGGGCAAATCGCTCAGAAATAGGAGCCCTGCCTCAGGTAGGGCTCCGTCGAATAGTAGTGGTGTGACAACCTGGTGTGACCACGAGTCTGCACCCAATCATTGATGTGCACTTTTATGCCAAACTGCCCGTTTTTACATTGCATCAAAGGTATCCCTTCGATTCCTGACGAGACCTCTAAATAAGGATAGGATATTCATCATATTTAAACAGCTGACATTTAAGTTGAATGTAAATGAAATAGTATGCTATAGAGTTGATAGATTGTTAAATATTGGTGGTGAAGTGGACATATCAATGTTTGTTTATGTTCTCATTTTTAAAGGCGCTATCAAAGTGATGGATAAGATAGGAGCGAAACAGTTTCGTGGGATATAGCAAAATGCTCTAAACACCTATTTGTTACAACTTTTTACAGATTGTCACACCACTGATATTCGCTTTGGTCGGAAATACGACAGAAATCATTTTAATTCCGCAAAAGTAGGTAGGTTAGGTTCGTTAGGTATCTTTAGATGTCCGAAGGGCAAATCGCTCAGAAATAGGAGCCCTGCCTCAGGTAGGGCTCCGTCGAATAGTAGTGGTGTGACAACCTGGTGTGACCACGAGTCTGCACCCAATCATTGATGTGCACTTTTATGCCAAACTGCCCGTTTTTACATTGCATCAAAGGTATCCCTTCGATTCCTGACGAGACCTCTAAATAAGGATAGGATATTCATCATATTTAAACAGCTGACATTTAAGTTGAATGTAAATGAAATAGTATGCTATAGAGTTGATAGATTGTTAAATATTGGTGGTGAAGTGGACATATCAATGTTTGTTTATGTTCTCATTTTTAAAGGCGCTATCAAAGTGATGGATAAGATAGGAGCGAAACAGTTTCGTGGGATATAGCAAAATGCTCTAAACACCTATTTGTTACAACTTTTTATTTAATCTCGTCATCATCATCATCATCAGCCGTAAGACGTCCACTGCTGGACAAAGGCCTTCCCCAAGCTTTTCCACAACGATGGTCCTCTGCTGCTGTTATTTAACCTGCAATGTTTGTACTAATTGTATGTTTATCTGACCGGGTCAAATCTTGCAAGATGATTTTCACCCACTTCCAGTGGTCGAATTGGCTTGAATTTTGTATGAGTGTGAAGACCCGACCCATGACAATACCGTCAACAAAAAAGGTTGTATTCAAATGAAAATTTGATAAAATTATCCCAGATAAAGCTTGTGAATAGAAGTGGTATATGAAAAGCCCGAGAGCTACATATGTATGTAGGTATAATGTGTATGTTTGGCGTGTCACTGCAGGATCAATGCTGGCACTAAACATTTACTGTACACGTAAGAACAGGTTAAAAAAATAACCCAAATTGATGATTCAAGTAGGTACAACAGAGAACTTATCCCTATAGATATGTTCCATATTGCTGTAATAGAAATCCCAGCTACTGTGGTTTGTGTTCAAATAAAATAAAATATAATCATTTTCTTACGTTGTTAGACCCTTTAAACTAAGGTCAGCAAAACGAAGGGCAAATGTCGTACGATATTTCTTACTTAAGATTAAACTGTCGAAAAAAATGTCGTTAGGGTTTTCGTGCACGAGCACTTAGTACCTACATTAGACATTTTAAAAGTAAGTCAATTGAATTTTGAAATTTTGTCATTAGGAATTTTGTCATTAGGAATTTTGTCATTAGGAATTTTGTCCTTAGGAACTTTGATTGAAATGAGAAGTAAAATTAAGGTAGGTAGTCAATCAATATAAATACGAGTATTGAGCTTAACAACAATGGTCTATTTAGGATAACACAATGGGTTCTTAGGTTCTTTGACGTTCTTGTTCTTACTACGTTTACAAAGATTCGGCGAGTTATCGATATTTCGATAAATAATTGAAAAAAGTTGAAGGAATTTATTTGGGAATTTGGGAAGAAATTAATCAAGTGCGATTAAGATGTTTTTAATGAGCTAGTCGCCGCGATCGTGAAAATAAATCAAGGTTTTTATTACGTCGTAAATTTATTTTAATCTTAACAGTTTTGGAAGCTTTTTATATTGCAATCGTAGGCTCGGCTACGTAGTACGCAAAGTCAGGTCGTTATTGTTACTTTAATAATTAAGGAGTAAATTATAATCACAATTATTTGGCGAGGACAAAAAAAATGGAAAGTAAAAGAATATTTTTATAAAAATAAATTTTGCAGTTTTTTTTATTAATTGTAATAAAAAAAACTTCTTTTCAGAATTTCTATACGGTCATGAGAAAAAACTGTTCTGAAATTATGTCTGTGCTGGTTTTCTTTTTATCCATGCCTGTTTGTTTGTCATTACTTCATTAGGGTAATTATTTAACCATTTTTTCCCCAACAAGTGTTATCTGGAAGAAATCCCTTAAAGAGAGTTCGCCTTTGTACTATGTTTTTTTATGATATGTTGCCTGTGTTTTGTATTTATTTTTTATTCTTGTACAATAAAAAGTAAACATACATACTCGTACATACATACACTCATAATTTATTTCATTATCACACAAGTATGTTCGTAAATACGAAAATAATCATTTATATTTTAGTCTTATAACTATAACAGTATAAATCACGTATAAAAATCGTAAATGCCGTACAAGTTGTAATAGTTTGAAAAATGGGGCAATTACTGGCAAGGGGTGACCACGACCCTTCTTGATATCAGGTCGTTGACACTGAAAAATTACACGATATCACATAACACCGACACTATAATACTATTCATGCAGCTTTGGAACTTTACACCACAACAACACGCAGCAGAGTTGTTTATACGATTGTCCGTTTTTGTGAGATGTTACTTTTTGTTTTTGAATTTGATACTGCTGGAACTCGGCCAATGAACTAGACGTTAGATAATAATATGATTTTTTAATTAATCACTAAAAGTGTGACAAGCTTATCAAGGTTAAATGAAGCAACATGATAAACACAAGTAATTATTTAAATCCATGTATTTGTTTATCGTGTGATATTGCATACAATTTATATCATCGTTTTTACTAGTTTTTCCCACTTCATCCCCGTCATACAAGGTACTGGTTTATCGTTTTGTCACTACTATATTTTTTTCTGATGCAATCCAGGATGTGACTGCTCTGTGTGCCAAATTTCGTCCAATTTTTTTTCTTTCTCATACGTATTTAACATCCTTACAAACTTTTACATTTATAGCATTAGTAAGATTGGTACGGTAAAAATTTTGACCTATAACAGCTTTCTTGTCCATTGACACATTGACAATATCGTATTGGGGTCAACATTACCTTTTTTATCATTAGAAATAAGTAGCGGCACTAGCGGCACAAAGTTGAACCTTGAGGTACTACTGCGTTCTCAAGTAACCGTGCCATCCAGTCTGGCTCATTAAGGAAATGGCATTTGTATTAGGCTAGTTGGACATTTAGCTTCGTGCTAATTAGACATTTGGCAAACTAATCGTTGTATTCGGTAGCCATTTTGATTTAATCTTTGGTTTCAAAGAAGTGAAAGCATACGTAAGGTTTATTTATTGTGATTTTTTGAGTCTGTTTCGAGCTACGAAGAGAAGTATGTCCATGTAAATGTTTATATTAAACGTGCTCTAATAGTATAACAGTATGGAGACCAAGACATAATAATGAAGAGGACTATGCCACAACAGGCTAATGTTTGTAAAACTCTTCTCTAAGATGAATTAAATACATGCATTGTTACACACATCCAAAATGTCTAAGTACCAAACACATCCCTACATCATTTTGAACTTTTGCCCATACCATATCATAATAATGCTGGCATATTTTTGCTATTGGATCTTTTTGATGTGATTGTTAGTACTTATTATTTGTTTCATATTGTAACTCTGTTGTTGTGGTAGTGTGTAATAAAGAAGTATTATATTTTAATGGTTATTTTATTTATTGTTCCAGTGAGTTGAAGAAGCTCTCAGAGGAGAGTCTCACTCGACAGCCGGAGGAGGTTTTCGACATCATCTGCAAATTAGGAGAAGGTTCCTATGGAAGCGTTTATAAGGTATTTCTTTGAATTATGTAAAAGTGATTTTCAGAAAATAATAATTAAAGCTGAAATCGTCCATAATTTTCTACGGTCTTTAGAGATGACCTCTTAATCTGTCCAGCCAAATCAGTTCTGAATATTTGAGGATATAAAATCAAAGAGCTATTTCCAAGTATTTCAGCGTGGATTTATCTTCTACTACGAGTACTTCTATATATTTTAGAAGACGCTCTTGATATTTATAACTACGAGTATGTTTATACTTTCTAAACTAATCAAAGTATCGGTAGATAGTCTCAGTCCAGTAATTTGATCATACGCCGCTTCGATCGAAGGCGTAGGTACAAAGAGAGTTCGTGTCGTGTGGCCGAAGTAAGCCAAGGATAGCTTAGTGGCTCAACGTTCTTATAAATTTCATTTTAGCGCTGATCTAACTAAAATGTATGTATACATATTAAGAATAGAAGAATTTTTAATTCTTTCGGAATAGTCAATATAAAATGATACGACATTTTACTTTTACTGTTCCTAATTGTTTTGTGAATATGCATAAAGAAAACACATCTTACTTATTCCCAAAAGTCTTGAAACGCATGTCATCATTAAATCTACATAACTCACGACCCCTAACGGCTATATAGCTGTAATTATCTAGCAATATCTCATCCACCCCAGCTGCTTATGATGAATAGTCCCACTTTATAGCTTTTGGGGCAATCTTTTGTATTCTAATAGAATTAGATTAATGTAATAGCTACGTTTTTGTTAGTTGATTGGTAGCCACTTTTATATTCTTCACCAGCCTTATGGTATCCTGGTACTTAGGTTAGGTTAGGTTAGGTTAGGTTAGGTTAGCTACGCGGACACCTTTAATATTATTTAGCCTTAAAACAATAATGCAAAATGTGGTTACAGAATTATCAACAAGTTTTAAGACTTGTTGGTAATTCTTTAGCTCTGCCTACCCCACTCTGGGAATGAAGGCGTGAGTTGATGTATGTATGTATGTAAAACAATAATTACGTAAAGCAGTAGTAACCTAAAATCCGGTCGTTCTCTTGAAGCATTTTATTTAATTTTTAATACGAATTATCGAAAGTTTTGAAGATATTGTTTCATTCGACGTTCTTTATCAAGAACCTCGAGGCCTCATCGTTAAGGGCCACTGACAGTTTCACTGCGATCCTAACCCCAAGTCTCTCAGGCACCTTGACAGTTCAAAACATGCGAACTATGACTCCTTTAAAGAATCTGATAGTTTGTGTTCTAATACGATGAATTGACAAGCCAATATCGGCTGGCAGACGGTTAGTATATGATGCGTTTTACTTAATATCATGGTCTGGCCATGAGTTTCGACTAACAGCTGTGCGATACAGAGAGGGAAAGCACATACACATAAACTCACGCCTTCGTTCCTAGAGAGGGGTAGACAGAGCTACAGAATTACCTACAACTTTAAAAACTTGTTGATAATTCTGTAACCACATTTTGCACAATTAGGCTAGGATGTTTACCAGCGTATTAGTGACAGGTTGCAAGCCCATCGCCTAACAGTACTACAAGCCTTTATTCCCTTAATCGCCTCTTACGATATCCACGGGGAGACATGGAGTGGCACTATTCTAACCCGGCAACCACGCGGGATACACAGAGGGAAAGCAAAAGTAACTTATAGCCATAACTGCTTATTGCTCCAGTGCCGTGGTCCCTCCGTGCATAACTCCGCTGTAAACCCAAGGCCTTTAGATGTTACATTAACTGCTGAACCCATATTATGGTCGTCTTTGTCGTTGTAGATAATGCATCCATCACTCTCGCACTTACATGCTGGTAAGAAAGTGGCAGGCATTTATTACCATCGACAAACGGGTATAGACCAAAATGTTGGACCCAAATAGCAGATAGGTATGCGTAGTTAACCATACTAACAACGAAGGCGAAAGAGTCCCGCTGTGCGACGAAAATTTTCCTCACTACTTTTCGCTAATTTTTCCCGGAAAGTTTCATAGAAAATTGTAATTGAGTTAGCTAGCATGCCCAACTTTTTGGTCTTCACCCAATCACGATCGTAATAGGCCTGCAGATTTGTAAAAAATATCTAGTGGTGATGCTGAAAGTTGTATGATTCCAGGCCTTACACAAGGAGAGCGGGCAGGTCCTGGCCATCAAACAGGTGCCCGTGGACACAGACCTGCAAGAGATCATCAAGGAGATCTCCATTATGCAGCAGTGCGACAGTCCTTACGTCGTCAAGTACTATGGCAGCTATTTCAAGAATACTGACCTATGGGTGAGTGCTGTAACAGTGTCTTCCATGCTGAAAGGACCCGACATATCACCGAGCAGGTACCACTGGACTCGATCTGTAGGAGTTCCTTTACGAGTGAGAAGGACAGAAGGGAGCACTGTGAGAGCCCTCAGCTATCAAGTACTATCCTCTTAAGGCCCGACGGTCTATGTACATTTACATTTATGACATTAGTCAATGTTTGACTCTATTTGACTTATACAGTCAAGTGCAAAAATATGGATCGAAAGAATCCCCTCATAAATATGTTACGAAGTTGTTATTACACTGGAATAAGGTGCAAGTGTATATATTTTTGAGATGTTGCGTTCTCCTATATTTTTACACTTGACTGTACAAGATTATTTTTTGATCTAACGAAATTTTACGTAGGCCTTTCGAGGATATGGCAGCTATATCAAGATTATTGACCTATTGGTGAGTTTTGTCGAGGATTTTATCTATTTAAACTTAATTGAACTAAACACAGTAAAGTACACAAGTACACATGGCGGACTTAATACCCAATGGAAATTATGTCTACATGAAATTAAATGAAATCTTTATTTGCTAATACTAAATATAATTTAATACTTATAATTATTACACATACATAAATATATCTACTAGGCGTATACTCATACTTATATAAATATATTACTACGAGTACATAAAATAAAATAGAATAGAAGGTGTGTGACGATACATAAATTCACCCCCGCCCTTGTTTCATCAGATGCTTGCATAGTATTTGCTAGAAAGCTAACTTGCTTGGGGGTTGTCTGATGCCAAGAATGAGCGATCTGGATTTGTCCTAGTCACAACATTTCTTGGGTCTTCATTTATTAGGTCGAAAAGGTTGAGGATATTTTCCTTTTGCAGTAGGCCCGGCGGTAATGGTAAATTTGTTTCTGGATTGTTGAAAAATTCGACAAGTACTTGATTGGGGAAAAACTGCGAATGGAAATGCTGCTTCCAAGATTCTGATTTCGGGAAATTGATCTTACAAATCGACTTTTTCTGTACATGTACCTCGAAGTTTGGACTTAAACAAAAACAAGATCTGTAGATTTATATAATAACGATACATAAATTCACCCCCACCCTTGTTTCATCAGATGCTTGCATAGTATTTGCTAGAAAGCTAACTTGCTTGGGGGTTGTCTGATGCCAAGAATGAGCGATCTGGATTTGTCCTAGTCACAACATTTCTTGGGTCTTCATTTATTAGGTCGAAAAGGTTGAGGATATTTTCCTTTTGCAGTAGGCCCGGCGGTAATGGTAAATTTGTTTCTGGATTGTTGAAAAATTCGACAAGTACTTGATTGGGGAAAAACTGCGAATGGAAATGCTGCTTCCAAGATTCTGATTTCGGGAAATTGATCTTACAAATCGACTTTTTCTGTACATGTAGCTCGAAGTTTGGACTTAAACAAAAACAAGATCTGTAGATTTATATAATAACGATACATAAATTCACTCCCACCCTTGTTTCATCAGATGCTTGCATAGTATTTGCTAGAAAGCTAACTTGCTTGGGGGTTGTCTGATGCAAAGAATGAGCGGTCTGGATTTGTCCTAGTCACAACATTTCTTGGGTCTTCATTTATTAGGTCGAAAAGGTTGAGGATATTTTCCTTTTGCAGTAGGCCCGGCGGTAATGGTAAATTTGTTTCTTATTGTTGAAAAATTCGACAAGTACTTGATTGGGGAAAAACTGCGAATGGAAATGCTGCTTCCAAGATTCTGATTTCGGGAAATTGATCTTACAAATTGACTTTTTCTGTACATGTAGCTCGAAGTTTGGACTTAAACAAAAACAAGATCTGTAGATTTATATAATAAAGTATTCTGAAGAACGATTTCGCTTTATGCAAAAAAAAAACGCATTCAGAATTTATAGTGTTCTTACAAATAGCCAAACTACAAGCCTTTGGGATGTTTTTGTTCGCCAGCTAGCGTAATTTTATTCTGTTTGCCAATGTAATTTGACCGTGATAAAATTGATAGGCACAATTCTCGCGGTGCATAACAAATAAAGATTTACGCTTCTAGATCGTTATGGAATACTGCGGCGCAGGCTCCGTATCGGACATAATGCGGCTGAGAAAGAAGACCTTATCCGAAGATGAAATAGCGACCATACTGTGTGACACGCTCAAGGGCCTGGAGTATCTGCACAGGCGACGCAAGATCCACAGGGACATCAAGGCGGGGAACATTCTGCTCAACACCGAGGGTCACGCTAAGCTGGCGGATTTCGGCGTCGCTGGACAGTTAACTGTGAGTTTTACTGCTGAACATATTCTGTAAAGCATATATTATTATAAGCTGCAACCTGACGAAAATACCATGTCTGTGGGTCTAAATTCCCACCTACCATTAGGCAGTGTGTGCTCGTTTGCCTTCTCCTTGTCTAGATACTAATCCTCGTTCCAGGACACCATGGCAAAACGCAACACGGTAATCGGAACCCCGTTCTGGATGGCGCCGGAGGTGATCCAGGAGATCGGCTACGACTGCGTGGCCGACATCTGGTCGCTCGGCATCACGGCGCTGGAGATGGCCGAGGGCAAGCCGCCCTACGGGGACATCCACCCCATGCGCGCCATCTTCATGATACCTACCAAGCCGCCGCCTTCCTTCCGGTGAGTAAAAGAAGGACACAGGGTATAATTTCATCGAATTTCATTTTATAGATCGCTATTTTCTGCTGAAACCATGATATTTTTATGATATCTTAAACATTTATTACGTAGGTTAGGTTAGGTTAGGTTAGGTTAGGCTCCTTTTAACCCCTTACAACCCTTTTTTCGCAATCAAAAGTAGCCTATGTCCTTTCTCAGGCTCTAGAATATCTGTGTACCAAATTTCATTTAAATCGGTTCAGTAGTTTTATCGTGAAAGCGAGACAGACAGACAGACAGAGTTACTTTCGCATTTATAATATTAGTTAGGATAAAATCTGAATCTGAATCTAATGTCCATCGAAAGGCATTTCGATGAAATAATAGGTGCCCTAAAAGAAGAGATTAGTAAGAAAAGAAGCCTGTTAAAGAAGGCAAACGGACAGACATGCATGTTTTGTTGGTATAATTAGAATTTATCAACAAAGGTTGTCTGGAAGAGATCGCTAATTAGCGATAAGATCGCCTGTTGTTTGCCTGTATTATTTATAATTGGGCCGATCTTGTGTTTTTGTTTGGTGTAAATAAAGTGTTTTGTACTGTTTTGTATGTCACCTGATATTAAGCGGGGTTCTAAACCCATCCATTGGCTAAAGAAATATTGCATATGCATAGTGTCATCGGTTGCCTCACTTCCACATTGAATCATAACATAAATACATACCTTCACGCCTTCATTCCCATAGTGGGGTAGTCAGAGCTACAGAATTACCAACAACTCTAATTGATAATTCTGAAACCACATTTTGCACAATAAGGCTAAGATGTTTACCAGTGTACTAGTGACAGGCTGCAAACCCATAGCCTAACAGTACTACAAGCCTTTATTCCCTTAGTCGCCTCTTACGACATCCACGGGAAGACATGGAGTAGCACTATTCTAACCCGCCAACCACAATTTGCTGTATATAGGTTAGTTTAAAAAGATGGTGATAGCGTGCCGGATAGAACTTGCGAAAGTTATTGGCGCCCGCCAACTTTGGGTTGGTTTCGAACGGGTAGTAAGTAAGTAATGATCAGAGAGAATTGAGAGCTACAAAGTTTGAAAATTAAGTTTATTCCATCCACCCACTACTATTTTACTACTCATTTCTCGCAAACAGCACGTCTACAATTCCTTTGGTTTTGAGAGAGTGCTGCATGAGCAATGCTGCAGCTACATTATCTCTCTACATATCTCTCTTCATGACTGCGAGTTATTTTACAGTTTGATGCCTTTTCCAGAGAGCCTGACCAGTGGTCTCCGGAATTCATCGACTTCGTGACGCAGTGCCTTATAAAGATCCCCGAAGAACGAGCCACGGCCGAGTATTTGTTAACACACGATTTTATTGGTAAGATTTATAGAATTAATGCAGTTGCAATGCGCTCTTTGCTTGGTATGTGTGGTGTGAAACTGATTGATAGAGTGAGAAATGAAAAAGTCAGAGAGAAATGTGGAATAAAAGAAGATATAGTGACTAAGATTGAAAAGGGCATGCTTCGATGGTTCGGTCATTTGGAAAGGATAGATGAAAGAAGATTGACGAATGAGTTATACACATCGAAAGTGAGTGGAAGGGTCGGAAGGGGCCGCCCTAGGCGTACTTTTTCGAATCAAATCGGAAAAATACTGGAAAAGGGCCGAAACCGACGTGCGTGCATGACTCGATGTATGAATATGGAAGAAGCGAAAGAAATTTGTCAAGATCGCAGCAAGTGGAAAGAAGTGGTCTCTGCCTACACCTCTGGGAAACAGGCGTGATTTAATGTATGTATGTATGATTTATAGAACTGACCTATATGTACTAAGGTCGCGGAAGTCTATAAACCTGCATAGTCAACTGTTTCCACCACGACAAATCTCTTAAGGCGGCGTCTCCGTTGTAAGCCAAACAGAATCCGCAAGGGCCCGCGTGGAAGGCGGCCATAACTTGATGACATCTTCTCTCTTTCCCCAGGTAACGCGAAGCACCCTTCGATCTTAAGCAGTATGATCGCAGAGGCGCGCGAGATCCGAGAGACTCACGCGCTGCGCGCCGCGCCCATACTCAGCGCCGACGGGAAGACCATATCCGCTGTGAGTATACCATTTATTTTCTTTAATCTTCAAATTAAGACTACAATTATGTTTAATAACCTTAAAGTATTGTCTTGAAATGGAAGAGTTTTCTTTGTTGTAAAAATTAATACACAATTTATAAGGTATATAACGTCGGCTTAGAGTGAAAACCGGCATAATCCGTTTTTTGAATTTAGCAGGTTTGCACTTTAAACAGATGAAATCATGTGCAAATCTGCTAAGGGGTCATCCATAAAGTACATCACACGTAAAGGGGGGGGGGGGGAGGGGGTCGACAAAGTGTGACATGGTGTGACAAGGGGTGGGAGGGGTCCTAAGTTTCGTGACATCACATTTCAAAATCTAATATATCTAGAGGTATTCATTTGAAATAAGTACTACTACTACAAAAAAGTACTTAATTTAAATGGAAATAAAACTAATTTCGGAACTGCTGTTTTAATTTAATAATTTTTCGATGTTGAATTTGCCAAACATGTGATGTCACACTAGGGAGGGGGGATCTCATAAATGTGACCACCTGTGACAAGGACGGGGGGGGGGGGCTCAAAAAATCATGAAATTACGTGTGACGTACTTTATGGATGACCCCTAATTCTTAAAAAAGGATTTAGCAGGTTTTCACTTTAAGCCGACGGTAACATAACATAGGTATTAACATTAACACGAAGGTTAAAGATTACTAAACTTTATCATCTATGCTAATTATGCTACTATGCATCTTTTATGCTATTTATTTATTTATTTTAAAACGGGGTTAGTCTAGTCCTTAGTAACCCTGCCTGTGAAGCCAGGGGTTACAGGTTCGATTCCCGGTAGGGCAGATATGTATGTGTGTGATGAGCACAAGTATTTGCCTTTTTATGGGACTACTAAAGACTGTCGTCTGACATTTTGATATTTACTTTTATAAACTCTTATTTCCAGGGTGACGGCTACGATGACGCCACGATGAAGAAACGCGACGATGGCACCCTGGTCCCCACGCGCGACGGCACGGCCGAGCTGGCGCATGACCTGGGCACCATGGTCATCAACGAGCCCGACGCAGACCTCGCCACTATGAAGCGTGAGTACATTCTGTTCTGTTATAAACATCATCATCATCATCATCATCATCATCTCCTTGCCCTTGTTTTTACTTTTAAGCATCAGACATAGAATCACTTCTTGAAAACATACATATATACATACATAACATACCTTCACGGCTGTAATCCCAGAGTGGGGTAGGCAGAGCTACAGAATTACCTACAACTTTAAAAACTTGTTGATAATTCTGTAAGTTCCACATTTTGCAGAAATAGGCCAAGATATTTACCAGCGCATTAGTGACAGGTTGCAAGCCCATCGCCTAACAGTACTACAAGCCTTTATTCCCTTAGTCGCCTCTTACGACATCCAAGGGATGACATGAAGTGGCACTATTCTAACCCGGCAACCACACGGGATATTTTGTGTTAATTGTATCTGCCACTGCACGTTGCAGGGCACGACACCGACCCGATGGACACGAACCGGCCCAAGTACCGGCCGCTGTTCCTGGAGCACTTCGAGAAGAAGGAGGTGAACCACCTCAGCATCGGCGCCAACGGCACGCTCACCGGCCCGCTGCGGCTGCCGGACGACATTGCCAGGTACTGGAGGACGCGCACAGAGTGAACGTGCAGCCGTACAGGTAGAAACTAATTGCTCTCCCTAGGCGGTCGGGTAAACATTAACTACTAGTTCGACTTGAATAGAGACCTCATGATGCTATAGATTGATAGAATATGTGTCAAAACTCAGAATTGACACAAAAACTAATAAGTAAACGGTGCAAGACTACCTACATAAAAAGTTTCATACATTCTCCTACCGAAACCATGACAATACACAATGTTTACATATTTTTTATGACAACATACATACATACATTAAATCACGCCTGTTTCCCAGAGGCGTAGGCAGAGACCACTTCTTTCCACTTGCTAAGATCTTGACAAATTTATTTCGCTTCTTCAACATTCATACATCGAGTCATGCACGCACGTTGGTTTCGGGTACTTAAGATTCGGCCCTTTTCCAGTATTTCTCCGATTTGATTCGAAAAAGTACGCCTAGGGCGGCCCCTTCCGACCCTTCCACTCACTTTCGATCTGTATATCTCTTTCGTCAATCTTCTTTCATCCATCCTTTCCAAATCTTTTTTATGACTAAGTTACTTATGTGTTTAGTTTAGACCAAGCACTTTAATCTGTTAGATAGTTCTCGACCCTATAGTAAGCTTTAGACATCAACGACTTTTTCAAGTAAGTTTTAAGAACTGGAAATGGTAACTTTAAAACAAGGTCAGGTCATTTATTATAGAAAAGGATGCATTGACCTACAAATGGTTTATAAACCTTACGGCTTCGGAATCCTACACTGAGCATGGTCCGGCATGCTCTTTCCCGGTTTTTCTCTGTACACACCGGTTTTTCTCTGTAATATCGTTGTCTAGTACCCACAGCACAAGCCTAGAGCTTAGTTTGGGACCAGCAGGCTTATTGCCCAAAACACTCGCGATCGCAATCGTTTTTA
Source organism: Acleris emargana (assembly GCA_927399475.2). Taxonomy (NCBI): domain Eukaryota; kingdom Metazoa; phylum Arthropoda; class Insecta; order Lepidoptera; family Tortricidae; genus Acleris; species Acleris emargana. Next base: position 20,794,202 of record OV656848.1, on the reverse strand, counting down.
TTTTGAAAGTCCGAAGGCGAGTCTGCATACAAGAAAACAATTGTTTCACTTTGTTGTCGATTGCAATTGCGAATGCGTTAGGCAATAGGCTAGGTTTAGTAAGTCAATTGGTGTGAAAACACCACCCGTTATATATATTTTCATCTCACTAGCTCGGAAAGCCCTTGTTGTTTGTTTTTATTGCATGGGAAGGCAAACGAGCACACAGGCCACCTGATGGTAAGTGGGAACTGTGACCCATAGACATACGCATTCACAAGACTGCAAATGCGTTGCCAACCCTGAGGACTAAGATGGAACGCCACTATGCTAGTCATTTCACCGGCTGTCTTATCCCCAAACCGGAACACAACACTGCTGCTTGGCGGTAGGTTAAGATGGTGGTACCAACCCGGACGGACCCTACACAAGGTCCTACCACAAGTGTTTGGTATCTATTGAGAAAATAGCTTTTTATCCACATGTGAAGAAAGAGTTTTGACATTTGAAGGCAGCTAAAGGGATATTTGACAGCTAACCAAACGTAAAACGTTAAAAGTGCTGAATTTTTAACATCACAATTAATGAATTGCATCGAGTAAAAAACACTAAATACAACAACACGTTAACAACTTTATTTTAATACATAAATATCAGCATTCAACATTAACCTTCATTATTGTTGTAAAATCGGATAAAATGTTCTGACAGTCCAAGTAAGTCGATGTTTGAACAAAACGCATCCGATATAATAAAAAAAAACTTAAGTTAAAACTTTTCAATTAAGCCGTCAACGTTAAAAAATCTCATGTTTTTCTAGTTTGTTTTGTGATTAAAAATGAGTGATTCAAGTGATGAAGACGTATTAACACCTGTGGAATTACGCGAAACCGTGCAAAATGCGGAATTGATAGTACACACCCTTTTTCTTAATTTCCTCGCTGTAGTGAGGTGAAAAGTTTTGTGTTATACTAGGGTGAAATAGTAGATTATTGCCTAGGCAGTGAAGCAGGCAATTGCCGTTCCTGCCGAGGCATATATAGTGCTTTTCTCAAAAATCGCAAGAGACAAATCGCGTATAAACAGAAACTTCACGTGAAATAACACCACTCTTTACCGCCTTTATGTTTATGACAAGGCGAAACGCGAGCTTTTTTTAAAAAAAAACTCAAGCTATTCCAGACACAGATAAAAAAGTTACGTTTTGAATAAAATATTAATGTGCCCTCATTTTATTATGGATGTTTTCATTTTAAAAAAAGTTACAAACTAGATAACAATGAAATTTGTATGCAACATTGCGGGCTTGTGTAGCGAGCACGCAATGTAATTTTTTTTTAATTTGGGAACTGTTTGTTAATTTGAAAAATAAGTTTTTATTTTTATTTATTTATTTATTCAACCACTCTTATGCAACTAATATTTCACTATTTATAAAATATATGTTAAGTTAATCCAGACAAATGTTTTAAGACTAGTGTGCAGTAACAGCCCAAAAAGACCGAGGCCTGTGACAGGGCTAGTTACAAAGTTAAACCTAAATATAAACAAATGCAAATTGATGACATTTACAAAAAAACATAACATAGTATCTTACGATTATAAGTTATGTGGAGTGTCCTTGGATACTGTTAAGTCTATAAGAGACCTTCGAATCGTCCTTGATACTAAATTGCATCTAAACACACATATAGATAATATCGTGAGCAAAGCTTTCAAGATGTATGGATTTACCGTGCGCTCGTGTTCTGAGTTCACCCGACCCTCAACATTGATTTATATTTATAAGTCTCTTATTCGCTCTCAATTGGAGTACGCTGTACCCGTATGGAATCCTTTTTATAATAAGTACATTAAAGCAATTGAAATAGTGCAGTCCAAATTTTTACGTTTTATAAATTACAAATGTAATCATGGTAAATTGCCATAATAATATAATGAATCGTTATGTAAATATGATTTAATCACTCTTAAATCTAGACGTATGTATCTGGATACAATGTTGCTATATGACCTTTGTCAAAATGAATACGACTGTACTGCCCTCACTAATAAACTATGTTATAGGGTCCCACGCAAGACGCACTGTCGTAAGCAATGTCGCGTTTTTGCAGTTACCACCTGTCGCACTAATGCTGGTAAACGGTCACCACTTTATCGACTAGTAGACGCATACAATAAATACTTTATGTCAGTTGATATAATGTCTACACGCATTGGAAAATTTAAAAAAGGAGTTTTGAAAATACTAAAGCAATGTCACACCTAATTTAAAATTTATAATCTAAAGTTTAATTTGTGAACTCATCTGGTTATGTAAGTACAGTCGAGGTCATAGATATATATGCGTTCTCGAGACGTCGAAAATATCTAAACACCTTTATGCCGCTTACAACAAGGTCTGGATGTGTGTATGTTGGTGCCCTCGACTGTACTGGTTTTTAGTTTTAAGTTTTAATTTTAATTTTAATTTTAAGAAATTAAGATATCCCACCATGTCATAATTTAGAAGTGCGACCTCTAACAACTTATGTTTTCTTTAGTAATCTGTGGTTACCGGTGTTGGCGGCACAATAACATAGCATGTTGCACTGTATACTACTTAATCATAAGCCAAGATTGTGTTACTGTTTGTTAACCTAAATAAATAAATAAATAAATAAACTGTCTGTAAACTATGTGCTTCGCGTCTCAGTATGGTGTTAGTAGTGTCAACTTTTCCGGTCATTTTTGAGAAAAGTTATTTTTCTCAAACATGCTCGGAAAAAACGGTTTTCCGATTGAAACACAAGGACGGAAAGTGCCTCATTTTACTCCTAGGAGTAAAAAAACCATATGAAAACACTTTCCGTCCATGTCCATATATTTCTTAAAAATGCTGTCAATTTGCATACAAAAACAAAAGGACCAAGACAAAAATTCCAAACAGCCAAGGTAACTGCTCGCTTTTTTAGCACAGTGCGTGTGTTTCTTTTTGAATTTGCATTCCAATGTCTATGGTTATTATTTAAAAACAATTGACAGTCATTCTGCATAATATAATTGTGAAACCGAATATTAAACTATTTGTTGTGTGAAATACTTACTATAAAAAATGAGCTCAAGCAACGAAAACGACGAAATAGGTACCACACGGCCTATATTAAAATCTGAAGCTGCCTCGGTTAGGCAAAACCTGCTTCCCGCTAAATCTAAGGAAATTAAATTACTTGCTTTTTAGAAATGTACTTGTATTATTTCCTCACATGTTTGAGAAAAGCATTATGTATGCCTCGGCGGAAACGAGGATTTCCTGACTCGTATTTTAGCAGGCCTCGCTGTTGCTCCGCCTGCTAACCACCTCGTCAGGAAAACCCTTACTTTCCGCGCCTAGGCAACAATGTACTATTACGTCTCGTGTGTTGAAACACTCGCAGGTAAAATACAACTTTCCCCCCTTAAAAAAAATAAAAAACTATCATGTATTTATTGACCGTGTGGTTTTCCAGGGTGGAAGGCATGGGCGAGGGCGGCGCGCTGGCCTTCCAGCGAGCCCTGGTGGAGGACGGCAACATGGAATTCGTAAGTCAACTGCACGTGGTCAGCCTCCTGCCGCTGCTCGCCGAGCACGACGACCGCGCGTAGCGGCCGGCCCGGCCGCGGCCGCCGTGGCGCGCGTAAGTCTGCACGGCTTGCGTGTGCGCATGGACTTGGGACTAATACTAACATGCATTGGGTATTAGTTCACCACTAAATCTCATTAGTCGTAACCAGACAGAAGTTTTTGTGGCATAAACGTCAATTCACTAGGGACTTGCTTCCGATATTAAATTTATCGATACCAGTTTTGATGATAGTTAATATTTAATTTAAGTAATTCATTGGTATACTTTTTTGGGTTTTAAATTTCAAATAAACATCAATTATAACATTATAAATTATAAGTAATAAATATTTTATTATTATGACGTGTTCTTACACATAAACTTATTTTAATGCTACTCAATCGATTCCCATACGAAGGAAACGGACATTAAGAGTGCTTTGCAACAAAGGCATATTCTACAATACCTACTCAGTTTTCGGAAAATACATGTAAAAGATTAAAAAAATATAGGGAGATAATCATTTATTTTTATAGTTACTTTATACTGCATAATAGATATGCAAGTTGCATGATCATATTATACGTTATCTCATAGTCACATATTAACTGTCTTAAGAAATTACAATTTATCGATAAATTAACATCGTTCGAAAGTCCCTAGGACAATTTTATTCGTGCCGCTTCTATGTCTGGTCATAACCATACATCGGGGTTTTCGGTGCGGGAATGTTTGACATAAGCCAAAGATTAAAAAACAGAATTTTACTCTAGGTTTTTACCTAATGAAAAATTAATTGAACAAAAAAAAGTATTTTATAAAAGAAATGTCGAAAAACTATGAACGAATTTTTACAAGGAAATAGAAATGCGATCGAAAAAAATTAATATGCTCCTATTACAACTGCCGACTTAGAGAGATCGTTCAGTTCATTGAAATGGATAATATTTACAGCAAGACGTCGCAGATGAACTGTTCCAAATATTGAAAAAACATTAATAGTTTATTTTGAAAATCGTGCCAACTACTAAATTTACCTACTGCAGGTAATTAATTAACGTTAATTTTATTATTATCTCATATCATTAAAGCTTTGGTAGTAAAGCTAAAGTACTTACTACATGAGTTAAAATAAACTTGTATCATAGTGTAAGCAATTCGCAGAGAGGTAGTTAGTCATAAGGCATAATATGATATTTTCTCAGATTACATATCTGTTGATATCTACTCTTTCTTAAATCATTCCCGCACCGAAAATCCCGATGTATGGTAATTGGAACGAAACAATTCCCATATTAATATTAATGGTCAAATGGTGGTTAGATCCCCTGAGTTTGAGCTCACTCAGAAATGAATTTGATATTGTTAACAGAGCTCCATTTTTATTCTATTATTTCTGGGTGCTTTGGCCCTTTGTGCTCACTTTAAAACTAACATAACCTATATACCCAATTAAAGAGTAAATTAAGTTAGTATGTTAATTGACATTGTTTGTATAAACATATCGTTTGTTTAATAATCATTGTTGTGAGCTATCATGCTTTTTTGTTTGTTGTTGATTAACTTGATTTTTAATAATTATTTACTTCCGTCGATTTCTCTCGATTCTAATTTTGTTACGAAAATGACACGTGGATTCAAGAATTTCAATGATTTTGGTATTGTACTTAAAATATAAACAAAAAATTGTGTTATATTATTCGTACCTACCGTTAACCCTTAATCAAATATTGGGAAAGTATTTTCCACTTAATTTGTATTTACTTGTGGGAGGACCTCGTGCAGGGTCCGGCCGGGTTGGGACCACCATTTTATCCATTAACCTACCGCCAAGCAGCAGTGTTCGCATTGTTGTGTTCCGGTTTGGGGATAAGACAGCCGGTGAAATGACTAGCATAGAGGCATTCCATCTAAGTCCTCAGGGTTGGCAGTGCATTTGCAGTCTTGTGAATGCGAATGTCTATGGGTCACAGTTTCCACTTACCATCAGGTGGCCTGAGTGTTTGTTTGCCTTCCCAAGCTATAAAAAAAAACCATAACAAATAAAAAAAGCTGGACCCGTTTGATTATGGGTTAAAGTAGTACACAAGCCTAAACCGGGAAGGGCGGTTGCCGGAATCGCATACTAGCGCAGCCTTGACTGCGTCTCGGCCGCGCTAACTTAAGCTCGTCCGGCAAAGTCCTCGTTCCCGGCGCCTGCAGTCCCCCCCCCCCCCCGCAGCTGACGTTCCTGTCGGTGGGCGAGCTGGAGGCGCGCATGGCGCGGCTGGACGGCGAGATGGAGGCGGAGATCGAGCAGCTGCGCGCGCGCTACAACCACAAGCGGCGCCCCATCCTCGACGCCATCGACCTCAAGCGCAAGCGGCAGCAGAACTTCTAGCCGGTACACACACACACATATGGAATCTGTTACTCTCAAACGTTTGGCAACCTCCCTGCTGCTTCTGGGCCCCTGGTAATTACCAATATAACTCGACATAACTCCTCATAAAAAGTACGTTGTGGAGAGCTCTTTTCCCCCACCTCGACGACTAAATTGCGTCAACTAAAGACGGGGTCGTAGTAACAACATGGCGCCGTTTTTGACGCATCGTAATATACACGCCCTATTAAGGTCCGGCCACCCCAATGCTTAAAAATGGTAACGGTCCGGAATCGCAGTGACGCATCGTATGCGTCCCGTTTTTGACGCCCGCTCCCCCCACCGCTGCTTAAAAAACGGTGTCGTTGCGTGAACAACAGACGGGGTCATTAGTAACAACATGGCGCTGTTTTTGACGCACCGTAATATACGCACCGTTAAGCAGCGGTGTGGAGGGCATGCGGTAAAAACGGTACGCATACGATGCGTCACTGCGATTCCATACTGTCACCGTTTTTTAAGCATTGGTGTGGGCGTACTCTTTAAGCAGCGGTGAGGTCGCATCTTTAAATATGCGCCTGATTTACGCAATATAAAAAAATTGTACATGCGACACGTGATTAATGACTTTCAAAGCTTTATAAGAATTACAGCGACATTCGATTTTTTTGTTTCTCTGTAGAACTCCAATCTAGAAACAAGAACATCTCCAATTCTAGCATGTTCTTGAAGACTTAAGTGTGCGTCTTCTTCTTTTCATAGCTTTTGATTGATAATTACTTCTAAAAAATCTAATATTTTCTAAAACAGATTGTAAAAGAAAGATCCTGTTTTTACCTAAACTAAGAAAGAAAATAATAAGGTCATATTATAAGGATTACAATCCAACATAATTTAAGTATAACACCACACGCTTCTAAGCTTTCAGGGGTTTGAATTTAATAAAGAAACGGACAAACATTACGTGATGATCTTTTTGTAATTGACTTAAAGTAACTTACTTTACAACGAATTCGTATTTTGTGTTAATTTTATGAAATATTGTTTTGTAATACAAACCTTTGAAATACGTTTTCGTTAAAATGTAAAACTTTTCTTTACTTTCGACTTGGTAAGTTCTTGTTTTTTGTAAAGGTGCCAAAAGCTTCAAGTTCCTAAAACGATCATTATATTGGTGTCAGAACTGAAAAGTTTCCTTTTCTGAGAGAAAATATCCCATAACCCCTCTTAAAGAGGGATAAAATATGAAATTCCATTTACTATGTTGAAAAAAAGCAGAAAAACTCCGCGCCTTTCACCATACGAATGGAGAATGATGTGATTTCTGACGGTGGGTTTTAAGTTATTGTATTGTGTCGATCCTTTTCAAATTATGATTCAATTGCTCTGATATTACCCAATTACCCTTTAGACGAAGGCTGTATTGCAAATGAATAGAATCGCAATAGATAATATGCATTAACGTAACCGCCTTTCAACGCGTTGGGCGCACATAATCGTCATTTCATCATGAATTCAAGATGACGCTTTTCAGTACACGCAAAATAAAGCCTTACCCCCTTACTTATAAACGTGAAATAAGCTTGGAATAGTTTATGCCATGCTTTGTCACTTTCTGTCAGATGCTAATGTCACAATTACAGATAAGGATAAAGCAAGACAAACTATTCCAAGCTTATTCCAAGTTTATAAGTAAGGGGTATGGGTTTTGTAACACTTTGCTTAGTTTATCTTCTTGATCTTTACATAGTTTAAAAAGAAGTCTCTTTCCGCGACTGTCTGTCTGTATATCCCCTAATTCTTAAACCATTTTGATGAGGGTTTCAGATTCAGTTAGATTTTTTTTTGTTCTAAGCGCGATTCGGGCTTCCGTGCACAAGCACATGTGGTCATCGGGTTTACCCTTTTTTCGCCGAAAATTATTTAGTAAATTCTTAACTCGCCGAACTACGTATCCCATATTTTTATTTGGTCAAATTTTTATTTCCCAACTCAACGTTTCGCACTGATATCAATTCCCAACTAATGATTTGATAAATTATTGTTAGACAAATTATTACGTGGGATTTTTTTAAGATGTCAATTATGTTTTCGTCAAATGTATTGATTGGCATACTTTGATTTAGCAACATATTGAATGGCATTATGAAATCTAACCTAGTTTGTTAGAATGCAAGGTTCAATTTGCAGTATGATTTTATTGCATTAAGCGGGTAGGGTAATGCACCGTTCAGCTAAATTAAGAGGGTACTTTTGTTTACATACTTTATGGCTCAAAATAGCAATTCATTCTTGAGTTATCGTTGATAGTTAATGTATTGAGTATTGAGTATTGAGTATCTCTGGGAGCAGTTTCGTTTTACGGGTCATAAAAAAAATAACCTTAACCTACCTATCTCTGGGAGCAGTTTCGGTTTTAGAGTCATAAAAAAAATAACCCTAACCTACCTATCTCTGGGAGCAGTTTCGTTTTTAATCCAATTTATATTTGTTTCAGACAAGTTCAAGCTCAAGGTAACGCAAAAAAGTACGCAGCTGATATGACTTTCAATAAACAAGTAAAATGCTTACTAGCACTCAGTTATTTGCCAGAGGCTGACATAATTATTTGACAATATGTTATTTGCCTTAGCAAATCATTTGCTACACAATTATTTACCATATAAAATTTGACAATATGTTATTTGCCTAAGCAAATCATTTTGCTACACAATTATTTATCACATAAAAATTTGACCTAATAAAATTTTGCAATATAAAAATGTAGCGAAATAAAAAAATTACGAAGTAAAATAATGCCAAGGATTGATTTGCCAAATAAAACTTCGGCGAAAAGTTGATTGCCAAATGAAATTTGACGAAACATAATTCGGCAAAAAGGCAGTACACCGTGGTCATCGATATTTTACTTTTTTTTTTTTTAATCATTCTACATGTTCTATTTTTAAGAAAAGCACATGCTTCGACCGTTAAGAGCCATCCTGGACTCGTATGTATAAAAGCCTTTGCCTGGATCTCATACTCGCCCAGGAAGGCTCACTTACTGGTCGTTGTAGTAATGTACTATTAATTTGATTCTCTCAATCAATTGTCGAGTTTTACGCATTCAGTACCACTCCTTGATTTGCGAACAAAATTGACTCGAAATGTTTCAATGAGATCTCGTAAAAAGTAGGCTTACAATTAGTCAAGCGACACCATTGTAAATGGGACAGTATTTTTGTAGAAAGCATTTTGCGATTTGATGTGATTATTATAGTCATCTATGGTATAGTAGGAATCGTCTCATCATCTCGAATTAAAATGCACTTTCTGCTCTAGACAATAAAGTCGTTATTTCAATGAGCTATTTTGTCTAATGTTTCCGTTCATTTTAAACTGAGGATTATGCACTAGAAGACACAATAGAATACAATGGCTTTGTTCGAAAGGTAGGCTGTTGTCGAGATCGGGACACCTCATACGATTCTTACTATAACTGTAATTAACTTTTCTTTTTTTGACAACAACGGTGTTATAATAGGCCGACAAGTTTGCGTAGGACCATCCCGCGGGGTCTCACGTAGGCAGGGGGGAGACATGTGGTGTTAGCGGTGGCGGTCTTGGGGGTTGTAGGAAAGCGTCTCGACTCCTTCTCCCTTCGTGGGCTTTATATCTGCTTCGCTCACACGCTTAATTTGAGAGCAAGCGAAATAGAAAAAGGCCTTGGAAAAGGTTTTTGTGTTTTTTCATGAATTATATAATTGTTGGGTTAAATAAGCAAAAGTATTAAGAAAAGTAACTTGAGATCAAATTTTACATCTCTCACATAAAGTAAAGTTATTTGTTTTTTAAATACCTTTACTAATTTAAACCTTCAACTGTCACGAATAAGACCTGAATCACAATGTAACTGACTGTTTATTTTCAATAAAAAAGTCACTGTGTTTAGCGTTTACGACTTTGATGTCCGTTTTCACTATCTCTTAAGATACTTTTGCGTTTATGGCACTAGTCTCTTCTCAATCAAGAGACGAACAAAAGATATGGATCCCGTCTCATTGAAAGAGACACATGTATTAATAGTTGATCACTGCCTCTATTTTCTTGTCGCTCATCGTTGGCAGTAAAACAAATGCCTATAGCGCTGTTTACTATTATTCACCTTTAGACATGGCAGAATCATGAAGACATGATACATTTAACCCTAGAACTCTTAGAACTCTAGTCAGTGTAAGGGATAAATAACCCCCTTTCACTGCTTGGAACTTACCAGATTTTGATATAGCTCATAATGAGGCCTTAAATAAGTATCAAATCGTCGGTGAAACTGCAAAATCGCGTAAGTAACATTTTTAATAAGTAGCAAAATGCACCTTTTTAGTAAGTGAATAAGGTTTGTTTTGCTCTATCATAAATTTGTTAGTAACGCGGTTTTGCATTATCACCGACGAAATGTCACTTAAACGTGTTTAAAGAGTTAGTGAAAACGAGCATCAGTATTTGTAGTAAGTATACTAACTTTCAATTTGAAAAGTCACAGTTAAATGTAAAATTTTACTCGCATTATTGCATTTTCTTATAATTTTTGTCCTAATGTTAACATATCTAATATTAAGTTAAGTCCTAGTAATATTTGTTTGTATTATTTAAATTATAGATACAATTTTATTTCAGTTCCTTTTTTTATAAATTTAGATCTCAAATAATCGTCTCGCAAAGTGTATTATAAATAATTAAATTAGATTATATTCACTCTTGTACAGTTTCGCAGTAGTGGTTGTGAGTTGTGAATTTATTGACAGTTATTGCAAAGTCCATAGGTGGCGCTACTAGTGTCTTTCAAATTTAGAAGAGACGAAATGACCAATGAGATTGTAGATCCATCCGTTTCGAGATATCTGATTGGTTATTATATCTTCTTTCGTGTGAACGAACAGTTAATTATTGGTTGATTTGAATAATGAATACAGTAGCGACATCTAGTTTTAATAATGTGAATTTAGCCGATCTTATAAGTAGAAAATAAGTGGGCTAAATTCCATGACTTCTTACCCATTCTAAATCATTCATTCTTAAATAATACAAAACGTTTTAGAAGTGCCATTAACAAAATATATATTCATAGTATTTTCGTACTTCAGCAATAACTTTAAGAGATTAGATATATCTTTCGGTTTATAAATGAGAGTTAGGTACGGTTTGAAAAGGGGAGGGGATGTTTAAATATTTTTATTTTATTTAACTTATTTTTTCGTTTTAACTATTTTTTCTCTGATTAAAACTTTCTCTTCACCTTATTTTGTTATTGTTTCCTCCCTTTATTAAAGGAAGTGAACCCAAAGATAGTGTTCGTGCCATGAGTTACGAAAAAACACCGCGAACGTATAAGCCGATGATACAGTAAATATTTAAATATTTTTTTAAGGTAACGAAATTAACAACGTTAAGCCATATTTTAACTTTATTGTAACTTATTTACACAAAAAAACAATTGGCGTTTACACTTTTTCAGTGAGATTAAACGTAAAAACGCCAGTTGCGATTTTTGATGTATTAGAATTTGTTATTCGGCCTAGTTTTTTTTGTAATTGTACAGGGTAAGAATAGTAATATAATATGTACGTATTGTTTGATTGCTTGACGCGGTTATGCTTTTGACGCGTTTGTTTGTTTGTTGGTTAGTTTAGACGCACGTGTGATAACCCATTATTACAGCAGGGCTATTAAAAAACTCTTTCATTCGTTTAAGTTTGTGAAACTATATACTTTGAATATATAAGCGTATAGACGAACAGATAGCTCATGTAAGTTGTGGGAGGACCTTGTGCAGGGTCCGTCCGGGTTGGTACCGTCGTCTTATCCATTAACCTACCGCCAAGCAGCAGTGTTCGCATTGTTGTGTTCCGGTTTGGGGATACGACAGCCGGGGAAATGACTAGCGTAGACACATTCCATTCCATCTTAGTCCTCAGGGTTGGCAACGCATTTGCAGTCTTAGGATTGCGGTCTTGTGAATGCGAATGTCTATGGGTTCCACTTACCATCAGGTGGCCTGTGTGCTCGTATGCCTTCCTACGCGATAAAAAAAAAACCTACGAAATTTCGTACCACGTGAGACAATTTGTGAAAACCGGTCATTTAAACACAAGTAACAATAACGTGTTCGCTTTCTCTTTCTTGCTTGTGCTGTAATAGTTTTCTAACTTGCATATTAAACGTCTGTACGCTACTGTTTATGAGTAAAATAGCGTTTTTTATTTTTTTTTGTGGTCCTACTAACGTAACGATTAAATTATCAAATACGCTTACTATATTGGCGTGAAAATGTGCGTCAAACAAGTAAGGCCCGATGAAAATTATCGCTTTCACGGGTGGTGATGTCGATAGACGTCAAGCATTATCGCTAATTGATCTCTAATCACGGTACCGTACTCGAAAGGGTTCAAATGAGATGTAGTCCTGCTGAAATGATGGTAACAGTCGGATGTAAGTTAGTTTTCAAATATCATAAGATGTTGCTGATTTTCTGTTTACATAAGACTCTTTAGGTGTGTTGAGCGTCTAGTTGTTTGAATGTGTTTACATTTGTCATAGGAGTTAAAACGATAATAATATTACGTATAGTTCAAGTATATTATCGTCTTAACTTTAATTCTACCAACTAACATAACTAGGATAGAACTCAAGCCAAATGCGTCGTTTCTCGTTCGCCATAAGGTCTGAATTCGAACAAAGTAGCGTAGGCGTTTCGTTGATGAGATGTTTATTGTTGAAACGGAATGCTTTGTTAAGCTCGGTGTAGCTTTAAGCACTTTATGGCTAGAAACTTGGTTTATATACCTTTAATTTTCATTCAATTGATGACCTCGTCACGTTTATGTCTGGGTCTCAGAAGCTTCTTACCACGGTGTCTTGCCTTCTCCAAGCCATAAAGAAAATCGTCGGTAAAAAGGCAAAACCGCGTAAGTAACATTTTAAATAAGTAGCAAAATGCACATTTTAATAAGTGAATAAGGTTTGTTTTGCTCTATCATAAATTTGTTAGTTACGCGATTTTGCAGTATCGCCGACGAAATCTGGTTAAGTTTTAATAAATAGTGTTTTTATTCTACAAAGACTCCTTCCACTTAGGCATGGACATTAATTTGCAGATAATATTTACGATTCAGAAAATATATCCTAAATCACTATTTCCGTTAATGCAATTGTGCCACTTTGAATTAATTGAAGAGGTGCGAATTAAAATCTTTGTAACGCAGTTATTGTCTCACTGAGTTATACTACCGACCCATACATATTAACATGGCGTCTCAGGCACGTAAAAAGTTTACTGTAGCTATAGCTGTTATTTTACTGAAACGAAGTCGAGTAATTCTGGCCGTAATGTGCTCATAGCTGTGATTTCTGGTATTTGTCAATGTCCTGTTTTTACAATAGATATTCACATTGATAGGTGCTCACAAATAGGTATAATGATGGTGTCATGTATCCACAATTACGCGTGATGCCCCATTTCGCAAAGCACAGTGCTTATCAGGGTAATGTTGGTAAACTAATTGATTTGTATGTGTCATTGGTCACTTTATTTAAACAATTTTTGTTGCATTGTCATTGGAAAATGCAACAACACTAACTAATTCTCTCTAAAATTGAGAAATTTATAGACACACACACGAGGACAATTGTTCTGTAAAAGAGTATTTTCTCTTGTGGACCAAACAGAAGCACATGGGGTTAGCTCCACGCGCTTCTGTCAAGTCAACTATAATTGTGTTGCAACTATAGTTGTGTTGTTGACAGATGTCAGAATTGACTTCTTAATCTGCCTTCAACTATAGTTACATTTGCGAGTAGTTGTGGATGCAAGGCGAGTGCCGGTGCTTAATGTTAGCGAGTGCACTAGACTAGGCGTGGCTGCGTGCGCATTATATTTTTGGACAGACTCGCTGAATAAAATATATGATGATATTTCTGAAGTTTTATTGATTATAAGTAGTATTTCCTTTTCCCTATCCTCCAGTCATGGTCATGGTGGTTAAGGTGGGTCCAGACTTGTAACGGTAAATGTGGACCGTGGACAGATCAAGGAATGTTCATGCCGCGTTGATCAAGTTTTACAACGACATATACTTACTGTTTGTGTGTGGTGGATGTGAAAAGCACAAGACCGGTCTGAGTGGAGAGCCTTGGGGGAGGCCTATGTCCAGTAGTGGACGTCTTTCGGCTGACATGATGATGATGATCTTTCCCGTATGCCTACTTGCGCAGCTATACGCATCGTTTAAACAACGGTATAAATAATATGCAGGTGCATCAAGCTTGAACGTACTATTTGCGCAAGTAGTCCGCTATAGCGACTAATATGGTCCCTAACGCGTAAAACCGCAATGTTAGAAGTAACTGGTGCAGCAGTGAAATACCGTAGTTTCTAAAAAAGGGCGAAGTATAAGTATTAGGTTAGTTTAGTTTTTTACATGAAGTTAATAGGTATTACATGCAGAGTACCGCATAACAAGGAACTCAGCTTTCCAATGTTTATCTATGGCGTCAGATAAGCTGTTTATTATTCTTTTGGACGATATATTCTTGCAAAAATACCAAGTTGGATAAAATGAAGCAGCAGGATCTTGCGTTAGTGTGTGTGTAGAGAGTTGGTGAGGACAGGAAAGCATGGTAAGGTCTGGCCCACAGCGGGCTGCCAAAGGACTTATTTACAGTAGAAAGAAACGGATATACTACCAGCAGTAAGTCATTTACTGCAGACTTGTCTAATCTGAATCTGTATATGAATGCATAATCAGTGTATTTTTGAATATAATTCACGCGCTCTTCATCTTCTTCTTCTTCTTTCGTGTCGGCAAGAACTCGGGCTAAATCTTACTTGCCCAGAAAGCGGCTACCGTGGTAGCCCTCTGGTTACTGACAAGTAAGTCCTCACGCGAGCAGGCGGTCGGGCACGCGGGACAGTTACTAGTTAGTGAGGTGTAGCATGGTCTGCAGGGGTTCTCCACATTCACAGCTAGCGTCTGCGCTACTTGAGTACCCCCACCGGCACAGGTTATCTTTGCTTCGGCCAACCTGGGTCCTCAGCCTATTTAGACTTCTCCAGGTGGGCCAAGGTTCCTTATAGCCTGGAGGCAGATTTTCGTTGGGGGGGTACAGTGAATGTGGATACTCGCTTGCCCAAAGCCTGCACCTCACGTCAGTAGGGTTTTCGTCGGTAGGCTGCGTAGATCGCAGGAAGCTTTTGCGGCTTCGCAAACGACCTGCGGTGTGGGAGAGCCCGTAGAGTGGGTATATCGGGTCACTTTCCTGTTTTTGTTATTCAAGCGAACATGTCACTTCTCTACGGACTCTGGGTGGTGCTATTCCCGCAAGAGGAAACAGCATACCGACCGGGGTTGGCTTAAGACAGCCAGTCACTATGCGGCAGGTGTTGTTCAGCTCTGCGTCTACCTCTCTGGTATGTGCTGACCTAGCCCACACTGGGCACGCATACTCTCCTGCTGAGAAACACAAAGCTAGTCCCGTAGTGCGCATAACCGTTGGGTTTGCTCCCCAGTTAGTGGAGGAGAGACGGCGCAGTAGGTTATTGCGGGAACTAACTTTTTGTTTTGTGTTTCTGCAGTGGGTCTTGTAAGTCAGGGAGCGGTCCAGTGTCACTCCCAGATATCTAGGAGCGTTACTATGTTGGATAGCGACGCCTTTCCAGGAAATGTTTAGCTCCCTGTTTGCCTCTCGGTTACGTAGGTGGAAAGCACACGACTGGGTTTTGCTTGGGTTAGGCCTTAGCGCGTTATGCTCGTAATATTCATGAAGGTTTTCCAAGGCAAGATTCAGTGTACTTTCCACGTTTTCGAAGGTCTTATCTTGGCAAGTTAGTGCAAGGTCATCGGCATAGATATATCGCCGAGTGTTAGGGTAGTGGGGCTGATCATTTGTATAGATGTTAAATAAAAGTGGTGGCAGAACGCTTCCTTGGGGAAGGTCGTTTTTCTGACAGCGCCATCTGCTCTTCTTTCCGTGTAAGTGGACGCAAAAGCGGCGGTTACGAAGAACCTCACTTAACAGTGACACGAAAGTGGGATCGTTTGTGGCACTCGATGCTTTAGACAGCAATTTTTTTATATTCACTGTGTCGTACGCTGCTGAGAGGTCGACAAACACAGCACCTGTGACCATGCCCCGCTCAAATCCGTCCTCAATGAATTGGGTGAGGTTAAGCACTTGACTGGTGCATGATTTTCCCGGCCTGAATCCAGCCTGTTCTGGGATGAGAGTGGGGTCAATGGTCACAGTGAGTCGGTTGAGAATTAGTCGCTCGAAAAGCTTGAATGTATGACACAGAAGAGAAATTGGTCTGTAGCTCTTAGGGTCAGATGGAGATTTCCCTGGTTTTAGTAAGGCCACAATTTTCGCCTTCCTCCACAATTTCGGTTTTGAGGTTCAGGCGGTAGATCGAGAAGCTGTTGGTCCACTTTTTCAGAGAAACTGGTCCAATCGGTTTTGGCAAAGTTGAACCTTCTTCTGAATGGGACCTGTAAAGGTCTCACGGTAGCCACCACCTGAATCACTACAGGCCAATGCTGTGTTCTGGGTATGGGAGAGCACAGTTGTTTGGTACATTGTGGTCTTATATTCGCGCTGCAGAAAGCGAGGTCCGGGTTATAGCCACGACGTCAACGGCGACTGTAGAATGATGCAGGGAGTTTGGCACTGTGGATGAGTTCCAGGCCGTGCGAGTCTGACCAATGCTCAACAGCTTCTCCGTTTGAGTCACTGGCTGCATAGCCCCAGGTGGTACTGTGACTATTAAAGTCGCCAAGTACTAGTTTAGTGGGGTGATTATCAAAGTTCTTGGTTTTGATGAATCTAAAGTCGTCATTCGGGGGTTTATAGACAGAGGTCACTGTACAATTTCCGAGGTCGACAGTGATAAATTCAATCGAACCCTCTGAGATATAGTCAACTGAAAGAACTGTGATCGATGGTTTAGCAAAGACTGCGCTGCCATACTTTTTGTGCTCAATTTCAGCGATAAGGACCATACCTGCTATTTGTGGTCTTTGTTGTTCAGAACCACGGTGCGTTTCTTGGACACACAAAATGTCGCATGAGTGCCTCTGACAAAGTCTGGATAGTAAGATAGACTTGTCAACTGAAAAGCCTTCGATATTAATCGTGATGACAGTCAGGGCTGGCTCTGAAAAGGGCCTTTTAGCTGGTCCTGAAAAGGACCGTTTTGGGGGCCCTTGATAGGGCTGGTCAATGTCACATGGGTCGTCCATTTGCCGTGGTAAAAAGATTAGCCAGCCTAGATACTCCGTTACGGTGTCTAGCTGTTTCCAAGGTGCGCCGCGGGGAGGCTCTTTTTATGCACTCTCTTCATAAGATCGAGTATTAACATTGTCGTCTTCAGTGTCCCAATAACACAATATCTCCAAATTGGTAATACCACTAGAACTCGTACTAATAGAGCTCGAGCCCGACATTATTTTTATATTCGAATCCAGCTACTCGTAATAATTTATTTATTTATTTATTATAAAAATCAGACAACATAAGGCCCAAAAAAATGTGTTAGTAACATAGCTTACATGAACTATATTAGTACCTACTTTAATAACACACAAAAGAAAAGGCTACATAAGGCTCCGTTTTTCGGTCATAAGACGATTGAAATGCCGCATCACGGAGGAGTCGTATGAACCTACAATGGTCTTTAGGCACTGAGGGTCTTAAGTGTAAAACTGGTCCAAAGGCTACACGTGTAGAAAACCTGGCAGTACGCTTTGAACAATGAAATTTTAACTTGTTCACTACAACGCCCAAACCTTCGCACCAGCATATTACACCTGACCGCCAGTGCCCTACGCTCGCGCTCGATATCTTTATGGTCTTTAAGGTCATCGGTGATATAATGGCCGAGGTATTTAAACTGGTAAACGCGCTCGAGACCAACATTATTTATTTTCACGTCGGGCACATAACTCGGCAACTTACCACCGACAGCCCTAAAGACCATTTGCACACACTTCTTGTCGTTGTACGTCAGCCCATGTGACTCGACATACTTCTCACAAACACGCAGAAGTACCTCAAGCGCTCTAATGGTCGGGCTCAGCAGAGCCATGTCGTACGCATAACTGATGTTATTAACACTAACATTATGAATTCTGCATCCGACATAAAGACTGCTGAGCTCTACGAGCAGGTCATTCACATATAGGTTAAAGAGCTTGGGTGAGGATATCCCCCCTTGCCGCACCCCGCACTCCAACCCATACGTTTGAGACAACTTATCGGCCCACTTCACGCTGTTAACCTGGTTAAGGTACCAGTATTGGAATATGCTTAGTAGCTCAGCCGGGACACGTCGCTTTTGCAGTTTCTCCCAAAGAACGTCGTATGACACGAGGTCGAACGCCTTGGAAAGGTCCAGAAAACAAACATAAATAGGCGTTCGACGCTCGGTGTAATACTGGACTGTGTGTTTGAGGCTAAGGACAGCAGTTTCCGTGGACAAACCTGGTCGGAAGCCGAACTGAGCATAGTGTAGATGTAAATAGTTCTCTAGTTGAGAATCCAAAAGACTATCCAAAACTTTTGCCAGTATTGTAGCTAGTGAGATGGGCCGATAATTACACTTGTCTGATAGATCACCAGTCTTGTCTTTAGGAATAGGTACAACGATAGTTTTCATTAGATCTGGTGGCAGATATGTATGACCCATGCACAGTGAATAAAACATGGACAATACTCGAGGCAGGTGGACGCCAGCGTTCTGAAGGTGCTCGATACTGAGTCCGTCGTGACCCGGCGACTTTCCTCGCGACATTCTCGTTATTATATTTTGAACTTGTTTTGGAGAGAAACGAACTAAGCCGGTGTCACGACTCGCTCCATAATCAAACACCCGTTGCGAAGGACCCAGCGGGGACTTGACTTTATAGTGCTCAGCAAACATGTTCGCAATGTCCACTGGGTCTCCTTTGCCTTCCACGCTTACAGGCAGACCAGGTTTGACGTCAAGCTTCTTTGTCGCTTTCCAGAATTTAGAAAAAAAATTTGAAGCTCGATGCGACGCAATGATATCAAGTTTAATCTGTTCTTGGTGTTTTTGACACCATTTAAGTTTGCTTTTAAATATTTTGCGACTCAGGGACATGGAAACATACACATTTCCTGAGCACGGTTTACCAAATGACAACCATGTTTGAAAATCAAGCCTGGCCTGCATATGCGCCTCTCTTACGTGTTTGTTCCATCCCACTATTTGTTTTCCTTTTTTAGACGGCATCTGACATGACATTCAATAGCAGAATTTGACAAAGCAGTAACAATACTCCTATACATGCAGTCGAGAACATGTCGGTGTCGTAAATCATTGCAATGCATGTCACTACATGATCTGAGCTCCTGAGGAAAATCAATATTCCTTAATTTGTCATTACACACTTTATAATAATTTTGTACCTGGGGCCCTAGACAAGATGCATTACGCCGAGTCGCTTTTCTATTCGTTTCGTTTTTAAACCAATCGCGTCACTGCTAGATCACGTGACTTTTCGTATTACGTGATCTAGCAGTGACGCGATTGGTTTAAAAACGAAACGAACAGAAAAGCGACTCGGCGTAATGCATCTTGTCTAGGGCCCCTGTGCACCGCCCCTTTCGCCCCAAACTACTTTGTTACATGTTCGTCCGCTTAGCGCTATTGTAGGTTTTACCAGATCGAGATGGCACTTAACTATAACGGGAAAATGATCCGAGCAAAAAACATCGTGTACAACACCCACGCCAACGACAGTGCTCCGGGCAGACTGAGTGACTACGCAATGGTCTAGCCAGCGTCGACAGCCATGAGCTTCGCTAATATAAGTATAGGTATTCGAGTTTAATCCTAGTTTATCAAAATCAGCACATTCCCATTTCTGTTCGGCACAAAAGTTTATTAGCTCGACAGCAAAAGGCTCGCCAGGATGAGCGTTAAAATCACCTAACATGTATACAGCTTCTACTCCACTACTTTCAACAATTGCATTTAACTTACTGAAGCAGTCAATATACTCGGGCAGATGGTCCGCACAGTCCGTCGGCATGTAAACACTACACACGACAAAAGATCTATTATCTAATGACACTTTTATTGCCGCTATTCGCGCACTGTCACAATTAACTATTGACACCGACCGGAAAACACGACTACGCCATAGTAAGGCCACGCCACCGAACGGCCGGCCTCTTATCATTCCTAACGATGTATCTACCGCTGACTTGCCGTTGTACTCGAAATCACAATGAATTTGACCCAAGTACGACAGGTCATGAGGAAACAGCCACGTCTCCTGAAGCGCAACTATGTCAGCTGTTTGGCATAAAAGTCTCACATCGTCGATGGAACGTTTCACTGATTTGCAATTATAACTTACGAACTTACTTATATAAGGGTTTATATCCATATTTTAGTTACATAGGTTTTCGCTGTAATATGCCTTCTTTCGACTGAACTTTGTCGTAAATAAAACGCCGAAAAGTAATTCCGTATGGCCAAAAAGTAACATCTAACACCTCATTTAACTTGGTTTTTGAGATGTACATTTTATACGAATTGTAAGCCTTTTTCGTCTTTCTGTTGATTCTGAACAACGTGACATCTTCGTTAATACGATTTTTAATATAATTTGTAATATCATTTTCATTGGTTTCCATTGACACATTCGAAATAAATATGGGGACCTTAACAGATGCAGCTTTGAATTTACCATTGGGGCCAATATCGACATTACCACTTAGGCTATTAGCAGATTTTTTACGCTTCTTTTTAACAACATCAACCCATTTATGGGTGTCCCCTACCATTTGTTCACATGATTTTTTTACGCTGGCTGTCTCAGTAGGCGGACTCCTATCGTTATCTCGATTCAAACTCGCTTCATTACTGTTCGCGATCAATGTTTCGCTCCTCGCACCCATAGTAGGGCAATTACATTGGCTGCACTTCGGGGACGATACAACTATATTATGTGCGAATCCAACAACACTACTTTTATCAAGGTCGTCGTCAGCCCTAACCGCTACAGATTTATTTTGTGTAGGTGAGATCTCAGCTGACTGCTCCGTGCGGTTATCATCTTTAAATAATAAACTTCGGGTACCCTCAGAATTGGGTAAAAAATTATTCACTGCTTTATTATTCTGATTTTCCGTTTTGTCACACGATTCCAGCTGTAAGGCCATAGGACCACTGTTATAGCAATCCGAAGTCATTAGACAAGCGCCCCTCTTCTTGTTTACATAATCAAATTGGTTGTAAACTATCGAAGTTTGCTTCAAATTGTCGAATTCCATTTTCAGTTCCTGAAACTGCGCCGTATTAATGCAGTCGCTCTTAATAGCTTTAATTTCATTCTGTAACACAATCATGTCCTTTAGAAGCTTTGTGGCATCTAGGTAATCAAAGGTGACCGGCGGCAGTTTGTGTAGGTCCCGGGCAACAAACGTTGGCATGACGTCCGTCGGAGTGATCTTCATCAA
The DNA here is from genome assembly GCA_927399475.2 of Acleris emargana. Lineage (NCBI taxonomy): Eukaryota > Metazoa > Arthropoda > Insecta > Lepidoptera > Tortricidae > Acleris > Acleris emargana. Next base: position 20,772,758 of record OV656848.1, on the reverse strand, counting down.
TCCGTAAATGTCGTCAATATCACGCACCTCTTTTCCCTTATTTTTCCTATTTATTCGCTTTGAAGTTGGAATTGAATTAAATAGTAACTTCTTGGCCAATACAATATCTTCACTGGAGAAACTTTCGCAGCAAATAATAATAAAATTCCGTAATTAATACGATAAAATCTTCCGCTGTCTTGTCGCTATCAGGCAGTTCCACATATCCCTACTGGTCTATCCCTCCTGGTAGGGAAGAAATGATTTTTTTTCCACATTTAGCTACTAGGGGGGAATACTTTTCCACTTATCTCTACTGATAAAATAATTCAGGAAATTGATATCATCGCATTGAAAAATATGAGGTAGGTTTAGGTTATGTTAGTTTTGCAGCAGGCCCGGAAGGCCAAACTATCCAGAAATAGGAGCTCTGCGGAAGCAGAGCTCCGTCGACTTTCTGCGAAAGTGTATATAATGGGAATAAATCGTTTTTTTTAAGGTACCTTTAATAAATGATTTTTCTATGTACTTGTACTTTATCTTAGTAGAAATGTGTGGAAATAAAACATCATTGTATCCCCCCTAGTAGCTAAATGTGGAAAAAAAATCCTTTCTTCCCTACCAAAAACATGCGATCGTGACAATGATTACTAGAAGTAACCAATGTCAGTGTCAGAAAGGCCAAAGATAGGCTATATGTTGTTATTGGGACGCATAAACTGTTATTTTCATACAAGCAGATTATCTGAGTAGGCTATCGGTCCTCCCACCAGGTTACGCTTGTAAAGCTCACTCTCCAGAAATGTGCAGGTGCTCAAAAAGTGCATTTTCTGCAAAATTTACACCAAAAAGGTACACTTGCCCAACTGGGGCACTCTCTCGAAAGGTGTTTCCATTACCAGGAAGTTCAGTCATGATGGCAAACCGTGAAACTTATCATAATAGTAAATGTGGTCAAAAATGTTCAGAATGACCCTCACTATCATCCCTTAAAACCCCTACACCCGACTGCCAAACACCCTGTATGTAAAAGGCAATGTCCCGGGTGACTCATCAACACCCAGCCCAAACTACTGAAGATCATCATCATCATCATCATGTCAGCCGAAAGACGTCCACTGCTGGACATAGGCCACTCAGACCGGTCTTGTGCTTTTCGCATCCACCGCGTTCCCGCGATCCTTACAAGGTCGTCTCTCCATCTTGTTGGAGGCCTACCTACAGCTCGTCTCCCGGTCCGCGGACGCCACTCAACCCACGCCACTACTGAAGATAAGCATTTGAAATTATGAGGGGAAGTTGATTTTGTAATAGAGGGATTTTTCTAAATTCAACCGCTAAGGGCATAGAAGGAGTTGCAGAGTTTGAATGGAAAAAACACTTTTAAGATCAAAACTTGAAACTTGGTAGTAATGCTCTTCAATGCAAATAATGTGACACGTGGAGTGATCGACGTCCCTCGAATAGGAGAAAGGAAAAGAAACACATTTAATAGGCCTAATTTGATAATTACTTTGTGTGGTTGCCGGGTTAGAATAGTGCCACTCCATGTCTTCCCGTGGATGTCGTAAGAGGCGACTAAGGGAATATAGGCTTGTAGTACTTTTAGGCGATGGGCTTGCAACCTGTCACTATACGCTGGTAAACATCTTAGCCTGATTGTGCAAAATGTGGTTACAGAATTATCAACAAGTTTTTAAAGTTGTAGGTAATTCTGTAGCTCTGCCTACCCCTCTCTGGGATTACAGGCGTGAAGATATGTATGTATGTACTTATTTGTTATTTTAACTTTAATCGAGAAATCCTGAAACAGATATAATTTAATTTGTTACGAAGAATAATTTATAAGAAGTTTCAAGTAACCAGCTCAATCCGGTAATTTTTTTCATACTAACTTTGAACCCTCTTTTCCCCACATTTAATTATCATATCTTATTTTTTTATTATGTATAAACCTGGTCAGCGTTAATTGAAACGTTTCTGTCAAAACCGCATTAAAATTGGTTCAGTGGTTTTCAATTGATGCGAGGAGAAACAAAATTAATCAGACAAACACAGAGAAACAAATTCAAAAAATTTTAGAAATGTGTTCTGCTGCTCATTCTGAGAGCCCCTATAGTATTTTTTAGGAAATATCTTGAATGTGCAGATTTTTTCCCTTCTACAATTTGATTATATGTACCTATAGATTTCCAAATATTATATCTTCATGGGTAACGGTTGTTAAGAATCGGTGCTAAGTTTGAAATCCTTTTAGAGTTTGGTGTTTTCATATTTTTGAACAAATTTGACGTTTTTTTTTCGTTTAGGAAACGCATTAACGCGTATCTGGTCTAGGGATGACTTTATTGGAGTGTTATGTGGGACTCACGACCCCCCACCCTTTAGTTTAAAGGAGAAGGAGGAAGCCTACCTCACTAAAACAATGCAATTGTTTATGCAATTACTTACTGAAGCAGTTTATTGTTGTACCTAATATATTATTGTTCGCATTTAATTTACTTTTCTCAAACATGCTCGGAAAAAACGGTTTTCCGATTGAAACACAAGGACGGAAAGAGCCTCATTTTACTCCTAGGAGTAAAAAAACCATATGTAAACACTTTCCGTCCATGTCCATATATTTCTTAAAAATGCTGTCAATTTGCATACAAAATCAAAAGGACCAAGACAAAAATTTCAAACAGCCAAGGTAACTGCTCGCTTTTTTAGCACAGTGCGTGTGTTTCTTTTTGAATTTGCATTCCAATGTCTATGGTTAGTATTTAAAAACAATTGACAGTCGGTAACATTCGTTCATTCTGCATAATATAATTGTGAAACCGAATATTAAACTATTTGTTGTGTGAAATACTTACTATAAAAAATGAGCTCAAGCGACGAAAGCAACGAAATAGGTACCACACCGCCTATATTAAAATCTGAAGCTGCCTCGGTTAGGCAAAACCTGCTTCCCGCTAAATCTAAGGAAATTAAATTACTTGCTTTTTAGAAATGTTTTTGTATTATTTCCTCACATGTTTGAGAAAAGCATTATGTATGCCTCGGCGGAAACGAGGATTTCCTGACTCGTATTTTAGCAGGCCTCGCTGTTGCTCGGCCTGCTAACCACCTCGTCAGGAAAACCCTTACTTTCCGCGCCTAGGCAACAATGTACTATTTCATCTCTCCTGTTCGGAAAGTTTAATTTGAATGGGTAGATAGCCGGGTGGAAAATTACGTTTTGGTGGAAAGTAATTTTTTTTTAATAGTTACGATTGGCCATGGATTCTAAGATAATTGAGCTACGTCATATTAAAATCATTCATATATCTAAACTCGACTATACGTTAAACGACGTATTTATTACGATCTATAGGTTCATATTAAAATCATTTTACGACTGGTCTCTTTTTTTCGCAATTACAAAAAAAACAACATTTAAAATTATTCCTCTTATATTCTGCTGCCCGCCATAATGCCATGATAGCATAGCATGACAATTTTTTTTCACGGTACGGCATGGCCATCTTGAAAATACACATACTGCCAACATTAGAAAAAATAATCGAGTTGGTCACGACCAAGGAGCAATACAACACAACAAGGAGGATACAACACGGAGGTTGAACGCCGAACATCCGTTCGAAACAAGAAATTTGACATTTATTACGTCACGAATATATTCCATCTCTTTCTTTAGTTAGGGTAAGAATGAGGTGGAAGTCATTTGTGAAATATGAAAGAAAGAGATGGAATATTTAAATACGTAGGTAATAAAGGTAAAACTTTTTCGTTCGGCGCGGCGTTCAACCTCCTTGCTGGCTCCTTGGTCGTGACCTCGATTAAACTTTTCTAATGTTGGCAGTATGAGTATTTTAACTTTTTTCTGAATATAGAAAAAAAGTTTGCAATAGAAAAAGCGGGAAACAAGATTAAATATATTTTCCTCACAGTCGAAATGAAAAGTAGAGTGTCTAACTCGGGTGAAATTGCCCATTTCCCCTCGAACTATTGGCGCTCTCACTTCGTTCGAGCGCCAGAAATATCTCGGGTGAAATGGGCCACTTTCCACCCTTGGTTATCAATCTACTATACTTGGCATTAGTTTGTTATAATATAACCTTTAGTAGACCAGGTACCTAATACCTACTTATTTTTTTATGAACCTCAATTTCTTAATATTGTTTCTGGTTCACCTGTGTATATATTATAATATACGAATGTATGTGTTCTTAAAATAAATAAGTAAAATAAATAAAACCTCACCGGCCTTAAAACTTCATAGGCTGTTGTTGATGGGAGCGCCATGGGCTGCTAATGATGCTACCATTGGACGCCACCCAACTGCCCCAGCATAAGCTTGGGCGCCTGCGCCAGAGCAGAACTGTACACGGTGGGTTAACAAATGGGACTGGCACATGTCCATAATCAGTCTAATGTTTGGACACATGATTAAGTTTGACAGCTTGAGATTTTTATACAGTGGTGGACATATAATTAGAAACACTTGCGACGTATTTCACATTATACAAGGCACATTGCCGTAAAACTTTTGTTTTTGGAAATAAAACAACAAAATGCATAGAATACGTTCAACAACTTATAATTAATTAAAAAACAAATAAATATCCGAGTTTACAACTACCATTTAGATATTTAGTTACGTACAAACAACTAAACGACATTTGCAGTACCATCCGTCATGGACAAGTAATTAGAAACACTGAAGAAATGAGGTAAAAATCAAAGTTTTAACGTGTCAACGTCAACAATTTCAAATTATTTATGTAAAATAATGTTTGGTTTACTAAATTTCTTAACAATTAATATTTAGTTGCATAGCCTTTGTTATTAATGACGGCTCTGCAACGACGTGGCATTGATTCAAGTAATTTCATACATTTATCGAGTGGGATCGAGTTCCATGCTTCAACAAAGGCTTCGTAAAGTTCATTTTGACTGGAATTACGTTTAACGTAGACTTTTTTTTAACGACGTACCACAAATTTTCAATTGGATTTAAATCGGGACTATTTGCAGGCCCGTCTAACATGGTAACACGTTGCTCACTAAGAAAGGATTTAACACTGCGGGCCGTGTGTTTTGGGTCGTTATCGTGCTGAAAGGTCCAGGTCACAGGCAAATGGTCGTCGGTGTAGGGAATCATTGTCTCTTCTAAGATGTTTTTGTATTGAAATTGATCCATTATACCTTGAATCTTACGGACGGGTCCAACTCCGCAACCAGAAAAACATCCCCATACTTTAATATTACCACCGCCGTGTTTGACTATGCTCCTCGTGTATTTATAATCAAAAGCATGGTTTATTGGACGTCTAACGTAGCGTTTGCCGTCTGAATTCACCATATTTATTTTTGTTTCATCCGAGAATAACACTTTTTTCCATTCTCGTACGGTCCAGTTAAGATATTTCTTTGCAAATAATAATCGCTTCTCTCGGTGTGGCTTGGTAAGAAGCGGTACCTTTCGAGAAACCCTCCCGAACAATTTAGCTTCCACTAATCTGCGGCGTACCAGTTTCGAGGAAATGTTCCTTGGGTCATCAGGTGAAAAAACTTCATTTCTAATCTCGTTGGAGCCTTTGAACGGGTCTTGTTAAGCTACACGTATTATTTGCGAATCTTCCCGGGGAGATGTTTTCCTTGGACGAGCCTTTCTAACAACACTTTTAGTAGTTCCGTTAGTTTTATAATGAGCAATAGCGTTGAAAATTTTCTTCACATAACATTCTAGATGTTTAGCAATTCTTCTATAAGTCCACTTTCGATCTAAATGTAATTTAACGAATAATTGCCTGGTTGACTCGTCACAACTCTTATTTTTACCCATTTTTAACAATACTTATTATTCACGTAATTTTCCAAATTGACGTTTAATTGCCGCCGAAACAACAGAAAAAGCGTAAAAAGAGGTTTTTTTTTTAGTTTCAAAAATGGAACGAACCATGGATCCTGTTTCTAATTAGTTGTCCAAGCGGCCAGTAATAGAAATTCAACTATCATGATTTTTAAAATCTTTTAATAATTAAAGATAGAACAGATTTACTTTTTTAAATATTTTATGAGTTTTTTAACTCATTGGCTATATTCTGGCATAGTCAATAGTGATTTAATCAATATAATTTTTACTCATAACGATAGTTCATTCTGTGTTTACCTAAGTTTTATGTACTGTTTCTAATTATATGTCCACCACTGTATATGCCGTTTTTTGCATATACATACAATATGTGTCAGATTTTATAGAAGGCTTGACCAAGTGTACTGTATTTGTAAACAAGATCAGACACGTGGTGACTCGATCATCTACATTATCCACCACTCTGAATGTAATCTATAATCTTGTAAACTAATATGTTTGATGATTCCATCCCTGTACTCTACTCCATTTCGTCCCGGAAGAAACTCAACAAACGCGGCCACGAGTCGTTAGTCGCTTTGTCATGATTCAAATAGTCTACCTATATGTGCTATCGAGTTGCGACTCCCTCAACAGGTCGGCGTCGTTGGATTCTCGTGGCTTGCGACGGGTCCTGTCAACATGTTCTGCTACACCAGCACACACATGGTGTGTCCTAGCGTGTGTCAAGCTTCCGTCCGATCGACAGCCAACAGTGTACACAACAACACTAACAAATAATATTTTATTTACTTTCTGCGGACATCATCATCATCAGTTTTCAAGACACGACACGTCTGGTTATAGTATGTGTACCGAATATACATATATGTATATTTTAATGTAAGGTTCTAACGAATTTGTTTACCAAATTGCAATAAAAAATCTATTTCGGCCTAATGTATAAATGGCACAAATTTAAATCGAGAGCACTCAACTATTCATCCGGATTCTGTGGCGCGGTGTTCGCAGATTCGGTGTATGAATTTCAGGTTATCGTCAATTGACCGAAGGTCAGAGCAATAAGTGATATAAAAGGGGCAGTCCGCGTCGGAGATCGCATAACCAATGTTTAACAATGGACGGAGTAAGACGTTTGGGCTTTGCGTTATGCCTCGTGGCGTTTCTGCTTGACAATTGTTATGGTGCTTCCATATCGTCCAATTGGGTCTCGTACACTCTAGCTGGAGAACCATGTTTGGACACATGTGGAGATGACGGTTTGTGCTATATCGATCACCATCTCAACGTGGAACCGTGCAGGCGCGACGCTCTGGTGGGCAACAGAGCCAAACGCTCGCCGTTGGACGAGATATTTTCAGCCAAAGAGTGCTCGGCGACGTGCCGAACACGCTACAGAAACGGTCGCGACGGTCAAGTGGAACAGATGATCGCCTCGACCACGGCGCCGGGTCGCCATCCGAATCCGGTTACAGTGACGACAAATTTTCCACCGGGATCACCGTATTCGTACGTCGCGACCACCACTCTGGTCAATACTCGCGGTGTCTCCGTGCTCCTGCCGTTGGCGATGCGTGCCACTTTGAGAGCTCCGAGAGCAGCGATACGAACGCCTCAAGACATACCGAGTGCCGCAAGAACTAACGTACATAACATGTACAACGGTAATTGGGCTGGAATAGAAGTCAGTCATTTGGTAGGATTCGCCAATGGCGGTACAAGAGACATGTTCAATTTCATCGGTATGACCAGCGCGACCAACAAAGGCCCCTTCAAAGTCATTGAAAACTACATCAGATCTTGGATTCTGTCGTTAGGTTACGTGGAAATGACATTAGTCATCGACTACTCGGGCACCGCTCCACGAGAGATCGGTGTAAAGATGAAATTTTACAACCAAGACGGTAGTTTGCACTCCGACTGTCTCGATGTATTCATACTAAATAATTAAATGTCAATAAAATAACATTCAAAGTTTAATTTATGCATTTTTATTTTACGTTGTATACCCTCCTCAAACCGGTAGATATTGTAAGATGGTATGTAAAGGCGATGTTCTATAACAAAAGTTTGTTGGGCGCCTAAGCACAACTTCCGGAGGAGAACGAACGCCCCTTCGAATGTTGGGGTGTCCTTGTACAGTCAGCGTCAAAAGAAACTGATCACTTAAATACCTTGCATTGTCCTTACTCATTAACTTCAGGGTTAGCTGGAAGAGATCCCATTTAGGGATAAGTTCGCCTTTGTACATTACTTTAATATTTATATTGTAATATTTATATTTAATTAATTCTGTAGCTCTGCCTACCCCACTCTGGGAATGAAGGCGTGAGTTTATGTATGTATGTATGTATATTTATATTTTTGTGCAATAAAGAGTTTACATACATACATACATACCTTGTCACTTTACTGTCACATAAGCAATGTCAAACAAGATTGTCTAATGTGTTAATGCGATAAAGTACAAAAGTAGCTTTAAGTTACTTTTGACGCTGACTGTATGTACCCCCAGACGGAGTCGCTTGCAAGCTGAATAAGCTGGCAGAGTTTCTTGGACATGATAAAGTTGACAAAGCCTATAAATTGATACTACTACTACCACACTAGTTAAAGTAGGTACTTAATTGGTTTACTAGCAACAATTTGCTACTAAATGCTAAGAAAACTAAATGTGTTAAGCCGGGTCCAGATTAGTGACAAACCGCCGAACCGAACACCGTGGCCGTGATAGAACCGGGAGTTTGTACCGATAGTGTGGACGGAATTTGTTACAATAATTTGTTACACGATCAGTAAAGCCGGGTCCAGATTAGTGACAATTCGCCGAACCGAACACTGTGATGTCGCCGCGGACTTGTTACGTATAGTGTGGACGGGTGGAAGTTTGCATCGGATCGGACGCTGGTGGTAGCTCCGTGACCGTGACAAAGCCCGATGTCTGTAACGATAGTGTGGACGGCATTTGTTACGCGTACAAATGTTACGATGGTCCTCTACAACCGATGGATGCCATTTTGAAACTTCAACCAACGCAGTCATGTCGTCTCCAGAAGAATTAGCCGAAATGTATTAAAATATTGCTCTTGCAAGTGCTTCATTTGTTTTACTTTGTGCTTTAAAAAAAAATAGGGCGGCGAAAAAAAGGAGATGGTGGCAAAGTGAAGGTGGTGGTGGTAAGGGGTGTTGTCTTGTCAAGACGTGCATTCGCCCGATCCATCAATCCCGTGTATGTACCAGCGTGATGACACGCGTGCTTGTACGCGTGACAAAAATCGCAGTGTGGACCTCTCCCGCACACCGAGACAGTACCGAACATCCTTTGAAAAAGACCGACTTTGGATAGATTGGCCC